>OW818031.2:12827500-14077500 GCA_942486065.2 Calliphora vomitoria | reverse complement strand
AACGGAAAGCATTTTTGGAAACCTTGATGTAATTCCTATTTATTTTTAAAGCATTTTTCCAGCCCCAAAGGAAATGTGGACGTTATGGGCAAAATTTTAAAAAATTACCATTTTTGGGATTTTTGCTCCAATTTTTAGGAATTGCGGGATTCTCTTTGACCTTTTGACAAGTTTTTTTACACTTTGGTATTTGAAATGAGAATTTTAAAAAACCCTGCAAATTTCGTTTAGTTTTGTTAATAAATAATGATTTTATTACATATTACATTTTTAATGAGCTCTAAAACTAACATTTTTATCAAAATTTTTATAGGATTGCAAATATTAGGAACACTTTGTTTCACATTTTTTCCGAACTAATTTTTTTTGTTTACATAAGTTAATTTCAGATATTCCAAAAAAAATTTCAAGTCAATATCGCAATTATATTCAAAAATATGCCATATTTTAGAAATGCCAGATTTAATTCCAAAAAATTTTGATTCTGCCCCAATGTGGAATATCAAAAGCAGCTGGGAGATGAAATTTTTAACCTAAATTTTTTTTTTTTTTATAATATTATCTAAAATAAATCTTTCATTACATTAACAGAACATATAAAGAAAACCCTACAAGTGCTAAATTTGGATCATACAATAATTTAATATTTATAACTACTGGATAATATTTTGCCATAAATAAATAACAGCAACTGCAGCAATATGATATTCCTGATGACAGTGATCAAAGTGCTGCTAATAGCCCTAAATATATTTCCCAGTCGCTTTACAAATCGCAAGGTGATGTTTGTCATCTATCTGACGAATTTGGTGACACATGGTAAGTACAAAAAAAAACTTTAATTTATACATTGATTTATTTTAGAAAATAATTTGTATACTCTTTTTACTTAAGCTTTTTACTTAAAGCGCTTGGGGACAATATTTATGTGCAAAGTTTATGAAAGCTTAAAAATACTGATTGCTTGAAATATATAAAAGATTAACTTAATTTATATTATGAACATTTAAAAAGAAAAATTATTAAATTAACCATTCACCTGGCCATAGTTAGAATGTTTCACAGCTCTATTTTTCGGTATTTTTCTACCCATCTGGCATGTTATCGCCATTTTATACTCAATTGCATTTGACTGAGATAATAAATTTGTAAATTTTGTATTTTGACTTAATCTAACGTTTTCTATGCAAATCTAAATTTTCATATAAAGTCGACTTGGCACGTTTGCTCACTAAGCTAACGATATGTATGTTTTAAATATAATTGTTCCAATTTTTATTGAAAAGAAAAACAAAATATTTTTGATGAAGCCATAGTAACAGGAAAACATACATATATTTGCTGTAAAAAAACCTTTTTAAAAAAACCTCCCCAAAATATGAAATATAAAGTCATTAAAATGCTTTAAAATAAAATTGTCAATTTGTAGTTGATATTATTCTAGATTTTAGAGTTTCAATTTACAAATTAACATTAAACCTCAAGCACTATTTATGTTATTGTTAGCTAAAAGTGCATTATGTTTTTCTTTTTAAATATTTAATGTTGAACAAGTATCCATTTCACTTAACGAATATTCATTTATATTAGCAAATAATTGAAGGTGTAACATGGCTGGTTGTTAGAGAACATACATTTTAAAATAAATATTTTACTATAAACATTAGACTAGTGCAAGTTTAACTTATAGAGCATCATAAGAGTTAATAACATTCATTTAAAACTTTGAATTTTTAAATTAAAATTAATTTACAAACATTTTTTTTTACATTTGGTCAATTCACAAAGTCTCTTATCAGTCATATTATCATTATGTCCTAATATATCACGATTCCACGGCTCGGCTTAACCGACTCTTAAGCATTCGGCGTTGGTCTTTGCTGGTTCGTTACGACAACACAATAAACATATAATAGAAAGTAGTGTTATTTTAGGACATTTTTTGCTTGAAAAGCAATAAGAACCATTGTGAAATATTAGGACATTATGACAATATGACATGATAAGAGATCTTGTGAGTTGACTAAATTATAATAATTTCGTAGTTGAACATTAATAATTATAAGTAAACAAATATTAAAGGTAATAATTTAAACGCTTTAATTTCCCATTTGTGCACGTGTGCATATCTGCGTGAAACCCCCTTTTTAAATTTTTACAATTTTAAACCATTGACTGTTTCTATTTGTTAAAGATGTCAAATAAAAATAAATTCAACAAAAGCGTTAAAAAAAGTTTTTCTAAATTGTATAAAATTGAATTCTAAAAATTTAAAATGAAAGCGATTGGAAGATTTTATTTATATTATTACGTGTTAACCTTTTCAAAACGTTGCTTTATTTCCTTTAAATAAACCGAATACTTTTGATTGCAAATAAAAGCCGTTTAGTAGTTTAAAATTTGTAACAACTCTTTATTTATTTAAAATGTACAACAACAACAGTTCAAATAGTCACTCAGTGTCTTTATACACGTTTATCAATTCGCAGAAATGCACACACACTATATAATGTACAAACTTAAATGTACAAGACAGTTGATGTTTACTCTAGCAGCGCCTATGATCAACTCACTCACGACTGCTACCTCTGCCACTATTTATAGACACGCCATCTTTCGTGAATCTTCTACAATGCTCTTAATGGACAAACTAGTATGTTCGAATTCTAGATCATTCGATGTCAATGTTAGCAGCCTAACATTTAGTGTTGCCATACTTATAAACAATGTTAATAACTGCATGCTATCAAGATTGTTGATAAGTAGAAGCTTCTACTGATGGACGTGTTTATAAACATGATGAATTCTACAGGCAGTCGTTACTGACCGTTAAATTCAAATAGCTATTGCAAATTCGTAACAATATTCTTTCTGTTGAATAGCATTTACATACACAATGCTATTTATTCATCGTTCTGTTCCAAAGTCACACATTTATACACATTTATGTTTAATTGATTTTTATTTATTATAAGTAAAAGTAAACAAATGAATCAGTTTAAGTTTGCGAGTCTAAATTGTAGCGCAAACATATCAGAGCTGTGCAAATGAATTTCCATTGCGAGAGTGTAAAAATGCATAGAATGTGCAATTGGCGAGGCATTTCAACGTTTATTTTCCAATAGAATACAGGATTGGCCTTATCAAAAAACTGGCTAAAATCTATCGATTATTTCACCTAGCCGCTATACAAATGTCCTCACTAAATAGGATTTTATCGGTCATAACTGTTGAATTTATATAGATATCTACACAAATTCCGCTCCAAATAAGTTTTATATATACGGAAGTCATGTCACATAATTTTATGATGATCGGTCTATAATAAGTCATACCTCCCATATAAGGCCTGCTTCCGAAAATCACTTTAACGAGCATAAATATTGATAACCATATATAATTCAACAAAAATTCACACGACCTTATTTCATTGCGATAGGTCCATAATTGTTCATAGCTCCCATATAAGGCCCACTTCCGAAAATAAATTTTAGAAATTTTAAAAGAAAAAAGTTTTTGCTGTTTTACTTAGTA
Source organism: Calliphora vomitoria (assembly GCA_942486065.2). Taxonomy (NCBI): domain Eukaryota; kingdom Metazoa; phylum Arthropoda; class Insecta; order Diptera; family Calliphoridae; genus Calliphora; species Calliphora vomitoria. The sequence continues at coordinate 14,073,966 of OW818031.2, read as the reverse complement.
CAGTTCGGGCTTGACTTTCCTACACGCTTTTTGCTTCGAAAATGAGAAATTATGTACGGGAAGTTTTGATTTTCTTCTTTAATTGGAAAATAGTGCCGCTGAAGCACACAGATTGCTCACCAAAGGTTATGGTGAATGTGTTCCATAGGTTTCAACGTACGAGAGATGGTTTGTTCGGTTCAGAAGTGGTGATTTTGACACAGATGACAAAGATCGCCTAGGCCAGCCAAAATCCCTTGAAGATTGTTGTTAAACTCAACAGGAGCTTGGAAATTCATTGTTAGCTACTCATGCAGTAGTTTCAAAACGTTTGCGAATAGCAGGATTCATACAAAAGCAAGGAAATGGGTACCGTACGAATTAAAGCCGAGAAACCTTGATATACGATTTGGCATGTCCAAAATGATGCTTGAACGCTTTAGTTCTGCACCGAATCATTACTTGCGATGAAAAATTGATCCATTACTAAGAGATTGTACCCGAAGCGTAAGAGATTGTACGTGAAGCACGGCCAACCAGCCGAATCGACACAAAAGCCAAATATCCATGGCGTTAAGATAATGCTCTTTGGTGGGAGCCAAAGGGTTCTATCTATTATGAGCTGCTGAAATTTGGATATACCATCACAAGGAACTTATAACAAAAACAACTGATTCGTTTGAAGCGAGCATTGACAAAATTAATCGGCCAGATATAAAACCTTAATATTCCATCATGACTTCGAGTGAAGTAGTTGGAAAGATTTGCATAATCAGACCTTATCCCATTCCACTACTATTTGTTTCGATTGAAGCAGAACGCTTTCTCTGGGAAACGCTTCACTTTGGAACAGAGTACCCTATATTAGATTGATTCGTTCTTGGCCTCAAAAGATAAGCAGTTCTTTTGGCTTGGAATCCATATATTGTTAGAAGGATGGAAAAAGGTCATAGCTATTTAAAGTTTCATCATGTCAGATTTAGGCTGTGTATGAAGCCCTGGGCCATAAAGGCTCTTCCGTGCCATCTCTTCCGAGCCATCAGCATTGGGCAGTCGCATTAAATATTTTCAGAGGTTTCAGCTTGAAGTTCGTAACATTACTTAAAATATATTGGTGATACCTAAAGACACAGTGTACTGTGAATAATCCATTAAGTAATCTCAATTCACCCTTTCCGAGCGTTAGCAACAATTGAGATCTATGTTTGGACAGAGTAATGAACCTTTTGGACTGTTTAAATCCTGGTAAATTGTTCCAAAATCGGAAGGATTCCGATTCAAACCAAGAACGAATTCTTTCCATAGTGTATCCACATGGGATAACAAAGAACGGTTCAGGGCCTATGAATGGGCGTCGGGCACATCTATTGGTCAAACAATCAGCATATCTAACTAACAATGGTATTATTATATATTTAAAATATAAACATGATAAAAAAATCATAAAATTTTAAATTCTATTTTTAATTTGACACAAAATTGCACATAAAATGTGCACCTTAATCGGATCTTGCGAAAATGCTCAGCATTTGGTGTTTAAATAACAGAGAGACATTTTGGATCTTGGGAGCACCAACAATCAGTTCTTGGGAGCACCTTAAGGTACATACAAGTTGAAATACATAAAGGCGAAATTGGTAAAAGATTTTTTAGTTTTTTTTTTTGGAATTTTCTTTCCTTACCACTGTAGATTATTTGATAAATGACATTTCTGCTGAGTTGGAACCACTCTAATATACAAAAATGTGAATACACATTACATTACAAGTACAACATTTATTTTACACGCAAGTAATTTAAGATTCATGCATACATATTGTATGTTCCATTCATACAGATGTTGGTGATGAGTTTACAACTCCACTCTGCTCTATTCTTGACTGGGTTACTACTACAACTTCTCCACAGCTTGGTTTCAGCCAAAAATATGGTTACAGTTTTTGTTTGGAGATGTACGTACATATGAATGTACATACATATGTACAAATGTATTTATATCCGTATGCACGTTTACATTGTACACATTCATGTATTTTTATGTATAAATCCCTTTACATTTTTTTACTTACATTCGTTTCGTTGAGTAGATTGAAGTATAAATATTTAATTGGTGATTTGTGGTTTTAACACAGACACATTTGTACACATGGTGGGCTGGCTGCTGGGTGAGAGTGTTGTGTTGTTTTAAATTTCCATTTAAAAATGTATTGGATTTTTAAATTTAGATGTTGATGCTGCTCCTGTTGAAACTGCTGCAGGAGTTTATGCGACCGGGTGTGGGTGTGAATTTATATGTGTGTGTTTGTGTATGTGAGTAAGGATTTCTTTTTTGCGGTTTCATATTTCACTGCTCTCAGGGGGTTTTGGAAATTGATGTTCTATTACAGAATGGGAATAATTTTTAATTTCTTTATTTCTTTTTGCTGGAGCATATGTGTGCTAGCAACAATGCTAGCATACAAGCACGTTTATTTTCTAAAATTTCAACTGCCAACTAATTCACATTAAAAACTTTAAATGGAAAAAAAAACAACTTTTAAAATAAGGACATAAAACCAAGTGCTAATTTAGAGGTGGACATGTGAGGCAAACGCATAAAACTTTGTTCACATACCAAATTGGACCAAAATAGAAAAGTTATAACAGATAAAAAAAATTTGTTATTTTTAGGGATTTCTTTATACATATGTATTATTAAAATTCAGAAATATTCTAAAACTCTATGGGTTAATGATATTTAATCTTGAAAATGAACCATTCTGTGGAAGTTCTTCACACCAGCTTAGATTAGTATAATCAAACATTTTGTTTCAACAACTATTTTCAAACAAGTTTTTATTATTCTTAAACAAATATTTCACACCAACTACATTTGGAAGAAAACAAACATATTTCCACAACGGTTCCAAATTTATTGAAACTTGGTATATAGATTCTTTATGTTCATAGAAAATTTTAAGTTTCTGAAAAATTTTAAATTCGCTTTGGTTTGTCTTTTATCGGGGTTAAATTTTCAAATTTTATACATAAGAAAGGTGTAAAAACGCTCAATTTAATTGTATATAACATTTTAATAGTACTGCTTATGTACCCAAGTTTCAATATATTTTCATAAAAATCCTTTTCTTTTGAATACAGACAATTAAACCAAAAAAATGTTCTTTGAACCAAAAAAGTTATCTACTATTTTCTATCGATTTTCCTTAATTATAAGGTATTGTATGGTTAACAAGACACCATGAGGGGATCTCGAGATAATAAAAATTTATTAAAAATCAAAAAACTTAAAATATATATTTTTTTTGGAATACGAGGGCGGGTCAATAAGTCCGTGACTTTTTGTATTGCCCGCCTCTTTACTAAAAGGGCAACACTGCTCCTGTCAACTGGTATCTGTTAGATGACTTCTGTCAAAATTTGAACAAGATGCGTCATTTAGTTTGTCTTTGACAGCCATAAATAGCACATACCTTTAGGACAAAATGGCAAAAACTGAATTTCGTGTGCACATTAAGCGGAAAAAAACTATCACTCAAACAAAGCTGAGCTTGATAAATACTATGGAACTCCGCACTATCAATTTCAATGGTAAAAAAGTGTTTTACTGAATTTCGTTGTGGCTGTACAAGCACGGAAGATGCCGAACGTTCTGGACGCAAAGTTGAGGTTTCTACAGCCGAAAGAATTAAACAAAAATTCACGATTGGCCGATCGGAGATTTAAAGTGTGAGATATTGTAGAAGGCATAGGCATCTTACATGGCTTAGTGGTTTCAAGTTTGAATGATCACTTGGGTATGAGAAAGCTTTCCGCAAGATGGGCGTTTGCTCACAATCGACAACAAACACAATCGTGTGAAAACATCGTAGGAGTGTTTGACTTTGTTCAACCACAATAAGGACGAGGTTTAACGAGGTTTCCTAACCGTGGCACACTGTAGTAAATCACAAATCTAGGTGAACAAAATTAAAAAAAACGTCAAGCAAGATTTCATCTGATCATTAAATGAACTTCTCAATACATTATGTAACTGTAAGCTTTGAAGTCAGTTGTTGTCAACAAGTACATTTAGATTTCAAAGAGAAGTGTATTTTTGTGTATCTTTGATATACGATTATAAATGCTATGGTGATTTTACTGTCATAATTTTTTTTCTATTATTATTAAGCATTATCTCAAAAAAATATATATCAATTCTCATTTAATTATTTCCATTGTAAGTATTAAAAAAATAAGCTTTTTATGAGAAGTTCAGAAAGTGAAAAAATAAAATATTTATTTTTTCAAGTAGAGTTAAAGCTGATTATTCCCAATAGTTCCACTGTAAAACTATATTTGGGGTAATCTTTCAAGTATTCACTTTAAGGTAAATCAAAAAAATCTTGTGCATTTTTACGACCGTCATACATTTTTTTCACTTTTCCAGTATGACCTCCACTGTTTACCGTAAGAAAATTTATGAAGAATGGGTAAAAACTCCCAAAATACATCGCAAAAAAAAATTGATTTTTTATAATCCTTTAAGTATTTGAACTCATTTCTTGTTTAATTCATAAGTCAGAAGTGAACCCAATCCGATTTATTAATTTTGTCCAGTTAGATTTGCGATCTACCACACTGTGCGTGGGCGAAATGTGTATCAACTACATACACCAAAGAACAAACTACAGTCAAAACAGTGGTTTTCTGGGTTTGGATCGCTTCCAAAGAAGGTGGGTTTGTCAAACAAGAAAGTAATGCGACCGCTTTTTGGATGCTCGTTATAATCCACATTGAATACCTTCAAAAGGGTAAATCAATCAATGGCGAATATTATGCCAACTTATTGGGTCGATTCAATGATGGTTTGAAAAAAAAAAAAACGGTCAAAAAAAAGTTATCTTTTACCTGGACAATGCAAGCTATGAATTAGGCTACAAATTGCTCCCTCATCCACTCTATTCTCCGGATTTAGCTCCGTGTGACAATTTCTGTTTTCCAAACTTGATCATCTCACAAACAAATCCCTATCGTGATGACCTCGTTAAATCTTATTTTTTGGAAGGGAATAACAAAAAAATTGGAGAAACTTTGTACGAAGCGCATAGAGCTCAAAGGAGATTATGTTGAAAAATAAAATGATATTTTGTCTAAAAACCAGTGTTTCATTCAAAAAGTCACGGTCTTATTGTCCCAATTCAATTATCTTAAAAACACCTCATGGTCCCATTCTGAATTTTGTATATGTCTGTAATCGTGCAATGGCTCATATTTAAGGATACTCTTTGGAAAATGGAGAACACCTTTTGCGAGATATATCCTGTTTTGTTTAGAAACTGATTTCTAGAAAAAACCTTGAAATTCAATGAAATTTTATCAAATCTAACTAACATTTCTAAAGTCATTAAAAGTTTAAATTTAAGTATTTTCAACCTACATAAAAACCAATTACGAAATTGTGAAGAACTTTAGATTTTTAATGCCCATGAGAAACATTTATATTAAATACTAGCTGACCGTACCGGCTTCGCTCAGTAGCTATTAATACATTTTTACTTCGTATGGGAGGTTCCACGCCCTTTAAGCCTATATAGGTTAATTGTGAATCCAACCCATCTAGGGACCCCCAGAGAAAAATATAGTTGTGCATGCTTACTGTCATTTCAACATTTTTAAAGTTTTTTAACAATATTATAGTCACAGTAACTATTTACATGATTGTGGTAACAATAATATGGTTAATTTAGGCTTCTGATGATTGTATCAATCATATATATGGTTACAGTAAACAAGTATATGTTTGTGACAACCATTGTTATGATGAATCTTTATATCATAATATGCTGTTCTCCGATTATGACATCAATTAGCCGAGAGCAACATAATATGGTAAAACTTTAATCATTAAAATGGTTGTCACAAACATATACTTGTTTACTGTAACCATATATATGGCTGTTACAATCATGTGAATCGTATGTTAACCATATAATGGTTACAACAATCATGTTAATAGTTACTGTGACTAAAATATTGTTAAAGAACTTCTAAAAATGTGGAAATTGTTACTGTAAACATCTACAACTCTTTATTTTCTCTGCGTGTATATAAAGATTATCGAAATTCAATAAAAATATTTTTTTTTACGAAATTTTTCGTTTCGTCCTAAACACTACTTTAAAATAAGTTTTCATTACTCTTAAAAAAAATATTTCACAGCAACTATGTACATTAATAAATTTTGTGTGGCTTTTAAATAAAAATGCTTTAAATTTTGCCCCTTTTCTCCTTGCAATAATAATTTTTATTTCATTTATAAAAGAAAAGTTAACTAAAACCAAATGCTGGTTGCCTCCATTGTGGTTAACACAAAAAAAACTGCACATGCAAAAATTGCAAACATTTTCATGATTTTCCCAAATGAGCAACAACTTAATTAAATGAAACAAAGGAAAAAAAAAACTTAAATTTGTTTTAGAAAAAAAAGACGCCCGCGTACTTTTGACACTGCTCATTTACGAGTTAATGTTGTTTAATGTTTATTTTTGCTGTTTTGTTTTTAAAATATGTTCATACAACATTAAATATTCTTTTCTATTTGAAAATATTTTCAGTTATGATGAACGAGCCACGCTTTGCCCAACCAATACCGAATGTTACAGTGGCTGTGGGACGTGATGCCAATTTACCATGCGTCGTTGAACACCTGGGTGGTTATAAGGTATGTATATAGACAAATTTTATTGTGCAGACAATATTTTGATTAATTTATAGGTGACAGTATAAAAATTATGTTTTTAATTATTATTAACATTTTTTGTTACTGGTTATTGGGAGAATTTAAATTTTCGTAATTCAAAGTTATATAAAAATGTATTTTAGTTGCATTAAACACTGAGTTAAGTTGTTTTAATTTATAACCCTAGATATACTATATATGTTTGTACAATTCTTTTCCATATTAAGCTGAAGCAATCGCATCCAAGTGTGTACATCTCAATTTTTTTTTTTTTTAGTATCGATGTACATGTACATATTTTCAGATGTATAAGGTTCTAAATGTCAATGGATATTTGTCAGTTGTGTAAACAATAAATTGAACGCATCTTATACAAAGCTGTCATACGTATTGATGTCAGTAAGTTTGTTAAAATCTAGTTAAGCTTTACAAATACGAGTCGAACAAAAGTTGCAACACAATACTTCATGTATCTGATTGATTGTTGCACTGCATAGTGGAGAGGATTGTAAAAAGTTTGGTATTTTACAAATCAAATATCTAATTTGTGCAAGAACAATGTTTTTTATAGCGATTAAAACTCATGAAGTCGGTCATGCCAAAATCGATGGCAAATCACTATTATTCTGATAGAAAGACAAATTTGAAACACTGCTAATTGCCAGATATTCTATATCTATTCGTAATACATCAAAAAAATATTATTCATACCAACCGTAGTCCATTGAAAAGGATTACTACTTAGTAGTATAAATAATATTTCGCGAAATACAGATTGATTTATATCAGTGATCCAGCACACTCAGTAATTTTCCTGAGTATAAAGTTCCGATAAAGTTCGCCACTGGTGGTTAAGATATCCTAACACTGACTTAGACATACACACAGCCTCAAATATGAGTAAACACCACCCAGCAGTTCTAGGAGACAGTTCCGAACTAGTGATTTTACCCATCATTTAGGGTGGGAATTAGTTACTTCAATAGCTACGTGACTAGTTATTTTAACACGTGCTTGTCCTAAGCAGGGGGTCAATTGACCCTTATTGCCTACAATGAGACTGTATAATAGCTGGTCCAAAGTAGTCAACGCATTGGATTCACATACTGGTTAAAAAACGTCAGTTACCTTACTAGCTACCTAACTGATAACTTGATCAGCTACATAACTAGTTATTTTAACATGCACCTCAAAGAGATACTAAATTGACTATTAACTTCATGGTATGTTACATGGGATATCAGTATACTTAAGCAAAAATAAAAATTAACTGTATGAGAATTATATCAACACAATTTGTATAAAATCAGTTTGAACGAATTATCACACAACAACGTTTAAATTGACTACACTCCAGATTACTTAGAGACACTTAAGTGACAATTACCTGGGATGTATAAAGTAACCACTTGTCTTCTCTCTGCACTACATAGAGCACATACGTGACAAATGACCAAAATATATAAATTGGAGTCAGCCAAGTGATAAGACATTTGTGACGATTACTGTCTATAAGGAACTGCTGGGCAGAGAGTTTTTTAATTTTTTTAAGATCATGAAAATCATTATAGACCGACTTAAATCTTTCTTTTTCAAAACCGAATCTATTATTCAGTACAATCTTCAACAAAACGAACTTTGTGGTGTTTACTCATTTTTGAGGCTGTGTGTACATATTTGTATATTATTTTTGCCATTCCATTTGCAATATATCGAAGTATTGGTAGTAGAAGCAAAAATACTATATATATTCAGGATCCTCATACAATTCTAACACGATTTAGCTATGTTCGTCCGTCTGTGCATCTGACTGTTGTTGGCACGATAGGGACTCGAGTAAATGACTTAGGGGGATACAATTCTCCAAATATTCTTTATTGATCGGATTTATTTTTTACTGAGAATGGACAAAATCGATTAAGTATTTAATTTTCACAAATATTTTGCTATTTTCTTTAAACAAATGTCAGATACTACCATGAGATTTTGCACACGTTATTCCTATGATAAAAGGACAAGCCCTGTAGTAGTTAGTGCTGGTTCTTACACGTCAAGTTTACTTGCGCAATTCTTGAGTTTATAGATGGGAGAGGAGATTGAAAGATTTGCTTCCTCTCTCTTCCATAAACTCAAGACTTGATCAAGTAATCTTGACGTGTTTGAACTAGCACATGATTTCTGCTAGCCCCCATAAAAATTTCTTCTCGAAAGAAGTTCTCTTCCGAAAATCACTTAAATACTCATAACTCTCATAAATTTCAACACTTTTACAAGTTTTTAAACAATATCATAGTCACAGTAACTGTTAGTTTTTATTTTTTTTTTATAAAAAAACAAACACAAACTGTGAAGCGTTTTACATGTCTGCAAATACACCCAGAATCTCTGGCGGGAATCGAACCCGCAACCCCGAGATTGATAGTCCAGGACACTGTCGTGTAGTCTGTAGGGGGGGGGGGGGGGGTGTAGTAACTATAATATGGTTAATTTACGATTCACATGATTGTATAAACCATATATATGATTAACGACCATATTATGTTGCTCTCGGCTTATGGATATCATAATCTAAGAACAACATATTATGATATACAGATTCATCATAACAATAGTTGTCACAAACATATACTTGTTTACTGTAACCGTTATATATGGTTGATACAATCGTGTTAATCGTAAATTAACCATATTATAGTTACCATAATAATATAAATAGTTACTGTGACTATAATATTGTTAAAAAAAACTTGTAAAAATGTTGAAATGGTTACAGTAAACATCCATAACTATATTTTTTTTCTGCGTGTATAAGCAATACTACAAAGTTCTAACTCGACGTCATTAATCCTCATATATATGTAAATTGCGGCAGTAAAAATCGGTCTATAAGTGGTCATATCTTAAGATACGTTCACACATGACAAATAGACGCTAACGCTAAATTAAATACATTTGAATTCTTGTATTTATTCCAAAAAATTATTTTATTGGGTGTAATAGTTAAAAATGCTGGACTTTTTCATATGATTAGCTTTTATTTTAAAACATTTCTGCAATACAAATTTATTCAAAGTATTGGTCATTGTTAGCTACGACGCTACGAAAGATGGCAAACAATCTTTCTGGCAACATATGGATTCCGAGCCAAAATAACTTCTCATATTTTGAGACAAAGAACGAATCAAGCCAATTTCTGATACTCTGTTTTGAAGTGAAACGTATTCCAGAGAGATCGTTCCGCATCAGTCGAAACAACTAGTAGTCGGACGGGGCAAGGTTTGGACTGTAAGGTGGGTGAGCCAAAACTTTCCAAACACTTTTTTCTAAACCATTTTTAACAGGTATTACAACATTTGTCCGATCGTTGTCATGATGAAATATTACGGTTTCATATCTGGTCATATATTCTGGACGTTTTTCGGCCAAAGCTCACTTTAAATGAATCAGTTGCGTTTGGTAGAGGTTCCGTGTGATGGTCTGGTCAGATTTAAACAGTTTATAATAGATAAGATCTTTTTGCGCCCACCAAATACAGATCATTACTTTAGCGTTTTGGTTTTGGTGTCGATTCGCCTGGTCGCAAGTAATGATCTGGTGAAAAATGATTTTATTTTATAACGTTCAATCATCATTTCGGACATGCAAAACCCAATTTCCCTGCTTTTGGATGAATTGCTGCTTGAGTAGCTAACAATGTGTTAGCAAGATCTAAATGCGGAACTTTTTTCAAATTAAAAAAGTAAAGCAAAACATCCCGCATATGACGATTCGTTGGTACAAAATTCAACATTTTCGAAGCAAAAAAAAATTTGTTGTTTACAACATCTATATAAATATATAAATGTCTTTGTAAGTTTGTTTGTTTATTTGTTTGTTTGTTTGTTTGTTTATTTGTTTGTTTGTTTGAGCATCACGCCTAAACGGCTGAACCGATTTTATTGAAATTTGGAACGTAGATAGATCCTTACTTGGAAGCGTCAATAGGCTATAAATTTTTTCAATACTTGGACCAGAAAGGGATAAAAAGGGGGAAAAACGGGTAAAATTGGTACCTTTAGTTTTTAAACAATAATTACTAAACGGCTGAACCGATTTTTACATCGACAGGGGTAGCGAAGCGCACCGGGTCAAGCTAGTAATCTATATAAATATATAAATGTCTTTGTAAGTTTGTTTGTTTGTTTGAGCATCACGCCTAAACGGCAGAATCGATTTTATTGAAATTTGGAACGTAGATAGATCCTTACTTGGAAGCGTCAATAGGCTATAACCTTTTTCAATACTTGGACCAGAAAGGGGGAAACAGGTAAAATTGGTACCTTTAGTTCTTAAACAATAAATACTAAACGGCCGAAACGATTTTATTGAAATTTCCAACATAGACTACGACAGGGGTAGCGAAGCGCACCGGGTAAAGCTAGTGTTCAATAATTAAGTGAGAATAAATAACGGATATGTACCCTTCAAAATGACATAAAAGTTATTAAAAAAAACGCGTTCAAAAGATGCGTCATCTATTGTAAATCCCGTATTTTTATGTCATACAACCAATACTTAGGATGATTCACATGAGATCCAAGGGCATCAAAAGCATCCTGAAAAAATAACATTCAGTAACATGCCACATTAGATTTGAAGGCATAGTCATCTCATATGGGATTTTTTTAAGTCGCAGGTCTATGCGAATAAACCACAAAGGACCCCAAAGCCAACATAGCCCATAGCCCATGTCAAAGGTCAAATTCATCTTTATTTATGCGTCAGAGTTATGGCGAATTAAAAATTTCGGAAGCAAGCTACCCAGCGAAGCCTTACTTGACATTTCGTTTTATTTAAATTTAAAAACAAGAAGCGCTTAATGATGATCCTGTAGGGAAGAGTCGTTGAGAATTTAACCTTTCGGGTGCGTAACACCGTGCAAATCACGGTGGATGTAAGCATATTGTTACATTTTAACCATTTTAAAACGTTGGTTTATTTCATTTAAATAAACCGGATACTTTTGATTGCAAATAAAACGAGTATTAGTAGTTTAAAATTGTAACAACTCTTTATTTATTTAAAATGTACAACAACAATAGTTCAAATAGTCACTCAGTGTCTTTATACACGTTTATCAATTCGCAGAAATGCACACACACTTTATAATGTACAAGACAGTTGATGTTAACTTTAACAGCGCCTATGATAAACTCAACACATGACTGCAACCTCTGCCACTAATTATACACACGCCATCTTTCGGGAATCTTCTAAAATGCTCTTAAAGGACAAACTAGTATGTTTGAATTCTAGAGCTTTCGATGTCAATGTCAGCAGTTTTAACATTTAGTGTTGCCATACTTATAAACAATGCTAATAACCGCATGCTATCCACATTATTGATAAGTAGAAGCTTCTACTTACAGACTGCTAAATTCAAATCGCTATTGCAAATTCGTAACAATATTCAAAAATTTGTTGTGGATATTCATTTCCAGAGAAGTGAAACATTGTGTTATTATGATGGGGGTGAATTTACATGTTACCATTTAAACTATGCGACAGCATTGATTGTTTTACGAATTTATAAATGAGTTGTTCGTTGAATTTTATGATCAACTTGATCAACAGTTTGACAAATAGTTCAACTTTAAACTGCACTGAATGGTTCAAAAGAAATCATACAATTTTGGAGTAGAATTTAGGGGTGAATGGTATTGTATTCTAAATATTAGGAATATGCTGAGTTAGAGAGGAATTCCCATATTTGAAAAAAAACCAAAATTCATACGATTCGATTTAAAATATTAAAAATTTAATATCTGTACATATATTGTCATTTATATTGTACTCTGCCCACTTTGCATAGGTTTTTTATTTTTTGTGAATTGTTGTTTTTTTCTTCAAACAGTCGTTTTGGCCATACGTTGCACAAATACAATTTCAGACATACTACATATGAAAACAAAATGAAATACTAACAGCTCAACGAATTTATATTTCTACAAACATATATGCAAAAGATTATATGTCTGAATGTACTGCAGGTCGTTATACAATAGCTCACATGTATCCACATAAATATAAATGTGTGTATTTGATACATGTAATCTTTAAATGAATGTACAACATATGTCAATAAATACATAACAACTGAAAGTTTGATTTGAATTTCATTGAATATGGAATTCATAGAACAACATTATCGTTACCTTCTCCTCCTCCTTCTCCTCATTCTCCTGCTTTTCGAGCTAAATCCTCTTTGTTATTTGTTTAACTGGCAAAAGTACTTGAAGTCTTTTATATCATTTCGTTTTGTTTCTAAGTATGTTACATTTTGGTTGATGTTGTTTCTATTTTATCGTTCTAAAAGGTTGCCTGGATACACATTGATAGACAAATGATTCTGACAATACATCGACATGTCATCTCAAGAATACCACGTTACAGCATCACTTACGACAATGCAAACACTTGGCTGTTGCATGTGAATCAGGCGCATCAAGACGATCGTGGCTACTACATGTGTCAAGTGAACACGAATCCCATGATAAGTCAAGTGGGTTATTTGCAAGTAGTTGGTAAGTACATGAATTTTTCATAAAAATCTAGATAAATAGACAGGACATGAGGAAAATTTGTTACTTACTTCTTTCTATAATGTCTTTGTTTTTTGTTGTTTGTAGTACCTCCAAATATATTGGACATTGAGAGTACACCCTCATCGGTGGCTGTTAGAGAAAATCAAAATATTAATATGACCTGCAGGGCCGATGGCTTTCCAGCACCCAAAATCATATGGCGCAGAGAAGATGGTGAAGAAATTGCAGTCGAAAAGAAAAAGAAAGGTAATTTAAAAATAATCTCTTTCGTAGAAGAAAAAATAAGAAAAAAAACATACAAACAAAATGAACAATGTTTAAAAAAAATCTTCTTTGTCTTCTTTTAAATTGTCTCTTTAATCTTCTTTGGAATTGATGACCTCACATGCAAATCCTTTCGACCTAAACTACAAACTTGATGCTGCTGCCAAAAACTTTGTTCTAAACACACATTCATTCTTACACACACACACAAAATCACTACAATATTTGGAAATCCTTTTTTTTACTTTTGTTGTTTATTTGTTCATTGTTTTTGCCATGTTCTCATAATACCTGGACGTAACTATTGTTCAACAATGCATATTTATCTGCAACTATGGGTGTACTGTTCAATTCAACCCACTTCATGGGTGTGCTGCTGTTACTACTCCTGCTGCTGCTGCCCCTTGATGCTATTGCTATTATTGTTGTCCTCTACAAACAATATGCTGACAATTTATATGTTTTTATTTTGTTTTTTTTTTTTTTTTTTTTGTTATTCTTGCTTTTGGGAAATCTCTATGAACATTGGTATACTCATACTACTCCTACTCCTGTGTCTCCAACTATCACCCATGAATATTTCGGAATATTGTTGCTGCTGCTTCTGGTGTTGTTTGTTCGTTCGTTCTATGTAAAATTATTTGGTTTTTTTTCATTCTTTTATTTTGTGTATTTTTTGTTGGCTTTTGTTTTTGTTTTATCATGTATCCCTGGTCATTTGTTGTTCACCTTGCTTGCTTTGCTGGCTGGCTGACTGGATGGGTTGGTTGCTGCATGCAGTGTTGGTGTATGATGGTGAAGTGTTGCCATTGACCAAAGTGAGCCGGAATGAGATGGGTGCCTATCTGTGTATTGCCACCAATGGAGTACCACCTTCAGTATCAAAGCGTATAATACTTGATGTTGAGTGTAAGTAATAGATGGATGACTTCTAAATTGTGGTCTTCAATGCATGTTCATATATTAGGGTGGCTCTTATTTTACACCTTTGCGATTTTCCATGTTCCCAATGACTAAAATAACTTTTCGTTATCTAGAAATCAAAAGCTGAAAGATTGGACAATAGCGGCTAACGTTTAGAGTTTACACACTTATTAGAAGTTTTGGGTCAAAATTAAATGTTGAAAAAAAATTCCAATTAAAAATAGTTTTTCTATTTTATTTACCCATAGACATCGACAATTCAGTATAACTTGATACCAAGAAAAATCATTAACTTCCATGCAAATCCCAAATTTTACATTTTCAAACTTTTGTTTAAAGGAAATTTCAACAAAAAACAAGTAAGAGAGCTATATTCGGCTGTGCCGAATCTTATATACCCTTCACCAAATTATACTTTAAAATAAAAATTTTAAATATTTTTAGGTAAACAAAATTACATTTTTTTTCAAAATTTAATTTTTTTCAAAATTTTAAAATTTTTTTTGTTTTAATTTTTTTTTTCGAAATTTATTTTTTCCAATTTTTTTCTAAAATTTTTTTTTTAAATTTTTTCCAAATTTTTTTAATTTTTTTTTTTAAATTATTAGTGTTAGGGTTAAAAAAAAATTTCCCGATTTTGACCCATTGTAGGTCCAAATTACTATATCCTTATATATATTTTCAAATAAAAATTTTAAATATTTTTAGGTAAACAAAATTAAATTTTTTTTTTCAAAATTTAAAAAAAAAAAAAAAATGTTCTAATTGTTTATCAGAATTTTAAAATTTTTTTGGTTTTCAATTTTTTTTTTTTTCGAAATTGTTTTTTTTTTAAATTTTTTCCACATTTTTTTTTTAAATTTTTTTAATTTTTTTTTTAAATTTATTAGTGAAAAAAATTTTTTTGTGGAAAAAAAATTTGGGTTAAAAAATAATTTTCCCGATTTTGACCCATTGTAGGTCCAAATTACTATAGTCGTATATAAACCTTTGCAATGGACTTTGAAATATCTATCATTAGATATCCATATTGTCTATATTAATGACTTAGTAATCCAGATATAGATAAAAAATAGCCCAAAAATCGAGGTTGTGCCGGTTTTTTCCTAACATCTCAAAATAACCTAACATCTCCAAATAACTCATTAATTATGAGTTATTTATTTGGAGGCTAAGGAAAGTTGATTTCAACATACAGACGGACAGACGGACATGGCTATATCGAATTCGCTATATATAACGATCCAGAATATAGTATGTACTTTGTGGGGTCGCAAATGAAAAATGTAGAAATTACAGACGGAATGACAATAAATACTTTTTTTTGCAATTCTAATAAACGCAACTTTTCGTAGCTATTAAAATTTGCGTGAATACCGTTTCCCGGATTTGGAGGAAATTTAGTTTTTTAAAGCTAATTCTTAAAAAAACATTTATTATCATCTATTTTCTAATATTGAAATTTTAGATTGCTTCCCTGGATTGCCTATTTATGATTTTGTAATTTTAAATTTCTAGGGCCGCCTTAATATATACCTATCCATATAGTATGCATTTACCAAAAAACAAAACCAAATCAGAACAAAAAAAAGAATCAAAATGTTCTGTCTATTTTGAAACAAATAAATAGACGAGCAAAGCCTGTTGTAGCCATAATAAACGATGGACATTATGTTTTTAAAATAAGGGCACAAGGGCACAAATGTCCATAGCTGCAATGTAAAGCTAGCAAGATGGATAGACAGACCGTATATATTTACACCCTTCAGAGAGCCACACAATTTTAAATTTACACCAAGTGTTTAACTACAAAAAGTGTTGAATTCTTCTTTTTTTTTTTTTTTTTGTTACTACTGCTTCTATATTAATACTTTTATTTAGTTTTTGTATCATGTAGAATTTATTTTTTTTTTTCATGCCACTTGATAAAGTGCATAGTCAATTACTGATTCTGTTAGCAGATATTGTCCTTTTACCAACTGTTACCAAAAGACGTGTATTAGAACAAGAGTCACGTAGCAAGTGTCATTTGAAAAATTGCACTTTAGTCAGTAGTAAAAACAAAACATTAAATTGATGTTTACGTTCGTTTTAGAAAATATTAAAGTTGTTCCGTTTCAAAAAAATACACTAAACTAAAAAGTGGCAAGAGCTAAAACCAAAATACAAGACAGGGGTAACAAAAACCAAATGAAAAAAACAAGCAAGAAAATTCAAAAATGTTTATGTTTATACAGCACCTTTGTTTCATCTAATTTATTAAAATACAAAATATATACTTGAGAATTCTTTACACGTCCTTTGCTACGGTTAAAGTAGTTCTTTCAAAGCTCAGCACGTAAACAGTAAACGATATTTTTCATAAAAATTCAAGGTGTCATATACACGAAGATACAGATAGCTATATAGGGGTGCTGCTAAATAAGGGAAATTGGTGAATTTTTAGCGTAACTCCTTTCATTTAATGAACAAAAGATTAGGATAATCCCTAATGCTTTGGCTCTAAAGTTTAAACAAAGATTTATAGGGGGAAACATTTTATTTCTAAAGCTTTTTAACAAAAATTTAAAATTCATATTGTAAAAACATACTCACTCCTATCGGGAATTCATTTCACACGTAATATGTGCCCTTTTCCCATTTTTTGTTAATCAACTTTGTTCATGTTGTGAAATTTTTAGATGGAATTTTGTAAACAATAAACAGCTGTTACGAACAAAATCAACTATTGTGAATGAAAAGTTCTTGGGAATATCACGATAGCAATTTTCCCTTCTAGGGAAATGGATATTTCAAGGGAACATGTTTTTACCGATTGTGGTGACTATTTAAGTCCCTTTTCATTTTAAGTAATTATCCAATGACACACAGTGTTTTTGAATAATTTTATTTTCGAAATAATTCGTTGGCTCGGAAAATACTTTAATTAAAAGTTATACACTCAGAGGTGTTCTGAGTTGATATTAATTATCACGGGCTAGTAGTAAAAATTGGAGCTAGACGATCGCCTCGGGTACCAACATTAGATATCTGAATACAAAATTGTGTTATTACGTCGCACAGTGGTATAAAAAAAGAGATAAATAAATCTGAAATTTTCCATAGGTAAAGATGAAGTTTTGAATTTGTTCCGCTCCGTTTTCAAAGAAATCACATACCCATAACCTCCTGGTAGAGCACTACAAAAAACCTAGTCGTAGCTATCTCTTATAGCTTGGGAAATATACGCAGTTGAAAATTAAATTTTCAAAATTTCTTCCCATCCTACTCCAGTTTCTTGATAACTGCAGGCTATCAATTGAACTAACAACAAATCTATATGTCAACTAAAACAATAATTGTTTCTAAATAATGAACGACTCTAAAATTATATTCACTTGGATTTAAAAAATGTAAAAAAGCGATTTTTCGCTAGTTTTTTTTTTTTTTTTTTTTTGAAAAAAGTACTTTTTAAGTAATCTAAAAAATTTCTAAGAAGATCTATAAACAATTTATACTTTTTGAAAAGCTAACTCCACATATAATATTTTGAATGAAAAAAAAATTTTGAATACCAAGGGGACCAGGTTTATACAAGGTGGCGCAAAAGTAATCCTCCTATCAGAAAATGTTATAAATTTTGCGAGGCCCCTAATGTCAGTTCTGTTTTGACATTTGTGTAGTAAACACATGCGAAATACACGTTAAAAAACACTGCTCCTGAACGCGGAATATTGCTGACTATTTATTTGACCAATAATCGGCAAAATTTATAGCATTTTCTGATAGGAGGATTACTTTTGCGCCACCTGTTACAAAAAAGGTTTGTTTTTATAAAAAATTCTAATTTAGGGCAAAAATTCTCAAACCCATGGTCGATATCAAAATATAGTAACCCATTTTAGATGTCCCCATTTTGTTCTTAATTATTTTGCAAAAGGTTACTATAACCCCGCCCCTGGTGTGGATATTATAAAAATTGATATTATGTAAAATTTTTTTAAAAAATATATATAATATAAAAATTTAATTTCAATTTGAAAAAACATTTTTGGTCATATTTTTCATATGGGCATTTCCTGGGGTCACGAACGTACGTTCGTACGCTTTTGATTACCAAGAATATAGAAAACAAAACTTTTCCTCGATAGCATTTTGGTAGCTCTATGTTTGGTGTAAAAGACGGATTTCATCGAGTTTAAGTTTTCATAATGATAGTTATAAACATGTGGAAACGAACGTATGCAAAATAGAAGTCAACTTTGGCTGACAGTAGTGAAATGTAAAAAATCTGAGAAATTGAACGGAATATTTAAAAGCGATTAATTTATTTGAAAAGTGTATTAATGTAGGTATCTATCCGGTATTTACACAATAAAATATCTCTATTGGTTTTTGTTTAATTGGCATAAGTACCGGTCGCGAATGTACGGGTCGCGAACGTACGATTTTTCCATATGATTTTTTTATTATTATCACCATGCACTTTCCCATAAATATCTTCAAATTTCCTTAACAAACATGTAAGAAAGTATGGTCGATCAAACCTGACCATATAATACCCTACACTAAGTAAATGAGCAAAAACATTTTTCTTTCAAAATTCAATAATTTATATTCGTGAGTGATTTTCGCAGTGGGCCTTATATGAGAGCTATGACCCATTATTGACCGATCACCATGAAATTAGATGGTGTGATAAATGTCTATATGAAAGTTATTTATGTAGAATTTTATGTGTCGTTTTCGGTTCGATCATAAATCATATGCTTCTGAGTAAAGAAAGAATCAAGAATAGAGGTCATAATTGAAATTTCTATAATAATGAACCTATAAGAAGGAAATAAAACACAAATGATTCTGACTGAAAGGGACTTGCAAGTACTTTTTCCAACTAATAGTACTTTTTGAATACTTTATAACGATGTACCTAGAAACACGAAAGGTTCTGAATGAGTTAGAATTCACAAAAAATGTGATTATTGTATTTTCTATCATAATGGACACAGAAATGTGAAATTAGACATTCATGATATTGAGTTGGAATACAAAATGTGGGTCTTTATTTTTATTCTAATAATACGTTTAAAATGAGCTAGAATCGACATTAAAATGAATCAATAAACATGAAGAGACATGTTGTCCTGAATTAGAATTAATTCACAAAGAGAAACTTAATAGTACTATTTCTTTCTTCCAATTGGGGTGGCGAAGCGCACCGGGTCAGATAGTACTCCATACATTTATCGGATATTTGAAAATAACTAAGACTTTGCTATAAACATTGCATATAATGAATATAAATAAACAGTCATTTGAAGTTTAATTGTCAAGAAATCAATATTGTTTATTAACAGGTTTCTTTGCCTAGCCTGCGAAAGGTAGCCTGCTACATCATCTGAAGCAATTATTGTAATACAAATCTTAAGATATTTTTATCAATCTGTTTTTAGAGATATTGGATGAATAATTGGATGAAAAAGTTTGGATGAAAATAGATTAAAAGTAAAAACCGAAGAATAATTGCCGGTTTCAGTTTCGGTTTTGGGCCTTGATAAACCGCGGTTGCGGTTAAAACCGAACTGGAAACTCTAGTTGCACACATATAATTTTTCGGTTCTATCAACAGAAAGTCAGTAGATAAAGGACAATATTGGTTAAGGCAATCAAACATTTGTTACTCCTTCTAAAATTTTTTTGCCACAGCTCTAAAATTCGGACACTAAGGAAGAATTATTCGATTGACAATCAATTCTGTTGCTACTACGAATTAACCGAACATAGAAATTCACAAAGAAGCATGCGTGCCTATTTAAAACACTTTTTATGAATGACAATAACAGTGTAAAGAAACCTCTATTATGAGGAAATCCCTATCATGTCATTGCCAAACATTTTCAATAAATTGAGCGTTGCAGTCCCCTAATTGCACGTAGCACAGTGGAAAATTTTGGTCATTTTCCGGTCAAAAATCTGTAACTTTTGAATGGATAAGGATTTTTGTAAGATTTTTGTTGAATAGGTGGGACTTTAAGCTTTAATATGTTTTTTTAATTATAAAAATCGAATCATAATAAAAGAAAGTAATGAGCGTTTAAAAATAAATTTTCTTTTTTTAGTTTTTGTATAAAAGTAAGACAAGTAAAAGAGGTGTTTCTATGTACTTTTTCCATTAGTTTTAATAGTATTAGCAACTGATATTTGTTAACAGCTTTTTAGCTTAATTTTTTTAGAAAAATTAGAGTAAAAAAATAAAATTTCATTGGTAGCAAAAAAAAAATGCTTTCGAAGTTTAAAGTTTAAAACCGTTTTCAAAGATTTTAAAACACCCTCAACATTGTGAGTTTTTTTTTTTTTCAAAACTGTTTTAGGGTAGGTTGTAGTACTTTAGCACCTCTAATGCACACATTTTTTGACCGATTTAACCATTTTAAACAATTATGGAGAGTCAAGGAATTTATCTTTAATAAAGTATATTTTATGAACTTATTTAAGTTTTTATAAAATGTCTAGCATTTTTCTTATTTTTTTTTTTTTTTTGGTAATTTTTCAAATTCAACAATATTTATTTTAATTTCTTTCTATAGCTAAGTACTCTGTTCAAAATTTCGTGCGAACTGCTGTCAAACTACATATAAAATTTTTGGAATGAAATATATGCGAAATAATTTCGCAAAAGCAGTACTCTGTTCTTATTGTGGAAAACATGTGAAATACATCTGGCAACCTTAATTTTTCACACAAAATAACATAAGCAGCACTTCTTTCGCACGAAATTAAAACCAACAGCTGATCAATTCTTGCATATACAATTTTTCGCATGAAAAAACCATAATTTTTCGCAAATATGAACAGAGTACTAGGCTTATGAAATGATAATTTTTGTGCACACTGTTTTAAAGACAACTTTATATAGAAAAAAAAAACGAGATATTACTTATAATAATCGGTTTATATTTGCAAAAGTTATTATTATTATTTTTTTTTTTTGGATAGTTTCTGTTTTTTTTTATTCATACGCGCTGGCGGAAAAAATACTATAAGAGGTGTTAATGAAAAGTTGAATAACTATTACAATTTTCATCCGATTAGACAAATTAAAACAGTATTTTGTGAAAAACTAAATTTTCTTTATATACTTTTATACATTTTTAAGCTTTCATATGAAAATAAGCATTGAAAAGGTACTAAAATCAAAAAAGTTTATAATTTTTTTTTTTAATTTCTGAGTTGCTCAACATTTTTGCAAGCCATTTCTTTATAGGCACGAAAAGGCAACTAGCTTTGATATATATTTTAAATAATAAGTTAAGCTTTAATTATATGTTAAAACTAGATCGGCGGCAAACGGCGCCAATAGTTAAACTCCTAGTCAAAGTTGCGTAGGTTAGCCAAAAAACATTATATATTTCAAGTGAATAAATTTCAAATCTGCTATCAATATATACAAAGCTCATATTGAAAATAGAATCTAGACAAGATACCCTTTCCAACAAGGTAAAACAATCCTAAAACAAATAATTATAAATATTAAAAATACGCCCTTGAATATGGTATAATTTTAACTCTCCAAATCTTTAAAGTCGAAATTGTGTGTTCTGTCGCCATTTTCGAATACTTCTGTTGACATAATAACTATAATATCTGCAAATAATTATTCCTTGACATCTTAGCTTTACGATAGAACTAGTTTTATGGTTAATTTCAAACATTTGCAAAAATCTATTATGAGATGCATACACCTTATATTATCCAT
The DNA here is from genome assembly GCA_942486065.2 of Calliphora vomitoria. Taxonomy (NCBI): domain Eukaryota; kingdom Metazoa; phylum Arthropoda; class Insecta; order Diptera; family Calliphoridae; genus Calliphora; species Calliphora vomitoria. Next base: position 14,051,762 of record OW818031.2, on the reverse strand, counting down.
TGTGCGTAGCTCCATTCTATTGAAATCATATCTCTCCCGGATTATTGTCATCCATATTTTCAAACAAAAAATCATTGATCATTGTGCGGTAACGATCTCCGTTGACCGTAATTCCGGCTTCATTTTTGAAGAAATAAGGTCTGATGTCACCAGCGTGTATACTGCACAAAAAATTGCATTTTATGGATATATTGGAGTCTGTGGAGTCTGTATGTGGCAATTTAGTTTATTGTCAAGCCCGTTAAGCTAAAAATTAGCCTTATCGCTGAACACTATTTTGCGATAAAACTATGGTTTATAAGTTGGGCGAATCAAAGTAAATTTGGATACTTTGGTGGCGTTGTTCAAGCTTATGATAATTCTCCAAAGTATACTGATCATAAATGTCAAAAAGTTAGAGCAGTATGACAGTTTATGAGTTCTATCGATCTTAAAACATCTATTATTTGTCAATATTTAGCATAGAAAAGAAAAACCTAGGCATTATAAAGTACAACAAATCTGTAGGATCAAATCAAAAAATATATTATTATTTTCTTATTGAGTAGGCCAAAAAGCTCTTTTCTGATAATTAATCCAACTGACTGTTTAGTACAAATATGTGTAGTATCAAACCCACTAGACTATTATTTTAGTAATAAATATGAAAAATTATTTTTTGTCTCTACAAATAAGACCATCCTAATGCGCCATCATATTTATATGCAATAAAATAGTATCTTAGTATCCCAAGATTTAAAAATAATATTTAGGAAGCGAAACAAAACATACAGTTTTTTAATATTAAATTTTTGTTTTACTTATTTAGTTTCGCCCATGATTTGGGTGCCAAATCAACTTGTTGGAGCACCGGCTGGCACTGATGTAACCATCGATTGTCACACAGAAGCCCATCCCAAGTAAGTTGTTTCTACAAATATAACTATTTACTAAATATTTGTTTACTTATTAACTATTTAATAAATATTTCTCTAACACTTGAAATATTTCTCAGAGCTATAATATATTGGGTTTATAACTCAGTTATGGTGTTGCCCAGTAAAAAATACAAAACGGATTACACTGAAAACTCCTACAGGTAAGGAAAACTTTGTTTTATTTTTATTAAAAATTCAATTTTTAACTGCAAACTACTAAATTTGATCAATTTTAAACTTTTGCTATCTAAACAATTTAATGAAATATGAGTTTTAATATGAAATTGTTTTATGTTTTATGTTATGTGTGTGTGTTTCTTTTTTTTGGGGGGGTTAGGGGGAGGTTGTCCATTCCCCCATTGAACAATGATTTCTTTGGCAACAACTTTCAACTTCTGCTCTTAATATTCTCCAAAGTGTTTTAAACTAATAAACAAAAGTCATTTTATCAAAAGTTAACTAAACTTGTCTCTGGAGCATATGAAAATATGAACTAAAATTCTATTTGCGTACTTCGTATTCATACATATGTATCTATATATATTGTAGCAGTGTGTAAGTTTATTTTACATAAGTGAAAATCTTCATACATACATATGTGTGCATAAATGTGTGTGTGTGTATATTTGTGTACATTTATCAAAATGTGAAATAACAAACTTTAATATGAACTCAAAACTTTGACATCATATACAAACTAATCATATTCTAACATACTAAGAGTAATAGAAGCAGTAGTATGTTGTAGAAGGTATTAGAACAAGAAGAAAAAGCAGAACTAGAAGAAAAAGTAAAATATTTGATATTCTTACTAACATGCATTCACACACACTCTCCCACACCTAAACAAACATATTTTAAAATCATAAAAACATAACTACAATATATTACACAGTGGGACGAATTGCAGAATATGTAGGGGGTAGTTATGCAACTTTGATACTCCTCCATCAGGGTCAATATGAAACTTGGGATGTCGCTATGGATAAATTTCATCAACTTAATACAAATTTGAAAATAAATTTTTAACGAATTATTGAAATGCTACTATTTACTAGGGCGGGTCAAAAAGTTTGTGACGTTTTGAATGTAACACAGGTTTCTGGTTGAAAAATCATTTTGTTTTTCAACATAGTATTCTTTTAGTTCTATACACTTTGTCCAACGTTTCTCCAATTTATGTATCCCTTCCAAAAATGGAGATTTGTCGAGGTCATCAAAATAGACATTTGATGACCGATTCATCCCTAGAAATCCACTGTTTTGACTGCTGTTTAGTATTTGGTGTGTTGTGGTGGATTAACAATTACAAAACGGCGCTAAAACTAGTCCATATTGTGGTTGTCACACGATTACATGAACGTAATCGATTGTGAGCAAATGCAGCACCCAGTATGCGGAAAGCTTTCTCATACCCAAGAATCTTTTAAAATTGACACAACTGAACAATGTGAGATGACTATGACTTCCACAATCTCTAGCACTTTCCATATCCGATCGGCTGACACAATATCGTGAATATCAACTGGAACGTTCGGCATCTTCCGTGCTTGTACGGCCTCATCGAAATTCAGTAAACCACTTTTTTACCATTGAAATTGATGGTGCAGTATTTATCAAGCTTAACCTATATTTTAGTGATGGTTTTTTTCCCACAAAAAATAATGATTATTGAGCACACGAAATTCACTTTTTTCCATTTTCTCCACAAGTTACAAAGTTTTCTGCTAGCAAATTATGACAAGACTCAACTGACAGTTGCATGTTGAAAGGAGTAGTATTGTCCCTTCAGTTAAAAGGTGGGAAAATTTAAAAGTCACGGAATTATTGATCGGCCCTTGTATGTTCATATATGGAGATAATAATGACAGTAACACTGTTTTAAATTTGTTTATATGCATTCTTATTTGAAACAAGTTATTTTTCGAAACGAATTACGATTTTTTTTAAAAACATTTTTTTTTAATTTATTAGCGAAAAAAATTTTATGGGAAAAAATTTTTTTAAATATTTTTTTTCAAACTTTTTTTCTTTAATTTATTTGTGAAAAAAATTTTATTACAAAAAAAATTTTATTACAAAAAAATTTTTTTTGCTGAAAAAAAAAAATTCGGGTTAAAAAATATTTTTCCCGATTTTGACCAATTGTAGGTTTGACTTACTTTGGCCATATATACGCCGTTGCAAAGGTTGAAATATCAATTATTCGGTATCCATATTGTCTATATTAATGACTTAGTAATCTAGATATAGATCAAAAATAGGTCATAAATCAAGGTTGTTCTGGTTTTTTCCTTATATCTCAGCTAATTGTCTCGATTTCCAATACCAACCGATCCGGAAGAATTCCCTATATGTTGATGTATGAATCATGTATGTAAAATACGGAAAATTGATTTCAACATACAGACGGACATGGCTATATCGACTTCGCTATCTATAACGATCCAGAATATACATATATACTAGAGTATCCAAAACCGAAACCGAAAACCGGTCAACCGGTTTTTCATCTTTGTAAAACCGACCGGTTTCGGTTTTCTTTAACTTTTCGGTTTTTTGACAAACCGGTTTTTTTAAGTCGGTTAACCGGTTTTAACGAAATACTTTGTAAAGCTTATTTGAACATATAACTTAAAAATATTTTGATAACATTTTTCAAAATATTAATTTATTTTTTAGAAAAAACCGGTTAACCGGTTTTTAGAATGACAAAACCGAACCCGGTTTTTTAGAATGAGAAAACCGAAACCGGTTTTTTTATAAAAAACTGTTTTCGGTTAAACCGGAAACCGGAATGACAAACTTATATAAACCCTTGCCACTCATGGTGAAGGATGTAATAATGTCGTCTACGATACTATCCCTAATATAAACCATTGCCACTCATGGTGAAGTGTATAAAAAGTTCATGGGAATTCCAGGGAATAAACTGATTTTTTTAATATTTCCCCGGAATGAAAAAAGTCCGGGAAATTAGCAACCATACAATGATGATATACGCTAAGGCAAATTGTTGAATAAAAGTTCCCAAAGAGAGTTTCAAATTTTGTACAGATCAGTTTAGTGTTTTACAAGTTTTGTATTTATTTGCCACCATTTATAAACCACTGTGTAATGTTAGTATGCAAGTATTGAGAATTTACTTGCACAAGGAAACATATACATATATATTCATTAGGATGACTCTTATTTTGAACTTTTACGATTTTCGATGTTTCCAAGAACTAAAAATATTCTCCGTCATCTAGAACCAAATGCTGAAAATTTAAGCAAAATCGTATAACCTAAAAAGTTTTTCATTTTATTTGAAATTTGGAGTTTTAAATGCAAAAGAAATATTTTCAAAAATATTAAAAAAAATTGCTTCCAACAAAATTTTTTTTATTTCATTTAGCCATATTTGTTTATTTATAATGTATAAAATTATAAACTTATTATAACTTGATACCAAAAAATATCATTAAATTTTACATGTTCAAATTTTGTTTAAACGAAATTTCGAAAAATGTTAAAACTAAACTTCAATTTCAATAAACACTAAATGAGTATTAAATATGCATTTTTTAAAGGATTAGCTTGGGGACTGCTTTGAAGTTGTCAGATTTTAAAATTAATTTTTGTTTGATTCGAATAAAAATTATTCGAATAATCGAAAAAACATATTTTTTATTCGTACGAATAAAGGTAGGGTCACACATAGCAAATATTTGATTGAAAAGGCGTAACCACTAAATAAAATATATTTTATAACAATTCTATTATTTCATAACCTCTTTTTACTTAAGACAATTCAAAACAAATAATTAGTTTTATTTTATTTGACACTGTTTGATCTTACAAATCACTAGTAAGAGCAAACAACGTCAAACAAATTTGTGCTAAAAAAGTGGTTACGCTTTTTTGAGTAAATGTGTGCCATGTGTGACCATACCTTAAGTAACATTTTTCCATTTTGCCAGTTTCCATGTAATATAACACCACAGGTAAATTTGATATACATATAAACTAATTTTATTGAGAGAAGGGAACAAACAAAGGTAAAATACGCATTATTTTCGATGGTGGTAGTTCCAGAAACAATTTTTATCAAATTTACCGCATAAAGACAGGTCTCATGTGGAACAAACGTCAGAAAAATATTTTATTGTCAATAAATAATTTGTATATAATAATATTAACATAACTTTCGATATAAGTAATTCATTCAAGTCCAAAACTTCATATCGAGGGCCTATATTCAAAACCCTCTATCTTTGATTTTCTCGAAAGTTTCTTTTTGATGGTAAATGTTCAGTAAAATAGTGAATTTCATAACAAACTTTTTTTTTTTGTTTTATTTGCATTTTTGTTATTTCTCTATCTTATACAATTAATTTTTTTCGAATGCAAAACCTCTTTTGAAATGATTAATTTGCAAATATTTTTTTGAAATAATTTCTTCTTGCAATTCAAGTTTTCTTACTAATTTTTGCATCCTGAACATGAATTTTACATTTTTCAATCATTTATCAAAATGGGGAATGCCGATTCTGAATTGAATTACAATGAAAATATTTTACCTTTTTTTTCTTGGAAAATATAATTATCCATGGAATAAAAATAAATGGTTAAAGCTGGAGTTAAAAAAACTTTAAAAAAAAACAAAAAAAAAATTTTTTCTATAACTTTTCGTTTAATATTGTTTATTTTTAATTTGTTTATCTTAAATAAATCACGTTAAAAACTGACAGATGTCATAAATGAAATCAAAATAATTTAATTTTATTAAAATGCAAAAACCTCTATCTTATAATTTTCATACATACAGATTAAATATTTTGAGAAGAAAAACCCTCTATCTATCATAAAGTCCCCGATAATGCAAAATTTTAAAAACCAATTATATCTGAGATTCTGTAGTTACTTTAGAAAAATATTGTAGAATAATGTATTACTCAAGTAATACGCGAAAAAACAGTTTTTTGGCTCTCTTGAAAAGTTGTGTTTTTTAAGATAGAGGGTTTTGAATATAGGCCCTCGATATATTCTTTTCGATTGTGGTAGTTCCAGCAACAGTTTTGATCAACACCTGATATACCAGGCTGTAGAGATAAAGACTCACGGAGATTTGGAACAAATGGTCGTCCTACAGACCTATTTACAGACATTGCTGGAAGCATTGGCCACATCGGCGTGCAGACGTTTGTATAAAATGAATGCATTTGTAGAGAGCAAGTTCACAAAATGGTAGAACAACCTAATCATCATATTGCGAGTCTTAGCTCAAATATGGTATCGACCCTGGAGACCTTCCCCGAGATCTTCTCCACCCATGCGATCATTGTATTCTTGAATAATTTGAGGGCAGTTGATTTCGATGAATTTCTTCAGCTTTCTATCATACCGAGGAATCTTTGCCTGTTGTTCACCAGGATTGGTTCTTCTGAAACGTTCAATATTTACATACATATGTCGATGACGGGCAGACATATTTGTTATCCTTCCATAATACAGTATTTACATCGACTCCATGGATTAGGTCATGTATTCTATGCAAAATCATGTCTGCTCTTTGTTCATATCGCAACTTACACAAAAGCAAATCATGATCAACAAGAAATATGACAAAAAAATTAGTACCTCTCATTGTGATCAAACCATAAATTCCTCTGGATCGCAAAAATACTATCAGCGGCTTCGATTTGTGAAAGTTATCAAAATGAACAAAATTAGAAATCTCCAAACATTTAAGGAAGCTCTAATGTTCGGTGTTACAGGTAAAATTATGTTATCTTCGGACCCATTGTAGATTTAACAAGTAAGAGAGCTATATTCTGTGCCGAATTTTATATACCCTTCATCAAATTATACTTTAAAAGAAAAATTTAAATATTTTTAGTTAACAAAGTAAATTTTTTTTTCAAAATTTAAAAAAAAAAAAAATTTTCAAAATTGTTTTCAAAATTTTTTTTTTCGAAATTTTTTTTTTAATTTTTTTCCAAAGTTTTTTTTTTTAATTTATTAGTGATAGAAAAGTTATAACAAAAAAATTGTTTTGGTAAAAAAAAAAGTTCGGGTTAAAAAATATTTTTCCCGATTTGACCCATTATAGGTCCAAATTACTATAGCCTTATATACATCGTTGCAATGGACTTTGAAATAACTATCATTAGATATCCATATTGTCTATATTATTAACTTAGTAATCCAGATATAGATCAAAACTAGGCCAAAAATCGAGGTTGTCATCGCTATCAATACTTTCATTTGAGCTGTCTATAGAACTCTACAGAATCGATGAACTCGAGAAATTGTTCATCAGACATTTGTTTCAACTTGATATTTTTTTATAAGGACGTTTAGTAAGAACCATCTTTAACACAATAGTAAAATAAAAGGATGTAAATAATAGAACCATAATCAAACAATAGTATTTTATGAACAAAAGGTGAAAACAACAATGTTAGAGAGGAGGACCAATTGGCAAGACCGTCTTGAAAAGGCCTTCACTATTTCGTTTTTAAATCAAACTTTTTATTTTGTGTTTCACTTCAAATACATTATTAAACTCAAATATGAAATGTTTTCTACTTACCGTAAAGTTTTGAAGTCGATCATTTTATTCTAAATGTTGTTTTTTAATAGTTAAATTTGAGAAATAATTTTCGATGCTAATTTGTTGACTTTTTGCACTTGATTGATCATAGCTGACAAACGACTTGTCAGAATATATTGGGAATAACAACAAATGTAAAAAAGTGTTGTCTTAAGACTGTTTTCACTATTTTAAAGCAAACAAGTGTTTAATACAGCACTGGGGCCCAAAAATCGAAGACCGTCTTGAGGGGGTCTTAGCGGACAAAACTAGAATATTCTATTCATATAGCTTTTAGCAGCTTCAATATAAATGTTGCCATACTTACAAATAATGTTAATAACTGCGTGTTATCAACGTTGTTGATAAGTAGAAGTTTCTACTGATGGAAATGTTTATAAACATGATGCATGTTGCCAGCAGCCATTACAGACCGTTAAATTCAAATTGTTAATGAAACTTCATCACAATATTATATCTTTTACTAGTTATTTGTACGAATAATCCAAAAAAAATTTAAAAATTAATTACTCGAATATAAAAAAATATGAACTTTTATTCGATTAAAATAAATTCACACCCTAGTATCAAGTTATATTAAATTTAAGATGTTAGGAAAATTTTATATTTAAACAGCCATTAGTAATTGAATACAAATGCTGTTTTAAAATGGATTTTTTTCAAAGCATTAACCGATGTTGCTAAACATATGGTTTTAAGATGACGGAAAACAATTTTAACTTTGGAACGACCGAAATTGGAAAAAGTCCAATATAAGCGCCACCCTAATATATACATATATGTGTAACTGTATGTGTGTATGCTGTGTTGAAGAAGAAGCTGCGTGAAATGTCTTATGAGACTTTTAAAAGTTTATTTCCTTTAAGTGAAGTAAACGTTAAATGTTGAAAGAATTTTAAGAAAACACTACAACTATGCACTAAAAAAACAACATAAAACATACATATTAATATATAAAAGTGTTTAATATACTCACATACATACATGTGTACATCCCAGCAGTTTAATATTTATTTACGTAAATTTGACTACAATTCTTATGAATTTCTGTTGGCTTTAAAGAAATCACAAGATCTTCTACGTCCTAAACATCGTAAATGGTGTTCATTGTTTTTGGGTTTCGATTATGAATCGGCTGCGTCTTAGAACAGTGCATATTTATGGTAATTTTTCTGTTCACTCATTTAGTAAAATCTTTATTTTTTTTATGTTTATGCCTACGATATGTCTTATCACATGGCTGACTCCAATTTATATATTTTGGTCATTTGACACGTATGTACTCTTTGTAGTGCAGAGAGAAGACAATTGGTTACTTTATATATCCCAGGTAATCTAACGTGAAGACAATTGTCTCTAAGTAATCTAGAGTGAAGTCACTTTAAAAGATTTGTGAGTAATTCGTACAAACTGCTTTCATACAAATTGTGTTGATATATTTCTCATAGAGTTAATTTTTATTTTTGTTTAAGTATACTGATATCCCATGTAACATAGCATGAAGTCAATAGTCACTTTAGTGTCTCTTTAGTGTCACTTTAAACGTTTATTTTGTACTGCACTTTAGAAAGTAGTTATTTTACCCACCAGAAGCAAGACATTGGAGAGTTGTCGAAGAAAGGTTTGTTTACAAACTAACGTTTAATGGACTGCCTACGATATGTCTTTTTAGCTGACTATTTGATGTCAATTAGCACCCGCACTTGTTAAAATAACTAGCTATGTAGCTAATCAAGTTACCAGTGAGTTAGGTAGTAAGGAAACTGGCGCTATTTAACCAGTATATGAATCCAATGCGTTGACTACTTCGGACCACCTATTAGACAGTCGCATTGTAGTCAAAAAGGGTCAATGTACCCCCTGCTTAGGACATGTACGTGTTAAAATAACTAGTCACGTAGCTATTGTAGTAACTAGTTCCCACCCTAGATGAGGGGTAAAATCACTAGTTCGGGACTGACTCCTAGAACTGCTGGGATGTGTTTAGTATATACACATACTCTCTAAAAATATTTTTATTTTATCAATACATTTAACATACTTGTTTTATGTCAATGAAGATTTTTAAGTGAATATGTATTTTAAACAAAATGACATCTAATACGTACTGAGAGAGTGAGTGAGTGAGAGAAGGACATAATGAATGAATGAATGTCTAATACTAACACTCATTTCAAAATTGACTTGAGTTGAGTTGCGTGAATAATAATTAAAATATTTCTTGATTTCTTGTTTAAAGTTTTCTTTCATGTTTTCATTTTCAATTTCAGAAAACTTTTCGACAGTTTTCATTACGTTTTACTAAAATTTAATTGAATTCCATTAAACCAATACGAAGAAGTATTTTAACAAATTTAATTCAATTTAAAACTAATAGTTTGTTTGATTAAAACAAAAAAAAAAACTTTATCTTAATTATTTGTAGGGCTCATATGAAGCTGACCATAAGAAATTTACAATATGGTGACTTTGGCAACTACAGATGCATTTCGAAGAATTCATTGGGTGAAACAGAGGGATCAATACGAGTTTATGGTAAGCATCGATTATTTTTTTGGTACCTTCTTAATATTTATACAAACCTAATATATTTAATTAAACAATACACTTTGGTTGAAAGTTATACTTATTTAATACAGAATCTATAATTTTTCAATGTATTTTTTTATTTTCTTTTTAATGTAGAAATTCCTTTGCCATCAACGCCTTCAAAACAGGTCACCCATTCGACCATCGATACTAGAGAAAGTAAGTATTCCAAAGGTATATTTTTACTTGTTTTCATTTCAGACTAATGCAATTACTGGTGACTAAGCGAACTAAAATTGCTCTTAATTTTCTTTCCCAACCAAAACTGATTATTTTGGAAATTCGTTCCGTATGTGGAAGTCTTTCCTGTCAATTTCAATATAGGAAAATTCAAATCAAATGTCCACAAACACTACTGCTTTTACCCCTCCCATAAGCTTTTTTTCCTAGTTCAAACGCAATGAATTGCATGAGCAGGGGTCTTCCCCGCAAAGGTACTTTGAAATGATTACTAACTACCTTTTGCATTACTTATAACTAGTTAAGTAATGTCTGGATTATAATGCGCTAAACAAGTTTTTTGCAAATGTGAAAATCTTTTAAAATATAGGAGATAATATAGTTATAACAATGTTTTTTACAGATCTCTTCTAACAGATTTAATGTATTGGGTGTAAAAATGCAAGATTTACATTAGATGGCGTATCTTATGAACGCGGTTTTTGTTTTTAATAACTTATATGTCATTTTGAAGGGAACATATCTGTCATTTATTCTCTCGTAGTTATTGAACATTATAGTTTTAACAACAAAGTTTTTTCTTTGCTTTCAAAATGTCGAATTTTGTACCAACAAAGCGTCATATGCTGTAAGTTTTGCGTTAATTTTTTAATTTTAAAGAAAGTGGGGCTAAAGCAGACCAATTCCTCACCAAAGTTAATGGTAAATGGGAGAGATGGATGGTTCGGTGATTTTGGCATGGAAGACAATGATCATCCAGGGCTGCGAAAAAAGTTTGAAGACCAAGAATTGGAAATTGTAAAATCATTGGGAACACCTGGAATCATCCAAGAGCAGGGAAATTGGGTACCATACGATTTGAAGCCCAGACACAATGATGATTTTGCATGTCTAAAATGATGCTTGAACGCTACAAAAGAAAACCATTTTGTCACCGAATCATTACTTGTGATGAAAAGTGAATCCAGTACGATAAACTAAAGAATAAGAGATCATATGCTTCACATCAACCGAATCAACAACAAAGTCAAATATCCATCGCGGTCAGGTAAATCCCTGTAATTGGTAGGAGCAAAAGGGTCCTATCTACTATTAGCTGCTGAAATCTAACCAGACCATCACAGGGAACCTGTACCAAATGCAACTTATTTGTTTGAAGCGAGAATTGGCCGAATATAAAACCGTAATTTTCCATCATAACAACTCTTGGCCACATGTTGCAAAACCAGTTCAAAAGTATTTAGAATGAAGTGGTTGGGGAGTTTTGCTTCACCCGCTCGATCGATTCAGAACGGTCTCTCTAGGATACGCTTCACTTTGGAACAGAGTATCCGACATTAGCTTGATTCGTTCTTGGCCTCAAAAGATGAGCAAATTCAAATTCGACTCGAAAAAGTTATGGCTTTGAAAGTTTTTTCATAGGATTTTCTTATTTGTTGTTTAACTTACAGAACAAATCTTAATGAAATCGGCAGTAAATAAAGAGTTTTCCAACAAGAGGTGTTATTTTGAATCACCCGGTATTGCGGTAGCTATCACTTTTGAAGCTTTTATTTTTTGACATTTGACAAGTAGAAACTACGCCATTACTAAAAATGGAACGATACACGCTTCAACAACGCACTGAAATTATTAAAATTCACTACAAAGATGGTGAAAATCTTGCAGTCAAAGTTCGCAAAACTAAAGCATTTTTGGGTCGTCGTGAAGCACCTTGTCGGATCGCAATACAGAAATTGGTGGAAAAATTCGAGCTGTTGGGGCAAGTGATGTGAAGAATAAAACCCGTGCACGTCGCTCAAGAACAACTGAGAATATTGCTGCAGTAGCCCAAAGTATTCAAGAAAACCCAGGTTTGTCCATTCCTTGTCGTTCTTTGGAATTGGGCATTCCATAAACGTCATTACACCGTATCTTATGGTCGGAGTTGGATGACATTGATCTGGACAAAGTTTACTTTCAACAAGACAGCGCTACGTGTAACACAAACAACGAAACTATTGCTCTTTTACGGGAAAAGTTTCCAGACCGTGTTATCTCTCGAAGAGGTGATCACAATTGGCCACCGAGATCTTGTGATTTAACAACTTGCGACTTCTTACTTTGGGGCCACGTGAAAGATAAGGTCTACGCCAACAGCCCAGCGTCGATTCAGGACCTCAAAGATAGAATTCGTGAGGCTATCGAGAACATAGCGACTTTGCAGCCACTTTGCATTTGGTTATGGAAAATTTCATATAAAGGATATGGTCCTGTAAGCGTGATCGTGGTGGTCATCTGGCTGATGTTGTCGTTCATTATTAAAGGCATAGCTTCCTCTTTACTATGAAATAAACATCCGATTATTTATCTCAAAAAATTCCATTTTTCTTTGAATACCAAAATAACACCTCTTGTTGGAAAACCCTGCATTATAAAGAAAACCAGGCCAAGGTATAGTAAAATTTTTAACTCAGAATTTTCTAATGCGTGTAACTCAACCCACTGTGCAGCTTTAAGTGAACTCTTTTAACAGGTGTTTGTAGGTTTGTTAGTATAGACTTTTGATTTCAAATAACATCATAAGAACAAATCCAATAATGGGTAAATCATACGATCTAAAAGTTCACTAGGAATTATCTCATGTAGTAATTGAATTCTTTTATGGCCTGACTTGTTGAAACAACATGTGGCGTCTACATGAATATTATTAAATGTAGGCAGAACTATCTTCGTTATCATGACGCGTAATAGAGCAGCAGTATCAGTCAATGCTTCTCCAGCCGCATGTTAGAAGAATTATGGTGCAGTGATACCTTCCATTCAAAATCCGCTTCAAAAGTTGGCATGTTGCAGATGCATTTGGTTTTCATCAATCCAAAGTGGATGCTCTGAACACCAAATGCGACATTTATGACAATTAACAAAGCCATCAAGGTGAAAATGTGCTTTATCAAATTTTCATTATTTTTGGAATACTATTTCTACTCTCTAGTAATGCTAATCTGTCAGCTGTTTTTGATTACTGCGACAAATTCATAACTATCTTGATTTTTGGGAGTTCAAGGTGAAAATTTGCTTCATCGCTTAGGATGATTTTGCTCTAAAAATCAAAATTGTAGCCTCTAAATTTTCTTTATTTTTGGAATAATTTTTAATAAATGAAACCGTGTTCTACTCTCTAGTAATGCTAATCTGTCACCTGTTTTTGATTACTGCAAAAGTTACGACAAATTCAAAACATTCTTGATTTTTGGGAGTTCTTTTAGATATAGTTTCTTTAATGGTAGAGATATTTCCTCGTAGTCCTTTATTTCCATTGCGTAAACACGAAACAAGAGCATCATTTAATCCGTGCCCATATCATACGTAGTAACTATTCCCACTATTCATTACTATTAATGACTTCTAATGATCATTGGGTTATTATAGTCCTTAAATGATCAAATTAACTTTGTGATATGAAAGTAATGACTAATTTATGGCCTTATTTGCATGATATTCCAAGGATATCACGGATATCACCGGATTAATAATGTAATATATAGCGAAGTTTTTGCTGACAAATTATAATCAGCGATATCAAATCATCTTAATTTTATAAAGAATGTGTTGTCACAATAAAAGCAACAATTCAAGAAAAGTTGCATCCCATCTGTTACCTCCATATAGAAACTTTTTATATATCAAACCATTGTTTGACAAAGTATTATGTTTTTTTTTTAATATTTATTTGAAAATATGTTTCCACTTCCAGATAACATTATACCCATACGCAACGATTCCAGTAGATCCTTACAAACTGATGTACACTCAATGAAAAACGAACTACTGGGCAGTGGAACTTCATCGTCAGCCTCATCATCGTCGTCATCTTCTCTCTCTTCATCACACAGTGCAACATCATCGATATCATCGATTTCGGGCAACAGTATACCAGGTTTTAGTTCATCTGGTAATGCAATTGAGCGGAAGGGTTCTTTGGCGATAGGGAAAAGTATGTTTTATACCGAACATCCTCCAAATCATTTGGCCGATACAGCAGGTAACTATATCAATAGGAAATTTGTATGTTTTTGATGACTTTTTAACGGAGTTAAATGTTAAATAAGAAACCTGATGACATTATCCGACCTATTCATGTAACTGTTCAAAAGTCAGCAAGTTGTTGATAGTACTGAGAGTTCTTAGGTGTTTTAGTACTGTTGACAATATGCTGATTTATACAGCTGCAGTTTGACCAAAGACCATACAAAGTAAGACGTCTGTACGGATGTAAAATAGACTAATGAAAAATAAAATACAGCACTGAGAAAACAGTTACGTGGTGACAACCGAATTAGTTGTTTTAACAACAACGTTAATAAAATTTAATTCAGTTCTTACAGCTGAATTTATATTGCTACAACCATTCGATTGACCACAAATTCGGTTCTCACAACCTACAGTTTTCTCTTCATGATTTTATCTACCACAATTTCCCTTTCTTTCAGCCCTAACATCAAAACCAACGAATGCTTTAATCTTATGTGCACATTTACTAGTATTTCTACTATTGAGATGTCGAGCGTAAAATACATTATTTAGTTTTTGTAATTTAATTTAGTGTAAAAAGCCAAACTATTGTTAAGATTAGGGTTATTATGGTTAAGGTTTAAAAGCACACAAAATGGCAGAAACAAACAAAAAAAATACAATACATATGTAAAAAGAAAATTAATAATTAGACATAAAACTTACCCATATACATAGAATGAAGGACTAATATTTATATACAAGACACTTGGACACCTACATACAAACAAACAAAAAAATATAGATTAGATGAGAAAAATTTTGAAACAAAATTATATTTAGTATAAATTGACAATGAATATGTAAAAAACAAAAAAGTATTATCAACAACAGAAATTCAAATTTAATTTATTTAATGTTGAAAAAGACAATAAATACATATCACCAAATTATCATTTAAATCCTCCTCCCCCGCCCCATCATAATACTGTTTTTTTTTGGGATTTTTTTTGTAAAATTTCAAATATTATTTTTTTTGATAGAAGTTTTTGTACTATATTTTAAATATCTTTAAATATTATGCCAGAAATGCTTAAGTTTTGAAACCTTATTTCATAGATCCCAAATCAACAAATATCCCAGTTGGAAATTTATGGTCTGTTATGACACTTTCATCTGTATCCTTATAAAAACTGATGACACATGTTGACCTTTTTGAGATTTTGATGAAAATGAGATTATGACATTTTGTTATAAGAAACCTTACATGATCCCGTTTGGGAATAATCCTATTCCATAACTTTAATATACATTTAATAGTTCGGAAGAATGTTGACTCTATACTGTTGACAGCCTGCTTATTTTTCCCTGCTGACATTTAACCAAACGATCAATTTTACTCGATCACAACTAGGGTTTATTGTAAGTTACCCGTTTTTTATTTATTTTTAATGACTGAATTTTTCTGCTGTGGCAGAAAAGTTGTAATTGAGTGACAAAAATTCAGTTATTTCAACTATGCAATGTACAATGTATGACCATCGGTTCTCTGAAGCACCTTAAGAATAAGGACTATATGTTTTATTATTTTTACTGCTCATAAGATCAGTTTCTCCCCAAAAGTTGGAGTGTTGACAGGTGATTTCGAAGTTCGAATTACAGTCGAACTTCCCTATAATGAATCTTGACGGGACCATAAAATCACTTCATTATATAGAAACTTCATTATACAGAAATTATATATTTCCCCCACTTTTTATTTAAAATAATTAGGCATATTAGTTTGGGTTACACTTTTCCATTTTTCTTCCACATCAATACCTTGTAATACCAAATAACAAAACCATTATATAAAAATTATATTTTTTTCCATTTTTATTTAAAATAATCAGGTATTTTAGTTTGGATTACACTTTTACATTTCTCTTCCTCAACAAAACCTTCTAATACATTAAGAGAATTAAATACATTAGTCGGCACGTTACTCCTCATCTCCACAAAAGTACTTTTTGCTACAATACCATGCCGTTTTTTGAATTTATCTAACCATCCTGTGCTAGCTTCAAAATCTTCGTGTCCCAATGCATCAGCGAACTCTTTGGCTTTTTGCTTTATTAATGGCCTAGATATAGGAAGATTCCTACCACGTGCGGCAGTTACCCATTTGAGCATTGCTTCATCAATATCCTCAAAAAAGCAGGTTCGAATCCTTTTGCGTTTAGTGCTCAATTGCTCGTCTTCTACATTTTTTAGAATCACAGCCTTGTTTTTTAAAATATTTGATAATGTGCTGGGAAGAATTCCAAACTGCCTAGCCACATCTTTTTTTTAATCCTTCTTCAACTTTATTAATAATTAAAATTT
The DNA here is from genome assembly GCA_942486065.2 of Calliphora vomitoria. Taxonomy (NCBI): domain Eukaryota; kingdom Metazoa; phylum Arthropoda; class Insecta; order Diptera; family Calliphoridae; genus Calliphora; species Calliphora vomitoria. The sequence continues at coordinate 14,035,121 of OW818031.2, read as the reverse complement.
TTTTCAAGAGAAATGCTACTGAACACCGGCAACTGATGTCAAAATTGTTATTAATGTGGCTTTCTTCTTTTTTGTTGTTCTTATTTTCCTTTTTTGGGAATCCCCTCATTATATGTGGCATCTTTATCGGTACACAGAGTTCTTAGTATGCGTAACAGAAAATTGTTTGAAAAATTCATTGTATGGAGACAAAAACGCATGTGAGTCAAATATTACACCTGCAAAATTGCTTCATTGTATAGAAATCTTCATTGTATGGAAATTCATTATAAGGAGATCAAAAACAATGAAATTGGAACGGAAAAAGTTGTGTGTTTGAAATCAATTCATAATATGGAGAGCTTCATTGTATAGAAGTTCACTATAGAGAAGTTCGACTGTATTATGTAAAATTAAAAATTGCACAGTTTAACAGAGGGTCACACGGTATGTATTACATGTGTTTTGTGACATGTATTGGGACATTTTTCCACATGTAAACATATACGTACCGTGTAATCCATATGATCCACCTGTTTCGGTTTTTTTTTCTTCCATTAAAACACCAACTGGGACAACCTCGAATTTTGTGCTATTTTTGGTCTATAACTGGATTACTAAGTCATTAATATAGACAGTAAGCATATCTAATGATATGTATTTTAAAGTCCATTGCAACGATGTATATACAGTGCAAGCTCGTTATTCGCGACTAATTAAAAACGAGACCTGTCGCGAAACTGAATTTTCGCAAACGAACCTAAAATTTTATTGAAAAAATTTATGTAATTTTTAAAATTAGAATCCATTTTATTGATATACATATTACATATTAACCATTTTTAAAGAAATTGGAGATTCGGAGTTGCTTTTTTGGGAACGTATTTTTTAAAACAACAGCTGAATCACGTAGTTCATATAGTGCTGTTGTCGTCTTATCATTTTGTGTATATTTATTTATCGATGTTAAACAATCGTCTACTTTAACTTTGTTTTCTTCATGGACACTATCGTATAAATCCTCCGATTTCACATCTGATAATTCCATTTCCACATGAAATTCTTCTTGAATCCAGTTGTTTATACCAGCATTCGTGAAAAGATGTTCCGTTTCAATTTGAGCTACAAGTGTACCAATAGTAGAAAGATCTTCGTTTTCTTCCTGAATAATATTTTGTATCAAATTTAAGGGCATGTTATCCTCATCACTCTATTAAGTACCTAATTCGAACAAGGCGTTCCAGGATTTTCGGATATTGGACACTGATATTTTATCCCAGGACGTAGCTAGAATCTTAACTGCAGTTTTGAGATCGAAGTTTTTTAGTTTGAGCTCCAAATTTGTTCCCTTCTGGTCAAGCAAGTGGGTAAGCAGTTTTTTTTTTTATAATTTAATTTGACGAAGCTGATAAAAAAAAATGTTTACTTATGAACAACTGGCATACTTTTACTAATTCGTGAAAATTAACTTACGTGGATAACAAATTCATGATGGAACCAGTCCTTGAATATAAAATATGTCATCCAGGCGTTATTACTGGAGATGTATATTACAGGATTATTGCGAAAGCCTTTAAAGGCGCGTAGGTTTTTCGATTTTCCAACAACCAACAATTTCAGTTTGTCTGTGCCATTCGCATTTGAACAGGGTAATAAAGTTATTCAATCTTTACATATTTTTCTTCCGGGCGCTGTTTTCTCATTACATGTGACAAAAATGTGATTTGGAAGTATCCTATAATATAAACAAGATTCGTCGGCAGTGCAGATTTGGTGAATCCTCATCAACATAATCCTTAAACTTTTTCACAAATGGATCAATAAGTTGAGGTTTCAAAGACAATTTCTCGCCCGTAATTTTTAAAAATCCTTCACTGTTATTAAAACCAAAATTGGTTTGATAAATTTTTGAAAATAAATGAATGGCTTTTGTTCGCAAAATCGCGGCTGATATTGGAACATTTTTTTCTCTTTGTTTGAGAAACCACTTATAAAGCATTTTTTCCATTCTTGGGAACTCAGCTTTCTTTAAGGTGCAACGTTTGCCAGGGTCACTTTCTGTTGTGCGTATGAACTTTTTTGTTGAATTTGCTTACTTTATAATGCGATAAACCGAAGACTTGTAATTCACGCAAATTGAATTTATGGAATCTCCACTTTAAATTTTTGAGAATTCGTTGGTTTTACAATATGTTGAAATTTTCCCATATTAAAAGATGTATTTACACAACAAATGACACGAATAAACTGACAAAATTGAAGGTCAAAATCAACCAAATAGGTTAATATATCAAAATACGGGGATTTCCCTTTTTTGGTTATAGACATTGTAATCAAATTTAAAACAAACAGATAAACTGTCGCGATTCTAGAACCTGCAATGTTAAAAAATAAGCCGTCGCGGTAATGCGTAGTCGCGAATACCGAGCTTGCACTGTATAAGGATATATTTTTTTTAACCAAAAAATTGTTTTTCGTAAATTTTTTTTCACTAATAAATTTATAAAAATTAAAAAGAAAACAATTTTTGAAAAAAAAATTTTAAATTTTATTTTTTGAAAAGCTATTTTGAAAAAAAAATTTTAGTTTTGTTTACCTACGAAACTCAACAGAATCGTACACTCAATTTGCAGAAAACCGAATTTCTTGCCTACTTAGTTATAAATTTCTTTATGTGACTTCCAAGTTGAAAGGACTATTGGATAACGAGCGAAGATTTGGCAATATCCCTAGTTAGCAAAACTATGAGCCACACTAGGTTTGAGATGATCCTGAGATATATACATTGCAAAAATAGTAGTGATCGGTTGTTAAAAATTAGACCAGTCATTACTGGCTCTAGCCATAAGTTTGAAGGACTGTTCGATAGTAATAGCTACCTATTTCTGACGATGAATCTATGATTCTATTCAAGGGTAGAAATTCAATGAAACAATATATGGAGAATGATGAAAATATCAGCCCAGATTAGAAATTTTCAACTGAATATTTTACAATAACTTTAATTTAATCACAAAGATTTTCTTTTACTCTTCATACTACAATTATTTACATACATGTAAAATTTACTTAAACTCATCACTATGTAATTGAGGCCAAATAAGTTTATAATTTGTTTTGATATGACCACAACAGTCAGCAATAGGCTTAAATAAGTCTGTTATAAATGTAAGGATTTTATTTCTTATAAATACTTATTTACATCTCATAACTATATAAACACATACTACTTACTTAAACTTTGTATATAAATAAATATAAATTGTAAACGATTTAAAAGCTAAGTAATGCCTGCAAAAAAAAAATAAGATTTCTAATGACATTTTCTTGGATTGTAATTAAAGATTTATTTATAGCTAAACATTAGGGTGGCAACAAAAAACGACTATTGATGTAACCATTTTAAATAAAAGTTTACTTTATTTAAAGATACCATTTCCCATTTTCACCATTTTCTGATCTATCATACATTTGTTCAAACAAATTTACAGCAAGACTTGTATCCGTATTTTTCACAAAAATTTTAGTTCTTTCATATTTTTCACATGTTTTTGGCTTCCCATATTATATTTCCCAAATTGATGATATGATATTTATATGGCAAACTTATGTTTAATTCCTTAAATGGAGATTTTCAATACCCAATAGGAGATTTAAGCTTTTTTCAGATTTGTTTGATAAAATTTAGTTTTATTTCGAAATCTTTTTTTTTTAACAAACACAAACTGCGAAGCATTTTGCTTGTCTGCAGATACACCCAGAGTATCTGGCGGGAATCGAACCCGCAACCCCCAGATGGATAGTCCAGCACACTATCGTGTAGTCTATCGGGGCACCCTTAATCTGATAAAATAACAGCGCTTAACTGTACAGTGGCATCTAAAAGCTAACTCTTTAAAGGGGAAATTTTAATACCCAATTTGAGAATTAATTTTTTTTTGGAATTTAAACAGAAAATAACGAATCTGAAATATTTTGAAATAATCTCACACGCAGAAAAAAAATATAGTTGTGCATTGTTACTGTAAACATTTCAAAATTTTTGCATGTTTACTGTAACCATTTCAACAATTTTAACAATATTATATATATGATAGTGGTAACAATAATATGGTTAATTTATGATTCACATGATTATATCAACCATATATATGGTTACAGGAAACATTACCATATTATGTTGCTCTGGGCTTATGGATATCATAATCTGAGAACAACATATCGCTCATTTGCTGCAACAACGTCATAACTCAAAATCCGTGTTTTTTGAACTGAGTAATACAAAATATACGCCGTTCTATAGTATTTCATATACTGTTATCAGTTTTCTGTTCTAAGGTGAAGCGTATCCCAGAGAGATCGTTCTGCATCGATCGAAATATATAGTATTCAGGCAAGGCAAGGTCTTGGCTATAAGGCGGGTGAGGCAAAATATAGCAACCACTTCTTACTAAATAATTTTTTACAGGTATTTCAACATGTGGCAGAGCGTTGTCATGATGGAATATTACGGTTTAATGTCTGGCTGTATATTCCGGAAGTTTTTCGGACAATGATTGCTTCAAATGAATCAGTTGTATTCGGTACAGGTTCCCTGTAATGGTCTGGCCAGACTTCAGCAGCTGATAATGGAAAGGACGCTTTTGCTTCCACCAAATACAGCGCATTACCTTAGCGCTATGGATATTTGGCTTTGGTGTCGATTAACGTAACAGAGCAAAAAAGTTATTCTTTCATTACATATTTTTCTTCCGGGCGCTGTTTTCTCATTACATGTGACAATAATGTGATTTGGAAGCATCCTATAATATAAACCAGATTCGTCGGCAGTGGAGATTTGGTGAAGAGTCAACCCATCCTCATCAACATAATCCTTAAACTCTTTCACAAATGGATTAATAAGTTGAGGTTTCGAAGACAATTTATCGCCCGTAATTTTTAAAAATCTAATTCCATGTCGACGCTAAAATTTCTTCAACCATCCTTCACTGGTATTAAAACCAAAATTGGTTTGATAAATTTTTGAAAATAAATTACTGGCTTTTCTTCGTAAAATCGCTGCTGATATTGGAAAATTTGTTTCTCTTTGTTTTAGAAACCACTTTTTTCCATTCTTGGGTACTCAGCTTTCTTTAAGGTGCAACGTTTGCCAGGGCCACTTTCTGTTGTGCGTATGAAGTTTTTTTTATTGAATTTTCTTGCTTAAGAATTCGGTAAATTAAAGATTTATGTAACTTGTAATTCACGCAAATTGATCCATTTTAGATCGCAAATTATATTTTTTTATAGTGTTCACGCTGCATTTCAGACATAAAAAATCGTCTTTCAAGGTCTCTCGGCTTCAATTCGTATGATACCCAATTTCCCTGCTTTTGCATGAATCCTGCTGCTCGTAAACGTTTGAAATTCATGATGATAAGTTTTACAACAATCTTCATGTAGTAATGCCTCCAATTCTTGGTCTTTAAACCTTTTTCGGCTGGCTTCGGTGTGCACAATAAACTTCGGTGTGCTTCAATTGCACCTTTTTTCAAATAAAAGAAGTAAAGCAAAACATCCTGCATATGACGCTTTGTTGGTATACAATTCGACATTGGTTCAATGACAGATATCTTCCCTTTAAAATGACATACAATTTATAACAAACAAAAAGCGCGTTCAAAAGATACGCCATCTATTATTAGTCTAAAATCTCTATGGTTTCATTTAAAAACAAATTCCCAAATTAGGTATTTTTTAAATTAATTGTGGAATTTCTTGAAGTTACTTTTCAAATATATAGAAAAAAAGGGAAAACTAACAATACAATTTACTCATCATTGTTTTCATCGTTTGAATTTAGTTCGAATACTAAATTCGAACAATGAAAACAATGATGAGTAAAAATATTTGCACAAATATAGGTGGGATTTTAGTTCATGTATCAGCTTTTTATAGACCGATTTTGCTGATTTTTTATCTGATATATACACACAGCCTTAAAAATGAGTAAACACCACAAATTATTTGAAATTTTTTTTAAGATAATGAAAATCATAAAATCTATCCATCGATTAAAATTTAACAGTTTTGGTTTGTTGGAGATTCGATTTAGATTCGGTTCTTCAAAAAAATGATTTAAGTTGGACTATAATGATTTTCATGATCTTAAAAAAATTAAAAAATTCACTGGTGTTTACTCACTTTTGAGGCTGTGTGTAGATTAAAGATTTGAGTTCATCACAGATTTAGATTCCATGAAAGTTTGATTTCAACTAACAAACTTATATAAATATTGTTACGCTTTAACCTTTTTAAAATGTTGGTTTATTTCCTTTAAATAAATCGGATACTTTTGATTGCAAATAAAAAATAAAAAAGTACTTCAAAATTTGTAACAACTCTTTATTTATTTAAAATATACAACAACAGTTTAAATAGTCACTCAGCGTCTTATACACGTTTATTAATTCGCAGAAATGCTCACATACTTTATAATGTACAAATCCAAATGTACACGACAGTTGCTGTTAACTCTAACGGCTCCTATGATGAACTCACTGATGTCTACAACCTCTGGTACTATTTATACACACGCCATCTTTCGTGAATTTTCTACAATGGTCTTAACGGATAAACTAGTATGTTCAATGTTAGCAGCTTAAACATTTAGTATTGCCATACGTATAAACAATGCTAATAACCGCATGCTATCAACATTGTTGATAAGTAGATGCTTCTACTGATGGACGTGTTTATAAACATGATGAGTGCTGCAGGCAGTCGTTACAGACCGTTAAATTCAAACCGCTATTGCAAATTCGTAACAATATTTATATATACCCTGAATGAAACTTGGAGACAAGTGTCTCCAAGTCACAAGGTTTGTCGACTATTTTGGTGACTTTTTGGCGACATTGTCAACGAAGCGTTTACATTTTTATATTTGTTTTGATGAGAAATAAAAAGAAAAATATGAATGAAGACGAATCTTCCAACTGTTTTGAATTCGTACCAAATGTTAACAAAATATGCAGTTTCATTATCGACATCTATGTACTTCAGTAAAGTTCCAAAACTGAAGACTAGAATTACTAATATATACTAGTGAGTCTCTGGTTTTAATGTCTACATATGGTCCCAAAAGAAGTACCTAGTCAATAGTACTATTGTGAGCAGTAGACTTCCAATGACACGCATTTGCTAAATGTCTATAGTTAATAGCATTGTTTGGGATATAATAAATAAGTCAGTAGTACTGGTGACTGTGTCAGTAGTAAGTCAGTACCGTTTTACTAATGACATTTCCTATAGGGTATAAACTCATGTTGAAGTATATAAATATTGGCAAATAGTATCTTATCATTAAGTAAGCTTTCATTTAATCTGGAAACATCAACATATTTTATCATTTGAAGCCATTCTAAGTACATACATATTTATACAAGCAGACATATACATAACCTACACATTAAACCTCTTAAAGCTACTTACATACATATTTAGAATAAACATATCGTTAACAAAACAATATCATTTTTTTTGTTCAGTCAGACAGATCTAAAGTAAAATTAAAATTGTATCCATTAAAATACTAAATATGAACTGTTGTTGAACTCGTAAAATGTAGAATATTTACATATAAATACAAACAAACTTTCTTATACTCGTATCAAAAATCTTAAACATACTCATACAATATTTTTCAGCTGCTGGACTGTTTACCAGGTCCAGGGTCCATTGCAAAATAAAGGGGTCTAATAAATATGTTTAAGCAATGAAAATTTACTTATGAAAACTCGCTCATGAGATTTCGTTTCTAAACTGTTCTTTATTCCATATGAAACATTTGTACAAATCAAACCTCTGTTTAAAACAGTGATCGGCACTGCTATATTTGTAAATTTACAGTATTTTCTAATTATGTTTTTCGATGCAAAATACCCAATAATTTTCACGAGTTTCGCTGACATTCGTGTTGTATACATGTGTATTATTTAGCTCTTTCGGCCACTGGTGGTCCTGGTTGCCAACCACTGCTTTAGATAATGTGTATTTATTACCATTTATTGTGCAAAGGACTCCACTGTAAACTGTTTGTTTTCATAAAACCCTAATAACTACAATTATTCAGAAATAAAACAAACGCAAATAATAATTATAAATTCTAATATAGTGATTAAAACTGCTTGATTTCATTTCAAATGTAAATAAAGACAATATAGCATTTTTTTGTTTATATCAAATAATAAATTAATATGTATGATAACATGAATAATAAAATAAAATTTTCATTTTCATTATAATTTTTATTAATTAGTTAAATTTTTCATTCGAGCTTAGTCAAACATCAAGTCAAAAGCCTAAAAAGAAAATACTTACCAAAATGCCAACAATTAGTTAAAGGCAACACAACCTCAACTACAAATGTAAATTAATCTCTAACCTATAATTAAATGAAAAGAAAAAACTAAACTAAACATATATTGACCAATATTAATAATATAAATAAATGTATTAAATAAAAATATTCATTAATATTGTCAATATTCTATGAAATTGTATTATAATTATGTTTAAATTAATTTAAAGCGAACTAAGTTCATACAAACATACAAAAAAAAAAAATAAAAAAGCAAATAACACACTTGAGAATTAAAGTGAATCAAAATTATGAAGAGAAAAAAATATAATTCGTTTAAATTTTGTTACAAGGCTTTAAAAACAAATGCATATTTACTATTTATATCAACTTATGTTAAATTTGATTAGTTTAAGCATAGGTTTTTCAAAAACTAAGTGAAAAAATAAAAAAAAACAAATTGAAAATAAAGTTAAACTTAACTGTTATTGTTAAGGTCTGACTTTGCGAATGTTGTTCATATCGATCGGTACAATTTCAGAACAGAACTAGTACTACCGATTGTAAGACTATTAAATATACTTATTATTATAAAACAAATACAAAATAATAATAATAAAATTACTTAGTTTAAGCGAATGAATATTAGTTTAACACGAGTATGTAAACTGACAAATATTTATAAATTAACAAGAAAATAAAAAAAAAATAAAATAAAAGAATTAAATAAAATAAAATACTTACATGCATTTAACATATATTTTTAAATATTTCTCATTTATTAGAAATTCGGTAAGTATTAAATATAGAAAAACAAGTAAGAAAATATAGTCAGTCAAGACCGACTATATGATACCCTCACTGAGCAAACCCATTTTCTTCTAAAATATCAATAATTTAATTTCGTGAGTGATTTTCGTAAATTTGATCGTCATCAAATTATGTCGCGTAATTTATTTCTTTATAAAACTTTTTTCTGTTAAATTTTATTTTCATAGCTAAATTTTTAAGAGATTTATGGTCGATAAATTGACTTTCGGAAGTAGGCCTTGTATGAGAGCAATGACCAATTATGGGCCAATTACCATGAGATTAACCCTCTAATGCTTAAGCATGCCTCCAGGCACTCATCGCAAAAATGCTAATAAATGCAAATACAACTGATTATTCATTTCAAAAACCCTTGTAGCAGTTCCTAAACAACGTACTTAAATATTTTAATACGCTTCGAAAGCTCTTAAAAGCCCTCTTCTTTCTTATTTACTGGACTTTTTACAAACTAAATGCGTTACCAACAAAAAAATATGGGAAGTACATGTTGAGTTATCAAACGTTGATTAATGTATATTAAAGTTTCCCGATGGCAATCATATTTTTATACCTTTCACCATGAGTGGAAAGGGTATATATAAGTTTGTCATTCCGTTTGTAGTTTCTACATTTTTTATTTGCTTATAGATAGCGAAGTCGATATAGCCATGTCCGTCTATCGGTTGAAATCAACTTTTCGTAGCCCCCAATTAACTTACAAACATAATTGATACATTAATATATCGGGAATTCTTCCGGCTCGGTTGCTAATTAAAATCGAGAAAATCGGCCCACAAATGACTGAAATATAAGGAGAAAACCGAAACAACCTCGATTTTTGGCCTATTTTTGATCTACATATATCTGGATTACTAAGTCCTTAATTTAAACAATATGGACATCGAACAAAAGATATTTCAAAGTCCATTGCAACGATGTTAATAAGGCTATAATGGGTCAAAATCGGGAAAAATATTTTTTAACCCGAATTTTTTTTTTACGAAAAAAAATTTATTTTCATTAATAATTTAAAAAAAAAAATTAAATTTAAAAAAAATTTGGATAAAAAATTAAAAAAAAATAATTTTGAAAAAAAAAAAATAAAAAATGTTGTTTTGAAAAACAATTTAGAAAAAAATTTTTTTTTAAATTTTGAAAAACTATTTATTTTTTAAATTTAAAAAAAATTAAAAAAAAAAAAAATTTGGAAAACAAATTTGAAAAAAAAAAAAATTATATTTTGAAAAACAATTTAGAAATTTTTTTTTTTTTTTCACTTTATTTCAAAATAACAAAAACAAATATTTTCCTGAAGATGCTACACATTGATGTAGCGAAATATTGAAATAAAAATTGAAATATTTTTATAAAAAGACCTCAAGCTTGAATAATTATCATATTAAAGTGAAACAAAAAGCTCAAATAAAATTAAATAACTAAATATTTTTATTTAAAAAAAAATTTATTTTGTTTACCTAAAAATATTTAAAACTTTTATTTTGAAGTATAATTTACTAGTTTTTCTTAAAAAGTATGCTCATATTTTATATATTGGAGTCAAGATTTATGTAAAAAAAGGAGACGTAATTTATTGATCAGGCACTCTTGGGCATTGCAGACTAGTTTTGCTGCCTTAGTTTTTCCCTCATATAGAAATGTTGTTTGGTTTTATTTGCTTTGATTTAGAATTTTTTACATAACATTTTAAGAAATAGCTGGTCGAGTGAACAAACGTTTCAAATTATCTGATTTGATTGATGAACAATTAGAAAAGTTGCTTTCAATAAAAATTTACAAACTATACTCACTAAAACTCGACTTTCATTCTTCTAAAGCCCCAAGGGTGCCTTAAGGCACTCATTTAGTTTTTTCCCACCTGACAGATAAACCATTGATTGTATAAACTTTTAAATGCTCTTTTTGAAATCATATACCCAAATTTACATTAAAAAAAATTATTACCAACGGTTTTAGCCTTTTTTTAGAATTTGGCATTAGACGGTTAATTCGTGTGACTCAGAAAATGATTCTGAGTCGAACGATACATTTTAAGGTGAATGTTAGACTAATAGTTTTGGGAGTTACAAACATCAGCACAAACTCATAATACCCACCCCACTTTGGTGGTGTAGGGTATAACAAAGTTGGTGCCGAGATACCCTTAGTGGTTTTTTTATGTGTGCATTGGTAATAAATATAATGTTTTAAATTTGTTTTTCTACTTGTAGCTTTAATCAGAGGTCACCAACAGTACGTCCGCAGGCACTGCCTATGTATTATTGTCTTATGCATGTGAAACCGAAGCTAATAAAACGAACATGAGTTATTTTACAAGTGTTGCCAGTAGAGTGATCAAACATTCGACATATACAAAATACCGGTTCTCGAATAATTCGAAAAAACTTAATTTTTAAAAACCGGTTTTCGGTCAGATAAACTTTCACTTAGTTCTGACTATTTAAAATTGTTATTAAAATCAAGAGTGATAATGGTACTCCATCAGTTCATACGTTGAGTTATATATGATACTCCACTATATTCAATGAGATTTTACTGTCTCCACCAGAATTTAACCAAATTAAGAGTCACGGGGTTGGTGTAAACACAAAAAACAGGAACTTTTATACGCAGCTACATCACACATGCGCCAGAATGTGACGCGAAGTTGTCGAAGGCAAAAAAACGAGCCTGATTGCCTATAAGATATAAAGACAATGAGACGCAAGTTCTTAATCAACCCAGACCTTCTTTGCGACTGCGCCTTGGTCTCATTGTATAACTTGTTAATAGCCTTGTTACATTTATGAAATGATAACACTCATTTAGAAGATCAGTGTTGTTTAAAGTAATCGCTATAGATTAGAAGCAACCACATAATCTTAAAATAAATTTTTAAAAATATTCGATTTTGTCGAATAATTCGAGACAAAAAACCAGATTTCTCGAATAACTCGAAAACCGTCCTATTGTAAAAAACGGTTTAAAAAAACCGGAAAATTGGAAAAACTCGGTTTTTCGAATAATTCGAAAACCGATTTGACCACTCTAGTTGCCAGTGAAGTATTTCGCACAAGTAAACGTATATGTCAACACTGCATATGCCAACTGTGTTTTTTATTTAGTCGTATAAAAACTAACAAACGTGAAGGCTTTTTCTGCGGGTTTTTCCTTTGCACACACATTTTGTAGTCTTTACACTGCTCAACACATTGATTTTTTCTAAAAATGCTTTAAATCTACCTTCATTTTTCAATATTGGCTGTCATAAGTAAATTTGTGTGCCCGTAATTTATTTTATACGAATACAATGATTTTAACATTATGTCCTCGTCGCGAAATGGCCGAAATGTGTGTTGTTACATATGTGATAAATACAAAGTCAAATGATTCAACATCTATGAAATTTGTCGGACACAGGTATGGTGGAAGCTGAACATGACAGCAATTTTGAAGTGTTAACGGCGCTTTCACTTTTCTCACAAGATGCCTTAAGAAAGAGAGATCTATGATTCTAGCATCTAGACTCACAGTAAGAAATCTATGAACTCAAGGTACGAAAGTCTCATTTTATCAGGGTGGTGAAAAAGAACTTCTCCATTTTTTTGCTCAAAATCTGATGTAGTCTCTTGTAATGACATTGGGACGAAAATAGGACTCTCAAGCTACAAAGCTGATGAATGGATATTGTTTATGGACAGCTCAAATCGAAATTTAAAATTAGTTTACTACATATTGGAAATAAGAATGCAGCGGTACCTATTGCTCATTCTACGAAATTAAAGGAGAAGTATCAAAATGTAGATCTTGTTTTAAAAAAACTAAGGTGTGGGATCTCCAGCGGGTTATATGTTTCGATTTAAAAATGGTTACTATCTTGTTAGGTCAACAAAGTGTCTACACTAAACCTCCGTGCTTCATCTGTTTATGGGACGAATGAGCAAAAAATTACCATTGAATCGAGAAAGACAGGCCTCTGAGAGAAAAAATAACTGTTGGAAAACAGAATGTTATGAAATCGCCTTTGGTTTCTAAATATAAGATCATTTTACCTTCATTACATATCAAATTGGGACACATAAGCCTTTTAATAAAAGACAACGATCTCATACATTCTATAAATGATTTAGAAGCAGCGGCTTTAGAAATCCTCAAAATTCTAAACACAGTAAGTTAAATTCTAGTCCTTTACTTCAATTGTATTATTTTAAAATTCAAATCAAATATCCACAAACACTACTCCCTCTATCCTCCTTCCCATAACCTATTTTCCTAGTTCCAACACAATGCATTGCATGAGTAGGCGCCATCCCCTGAGTGCTGGTCCAAGCAAAAAATAAAATAATTCAATTATTAAAAAAAAAAAAAAAAATCCAGAAAACTAATTTAATTTCTAATAAATAAATTCACACTTAAACCGTTTTCGATTAACCGAATTATATAAATAACACAATTAGTTGCTATTTCGCACTCAGTATTATTCCAGCAATTAAATTAGATAGTCTCTTTTTATTCGCTTAATCTAGCTTTGATGAGTATTTACATTAATTTCTTGAAAACCACTTTGTTGAAATATTTTGCATAATGGTATTTTAGTTTAAGGATTTACATATTTTCAACGAAAGGGTTAAATAGAATACACGACATTTGAGAGAATTTCTTCAAATGAAAACAGAATAAATAATAGCATAAAAAGTGACAGTATGGTTTACACGTTGTCTATGTAAATGAGTTAGTTTGTTGTTGTACATTTATTAGGTAATTCGATGTCATGATTAGTTTTGTAACAAAATCAATTGTACACTATTATGCACTAAAATGAGCGACCACTGATTGTCTCCCAGAATTATACAATACATGGATATTTGTCTTTTTATGTTTCCTAATAATACCGACCATTTCGAAGTTTTTTTAATTTTTTAGAATTTTGATATTTATATCAATCGTGGTCGCTATAGAGACAACATGGAATATCGATTTGAATAACATCTTATGCACTTTCTTTCTCTAATAGTTCTGATTTTTGCGAATTTTAATGTTCATACCAGTGATCGGCATATAGACAACATGTATAGGGATTATAATAACATGTTACGCACTGCCATTCTGTGTTATAATCTGAACAGCTATTGATTATGATTTTTTTCTACTTGATAATATGTTCGAAATTTGATAACATTCGCGTTGATTACAGGTAATTAAACGATCATTTTAGACCCCAGTCGCTATTAGAGCCGACTTATATGTCGATTAAAATGCCCCCAGAAAAATTGGCCTATAAATGGTTGTGACGTAAGCAAAAAACCACGACTATCTCGATTTGCTGACATATTCTTGTCTACATATCGGATACTACGTTCTGAAAATGTATATCAAATGAAAGGTATTTCAAAGCACCGTACACCACCTTTTTGGAATTTCGATCGACAAAGGGCTAATTTTGTTAGTTATTTTTCCTCAAATGTTGGAAATAACTAAATTTTTTCCACCAAAAAAGAATTAACAAACATTTATTTTGTAAAAAAAAAAATATTATTTTAATGAAGTGGGGTATGTGAAAATAAATCTGTAATTTCTTAACGGATAGTCAGATTTTAATAAAATCCCATGGCTACAGTTTTGAATTTGGAGAGCGGCTTTTTATATGTGTAGAATCTACTAGAAGAATCCTTCAAAAATATTGCCAAAGCTAAAAAGTATTGAAAAATATTTTTAACACGAATTTTTTTTACTAACCAAATTTGTTTGTCTAAATTTTTTTCACTTTAAACTTTAACTTTAAAAAAAATAAAAAAAAAAACTTTGGAAAAACAATTAAACATTTTTTTTTTTTTTAAATTTTGAAAATAAAAAAATTTATTTTTGTTTACCTAAAAATATTTAAAATTTTCATTCGGCATAGCCGAATATAGCTCTCTTACTAGTTTTTAAATATTTTTTTTTTTTCATTTAATAACAAATTATATTTTATTTTTCGTTTTTTGCTTTATAGCCACGGGAAATTTTATTAAAACCCGTCTATCAGTTTAGAAGTCACATATTTTCACTTTTTTCATTTCCCCCTCTGTTCTATGAAGGGTAAATAAAATTCGACTCAGCCCATTATTACTGCAACTCAGGCTTAAATTAAACTCTCTAATTCAGCAAAGATTTTTATAATTTTTTCACCATTTAAAACATTTCCCACTCCGATTATAGTGATACATTTTTGATTGCACTCTAATATTTTAGCAGTTATAGGCTTCTAAAAATCACATTTCCTTAATAAATGGCTGGCTATTTGAGGCCACCAGCGCATAAATGGTGTAACCCACAAGTTTTTTTGGTTGCTGTTCTTGTGTTGCATATAACACCTACCTTTTGGTATTCATAAGCAGATGGAGCTGAAAAAATAATATGTATAACAAAGTAATGTAGCAAAAGTGTTGTACAATTTATACCACTAAATAAATAGTTTGGGGTTACACCGCTTTTGCACTAATAGCCTCATTTATAGAAACAAAGTTTAAATTTTATAGAAACATTTTTATGCGAAGTCGGTTGTTATGATCGGTTACATACTTATAAGAAAGTCATAATGTACACAGAATTATCTTTCTTTCTTATTATAAAAAGTTTTTTAGAAATTATCAAATGCAAAAAAAGTTTTTATCATTTTGGAAACTATTTAATAGAAGACAAGTTTTATAATTTGCAAACTCCTAAATGATTAGTTATGAAGTATTGTCCAATATAACAATACTTTATATTAATATTTAGAAAATTTAGTAATTATTTCAAACATTTAATTTGTTAATTAGTATTAAACTTAATCTGGCTTGAGTTCAATTTGACTGTGTAATAATTCAAAGAACATATTGAAAGTATAATTTAGACAATTGGAAAATTGAAATGCTTTTTCTATCCTGCCAAGGGAGTTATCAACAATCTTCATTGTACAAGATCTATTGTAAATATCATATATTTAACTCTATTTAACCATTTTTGAGAAATAGAATATGGGAAAACCAATTCATGTTTCTTTACAGGTTATGAGTGAAATTTTCATACGATGGCAATGTGTGTATTACTATTTCTTTCAATGGACGAAAAATAAAAATTTGTAGCCAGAAATAATTTTCTGCAACATGTTTTTGAAAATGATGTTGCAGCAACAAGTTGCTAGAAATAAAGTTGCAGCTAAAATTTTGTAGAAATAATATTGCAACAACATGTTGATAGAAATGATGTTGCCGCTATATGTTGCTATGAATCATGTTTCATTTACATCATTTCTAAATAAAATGATGTAGCAGCAACATTTTGCTATAAATGATGTTGAAGAAACATTTTGTAGCAACATGTTGCTAGAAATAATGTTGCAGCAACAAGTGTGTAGACATAATATTGTGGCAACATATTTGTAGAAATACTGTTTGCGGGAAATAATAAAACACTTACCAGAAATAATGTTGAAGCAATATGTTTATAGAAATAATGATGCAGAAACATGTTTATAGGAATAACGTTATAACAACATGATTATGTTAACAATGTTTCTACATCATGTTTATAGGAACAATTTTGCAACATGTTTAAAGAAAAATTTGGTGTTGCAATATATATATAAATAAAAAATTAGAAAAAAATAATAGTGTTAAAATGTTTGCAGCAACATTTTTATAGAAAGCAAAATATAACAGCAACAAGTTTTTGGAAAGTGTTGCAGAAGCGGGTTTATTAGAAAAATGTTCCAGCAACTAATTTGTAATTAAAGTAGTGCTGCAACAGACTTATATAATGCATCCATATTCAATATTTATTATTAGAAGTGCGCTCCTATTATGAGGATTAAGACAAGACAATGTTATTGAAATACTATTAAATAAATATATGAAATAATATAACAATTGTTAGAAATACAAGTATAAGCTACAGATTCTTACCATTTTCAATAGAGTTTGTCTTTTATTCCTGTTATAACGTATGAACATTATACTTATTCACCACAAGTGAAGAAAAATAGTACAAGAAAGGGTATATAAATATATTTGACAAAATTCAAAATTTTGCATATATATTCGCGATTAATGAATTTTCCGGATATGAGTCTTAATATAATTATGAACCCATAATCAAAAAATCCAGCAGTATGATTTCTGTCTACTTGTATCTACTTTTTGTTGAATGTTTGATCGATGTCAATGTTTACGTGCGTTAATGCATTTTTGGGTTGTGAAACTAATATGGGAGCTATGACCTATTACGAGTCAATCGTCATAAAATATTTTAATGTGATTTCTATGTATTTTAATTGAATTTCATCTTTACAAGAGTTTTATGGGTATTATATTTATTATCGCAAGTGGAACTTATAAGGGGGTAGTATGATTTTTGGATTCAATTTACTAATCTGTGTATTATTTTGGTTCAATATATAATAGGTCAGCTCCTATTATGGGACTACCACAATATAATACTGTAGCGTGATTTCAAAGTATTTGAGGGCTATTTTTGTAGAATTTATGAATAAATAAATTAATAAAATTTAAACAACGCTATTCAAGAGTGGACCAATGACAACTATAGTGAATTATGGACCAATATTTAAAAAATCTTGTAATATGATTCTTGGATACAAATTACTGATCGATGTACAATTCTGATTCAGTACAAATATATATTTTTTTGATATTTGTGTAAGTTAATGGGTATTCCGGAAAAGGTTCTTATATGGAGGCTATGATCAATTATAGGCCGATCATCATACAATTTTGTACAATTATTTTTACATATATTGAAATTTTTTATCTCGACTTTCAACTTTGTAACTATATTTGTGATTTTGGGGAGTGGACCTTATATGGGAGCTATGGTCAAATATGGACCAACATTCACAAAATCCAGTAGTATGATTACTGGATACAAATTACTGATCTGTGTACAATATTATTTTGATATCGATATTTTTAGATATTTATATGGGAGCTATGACCACTTATGGGCCAATCTTCATAAAATTCAGTACAGTTATTTCTATGTATATGAATATTATGTTTGTCGAATTTTAGCATTATAAAGATATTTATAAAAGATTTATGAGTACTTAACGGATTTTCGGAAGTGGACCTTATATGGGAGATACGGTCAAATATGGACCGATATTCACAAAATCCTGTAGTATGACTTCCAAATATATGTTTCGGATCTGTGTAACATTTTGATTTGATATTGATATTTTTTAGATATTTATGCAGGTTAATGTGATTTTTGGAAGTGGTCCTTATATGAGAGCTATAAACAAATATGAACCGATCATCATAGAATTCGTCAAAGCGACTTTTGTATATATGGGGATTATTAGTGTCGAATTTCAAGACCTTTATGCTTATTTAAGTTATTTTCGGAAGTGAACTTTATATGGGCCGATCCACGAAAAATTTAGTCTTGTGATTTCTTTTAGCACGAAACTTTTATTTGCTGAATTTTGTATGGATAATGCAATTCTGTAGGTATTTGTAGACTATAGCACCATATTTGAGGAAGAATTTTGTATGGGGGCTAGCAGAAATCATGGACCGATTCTTTTAATTTTCAACAGATTTAGTCCTATTATCATAAAAATAAGGAGTGCAAAATTGTATAGTATTATCTGCAATATATTTACAGAAATAACAAAAAATATATGAAAATTAAATTTTTTTTTTATGTAGTCTCACATTTTGATTCATAACTTGGACCTACTGTACCGATTTTGCTGATTTTCAATACCAAACTGCTTAGGACAATAGTAAACATTTTTTTTGAAAGTTTACTAAGTTTGATTGTGTATTTTGGACGTGAGAGTGTTTTCCACAGACGGAAAGACAGACGGACATAGTTCAATCGACTTGGAATTTCATAAGGATAAATAATATATATACTTTGTTGGGTCTTAGATGATTATTTCTAAATGTTACACACGGAATGACTAACTTATATATACCCTCATTCACAACTTATGGTGGTAGAGGGTATAAAAAACTATAGCTCGAGCATTTTTTTTTTTTTTTTGGTCAGCATCAACTTTTTTTCCAAACAACTACTGTTAGTGCATTGAAGTGAAAGCAATTGACACGAAAGTAAAATTTTAACTGCTTAAGTTGACTTAACTTAAGGATATTATTCATAATTTCGAAGTGAATTGCGGGTTTTTTTTCTAAATTTGAAAAATTTACTTATTTTTGGCTTAAATTAGCACTATAAAATTCCCGGGATTGAACAGATTTTTTTATATTTCCCGGGAATGGGAATAAATTTCTGTTTCATGTCGGATCACAAAATACATTATAAGAGTAATAATAATAAATATTTAATTTAAGCCCTTTTATTTCTGCGTTTATATGTTTACTAGGGTATTCAATCGATTAATCGGTTAACTGTTCGAATAATTTAAAATTGCCGATTTTCAAATAACAAATAAACCGATTAATTTGTGTCGATTAACCGATTAACCGAAATGTATTTTTTTGGCACTTTATATAGAAATATATAATTTTAAGCACACATATTTTATTTCTTAGCTCATGAACATTAACTGCTAGCAATAGTTTTCCACACAGATCATATCTGTAATAATATGAAACAAATGACAGTTCTCAAAAAAGTAATATCGAACCTTTGAAAAGTGGTTTTCAAGTGAAAGAAAAAATACAATTTTCAATAGCCAGCAACCATTTTGACGTTTTCGTTTGTTTATTTTCTATTGCCATATTACTGGAACCAGCCGATTCATATCTGTGTTATTTGTGGTTTTCACAAAAATTTAATGTAAGGAATTTGTAAATGAACCTTTTTCTAGAATGTACTATGATTAACTTTGTCCTAATGAGTCGGAGGACGACATGGTAATAGATGAAACTAAAGACATAACTGAAACGAGTCTTTTACCAGAAACTATTAAAAGTATTCTCAATCTAAAAACTCCAAAAAGGACTCCAATGCACGGTGGATAATATAAGGTGTATGCATCTCATAATTGATTTTTGCAAATGTTTGAAATTAACCATAAAACAAATTCTATCGTAAAGCTTAGATGTCAAGCAATAATTATTTGCAGAAATTATAGTTATTATGTCAACAGAAGTATTCGAAAATGCCGACGGAACACACTACTTTATACTTTAAAGATTTGGGGAGTTAAAATTATACCATATACAAGGGCGTGGTTTTAATATTTATAATTATTTGTTTTAGGATTGTTTTACCTTGTTGGAAAGGGTATGTTGTCCAGATTATATTTTCGTTATTAGTTTTGTATATATTGTTACCAGATATCAAAACTAGGTTTTTTGTTTAAAAATTATACTGTTTTTAATTTATTCGAACTTTTTTTTGAGAAAGTTTAATAACTTTTGCAAATATAAACCGATTTTAACAAGTAATGTTTCGTTTTTTCGCCATAAACTTGTCACAAAAAATATGTTTTCATAGAAAAAAATTAAAATAACTATTGTTGAATTTGAAAAATTACAAAAAAATAAAAAATAAAGAAAATGCTCATCCATTCAAAAGTTACAGACTTTTGATCCGAAAATTACCAAAATTTTCCACTGTGCAATGGTATAATTGAGAATTTTATATGAGAAATTGGATATTCTTTAATTTTGATTTCTCAAGTTGTATTAAATCTAATGAAAAAATCGTTTAAAAAAAACATTTCAATTATATTCTTTTTTAAGACCTTATTTTAGAAAATCTCACTAAAATCCTAAAGATACTCACATGTGTATAAAAAAGTATATCAGATACCATATTTTTTTTGCTATTATTTTTTTTTTTTTTTTTGAATTGTTATGATTTCTTTGTTTTTTATGATTTTGTTGTTTTTATTAATAAAATGCTTAAATAACTATACAAAATTTGTGGTTCCATTTTCAATTTAAAATTAGAATAGAATTTATTCGGTTAATCAAATAATTTAAAATTAACCGATATTAACCGATTAAATCTAAACCCCGATTAATTATTTGCTCGAATAACCGATTAATCCAGAAACCCGATTAATTGAATACCATGTTTACCATCTACAAAGGGTGTCTGTCTAGAAGAACTGATCGACCTAGCGTAATGCATATGTATGCTAATATCATTATATATAAATTACACTGTGCATCAAATTTCGGGTCATTAAATCTTTCCCGAATGAGACCAACGGGAAGTAATAGTAGAACATCAGTAGACCAAAACCCCCAAAGGGTTTCAAAAAGTTAGCTCGTATTTTTACATAGTTTATATAAAAATTAACTACATTATATAGTTCGATATCTGCAAAATTTGTGTTAAAATGTATTGGGGAAAAAAAAAATATATTATATTAAAAATTACCTCATTTCAAATGGCATTGCTAACAGATCTCTGATAGCTGTCAGACCTATTTTTACCCAACAACCCGCCAATAACCTCTTTGATTGATTGCCAAGCAATCAATTCGTTTTTATTTAAAATATTATCAAATTCCTGATTTTTGACCAGCTTCCGAATGTCTGGACCATTCACAACACCTAAAGGAAGAAAAGTTATAAAAAATATATATTTTAATCAAGAAAAATATACTTATTTTAAATGTTTTACCTTCTTTTAATTTACTTTCAGTGAGTCGGGGGAAAATTTTTGCTAAAATAGTGTAAACTTCATCCCTCTTAACCACAGTTTTCAGACAACTTTTTACTATACCGAGTTTTATATGTTATGGCGGTAATAAAACTTTGTCTTGAGGTACCAGGGGATCTTCAATGACGTTGGCATTCGCATGTTTGCTTAATTTCCTACACTTCCATTCATGATTTGCATATTGATCACCCTTATATCTGGAGTCCCAGTCACATAGAAAGCACATGTATTTAATGTATCCAGATTGCAATCCCCGAATTGCTACCACCTTCAAGTCACAGCATATTTTCCATTGATGTTTATTGTAGTCTACTTCTTGAAGAATAGTATTTAATGAGTCATATGTCTCTTTCGTTTCTACACTATAGGCAATTGGTACCGATGGTTTTGAGTTTGTTTGATGAAGCAACACTCCTTTTAAACTGGTTTTGGAGCTATCAATAAAAAGTCTCCACTCAGCCGCATTGTAACCAATGTCCATTTGGCTCATTAGTTTGTCCACATCCTTGCAGTAAGCAGATGTTTGCTCGTTATTTGCAAAAAAACATTCTTGCATTCTTGCTTGGCGATGTCTGTAGGCTGATATTTTGGTTCCAGGGGCCAAGAGATTATTTGAATTTAAAAATCTAGCCAGTTCTTCGGACTTACGTTGTGAAAGTCCAAGCTTTGCAATAATGCAGTCTAGCTTGGTTTGTGTAATCAAAATGGGATCATTTGACTTTGAGGGTTCTGGCGCAAATAAAGAAAAAGCTTCATTTAAAGCAGTTTGTATGATAATCCCTGATGTCACGTCAAATATATATGAAATATATATGAAAAATTTTTACTCAAAAAAGCTGAACTTTAAAGGCGAATAACTTTAAAACACGAGCTAACTTTTAAAAACCCTTTGGGGGTTTTGGTATACTAATTATCTACTTTCATTTCCCGTTGGTCTCATTCGGGAAAGATTTTCTTGTTGCACAATGTTATTTATTGACAATAAAGTATTTGTCTGATATAGGGTTTATATGGAGTGTAGGATCAATTACGGATCAATCTTCACAAAAGTATGTAAAGATTTAGGTTCATATAAAACTTGTTTGTGTCCAATTTAATATCGATATTTAAAACAATTATACATGTTAAGTCATTTTCTGAGAGGGACCTTGTATGGGGACAAGGGACAAATGTTTCCCCGATTTTCGACTTAGTTTAGAGTGTAATTTGAGAGTACTTGAACTAATTTGTGCGAAATTTTATCAGGATTGCCCCATAAACAACATATTTATGACTTCTCTAACAGTATTCCGCGGGAAAATTTGGAGCGCTATTGCCGAGTTTCAATACCAAAATAAACCTTATTGCCAGAGAGCATTTGTGGACAGACGGAAATATCCAGATCATCTTAGAATCTTCTGAGGACCCAGAATATATATGTGTATATATACCAATGAGAGTCTGCGACAAATATCTTGATGTATTGCAAACGGAATGACAAAATAAATATACCCTAATTTTTTTGATGGTGGGTATAAAAATAATATAACACCCTGTGTGCGGTGGTTAAGAATTAGTCAATTTGTATGAATCTATAATGAGAAAGAACCTTTTTCACCAACGACGTATTTAGTTTTTTTTTTAAAAAAAGCTTTAGATTTATGGAAATTCTCAGTGAAGAATTTCATAAATAAATCCTTATCTGAGGAGCATTCTTAAAAGCCACCAAGGATTTTGTACAATTCTTGTTTAGGTGCTGAAATACTTTAATGTTGAACAAAGTTAAGAATTTCATATTGCTTGCTAGCAGACAGTTGAGAGATAATAATAAAGTGTGGAGGAGTTGGAGAAGGTGGTTTTGTAAAATAGTCTTAAAATTATTTTAATAAACACATTTTGGTAGTTCTTTCACAACTAAGAATTTAGTTGTTGTTGTTGTTTCTCATTTTTTGCAGCTTGTGATGCTTAATGCACTGTCAGCACAAACTCTCTTAATGGTCTTTGCCGTCATGACAACCGCAGATTTAAAATTTTTTCAGCAACCTCGGCAGGAAAACATTTACCTTGCATTTTTTATATAGAAACTTGTATACATAGTGATTGTAGTTGGTACTTATTCGTTTCTACTCACACTTGTACTCGTACTCGTACCATTTGCAGTTTTATTTTCATTGCAATTTTATTTAATTAAATTCATCTTCATTAAATAAAATGGTTTCTCGTATTTTATTTTTGCCTCATAAAGTGGTGTGTGCAGCAGCTACAGCAACTGCAGCAGCACAGTCCAGTGGCAATGAGAAAAATTTAGAATTTTGTTTATGAAAGAATTTCCATAATTTGCATAAATTTATGAATTTATCATTTTATTTATTCGCTCTTCTACTCTCCTACACGTTTGCACGCAATTCCGGGTATAATGAAAATGTATTCACTTCTGTTTTTCTATATTTTTTTGTTCTTCTTTCGTTGTGTTATTAAAATAATGAAGCAATAAAATTAATATATTGTATTACGACAGATACACCTACATTTATATCCATAGATATGTTTATTTATACATAGATAGATATTTATCCATATTCATACATATAATAATAATTTCACCACTCTATTTAAGTGATATTGAATAAATATACCTGTTTTAAATTTGGTTTTATTCGGATTCCGTGGTTATTGTGGCAGCATTTCAATAATTTTATGTTGTTTTCATGTTTTTTTTTGTTTAAATTTCATAGAATTTTATATTAAATGCGCTTGATAAAACAAAACAATAATAAATGGCAAATAAACTAAAAAAAAAAATAGAAGGAATTAAACAAAATTAAATTAATAAGGGTTAATTGCTGTGATAATTGTTTTCAGTCCCATTCATACTCATATTCGTTTTGAAACACATACACATACATATCCACACACACACATTTTGAAAATCCTTCAATTAAATTATAATTCAACGTTGTTGTTCCATTATCAAGGTTCTGAAGCTAAAGTTGTGACAGGCCAACAAAGGCAATACAAACATAATAAATGTCAATTACATAAGCAGATACTCATTTTGATTTCAAAAATTCATTTAATCCGATTCACTTACACAAGCCAGAACCATGGGCAAAGTATTGTATAAAAATACAGAGATATTTTTCTGAAAGTTTTCAAATTTATAATTTGGTAATAATGTATAAGAATCCTCATGAATAAGTTCAAATTAAACATTACCTTGGATTATTGAGCAAAAGTGCTAATAAAAGTGTTAGAACTACAACCATTCCCAACCCCAGTGCAACCCTTCCCCTTAGTTTATGTAGAAGTATTGGTGTAGGCTATCGTATTGTCGGCATTTCCTTACTTTAAATTCTAACCTGTTGCAAATTGTTATATTTCATCTGCTTCACTTCTTAACAGTCAATATACTTAATATTATTTAAATATTTATACATTTCTTTCCATTGTGATGAATTGGAGTTTAAGGAAATGTACAACAACTGTGCTGCCAGATGTGATTTATTAGTATGGCTTAACAGCGAATATTATGTTCGCCTTTTGTCGATTTCAAATGTAACCCTTTCAATAAATTTTTTTAACGAATCGCAATATTTTTTAAACCAATCACAGATTATATTAATTAAGGCCTTAAATATATTTAGTAAGGATGCCATAGAATAAATACATAGAAGGGAAGGAGACAGTAATTTGAGTGAAAAAAATTTAACAAGTTAATGAACAAATACATTTTTCTTTTAAAATTTCAATAATTTTTTATACTCGTTAAAGTGATTTTCGGAAGTGGGCCCTATATGGGAGCTATGACTAATTATGGACCCATCATAACAAAATTGGGTGACATGACTTCTGTATATATTATACTTATTATGAACGAAATTTGTGTAGATACCTATATAAATTAAATATTTATGACCGATAAAATGCTATTTCAAAAGGACATTTGTAATGGACCGATTTCAGTCAGTTTCAATATGCTTCGTCATGTGCTAAATTTGATCGAAACATCTTCTAAATTGGGACATGTATTTTGCGCACTGACACCCAGCAAGATGGACAGACTGAAAGAAAGTGATTCTTAGTCGATCGGTATACTTTAAGGTGGGTGTATCAATTGGGACTAGTGGGACTAGTATCAAGCATCAGCACAAACGCATAATACCCTCCTCAGTGTGGTGGTGTAGGACATAATTACTCCCTTTTTACACATACATATATGTGATACAATAACAAAATGCATGCCTATACATTAGGGAGGGTCGATTTTTTCACGAAAAATCATATAACAGCGACGCATTCTACGGATAATTATAAGAAATTTTCTCCAAGAAACCATAGGTCTAAAATCAAATCCTATATTGCGCATGGTCTTATGAATGGAAGCAGCCTTTTTTTGTAAACATTCATTGATGTAAATTTCGGTATTTATAGAGCCCGTTGTAACAAATGATTGGCTTATTTTGCCGCAACTGCATATTGCTTGCCATACCAAGAACTTTTTGGGAAATTTTTTCTGCTCTGTTTGAGCCTTGTATGTTTTTAAGCCTGCATTAGCTTTAACTTTTCGTACCAAATAGTCCGTGCAGTGAGCTAACCGGGCTGCTTTCCTACCGGATGTGTTTGACCAGGAAGTTGCGAAAAATCTGCCAGAACATACGTTTCGTCATCCATTATGCAGCAAGAATATTTTTTTTATAAAACTTGACTTCAATTTCCGTGCTCTGGTTTTGGCATATAAATTTTTAGCAGCGTTCCTGTCAGGAACTTTTTGCGCCTTGTATGTTTTTAAACCCGCATTAGCTTTAACTTTTCGTACCAAATGGTCCGAGCACTGAGCTAGCCGCTGCTCTGAATCCATATGTTGACAGATAGATGCGAAAAGGGCATAGCTAACAATGACCAATACTTTTAATAAATTGAAATCGAGATCCCTGGTCCGTATCTGCGTTGTTCACCATACAATGGCTTACAGTTAATCTTACCTCTATACTTCCAAACAATTTGGGGCAGGTGAGGTGATCACCAATTATGTTAAATATATATGGGTTTCTATGTGCTAAAATAAATGAACTATATATTATTTAATTATGTATAAATTTGTTAGTATTGATTTACTGTGTATGATTGTTTTTATTCTAAAGGCACAAATTTTTATAATTTTTCCCAGCTGGATTTGGAATTTGAATCACAATGCGTATGAGTAATATAAAAACTGCTAGTTCTTACGATCAATGAGTTATTAAATACGTTATATGTAATTGGTTTTAGTTGTACCAAAGTAAAAACTTACCAGTAAATGGTTGTTCTTGTAAAATAATGAGTTGAAATGATATTTTGTATGTACCAAAGTGTCAGAGTATTAGCATTTTAATACATTGTTTCGTAATGAACATCTTTGCTGGGGGTATTTCATAATAAGAATGGTGGTCCATAAGTGAAGTATATTTTGAAAACTACAATTATTAAAGCAAATTTAAATCAAATAAATCTTTCAGTTCTGCAGTTTAACAAAAACTTAAAGAGTAACCCTAAACTAAACTATATTTTATCTATATCTTTGCACTTAAAGCAATGCAATTTTTTTGTGTGCAGTTTTATTCCGCTGAATTCTTAGTTGATTTTATCGTTTTACTTGACTACGCACCGTAATAGAATTGTATGTAATGGAGAGTGTTTGTTCCTTGTTAATGTTGTTGTGACGAATTTCTGTTGAAAGAATCTGGTATCTCTGTGTGTGAGTATAGTAAGGCTTCATATTATGAGAACTTTACAAATTCACAAACACGCACACATATACATTCGCTCACTCACACACTTGCTATTTATGCAAACACAGCACGACACCACTTAAGTTCATTAAAACAAGCACTTTATCATCTCATATGTTGATATGTTAAGTGAAAATACACAGATACATACACACATACACATTTGAATATAATCATTTACAAAAACATACACAGGAACTCATATGTATGAGTGAGTGTCTCTCTCTGTGTGTGTGTGTGTTAGTTTAGTGTATGGGAATGTCTGCATAGAACATTTGTGATTATGAAGCGACAATAATAAATTTCAATTCCATTTGCTGCTCATAATTCACACACAAACAAAATCCCATTCAAAATCAATAAACGAAATAAAAATTAATTCGCTTTTTCTTTTTTTTTTTGTATTTTTTGTTATGTTTTACTGCTTTCAAACTAAACACATACAGTTGTAGATATCTATCAATAGCAATAAATACACAGATTCATACATAGATACAAACATTCATAGACAAATATGAGGGAAATCAAAAATATTGGAGAATGATTAAAACTGAATTCAGATGACACATATCGGTAGACCATAGAAAGGCTTAAAATGTAACAATATGCCTTGAAACTTGCAAGAGTTTTTTTCATTAATTTGGTCAATAATTTAATAGCATATAAATAGTTGTTGTAATACTATTTACTTTACAAGAAATTACATGGCGTTATAAAAAAGAAACCAAAATTTTAAAATTTTTTTAAATTTTTTAGTTTTTTAAGAGATCTTGTGCGCGAATTACTCAAACAAAATTCTGACAATAGCATTTCAAAGACATTATAATTTGAAAAAGTTTAACATATATCTTGTTGATGGTTGATCATAAAGAGTTTTCCAACAAGAGCTCTTATTTTGGTATTCAAAGAAAAATGGAATTTTTTGAGATCGGATGTTTATTTCATGATAAAGAGGAAGGTATGACGTTAATAATGAAAAACAACATTAGCCAAATGGCCACCACGACCACGCTTACAGGACCACATCATTTTCATGAAATTTTCCATAACCAAATCGCAAAGTGGCTGCCGTATGTCCTCGATAGCCTCACGAATTCTTTGAGGTCTTGAATCGACACTGAGCTGTTGGCGTAGACCTTATCTTTCACGTGGCCCCAAAGAAAGAAGTTGCAAGGTGTTAAATCACAAGA
Source organism: Calliphora vomitoria (assembly GCA_942486065.2). NCBI lineage: Eukaryota > Metazoa > Arthropoda > Insecta > Diptera > Calliphoridae > Calliphora > Calliphora vomitoria. The sequence goes on along the minus strand of OW818031.2, from coordinate 14,006,427 downwards.
TCTCGGTGGAAAATTGTGATCACCTCTTCGAGAGATAACACGGTCCGGAAAAGAGCAATGGTTTCGTTGCTTGTGTGCCATGTAGCGTATCATCCAACTCCGTCCATAAGATATGGTGTAATGACGTTTGTGGAATGCTCAATTCCAAAGAACGACGAGGAATGGACAAACCTTGGTTTTCTTCAACACTTTGGACTACAGCAACAATAGTCTTAGTTGTTCTTGAGCGACGTGCACGACTTTTATTCTTCACATCACTAACTTGTCCCAACAGCTTGAATTTGTCCACCAATTTATGTATTGCGGTCCGACAAGGTGCTTCACGACGACCCAAAAATGCTTTAGTTTTGCGAACTGTGACTGAAAGATTTTCACCATTTTTGTAGTGAATTTTAATAATTTCAATGCGTTGCTGAAGCGTGTATCATTCCATTTTTAGTAATGGCTTGTCAAATGTCAAAGAACTTCTAAACTTGTACTGAATTTGCAGTAATTTTTTATTTATATTTTTTTTTATTGTCACAAACATATTGTTATGAATGTGCAACAACAACAGAATTAAATAGTCACTCAATGTCTTTATAGTATAAAGAGCTGGCAGTCGTGAGTGGAGTTGATCATTGGCGTTGTTAGAGTTAACATCAACTGTACGTGTACACTTGTACGTTATAGAGTGTGTGTGCATTTCTGCGAATTGATATACGTGTATAAAGTTTATACACGTATATCAATTCGCAGAAATGCACACAAACTTTATTACGTACAACCTTATATGCACAAGACAGTTGATGTTAACTCTAACAGCGCCAATGATAAACTCTACTCACGACTGCCAGCTCTGCCACTATTTATACACGCGCCATCTATCGGGAATCATCTACAATGTTCTTAACGGACATACTAGAACATTCGATTTCTAGAGCTTTTCGATGTCATTGCCAGCAGCCCAAACATTTAGTGTTGCCATACTTACAAACAATGTCAATGATGGACGTGCCATCAAACATGATGAATGCTGCAGGCAGTCGTTACAGACCGTTGAATTCAAATTGTCATTGCACATTCGTAACAATATTCTTGTTTACTGTAACCATATATAAAATAATGTGAATCGTAAGTTAACCGTATTATGGTTACCACAATCATGTAAATAGTTACTGTGACCATAATATTATAAAACAAGTAAGAGTGCTATATTCGGCTATGCCGAATCTTATATACCCTTCACCTTTGTTGTGGATGCATTAATTGCCCATTTTCAGCGTATAACATCCTAAATATATCAAGAAAACTTTTAAAAATGTTACATTTAATTGCTGACGAACAGATTATATTGTTGAAGTTGCAAACGAAATAACAATTTTATATATACCCTTCTCATGAAGGTGAAGAGTATAAAAACAGCTATGCCAAACGAAACGAAACCCCAAAAAAAAAACAAAATACGCAAAGCAATGAAGCCAACACGCATCCCAACATATGTACGTTTTATTGCTTTTTTGTCAAAGCATGCAATAAATTGTCTTTTTTGATGAAATTTTCAGAGGTTGTCTCGGATGTTTGCTCATATCTCCGTTATTTATGGACGGATTTTGCTGATTTTAAATAGGAAACTTCTCGAAAGCATGTCTGACAGAACTATTGAAGATTTGGATCCCGAAGATATCTGGGGTCTTCAGAAAATTGATTTCAAAAGACAGACAGACGGACATGGCTTAATCGACTCCGATATCTATGAGGATCCTGAATATATATACTTTATAGGGTCGGAAAATTATTTTGTGGAAATTACAAACTTATATATACGTTTCTCCCGAAGGTGAAGGGTATAAAAACTTTGTAAAATATGGAAATGGTAACTGTAAACATTTTTTCTCTGCGTGTACATAGAGAATGTTCTGCATCGATCGAAACATATAGTAGTCGGACGGCCACGGTCTGGACTATAAAGCCGATAAAGCAAAAGTGCCCAACGACTTCATTCTATATACTTTTTTTAAAAAAGGTATTGCCGCATGTGGCCGATCGTTGTCATGATGTAATATTACGGTTTCATGTCTGGCGGCATATTCTGGGTGTTTTTCTTCCAATGATCGCTTCAAACGAATTGGTTGCATTTGGTACAGGTTCCCTATGATTGTCTGGTCAGATTTGAGCAGCTCGTAATAGATAGGATCCTTTGTGTTCAAACCTTTTTTGGCTGGCCTTTACGATCTTTGTCTTCCGTGTCAAAATCACCATTTCTGAAGCACTTATGTACCCATCAAAATGACATATAAGTTATTAGAAACAAAAAACCGTGTTCAAAAAATTCGCCATCTATTGTAACCCCCGTAAGACATATGAGGAGAACTTTAAATAGACCGGTGGAATCATTCAATTAAAAGACACACAACGCTTAATACAATCAATTTACTGAGAGATATATTTGGCGAACGGATAATTTAATGAAATGGACCTGCCAACTGGCTGCCTCGTTTGATATGTATGATAAATCCCAGGTCCATGCATATAAACCAGAAACGATCGAGCACTTGGAAGCGAATATTTGACACATTATTGCTGCAATACAGACCGATTTACTGCGAAGGGTGTGTGAAAATTAGACATGCCCAAAATCATATTTAAACATTAATGCCATACAAGTATCTAACTACCAAAGCAAATTGGATGTATATAAAAAACGTTATTCCCTGTTGTATTGTAATTTAAAGTTCTCCGCCTCTATAAAAACAACCTTTATAAAGGAAAAATATCTTGAATAGAATATTTAATAAATATTTTCACATACGCTGATAGTTCCAAAAGAGAGTTCATTTTAATTTCACTAAAGCAAAAGTATTTTTTTTAGAATTTTTTTAAATTCTCATCTTTAAACCGACAAAACTTTTGCGTGCAATGAGAAAAATGATAAACGCGATCAGTTTTAATAAGCTGAAGTATCGGTGTATAAAACTACAAAATGTATTTGTGTCATAAAAACTGTGCAGTTCATTGAACTAGTCCCGCCACGTCGAATTAGTCAACCAATGAGAAGTACTACTAGTTACTTTTGAACTCACGAGCAATATTAGTGACTAGTTAATTTAGCATGGCGATGCCATTGCAGGTGACCGATTGACATAATCCGCATAACACTTCACTACTAAATAACACGCATACCTAAATTGAAGCGGAAGGCGTTTTTTACTTGTCAAAAATTCTCATGCCCATACAATTTGTATGCAGCATACCCAAATAACGTGGCGGCAACGCTTTGCAATTGGAAAATCCGATAGTGAAGTTAGTTGCAAAACACAATAAATGTAAACACATACATACAAAAGGAGAAACAAATAAGCAAGAAACGCATTTTTTAAACTTTAATATTTAGTTTTTTTGATAAAATTTTAGTTTACAAATCACGAAACAAAAATCAGAAACACCAATACTGCAATGTACTTTATTGTTTAAATAATCCGGGTTGTTATATTTATTTTTTTTATAACCTTGTTTTTATTGTTTGGCGTAGTGTTGCCGCTTTTATTTAGGTATGACATTTCAGCGTTAAGGCTAAGCGAAAAAAAGCGTTCCGCCTTACGCTTTTATTTAGAAAGGCCAGTAAAACAAGTAAGAGAGCTATATTCGGCTGTGCCGAATCTTATATACCCTTCACCAAAATATAAAAAAAATTTAAAAAAAAATTTTAATTTTTTAAACAATTTTTTAAATTTTTTTTTTTTTTTCGAAATTGTTTTTTAAAAGTTTTTTCAAATTTGTTTAAAAGTTTTTTTTTTTAATTTATTAGTGAAAAAAATTTATGACAAAATAATGTTTTTGTGAAAAAAAAATTCGGGTTAAAAATTTGTTTTCCCGATTTTGACCCATTGTAGGTCCAACTAACTATAGCCTAATATACATCGTAGCAATGGACTTTGAAATATCTATCATTAGATATCCATATTGTTTATATTTATGACTTAATAATCCAGATATAGATAAAAAAAGTAGGCAAAAGATATGTTATTTATGGACGGATTTTGCTGACTTTAATTAGGAAACTTCTTGAAAGCATGTCTGACAGAATTATTGAATATTTGGATCCCGAAGATATCTGGAGTCTTCAGAAAATTGATTTCAACAGACAGACGGTCATGGCTTAATCGATTCCGCTATCTATAAGGACCCAGAATATACCCTTCTCACGAAGGTGAAGGGTATAGTAATACTTTAAGAAATAAATTTTTCAGATAGCGTGGTTGAACTCATAACTAAGCCACAGACCTCTTATTTGTATTGCTCTCTATTTGTTATTAAGAATTGAATGTGAGTCTACTTCAGAGATGCCCAAAGCTTAAACTGTATTTGTGTTGGTGAGCGAAAGAGAGCTCCACTGAAAGAAAAGTTTAGTGAACTAAATAAGAGATGTCAATATTTAAACGCTTTATTTGTTAACAATAATCAAGTCGACAATATTAATCAAATTGTCTGGCGACATATTATCATAGCTCATTAATTGAGAGTTCGATATTAATCATTTTCGAAAATTTTTAAAATATTTAAAATGTGTAAAATATCTTTTTTTGCTTATTTTAATACGTTGTTTTGATTAAAATCATTTCAAATCTGAAAAAAAATTGTTTACAGAAGTAAATTGAGGTGAAAAACCAGACAACATTTCAGTGATATTTTCAAGTTCTAAATATATTAAATACTCCAAATATTTCTTTCAGTGATCATGAACAAAAATTTAAAAAAAATTAAAAAAAAAGTAATATACCCGGTTAGCATGTTCATTCGTCGCTGTTTCAGTAACTACTAAACCAAAGAGAATAAGAATATGTGTGTGGTTAGCTTGCACAATTGTGCTATGAAATGGGCACCAATGGTCTACTTTCACTTTTTTAATTTTCTGCATCATCAGTGAGTACCAAAATAAGGGGCCATCGAAGTAGCATATTTAAGGGAGTTTATTTTACTTGAATTTATTTTCAAAAACTTAAGACCAATATCCGACTATTGTTTAAAACTGAATACGCTGGTAAAATGTAGTGCAATTAATAACCATTTAACTAGAACTTTAGCAGCCACAGCCAAGTAGAGTGTTGGACAAGTGGTAATAAAGTCAAAGTATGGTTTCCAATTGGCAAATTTTTTAATTTTCTTTTTTGCAAATTCTCCAAAACTTTTGTTTTTCCTCATATACATAGATACACAAATCCATACATATATATGTATGTATGTACAGTAGATCATCATTTGGTTATTTTCAATAAAGTGATGACTTTTGACTTTGATTTTTATTGAGTTTTACATTTTGTTTGAATTGAATGTTTAAAATTGTTTTTATATTGTTGCGCTGCTGCTCCTGCTCCTGCTGCTGATGATAATGATAATGTTGCTGATGATAATGACGTTGATGGTGTTTTTGAAGAGAAGAGATTTGTATTTGGGGTTGCACTTTCATTTGACTAAGTGCTCTTGAATGATTTCAACACTTGAATTTGTAACTCGTACCCTACGAAGAGCACTTCCAAGTGCATGCAATCAGAAAAATATTTATTGTACTTAAAAACATACTGGTTGCTGGCTATTCATGAATATTTTTGTAATATTTACCAGCAACTTGTTGAAAAGGAACATTTATTTATCACTTATTTATTACTTATTACTGCATAAAGTCTACAATATAAAGAGAAGAACTTGTATTTACATTTACAGACACTTGAAAAACTTTTCATAGCCTTTGTTCTTCAGTTTACATTCAATATATTATTTCATTGTTGTTACAGACAGACTGAAATTATAAGTATTTTTAATTATTATTTTTTTTTGTAGTGTAGGGCTAGCTAGGGGTCTACTTTGACTATAAATTCATTGAAATTGTTTTGTTTCCCTTTTATAGTCGTCGTAGTCTTTGCCTGTCTGGAAACTTGCAGCTATGTGAAAGTGGGTGTTGTGGGTGCAGGACTATTAAGTATAGGACGGTTATAATTCAATCGAGATTGATGTATAAACACTTCAAAAGTCCAGACATGCTGCTGCCAAATGCTTTTCATAAATTTGACTGACATTTGTTCTTCTGACGTTTAGGGACTAGCAGAGCATTTATACCAGTGAAACCAACGGTGGTGGTCAATACATTTTGTAGCCCTTGGAGGAGGCTCATTGTAGTATTCAACTTAATGTTTTTTAATCTAACAAACAACTAACCATCTGTATTGCTGTTTGTGTTTCTATTCGCTATAAATATACTTAGTAATTGATGTAAAATCGCCTGGCAGTTTGTGTGCAAATGCTTAGTAAAATTTCTAGCCTTTAGTTTTTAGTTTGCTGGCTGCCATCATTCTTCGTCGTAGTCTCTAAATGATATTATGGTTTTGACAGGTATTGAATTACATTGACACCATCAAATTGATTAAAATCGAAAGCGGAAAAGAAATTATTTTTACAGACAATGAAAATGTATCCATAAGTAAGCTGTAGAATACAAATCTGATTGTGTCAGCTTAAAATTATTTGGCCTTTTAAAATCTATGTGTTGAATATGTTTTTCTTGTTTTGTGGAAAACTTTAAATAGCAACAAATATTGAAAATGTCAATTGTATTTCTGTTCATATTGTACTAAATAAAATAAGGCATTTAGGTCAAAGTCTTATATTAATGAAGATTAAGATTGATATTTGAGTTAAATTAAGGGGGAAGTAGAAAATATCTAAGAGTATGATTATTTTACAAAAATGTTTCGAGTAGTGTCTCAAATACACATTTTGTTTCAACTGAAATAGTTCTTAAGCTAAAAGAACAAGAACACTGACAGACACAACTGCTGGTACGTTCAACTTGTAACCTATAATTGACGAAATAACCCAAAACCACTGTTTTCAGCAAACATTCATTTGACCTAACATGACATCTGTAAGAGCAAGCAAATTCAACAAGTATGTATATAACTTCTTCTCAAATTAGAAAAAAATTATGTTCCTAGTAAAATTTTAATTGATTTAGTGGAATAATAGCGTCCCGACTTGATATAATTTATCAACGATTGTCTGCCCCCGCAGTTTTCTTTTTTACTCTCAACCTTTTCAAATGTTTTTTAGATCTGTATATAAATTTGAAACGATTGTATGTCCATATCTCTAAGGCATTATAGAATTTTACTGAAAGTGGGCATGACTTCAAGAGTAAAACTAGACTAAACTTTATTGTTTTTATCACTTCCCACTTAAAACAATAACTTTTGTGTGTGCTGTTTTATTCTGCTAAGTTCCCCGTAATATAATTGTATGTAATGGATAGGGTTTGCTCCTTTTTAATGTTACTGTGAAGAATATAAAACAATTGAAAGTGGGCGACAGACAATGGGCGGATCGTTTTGAAATTCTGCTTTTAAAGTGTCGCAACAAATGAAAGCATTCCTTCGAAATATTTGAGCTCTACATGCATTCTGTTGTATTTCGACCTCTAAATCCTGAGCCCATCGTGAAAAGGACAAAAACTATGTTTTCCCCTACACCATGAGTAAAAATGAAATAAAAATTATTTGAAGAATCCAGAAAAATAATTTTTATTCAAATGAAAAAAAATTTTCACTGTGAAATAAAAAAATTATTCGATCAATATTAGTCGAATAACAGAATAAAAAATTTTCGAATAATCGAGGAAACAAATTTTTTTCGAAGGAATAACACTTTGAAATATAAAATTCTTTGATCATTATTAGTCGAATAATCGATTAAATTGTAATACGAATAAAAATTATTCGAATAATCAAGAGAAGAAAAATAATTTTTAATCGAATGAATAACTTTAAAAATAAAAATTATTCGATCAATATTAGTCGAATAATCGAATAAATTGTCATACGAATAAAAATTATTCGAATAATCAAGGAAGAATAATAATTTTTATTCAAATGAATAAAATTTTTCACTTTGAAATATAAAAATAATTCGATCAATATTAATCGAATAATCGAATAAATTGTCATACGAATAAAAATTATTCAAAGATCGAGAAAGAAAAAATTTTTTATTCGATTGAATAAAATTTTTCACTTTAAAAAAAAAAAATCATTCGATCAATATTAGTCGAATGATCGAAGAAATTGTCATATGAATAAAAATTATTCGAAGAATCGTGGAAGAAAAATATTTTTTATTCGAATGAATAACATTTTTCAATTTGAAATATAAAATTATTCGATCATTATTAGTCGAATATCGAATAAATTGTCATACGAATAAAAATTATTCTAAGAATCGAGGATGAAAAACAAGCTTTATTCGAATGAATAAAATTTTTCACTTTGAAATAAAAAATTATTCGATCAATATTAGTCGAATAATCCAATAAATTGTCATATGAATGAAAATTATTCGAATAATCGAGAGAAGACAAATAGTTTTTATTCAAATGAATAAAATTTTTCACTTTGAAATAAAAAAATTATTCGATCAAAATTAATCGAATAATCGAATAAATTGTCATACGAATAAAAATTATTGAAATAATCGGGGAAGAAAAATAATTTTTATTCAATTGAATAACATTTTTCACTTTGAAATAAAAAAATTATTCGATCAATATTAGTCGAATAAATTGTCATACGAATAAAAATTATTCGAATAATATAAAAATATAAAATTATTCAATCAATATTTGTCGAATAATCAAATAAATTGTCATACGAATAAAAATTATTCGAAGAATCCAGATAGAAAAATAATTTTAATTCGAATGAATAACATTTTTCACTTTGAATTAAAAAATTATTCGATCATTATTAGTCGAATGATCGAAAAAATTGTCATACGAATAAAAATGATTCGAAGAATCCAGGCAAAAAAAAAATTTATTTGAATAAATAAAATTGTTCACTTTGAAGTAAAAAAATTATTCGATCATTATTAGTCGAATGATCGAATAAATTGCCATACGAATAAAAATTATTCGAATAATCGAGGAAGAAAAATAATTTTTATTCGAATGAATAAAATTTTTCTTTTTGAAATAAAAAGAAATAATTCGATCAGTTTTAATCGAATAATCGAATAAATTGTAATTCGAATACAAATATTTTGAAGAATCGAGGAAGAAAAATAATTTTTATTCGATTGAATAACATTTTTCAATTTGAAATATAAAATTATTCGAATGATCGAATAAATTGTCATACGAATAAAAATTATTCGAAGAATCGAGAAAGAAAAATAATTTTTAATCGAATGAATAACTTTGAAATAAAAATGTATCCGATCACTATTAGTCGAATGATCGATATTTGAATAATCGGGGAAGAAAAATAATTTTTATTCGAATGAATAAAATTTTTCACTTTAAAATAAAAAAAAAAAAATATTCTATCAATATTAGTCAAATATTTGAATAAATTGTCATACGAATAAAAATTATTCGAAGAATGCAGGAAGAAAAATTATTTTTATTCGAATGAATAAAATAAAAAAATTATTCGATCAATATTAGTCGAATCATCGAATAAATTGTCATACGAATAAAAATTATTCAAATAATCGAGGAAGAAAAATAATTTTTATTCGAATGAATAAAATGTTTGACTTTGAAATAAAAAATTGTTCGATCAATATTAGTCGAATGATCGAATAAATTGTCATACGAATAAAAATTATTCGAAGAATCCAGAAAGAAAAATAATTTATATTCGAATGAATAACATTTTTCACTTTGAAATAAAACAATTATTCTATCAAAATTACTCGAAAAATCGTATAAATTGTCATACGAATAAAAATGATTTGAATATTCGGGGAAGAAAAATAATTTTTATTCAAATGAATAAAATTTTTCACTTTAAAATAAAAAAATGATTCTATCAATATTAGTCGAATAATCGAATAAATTGTCATATGAATAAAAATTATTTGAATTATCGGGGAAGAAAAACAATTTTTATTCGAATGAATAACATTTTTCAATTTGATATATAAAATTATTCGATCATTATTAGTCGAATAATCGAATAAATTGTCATACGAATTAAAATTATTCGAAGAATCGAGGAAGAAAAACAATTTTTATTCGAATGAATAACATTTTTCAATTTGAAATAAAAAAATTATTCGATCAATATTAGTCGAATAATCGAATAAATTGTCATACGAATAAAAATTATTCGAATAATCGAGAGAAGAAAAATAATTTTTATTTGAATGAATAACATTTTTCAATTTGAAATAAAAAAATTATTCGATCAAAATTAGTCGAATAATCGAATAAATTGTCATACGAATACAAATTATTTGAAGAATCGTGGAAGAAAAATATTTTTTATTCGAATGAATAAAATTTTCCAATTTGAAATATAGATTTATTCGATCAATATTTGTAGAATAATCGAATACATTGTCATACGAATAAAAATTATTTGAATAATCGGGGAAGAAAATAAATTTTTATTCGAATGAATACAATTTTTCAATTTGAAATATAACAATTATTCTATCAATATTAGTCGAATAATCGAATAAATAGTCATACGAATAAAAATTATTCGAAGAATCGAGAAAGAAAAATAATTTATATTCAAATGAATAAAATTATTCACATTAAAATAAAAAAAATTATTCTATCAATATTAGTCGAATAATCGAATAAATTGTCATACGAATAAAAATTATTTGTATAATCGAGGAAAAAAAATTTTATTCGAATAAATACTATTTTTCACTTTGAAATAAAAAATTATTCGATCAATATTAGTCGAATAATCGAATAAATTGTCAAACGAATAAAAATTATTCGAAGAATCGAGGAAGAAAAATAATTTTTATTCAAATGAAGAACATTTTTCACTTTGAATTAAAATTTATTCGATTAATATTAGTCGAATAATCGAATAAATCGAGAAATTTTTCAATTTGAAATATAAATTTATTCGATCATTATTAGTCTAATGATAGAATAAATTGTCATAGGAATCCTTTGAGGCCAAGAACGATTCCAGTCAATTTCGGATACTTTGTTCTAAAGTAAAGTGTATCCCAGAGATAGCGTCCTGCATCGGTCGAAACAATTAGTAGTCGGACGGGGTAAGGTCTGTACTATAAATCGGGTGAGGCAAAACTTCCCAATTACTTGACTCTAAATCGTTTTTAACAGGTATTGAAGCATGTGTCCGAGCGTTGTCATGATAAACTATTACGGTTTTAAATGTCTTTAAAATTGCGGCCTGCAGTTTGAGTCCAATGATAAATCGGCTTAGAAATTGAGGTGGGTGTTTGGACTAATATTTTTGGGAGTTACAAACTTCAATATTCGGTCATATATTTTATTATTAGCATCCTAATGTTTACCACAACCATACATACACATATTTGTATCAAGCACAAAGTATTTTTCGTATTTCCTATTTGAAGTCTTTATTTGAATTCATATAAAATTCAAATTAAACAGAGCGTGATTGTGTTCGTATGGAAAATGTAGTTCCAAAGTCATGTGCAAGATTTATTCAAAGTTGCATTGTTATTTGTATGGACCCAAAAGTAACTAAATTTTCATATACTTGCATGCATGTTAAATAGTAAAGGGGCTCAGATTTAATATTAAAACTAGGAGAAATAAAAAAATTATTTAAAATTCACAAAATTCCTAATTTCTAATATAATGGCTCAATTGTCAGCAGCACAACAGCAGACAATTTTCAAAACTTAGTGCTGAAATTTTAAGTATGGAAATGTCGGTACTACTTGCAACTTTCAGCTGCTGACACTTGACCAAATGTATGTGGTGGCTATGGGTACCTTAATATTTTGTTTTGAACCTCACTAATCTATTTTTGTATACAAATTTCTATGTTTAGAGAATTTCAAAAACACGATTGTATGTTCCAATGAATGTATGCATATGTCGTGTATAAAGTTTTAGTTTTAGTTTATTGTATTTGTCTTGTTTGTTTGTGTTTGGATGTTTTTCTGGTATGTATGAGTGAGTGTTAATTTGAATTAGAAACCCCATGTGGATTATTTGATTTAGTTTTCTGTGAAAACAAATTAGAAAAGTTTTGATTTTTCACATATACAAGAAAGATGTGCTCTTACACACCAACATACATGCAAACATACATACATGCGTAAATAAATAAATATTTTATAATAAAAATATTTCCTTTGACATCATTACTATGGCATAAGAATGAAAAACTAGTTAAATATTTCTTTATTAAACTATTTTAAAAGCAACAGAATTAAGAGTTGTTTTCATAGCTATACATATAAATATGTTTCCATTTAGATATTATTTATGACGTATATTTTCGCGTTATATTAAAGATGTGGCCACAAAATGTGGCAAATAAGTGAAATTTATTGACTTGCCTGATCTATTAAAGGTACACAATGGATAGATGTTAATAAATGTGGAAATGAGTATATAGAACTCAGGGATGGAAAATGATAACTTTGTAAAATAATGAACAAAAAATTAAATATTTTATTATTTTCAGAATAAAATTCTGTTTAACAAAAATTGTTTTACAGAAAAAACTGTTATACAAAAATGTTTTTAATGAAAAAAGTATTACGTTACCATTTTTCCATAGAAAAAATTAAATAATCTATAGAAAAATCTGTTATACACAAATTTTTTTTTTAGGAAAACTGTTATACACAAAGCTTTCTATAAAAAAATTGTTATGCTCACAAACAACAAAATATTCTATAGAAAAAAAATTTTATTGGGTGTATGAGTTAAAAATGCGGGATTTATAATAGATGGCATATATTTTGAATGTTCTTAATGGCTTATATGTCAATTTGAAGGGTTCATATCTGTCATTTATTCTCACTAGTTATTGAACATTATAGTATGAACAAAAAAGTTTTTTTGCTTGTAAAATATCGAATTTTGTACCAACAACGCGACATGTGTGGGAAGTTTTGCTTTACTTCTTTAATTTGAAAACAAATGCCGCTGAAGCACACCGATTGCTCACCAAAGTTTATGGTGAATGTGTTCCATTGGTTTCAATGTGCGAGAGATAGTTTGTGCGGTTCAGAAGTGGTGATTTTGACACGGAAGACAAATATCGCCCAAACCAGCCAAACAAGTTAGGAGACCAAGAATTGGAGGCATTACTCCATGAAGATTGTTGACGAACTCAACAAGAGCTCACCAAATCATTGAGAGCTACTCAATCAGCAATTTAAGAATGTTTGCAAGCAACAGAATTCATCCAAGCAGGGAAATTGGGAACCATACGAATAGCTGAGAGACCTTGAAAGACGATTTGCTTGTCTAAAATGCTGCATGAACTCTGAAAAATGGATTCACTCGATAACCCTAATAGTAAGAGTTCGTATGTGGAGCCCGGCCAACCAGCCGCATCAACAACACAGCCTAATATTCATGGCTCTAAGGTAATGCTCTGTATTTGGTGAAATCTGACCAGATCATCACTTGTACCGGGCGTAACTAATTCGTTTGAAGCGAGAATTGCATCGAGAATGCAGCCAGACATGAAACCGTAATATTCCATCAAATTTTCCATAGAGATAGCTGTTATACACAAATTTTTCTTTAGAAGAAACTATTATACACAAATTTTTCTATAGAGAAAATTGTTATACACAAATTTTTCTATAGAAAAAACAAAATGTTCCATAGCAACAATTTTATATACATAATTTTCTATAGAAAGAACTGTTATACAAAATATGTTCTATAGGAAAAACTGTTATACACACACTTGTGTAAAGAAAAAACTGTTATATCGAACGTTTATACTAAATTCTAGTTTGATACAAAACATGGAAGTAACTTGAAAACGTAATATTCCATCAAATTTTCCATAGAGATAGCTTTTATACACAAATTCTTCTTTAGTAGAAACTGTTATACACAAATTTTTCTATAGAAAAAACAAAATGTTCTATAGAAAAAATTGTATATACACAACTTTCTATAAAAAGAACTGTTATACAAATTATGTTCTATAAAAAAAACTGTTATACACACATTTGTCTAAAGAAAGAACTGTTATATCGAACGTTTAAACTAAATTCAAGTTTGATACAAAACATGGAAGTGTTTGCGCGGGAATAAGTGCCAGGGAGTGTAGGAAAACCCAATTATTCGGTGATGATTTCGAATTCAAAATTTTACGATTTGTCGCTTCTTTTAATTAATTTATTTGTTAATTTAATTCGCCAACGAAATTATAATTTCTTACAGGCTAGCTTAGTTATTTCGAAGTAATCTTTATTTTTTTGTTACATTTACATTTTAAACTTTAAAGTTACATTTTTTTCAACTTATTTCCTACATAAGTATATGTATGTATTTTCTCCTCTTAATCTTCAGTCTTAAAGTCATATTTTGTTATTATTACTTACTATTATTATTATTATTGTTATTAATTCTTGTGTTTGGTGTCCACAAAACACAATAAATATCTTGGACCATTAACTGCTAAGTGGTGAAAATTATTTGTTTTACGCCGCCTTTCTGTCTAACATGTTGTGCAGGAGGCCTACTGAAATAACATCTTGAATCCCAGTGGAAAATAAATGTTTTTGTGTTTTAATATTTTCTTCTTTATTTTTTTTTTTTTTTTTGCACTACCAAATCAGCTACATACACTTTTAAGTTGCTTTCTTTTGTTTATTTGGGTATTTTGAAGTGTAAAATGTTGTGTTTTCTCTCATTCTTAAAATAACAAACAACAAGAAAAAAAAAAAAAAATATTGAAATGTACTACTTATGTAAACTGTCTTTGTACAATTTGCTGTTAGACATTATTATTTGGTCGTGTCTAAAAATTAGTCTGCTTTAATTTCTGGAAGAGCTACAGTAGGTATATCAAATGTATTTATATTAATTTTAAAGAACACATTTGAAAAAGGAATTTTAAACACTTTTGCGGAATGAAGTAAATAAACATTCAGACCTACTACAGCTTTCGTCAGGCAACTATTGCGTGTATGACTTTAAAATATGGGATTTTTTGAAGGCAGTTTTTGTTTTTAATAACCTTTTAGCCTCATCTCTTCCTGGAGTCTGCTATTTCTGGTGACCTCTATGGTGTTTTCCATTGCCTCTTCTTACAGAGGAATTATGCGCAGTAGCTTCAGTTATGGAGTTTGTAAGTCTATTCACAGTTCTTACAATATCCTCAATATCATTTAACAAAGGGGGTTGGGGAAGGAGCTCAGATAGGATTCGTCGATGCTCATGCCATCTTGTCTTTCTCCTATTCAAAAAGGGTACAACCCCGTCCGGTTTCCTTTAGATAGAAAATACTAAATAACGATGTTCTGAGAAGGAACAATCATCTGAAACTTCCAGTTACTGATCCTGTAAAAGTGGCTTGCATTGACAACCGTGATATGAATAACCTCTTGACTGTTTGCACACCGATTGCTTACCAAAGCTTGTGGTGAATGTGTTCAATCGGTTTGAAAGTGTAAGAGATGGTTTATGAGGTTCAGAAGTGGTGATTTTAACACGGAAGACAAAGATCGCCCAGGACAGCCAAAAAAGTATGAAGTGCAAGAATTGGAGGCATCCATGACGATTGTTTTAAAACATTGGGAGCTACTCAAACACCAATTTCAAAACGTTTGCAGGCAACAGGATTCATCCAAAAGCAGGGTACCATACGAATTGAAGCCGACAGACCTTGACACCAAATATCTATGCCGCTATGTTAATGTTCTGTATTTGGTGGGAGCAAAAAGGTTCTTCTTATTATGAGCTGCTGAAATCTGACCAGACCATGACAAGTAACCTGTACCGAACGCAACTGATTTTTTTTTATGGATGTTAACCAAATAATTACCATAAAGGGTCCTATATTAAGAGCTTCCTATCTTTAAATTTATATAAAGCAACGTTTATGTGAGATATAATCGACATTTTATATACGTTTGAAAGGCATATCGATGACATTATGTATGAAATAGTATAAGAATTTACAAATATCCGCCGCAGCTTCGCTGGCGCGCGCTCATCCGAAATGTTTAATTTTCCATGACTCCGGCGCATAAACCGTGCTAAATTTGACCGATGGTATAGGTTATGTTGTCTTTGAGGGTCGCCGTGGTATGTGGATTATTCGCATATACCTGCGACTTAAGAAAACCTCACTAGAAAAAGTGTAACGATGCCGAATCGCATGAACTCGGAGGCCAGTGTACACTACCTCCACGTGAGATGACCATGCCCATAATTCGCTCGTGCTAAATGTCCAACGTGTCATGTGCTGTGTGGCACGTCCTGTTGAAACCACCTATCGTTGGTGTCCATTTCAGCCAATTCAGGCCGAAATAAGTTGGTAATCATCGACATATAGCGCTAGCCGTAGATGGTGTGGCCAATGTCGTTCTCAGAGAAATATGGACCAATGATGTCGCCAGCCAAAAATCCACAACAAACAGTTACTTCAAGGGGATGCATTGGACGCTACTCTTGATTGGTATCGTGCCAAATTCGAAAATTTTGCTTGTTGACGTACTCATTTATGTAGAAATAGGACTCATTGCTGAAGATGGTTTTAGGATGAATATTTGTAAGTTTTTTTGAACGGTTTATCCGTTTATGGTGATTTATAAAAAAAAAACAGCTAATTCATCCGATGTAGCTTCAACAATAAGAAAGTTATCTACTGTGATAGTTCGGAAGTCCTATTGGAAGACTCTTGAGAATATACAAGGTGGCGCAAAAGTAAACTTCTGATGTTTTTTGGCTGTAATTAAAAAAAAAAAAAATGAAAAACTTTGATTCTTCTTGTGGATTACTTTTATTTGTCTTTTAATTTTTTTACATCAAGTCGAGAATATGATGTCATATAAATGGCCGCCGCCACAGTTGATTGTTATTTGAGCCCTTTTTATGGCATTTTCCATCACTTTGGCCAAAACTTCCGGCGATAGGTCCTCACATTCTTGACGAATATTGTCTTTAAGAGCTGCAAGAGTCTGAGGCTTGTTGACATAAAAGCCCCACAGGAAGAAGTCTTGAGCGGTCAAATCAGGCGATCTTGCTGGCCAGTGCAAATCGCCAAAACGGGAGATTAGGCGCCCGGGAAATGCATCATTCAGCATATCGGTTGTGGCACGTGCAGTGTGTGTTCCAATCCCAATTCATCAAGTTGCGGCAAAAAGAACTCGTTGATCATTGCTCTGTAGCGCTCACCATTCACAGTAACCGTTTGGCGCGTGACGTCTTCGAAGAAAAAAGATCCGATGACTCCTCCAGCGAAAACAGCACACCATACAATGACTTTAAGCGGGTGTAATGGCTCTTCGTGGGTTACACGCGGATTTTCAGTGCCCCAGAAGCGTAAATTGAGCTTATTTACGTACCCGCTAAGATGGAAATGGGCCTCATCACTCATGATTATTTTTGATGAAAAATCATCTTCCTCTTGGTGGTGATTAAGGATGGCTTGAGCATATGTTAGACGCGATTGGCGGTCAGCAGCTAACAGCTGATGCACCGTCTGGACTTTGTACGGAAACATCTTTAAATCTTGTACCAAA
Source organism: Calliphora vomitoria (assembly GCA_942486065.2). Taxonomy (NCBI): domain Eukaryota; kingdom Metazoa; phylum Arthropoda; class Insecta; order Diptera; family Calliphoridae; genus Calliphora; species Calliphora vomitoria. The sequence continues at coordinate 13,988,928 of OW818031.2, read as the reverse complement.
ATTCGCTGTAAAGACCGTCGACTGATACCCATTTGCGTGGCACGTCGTCTGGTCGATGTCGACGGCGCTTCCATGACATCCTCGGCTGCAGCAGCAATATTCTCTGCAGAATGGCTACTCCGGGGTCTGCCACGCCTGGCAGCATCTCGTGTTGTGCAAATATCTTCGAGGCGAGCGGCTAAACGTCGCAGTGTTTCACAAGTAAGCGTTGGACGGTCAGGAAATCTGCGACGAAATTCACGTTGTGCCAAAGTCTCCGACCGATTATTGTTCAAATAAATAGTCAGCAATATTCCGCGTTCTGGAGCAGTGTAGCGTAACATTGTTTATTAACGTGTATTTCGCATGTGTTTACTACACAAATGTCAAAACAGAACGGACATTAGGGGCCAATCGCAAAATTTATAGCATTTTCTGATAGGAGGATTACTTTTGCGCCACCTTGTTGAACAGTCTTTACAAATTATGTTAAACAGTACTATCAAATCATTATCAAGTTTTTACTATTTTAGATATTATTCAAATTAATTTCTATAGTCACATTCCGCAAAAATGTATTTAAATATCACTTAAAATCTTATTTAATCCCCAAATATGAATTCAAAATATAAAATATCCTCCAAAATAATATAGTGCTTATTACAGTTCGTTATGAAATATATGTTTCTTATTTACTTTTTAATATTTTCATGGCCTCAAATGGTGTCCAAGCATATATCCTTAATGGGCTTTCTACCACAATAGCTTTTGGATGGTTGTTACTTATATTTCTTGATAAACAAAAAAATATATATATATTTATGAAAAAAAAACACACACACAGAAAACTGGACAAATAAATAATTGAGGCTTTAGTTATAAAGCAATACAAATTCTAAAAGAATACCAGTGTACACTGAACAAACATAAGCTTTACAAAACAATGTTTTTCTTTATTCACAAAAATAATAAATTTAAACTAATTGTTGGGCCATAAATAAAACCCAAATACATATTTAATAGTCGCACTTTAAATTTGCTGGAAAGAAAAAGAAAAGTGAACTTTAGATGTGCATAACAAGCAAATGTGCATGCGATTGATAATGAAATTTTTGTACAAGAAAGGTGAAGGAAAGGTAGATTGTAGTTAAGGGTGGAAAATTATTAAAATTTGATAAAGCATTTAAGAATACTTAAAATTCTATATACGTCTTCTAGAATACTAACCCTATATAAGTTAAGGGTATTCCATAATAAAGGTAAGTCTTGAACTTGGGCAGTTAAATAATCAGTTAGCTATAAAAATCAACACTGGTTACCTACCAACCTACTTGTAGGCTACTGACTGGTGAATTTAACATACTAATGTCATGACTGGTGGCGCCACGTCGAATTAGTTAGACGCTGAGTTCTACTACTAGAGATTTTTCAACCCACGAAATAAGTACTGAAATGCGCATAGGAACTAAAGGGTTTTCCAACAAGAGGTTTTATTTTGAATCAACCGGTATTTCGGTAGCTGTCACTTTTGAAGCTTTTATTCTTTGACATTTGCCAAAAAGAAACCACGCCATTACTAAAAATGGAACGATACACGCTTCAACAAAGCATTGAAATTATTTAAATTCACTACACAAATGATGAAAATCTTGCAGTTAGAGTTCGCTAAACTAAAGCATTTTTGGGCCGTCGTGAAGCACCTTGTCAGACCGCAATACAGAAATTGGTGGAAAATTTCCAGCTGTTGGGACAAGTTAATGATATGAAGAATAAAACCCTTGCACGTTGCTCAAGAACAACTGAGAATATTGCTGCTGTAGCCCAAAGTGTTGAAGAGAACCCAGGGTTGTCCATTCTCGTTGTTCTTTGGAATTGGGCATACCACAAACGTCATTACACCGTATTTTGGTCGGAGCTGGATGATATTAATCTGGACAACGTTTACTTTCAACAAGACGTCGCTACGTGCCACACAAGTAACGAAACCATTGCTCTTTTACGGGAAAAGTTTCCTCACCGTGTTATCTCTCGAAGACGTGATCACAATTGGCCACCGAGATCTTTTGATTTAACACCCTGCGGTTTCTTCCTTAGGGCTACGCCAACAGCCCAGCGTCGATTATAGACCTCAAAGATAGAATTCGTGAGGCTATCGAGAACATAGGACAGCCACTTTGCGATTTGGTTATGAAAAATTTCATGAATAGAATATGTTCCTGTACGCATGGTTGTGGTGGCCATTTGGCTGATGTTGTTTTTCATTATTAACGGCATACCTTCCTCTTTATTATTAAATAAACATTCGAACATTTATCTCAAAAAATGCCATTTTTCTTTGAATACCAAAATAACACCTCTTGTTGGAAAACTCTGTAGCTTATAACCCAACAGAAAAAAAATCTGAATAAAAAATATTTTTTCCGATTTTGACCCATTAAAGGTCCAAATATATGGCGTTATATACGTTGTTAAAAAGGTCTTTGAAATATCTTTCATTAGCTAACCATATTGTCCATGTTAATTAAAAATATATCAAAATTCGAGTCGTGGTATCTTGCCGATTTTCCCGAATTTAAATAGCAAACGAACCGTGGCTATAGTGGATATATTGATGTATCAACCATCTATGTAGGTTATTTGGGGCCTTCGAAAACTTGATTTCAACAGACAGACGAACATGGCCATATAAACTCCGCTATCTATAACAAACCAGAATATACATACACAAATACTTTATGAAGTAGTAACAGAAAAATTTACAAATTACTAACGTACATAAAAACTTATATTCCCATTAATACTGCAGGTTATTTTAACCTCGTTTAATAATAACTGTTGATGTATGTGGAGTTTTGTTTGTATAAGTGAATAATTCCAGTCAAATGTATCCGCAATACAATTCGATTTGGTTATTAGCACAAACAATTATTTGTACATTATCACCAAATTAACGCTAAAGTTAGAATTGAATGTTGTTAAACAAATTATATTCCGAAATCCATACACATGTGTATTTGTACTTAGTTAGCCAGCAAACAATTTTTTTGGAGCTATTGAATGATAATATTATATAAGTACCATTCATAGATAGTTACATTTATCTATATAGCAACTAAGTAAGTAGATTATCTTACTAAAAGTTGAGAACAATTATAAAAAAAATTTCCAAAGACCTCATAATTTGTGCATATGGGCAATTCCAAATCATCGTACGTGACATTTGTACGCCTAGTTCGAAACATTGCTGTCCAAGATATCGAGCGAAATAAGGGTATATCGTACGTGACATAAATTGGAGGTAATTTTAAGGTACATGTAGAAATATGCGAAAATTTGCGAATCGTGAGAGGTATTATGTTTTCATTTAATTTCTTACACTAAACCAAACATTTTTCCTTTATAATCCGTCATATTTAAATAAAAATAATCTTTGGATGATTTTATAATAAATATAATGTAATATCGTACGTGACATACCGTACGCGACAGATTTTTCTCTAGGAAATTGCTATGGAAAATCTGTATATTAATAGGTCAGTTAAGAGGAAAACGCAGAGCTGTCAAAACATTTTTACAAACTAGTAGATAACTTTTAAATAATGATCCCATTCTCAAACAATAAGCGAAAAATACTTGTCACCAAAATTGTTATTTTATCGTCTGTGCTTTAGTTAACTTAATAAAATCAAGGATATCTTAATTCTTTCTTTTACAATATTTTCTTAATTAAAATTTATTTTTAAAAGTCCTCTTAAGACCTGAACATGATCCGAAAAGAAAGCAATCTATCAACTTGGAAAGAAAAGTTGTTGCAACTGTGACGGCAGTGCCTAAAGAAGTAGATACAAAACAAGTAAGCGAGCTATATTCGGTTATGCCGAATCTTATATACCCTTCACCAAATTATTTTATAAAATACAAATTTCAAATATTTTTAGGTAAACAAAATTTGAAAAAAAAAATTTTCCAAAATTGTTTTTCAAAATTTAAAGAAAATTTTTTTTTTCGAAATTGTTTCTCAATATTTTTTTTTAAATTCATAAGAGAAAAAAATGTATATGACAAAAAAATGTTTATGGTGAAAAAAAAATCGGATTAAAAATATTTTTCCCGATTTTGACCCATTGTTGGATTAACTTACTATAGCCTTATATACATCGTTGCAATGGACTTTGAAATATTTATCATTTGATATCTATATTGTCTATATTAATGACTTAGTAATCCAGATATAGATAAAAAAATAGGCCAAAAATTGAGGTTGTCCCGGTTTTTTCCTTATATCTCATCCATTTGTGGGCTGATTTTCTCGAACTTAAATAGTAACCGAGCCGGGAGAATTCCCGATATATTGATGTATCAATCATGTTTGTAAGTTATTTGGGGGCTACGGAAAATTGATTTCAACATACAGACAGATATGGTTACATCGATTTCGCATTAATAACTGTATATATACTCTGTGGGGTCCTAAATAAAAAATGTAGAAATTACAAACGAAATGACAAACTTATATAAACCCTTCAACCTATGGTGAAGGGTATCAAAATATAATGAAATAAATTGAAATAATGTAAAGTTCACTTATGTTTACCGACGTTTTAAAAAGGTTATTGACAATTTTATTATTGATTTCTGCACAAAACTTTATTTTAAATAAATAAAACTAATGATTAGAGAGTTAAGCATTGTAAGAACTACATTTTGAATAATAGTTTTAAAAAGTAAATATTAACACTGATACAGGTATATACATTCAAAAGTATAATTTTTATACCCATCACAATGAGTGGTAAGTGTACAACTATCCCTCGATTAATACGATAGATGCGTTCCTGAAAAAATCGTGTAAATCGAAATGAAAAATGTTTGTATGAGAAATCGTGTAAATCGAAAAAAGACCCAAATACCAATCAATTTAAAATTTTGTTTAGAAAATTCATTTATTTTAAAGTAAATTAAATACTGTTACGTTTTTACCTCTTAAAAACGTGGTTTATTAAAGCAGTTTTAGTAGTTTAAAATTGTAAAAACTCTTTATTTATTTAGAATGTACAACAACAGCAGAATTAAATAGTCACTCAGTGTCGTCATATACGTATATCAATTCGCAGAAATACACACACACACTTTATAATATACAAGTATACACGTACAAGACAGTTGATGTTATCTCTAACAGCGCCTATGATCAACTCAACTCACGATTGCCACCTCTGCCACTATTTATACACGCGCCATCTATCGCGAATCTTCTACAATGCTCTTAAAGGACATACTACTACATTCGAATTCCAGAGCCTTCGATGTCATTGCCAGCAGCCCAAACATTTAGTGTTGCCATACTTACAAACAGTGCCAACAACCGCATGCTACTGATGGACGTGCCCAAGGAATATGATGAATACTGCAGGCTTTCGTTACAGACCGTTAAACTCAAATCGTTATTGCACATTCGTAACAATACATTCCCTCATATTCATAAAAAAATTTCAATTTAAACAATGTTTTAAAGCAAAATTTCCATAAAAAATTTGATTTTAAAACGTTGCTTAAATTTAAAAATTGTATTAGCTTTTGATAGAAATGGTCGCTGTGGCATTATTTTCCAAAACTGTCCCGATTCGTGTGTATTGAAGACTTTCTCAGGAGTGTATGAATTGGCAGCAATAATTTCAGTAAATTTTTCGGGATATTTTTTAGACACACATCTATATCAGCAGAAGCTTGTTTAACTTTTAATTATAGAATATGTAAGGAATGTCTTTGCTTAAATATTTCTAACCAACCATGACTTGACTAAAACGATATTTTTTTGCAGTTGATGACGTAGATGGTAGCTGATCATTAAGTTTTTCATAAATCCTCAAAGCTTTATTTGTGTATCAATTGGGTATTCGCTTTTGATTTTGATTTTCTATCCAGATCATTAGTGGCTTTTCCGTATTTTCAATTGTAATGTCCCGAACACATGAAGTTGTACTCAGGCTCATTATGGTTCCAGCTGCTACACTTTTCCCTATTATGTTTCGATTTTTTATAGAAAACTATTTTTGAGAATTGTGCAGGATATATTTACTGAAAAAAATTATTTTTTTCTAAAATATTTAAAAACAAATAACACCTAAGTATACATGTTTACGTACATTGCCATTACCCATGCAAAACTCTTCATATAGCAACAACAACAAGAAAAAATCATAATATTATACCAGATGCAATTGAAAAACATCCGATAATCATATTCACACGTTGAGTGCTCACTGATAACACAAAGTATACAGAGGTGTCAAATTTGACGTTTCAAAAAATCAAAATCAGATGAAAGGGCAGTTCTCTTAAAAAAGGATAGCAAATATTTTGTGCTACAATATCAGTGATGTGTTAAAGCAAAACGCTATATACAACGCGAATATGGTAGACAAAGTAATGTAATCAAAACAAGCAAATAACCAAAACAAAACAATGAAAAGGGCAGTTTATAAAGAAAGAGACGAATAGAAAACGAGATTATTTTCTGTCTCGTGACACCTCTGTATACTCTGTGCTGATAACTAACCACATAAATACAACAATTATTTTGCACAATTGTATGCTGAAAAAATAACAACAAACAACAACAAAAATTAAAATAAACGAAACGCACTCAAACACATACAAATTATGCATGCGTGTGTTTGATTTATAATTCTTATTCATTTCATCTCATTCCATTCATTTCATCTGTTTACGTATGATAGAGTTGCTCATATGAAAACTCATTATAAACAACTCTCTCTTTATATATACCCTTGGCACTCATGGTGAAGGGTATAAAAACAAAAACAAAATACGCAAAGCAATAACCAGCACACATCCAAACATACGCTTTGTTGCTTTTTTGTCGAAACATACAATAAATTGTCTTTTTTTGATGAAATTTTATAGAGTCGGACAATTATATTATGGAAATTACAAACGGAATGAAAAATGGTATAAAAATCGTGTAAATTGAGGTAATTTCCACATCCCACGATGTAAAGGAAAACCAAAAAAATTGTGTAAAAGTGAAATAGTGTAAAAAAAGTATCGTGTAAATCGAGGGATAGGTGTATATATAAACTTGTTATTACGTTTGTAATTTCCAGATTTTTTATTTCGTAATAGATAGTGGGTCGATATATATATATATGAATATATCCGCTATAATTCCGTAAAATCCGTCAACAGGTGGCTGAGATATAAGCAAAAAAAACACGACTACCTCGATTAGTGACCTAATTTTATATATATCTGAATTTCTAAGTCAAAGATACAAAGAGTCAAAATCGGGAAAAATATTTTTTAGCCCGAGTTTTTTTCGTTGTCAATAATGCAGAATAGCGAAATAATATAGCTTATTGTTTTACTTTTGTTAAGACTATAGGAAAACGTATTTGTGTTAACGTACAATTTAAAAGACGTTAAAGAAAATTTGCTTTATTTTATATTTTTGTGAAATTTGTATGGCGTATGTTAAGTTTTCTTTGAAATGTCAAACACAAATTGACACCCAAATTTGACATTTTATGTTCGTAATAATTGTCAACGAAAAACTGTTGGTGTCAGTCAAGTTATTGCAAGGTACGAAAAAGATGTGTCTTCACTGGAAATAACATAATTTGGACATTTGCTGCAATAGACGTTAATGAATTTTTTGGCAAACTATGAGTAATCATTTTTTTTTCACGGAAAAAAATGTTTCACACAAAATTTTTTTTCAACCAAATCACTGGTTATCATTTTTCGTAACGTTATACTTCCAATTAATAAAATTTTTGTAGGCGAACTGTCAGTATATAGCCACGTTACTTAGAAAAAATGTAAAAAAAGAAAGTACAGCAAAATTTCTTTTTGCCAGAATATAGTCTTTAAGCATTTACAAATTGCTTTATGGAATTGTCTAACAAACTGAGAATAATATGTTGACTGGGTTTCTAAAGTACTTTACTATGCTGTATGTCTGTATGTATATATTTATGTATTTATACAATATAAAATTTGGCGTCGACAATAAACTCTAGCTAAGTGAATTTTAATAAGCTCCAATTAATGTAATTATTATTTGTTTTATGGTTTTAATACTAATATCAACAAAAACAAATAGATTAAGTTAAAAATCAAACATGGAAAATTATAATATTCTCATGTAGATAAATAAATAATGCATATCGGTCTGATACTACTTATAACATTTGTTAAAGCAGAACTATCCCAGCAGTTAAGCATGTAGTCAATGTATCCCTTATAGACACACAGAGAAAACAGATTCGTGATGGCAACCGAATTTGTTGCCAATCGAATGATTCGGTTGCACACATATAATTTTTCGGTTCTATCAACAGAAAGTCAGTTGATGAAGAAGAATTTCAGTTGAAACAACCAAAGTTTTGTTACCGCTTCTAAAATTCTAAACAGTAGAATTCAATCGATTGGCAACAAATTTGATTGCAGTAATTATCACTAATGTCTGATCATTTGATTAACTCCAATCTATATATTTTGGGTCATTGACACGTATGTGGTCTTTGAAGTGTGGAGAGAAGACAATTGCTTACTTTATACATCCCAGGTAAACTAGGATGAAGTCAATAGTCACTTAAGTGTCTCTAAGTAATCTAGAGTGTAGTCACTTGAGCTAAATCACTTGAGTCACTTGAGCTAAATCTCTTAAGTGTCTCTAAGTAACCTAGAGTGTAGTCACATTGTAGAGTTGTCGGAGGAAGGTTTGTTTACAAGCAATCAGTTATTTGACGGTCTATACGATGTTTTTTTAACTGACTATTTGAGATCAATTATCACCCGTACATGTTAAAATAACTAGTTATGTAGCTGATCAAGTAGCCAATTAGGAAGCTAGTAAGATTACTGACTCTATGTAACCGGTATGTGAATACAATGCCTTGACTACCGTTTAAATGTAATCAAAAAGAGACAATTGCTAGTCACTTAAGTACTTAAGTATGTAACTAGTTGACACCTTAAGTGATAGGTAAAAATACTAGCTCGGCATAGTCACCAAGAACTGCAGGTTAATAATAATAGAATAAATGCATAGTAGTATGTAGTAGAATGTTTAAACAGTATTATTACTCAAGGGCATGGCTTTTATATGTGATCTGTAATATTGACAGTAATTATAATTTTCCAAAATAAAAATTCTTGCCCATAAAAGCTGACCAGCATATTCACTATTAAGTACTAATGCAATGGGCGTTAATTCGCAATATATGCGAGTGTAATATTCGCTAGTCAAAACCCTTAGAGTAGGTTAGTGGGTAACTAACCATTTTCGCAGATCTACATACTTGGTATACAGAGCTGTGCAAAGTACTTTAATACAAATGCAATTATAATAGGATGAAGACGGAAGACGGAAGAAGGAAGAAGGAAGAAGGAAGAAGGAAGAAGGAAGAAGGAAGAAGGAAGAAGGAAGAAGGAAGAAGGAAGAAGGAAGAAGGAAGAAGGAAGAAGGAAGAAGGAAGAAGGAAGAAGGAAGAAGGAAGAAGGAAGAAGGAAGAAGGAAGAAGGAAGAAGGAAGAAGGAAGAAGGAAGAAGGAAGAAGGAAGAAGGAAGAAGGAAGAAGGAAGAAGGAAGAAGGAAGAAGGAAGAAGGAAGAAGGAAGAAGGAAGACGGAAGAAGGAAGAAAAAGAAGGAAGAATGAAGACGGAAGAAGTAAGAAGGATGAACATTTTTTAAATTTTAAAAAATTTTTTTTTTTTAAAAATTGGGAAAAAAATTTTTAAAATTTTTTTTTTTTTAATTTATTAGTGAAACAAATTTATGACAAACTAATGTTTTTTGTGAAAAAAAAATTCGGATTAAAAATATTTTCCCGATTTTGACCCATTATAGCTCCAACTTTGTTTAGCCTTATATACATCGTTGCAATGAACTTTGAAATATCTATCATTAGATATCCATATTGTCTATATTTATGACTTAGTAATCGAGATATAAATAAAAAAATAAGCCAAAAATCGAGATTGTCTCCGATTTTAGCTCATATCTCCGTTATTTATGAACGGATTTTGCTGATTTTAAATAGGAAACTTCTCGAAAGCATGTCTGACAGAATTACTGAGGATTTGGATCCCGAAGATATCTGGGGTCTTCAGAAAATTGATTTCAACAGACAGACGGACATAGCTAAATCGACTCCGCTATCTATAAGGATTCAGAATATATATACTTTATAGGGTCGGAAAATTATATTGTGGAAATTACAAACGGAATGACAAATTTATATATACCCTTCTCACGATGGTGAAGGATATAAAAAGGACGAAGGAAGAAGGAAGAAGGAATGTTTAAAATTGTTCTTTAACTTTGTTGTCTGAATTTATTACACAATTGAAGATTTTGTGCTCTAAAAGTATATTCACTATAGATGATTTAGTTTATTTAGTTTATTTATTTTATTTTTCTAATTAGAATTTTAAGCTTTAATATTATCCCTGAATTTAATAAAATATATAGCCAGCAATTAGTTTTATTATTTTTTTTGTTTAATTTTAATTTCCATACAATTATTATTAAAATTTAATAAATCGTTTTACACCAACAATGTTTTTGTAATATTTATTTGTTATTAATGTAACTTTTGTAATAAAATGAAATCACATTTAATACAATTCAATTAAATTTTATATTTTATTTTTATTTTTTCATTTGATTCAGGTTTTCAACAGTAATTTTCATTCACAGTTGGCCAGCGCTTGCAGCAATAAAAAAATATGAAAATATGTATATTAGGATAGCCACTTTTGGAAGGAAAAACTGTTTTTAATGTTAATAGGATTAGCTTAGAAATTTCTTTCGATATGATATTAAAATTGCATATTTTCCTAGTTTAAAGATTTAATACAAATCATGGTAATATTAAAAAAGGATTTTTGTGCCTTGATCCAGATCATTAATGATGAGCACTTAAACACAAATTTAGGAAAATCATAAAATGAAGTGATCATTGCCATTTTTTTTTGCGGCCACCTTAATGTACTATGCATATGTATGTTATATTTTGTTGCCTTGTTGCAGACATAAATACATAAAAAAAATAAATCTATTTGACCACAGAGACCTTTAAATTAAATTATATTTTACAAAAAATCCGAGAAGAATAATAAGCGCAATCTTATCATAACTCTGCGAGTAAGGTTTACTGCTGAAACAAATAGCGACAAGTTTTATAAAATTATTTAAAACACTACAGTTAGAATGAAAAATAAAAAAATGTCAGGAGAACGAAAGATTAAAAGAACAGCATGACGATTTTAATCTCCACAAGAAATTTAAGGAAACACACGGAATATAGGTATTATAAATCTGTCTCGATGGTATTATATAACAACAAAAAGGAAGATATTTTTGATACTTCGGAGAAGAAAACTGTATAGAAGGATTATATAAATCTATTGTTCTCCGATAACAGCCCATCGAACTATGAGATACGGATGCATCGACTGCAAACAGGAACCCCAATCAAGAAATTGAAACTGCGGTAAAGACTCTAAAAGTAAAAAAACCTTGTGGTCCTGACGAGATTTCCTCAGAAGTACTCAAAGTAATAGACAGTGACAATATTAATCTTCTAGAAATATTATTAAATTTCTTATATGAGACCCGTTAGTATCCACAAGACTGGCTCAGATCAACTTCTATAAAAATTAAAAAAAACCGTCCAAAACTTTCAATTAGCCATGCTCTAAAAGTATTCCTCAAAATAATACACGCAAGAATCCATGAGAAATGTGAAAAGTTAATGGGTCCATCCCAATTTGGTTTTAAGGAAGGCGATGCTCTTTTGTCATCTATATAAATATATAAATGTCTTTGTAAGTTTGTTTGTTTGTTTGTTTGTTTGTTTGTTTGTTTGTTTGTTTGTTTGTTTGTCTGTTTGTTTGTTTGTTTGTTTGTTTGTTTGTTTGTTTGTTTGTTTGTTTGTTTGTTTGTTTGTTTGTTTGTTTGTTTGTTTGTTTGTTTGTTTGTTTGTTTGTTTGTTTGTTTGTTTGTTTGTTTGTTTGTTTGTTTGTTTGTTTGTTTGTTTGTTTGTTTGTTTGTTTGTTTGTTTGTTTGTTTGTTTGTTTGTTTGTTTGTTTGTTTGTTTGTTTGTTTGTTTGTTTGTTTGTTTGTTTGTTTGTTTGTTTGTTTGTTTGTTTGTTTGTTTGTTTGTTTGTTTGTTTGTTTGTTTGTTTGTTTGTTTGTTTGTTTGTTTGTTTGTTTGTTTGTTTGTTTGTTTGTTTGTTTGTTTGTTTGTTTGTTTGTTTGTTTGTTTGTTTGTTTGTTTGTTTGTTTGTTTGTTTGTTTGTTTGTTTGTTTGTTTGTTTGTTTGTTTGTTTGTTTGTTTGTTTGTTTGTTTGTTTGTTTGTTTGTTTGTTTGTTTGTTTGTTTGTTTGTTTGTTTGTTTGTTTGTTTGTTTGTTTGTTTGTTTGTTTGTTTGTTTGTTTGTTTGTTTGTTTGTTTGTTTGTTTGTTTGTTTGTTTGTTTGTTTGTTTGTTTGTTTGTTTGTTTGTTTGTTTGTTTGTTTGTTTGTTTGTTTGTTTGTTTGTTTGTTTGTTTGTTTGTTTGTTTGTTTGTTTGTTTGTTTGTTTGTTTGTTTGTTTGTTTGTTTGTTTGTTTGTTTGTTTGTTTGTTTGTTTGTTTGTTTGTTTGTTTGTTTGTTTGTTTGTTTGTTTGTTTGTTTGTTTGTTTGTTTGTTTGTTTGTTTGTTTGTTTGTTTGTTTGTTTGTTTGTTTGTTTGTTTGTTTGTTTGTTTGTTTGTTTGTTTGTTTGTTTGTTTGTTTGTTTGTTTGTTTGTTTGTTTGTTTGTTTGTTTGTTTGTTTGTTTGTTTGTTTGTTTGTTTGTTTGTTTGTTTGTTTGTTTGTTTGTTTGTTTGTTTGTTTGTTTGTTTGTTTGTTTGTTTGAGCATCACGCCTAAACGGCTGAATCGATTTTATTGAAATTTGGAACGTATATAGATCCTTACTTGGAAGCGTCAATAGGCTATAACTTTTTTCAATACTTGGACCAGAAAGGGGTAAACAGGGAAAAAAACCGGTAAAATTGGTACCTTTAGTTCTTAAACAATAAATAATAAACGGCCGAAACGATTTTATTGAAATTTCCAACATAGACTACGACAGGGGTAGCGAAGCGCACCGGGTCAAGCTAGTTGTAAATATATTAACAATTGAAAATAATACATAATTCAAATTTAAAACTTGGTTTTTATACCAAAAAATATAATATGAAAAAAATTCACGGAGGGGGTGCTTTAGTTATGGCCGATACCAAGGCGAATTTATAGAAGGTGACCTCACAAGAACAGCTGATTATTTTTTATATTCAGTTGTTTAGACAAGTGAACTGTCAATTCACTTGTGGTTGTTGTGGCGAAAAATACAACAAACCCAAAAGCAAAAACAACAACAGGCAAATTTGGCAGTTCACTTATCTTTTTACAAAAACAAAGTACCTGTTGTTTTTGTACATGTTTTATTTGTTGTAGTTCTGTCGTCACCTTCTATAAATTCGCCTTGGCCGATACTGTATATGCATCATTGAATATGAAAAAGCATTCGATGCCGTTCAACATGATAAATTAATAGAAATTCTTACTGCTATAGTCGTTGAAGTAAAGGAAATTGTCTGCATCAAAAGCTTATAATGGGATATTTCGAGTAAAATAAGACGCCGAATTGAAATGGCAAGAAATGTGTTTATCAAGTACAAAAAATTGTTTATCAGCCATGACATAAATCTAAAAACAAAATTGCAATACTTAAAAACATTTGATGGTCAGTTTTGTTATATGTCGTGTAAGTACACGCAAAAAAAAATATAGTTGTGCATATTTACTGTAACCATTTCAACATTTTTAACAATATTATAGTCACAGTAACTATTATATGATTGTGGTAACAATAATATGGTTAATTTACGATTCACATGATTGTATCAACCATATATATGGTTACAGTAAACAAGTATATGTTTGAGACCACCATTTTATTTGTTTACATATCATGATTGCACTTTTGACTTTACGATTTGACTTTTTCGATTTTCAAAAGTCTATCTTTGCTGACTTGTATAGTTTAGTTTATAAATGGGTAGACAATGTCTTAGAAATTTAAAGAAACAATCTGAAGTTTAATATTAGAAACAATTTTGAAATAAAAAATGAAATTTCTTCGAAATCCGCCACTTTCTAATCAGTCCTTATGTTAACCCATAATAGTAATCGTTAAAATTTGCATTTTTAATACTTATTTTAATACATTTGTTAGAATAGAAGAAACATTTTTTAATTTTATGGAAATTTCGTTTCCTAACTGAAAGAGCCTGTGTCAACAAGCATCTGTAAGTTGACTGCTGTTTAAACAAGGTACGTCATTTAGTATGTGTTTGACAGCCATTGATAGCAGACTACCACACGGAGAAAATGGAAAAAGTGAATTTGCGTGCTCGTTAAGCATTATTTTTTTAGAAAAAAAAGCATAACTCAAACCAAAGTTTAGCTGCACCAATGCAGAACAAAGTGGTTTACTGAATTTCGTTGTGACCGTACAAGGAAGATGTCGAACTCTCTGGATGCTCAGTTGAAGTCTCTGCACCCGATTCAGTCTAAAAATGCACGAAATGGTGTTGACCGACCAGGAATTGATAGTGCGAGCGATCGTGGAAGCCATAGGCATCTCACGTGGTTTCAATTTTAAATGATCACTTGGTTATGAGAAAGTTTTCCGCAAGATGTCTGCCTCGTTTGCTCACAATCAACCACAAACGTGTGACAATTTCGCAGGAGTGCTTGTCAATATGGACGAGTTTTTGCGCCGTTTCGTAAGCATCAACAAAACGTGGACCATCACATTGATTGCCGTCAAAAGGGTAAAACAATCAATGGCGAATATTATGGCAACTTATTGGAATGATTTAATGGGGATTAAAAAAAAAACGACCCCATTTGACCAAGAAAAAAGTTATTTTTCACCAGGACAATACAATGGTGCACACACGCGCAGTTTCCATGGCAACAATCCATGAATTTGGCTAGGAATTGCTACCTCATCCACCCTATTCTCCGGATTGAACCCCGAGTGGATATTTTTTGATTCCAAACCTGAAGAAATGGTTGACTCCAACGATGAAATCATCTCACAAACAAATACCTATTTTGATGAAAGGTATAAACAAATTGTAGAACGTTGGATAAAGTGTAAAGAGATCAGAGGAGACTATGTTGAAAAATAAAATGATTTTTATACACAAACCTGTGTTTCATTTAATAAGTCACGAACTTATTAACCCTCGTACATAGGTGCGGAACCAGTGATGGTGAAATATGAATTCCCCCTCCCCCAAAAACCGAAAAGTTTTCATATAAAAAAATTAAAAATGTAGAACAAATTTAAATTTCAACCCCCTCCCATCCCAATTGGTTGACCTGGATCCGCGCTTGCTTGTACTTATAGATATTTCCTCGAAACTTTAAGTTAAATGTTCAACCTCTGAACTTTATCGGATTTTGCTAAAATGTACAGCATCGAAAATCTAAAAATTCTAAAATTAGATACTCATCTTATGAAATCCTTTTATCAATACAAACAAACAATTAATAGAGCCCCAAATCAAAATTTGGTAGCTTTAACCAAAAATTGTTACTTCATATAATAATCACACTTAACATTATTTAATTTTATTTTCAAAGTGTGTCACGTTCGCTATCGCCAGTGTATAGATTGTCAAAACACTTAAATGGGTAAAACGAGTACCGAAAAAAGAAGGAAAGTAACAATGCGGTACTCGAAAATAAGTGTGTAACGTTTGCCATCGTCAGTGTATCTTTTTTCAGAACCGCAACATTGCAAATCTTGTGAAATTATTTTAATTAAGTAGATTTGAAATCGTCGTAAGGATCAATCGAAATTGACAAAAACCAATAGCAAGCTGATGATGAAAATAAATAAATGATAAATACAAGCCTTTTGTTGAAATCCTTATTACTAACGTGACAGACAAATAGTTGAGTGCTAAATCACCGAATACAAATATTTCAACATGACAACCATGAACTCGTATTATTCTATTTTTGTTTAAACAAAATCGCTTTTTAAAAATTTTGTTTTAATTTGGAGATTTTTGCAATCTTTTAGAAGCAGTTGAAAAGATTACTGCTCATATTTTGGAAACAACAAAACCTACCTTTGACCATTAACATATTTGTACTAAAATACTATCGAAAACTGGTATACTTTATTTGTCGGATGACAAAAGCATACATATGTCACGTTCTTGTCCTTGGACATTTAGCTATATAACTTTATGTTTAACCATTGTAATACGAATTAGAATCAATATTAAAGCTCTACCATGTGTGTTTATTTTTGAATCTCTAAAGCATACGAATGTCACGTTCTTGTCCTTGGTTATATAAACATCTAACTTTATGTATCGCCTTTGTAATACAAATTATTGTCAATCTTAGAGTTTTACCAAGTGTGTATTCTTAAAGTTATTTTACATACAACTTCATATTCCATGAACAAAGTTTGTTCACTGATTTTTAACACAAATATGTTGTGCATAAAATACTAAACTCATAAGTATTTAATATGCAATTTCATAGTTCGTAAAATTATTTTTAAATGAGTTTAAGTTTTCTTCAGTCATTACTTATACTTGTGAAAATATGTATGTATATGCTTTTACAGTAATGTGGAATTAAATAGCAATCAACTTTAAACGTTTATAGTTTAGAATGTGAAAATTGTTTTGAAATGATTTCAAATAAAAAAAAATTAATAACAACCCAGCAAAAGGTAATATAATTACTCCTTACTACTTTTACATTGGCATTTTAACTCATTATTTTAACACGATGAAGTCACTGGAGGCAAGTACTTACCACAAACGCTTACAAATAATGAGTTTAATAAGTCATTACCACGTTGGAATAGAAATCGCGACTTAAAAAAGTTATTACTATTGATCTACAGGAAAACGTGTTTAAAATATGTTCCACAATTATTTTCTAAGAGAGAAAAACAAACAAATTGAAGGAAACCAAAAAATAATTTTTGATCAGATTTGAATTAACAAAAATGTAATCATTCAAAGGCTGAAAGAATTTCATTATGAATTAATACTGTATTGCGTAAACAACAACGTATATATCGCTTTATATGTCAGTGATTACCAAACTACTTCTAAGTAATGATATTTAATAGTAAATTGTTCAGTAATTACTAGTCGTTACAAAGTTTTTGCTGGGAAGTACTGGAATGTTAAAGTCATATTTTATAACTTGCATTTAAGCAATTCTAAAACCACGTAAAATCATTATTGGATAATTCTAAAGTAATTCTAAAGACCAACAAAAAATATTTCTAAATTTATATATTTTTCGATTTTTAATTTCAGATTAATTTCTTATTATATGACATATAAACCAGGCCCATAATATAGATGGTTTAAATTGTATAGCCCTCTAAAATTTGGACATGTAAAAGCAGGTTTGTGTGTACACTATTTAAATAATAGCTTTTTTTCTTGCCTGTTATTAATCATGTATTTCCCTATATTATTGCATCTATGATGTTCTTTTTCGATGGGCTTAAAATAAAATAAGCCAAATTTTTTACTGAGTATTTTAATATTATTGAAATGTTAGTGGTCCATTGGAAAAAATGCATTAATTTTCAATGAATTTATGGTAAAGTTAATATTAAAATGTTTTTAAATTAAAAAAAACATTATTTTACATGGCTAGGCTAAAGGGTTTTCTATAGATTAATCCATAGTATAATAAAATTATATAAAATTTAATTTCTATAATTACTAATTTACATTAACAGATCTGTATAAGGAAAATACAGTCTGTGACGAAGGCCATTTTGGGGTAAGTATGTTCATAGTAATTATGTGCTATACTTATTCCTGTTAATGGCAGCCACATATGAATGACTATATTCATAAATTAGTAATATTTATGTACGCACACACACAAATATACTTAAGTATATAGTAGGACTTAAATACTTAAATAAGTATGAATATTAGGAGGGCTCAAAAATAAAAGTTGACTATTATCAATGCTTTGAGCTGAAATAATGGTTTTCCTTATTTTATTAAAACTAAACAAACTTGTTTTACTTCTATAATTTGAAAAAAAGTGCCGGTGAAGCACAGCGATTGCTCACCAAAGCTTATGGTGAATATGTTACCGAAGAATTTCAAAACCGCGGTTTCGATTTTAAAAAATTGAAAACCGCTCGGTTTCGGTTCGGTTTTGTGATAATTTATTAACTATTAAATCAGTTGATAATATAGGAAATGCTATACAAATTTAAAGTTCAAACTTGACGAGTGTTCAAGAGGATAAAGGAAAATTGGTACTTTTTCTTATAATGGTACCTTTTTAATATATAATACATTAGTTATATACATTAAAGTTGGCTGATACGCTTCTCAGTAAAGAAATAATCAAGAATATGGTACTCAATTGTATTATGATACCAAAATTGGAGAAGTAAAATAAACTAAGGAGTATTTTTTCGTTCCTCAAATAGTACTTTTTGAATTTTCTATAATATTGAACCTAGAATAAGGAAAATACTTTGAAATTTCAAACTTGACAGTGGTTTGAAGTGTGGAAAATTGTTATTTTTTCTTCTAATGGTACTTTTTATTATATTTAATTATTTTACTTATTGTATATACACAATAGTTGGCTGATATGCTTCTGAGTAAAGAAAGAATCAAGGATAGAGGGCATAATGATATTGAGGTAACAGAAACTATTATTGCAATTTCCATAATAATGAACCTATAAGCAGGATAACACATGATCCTGACTGAGTTAGAATATAAAAAAGAGACTTGCAGGTACTTTTTCCAACTAAAAGTACTTTTTAAATATTTTATAACGATTTTTTTTATTTTGTAATAATATTATTTTGTAATAATAAACCTTAAAATTTAAAATTAGGCACAAATGATTCTGAATGAGTTAGAATTCACAAAAGGTGATTATAGTGGTACCTTGCTTTTGTATTTTCTATAATAATGGACACAGAAATATAAAATTAGACATTCATGGTGCTGAGTAGGAATACAAAATGTGGGTCTTTATGGTACTGTTTTTATTCTAAAAATACTTTAGAATGAGATAGAATCCACTTTTATCGGATATTTGAAAATAACTAAGACTTTGTTACAAAAATGTTGCATTATTTAGCCTGCGAAAAGTAACCTGCTACATCATCTGAAGCAATTATTGTAATACAATTTAAAAAATTTAAACAAATCTTAAGACATTTTTACCGATTTGTTTTTGGAGATATTGAATGAATAATTGGACGAAAAAGTTTGTTTCTCATTTCTAAATTTTGAATTTTTCAACTGAAAATACATTAGTAAAAACCGAAGAATAATTGTCGGTTTCAGTTTCGGTTTTAGGCCTTGAAAAACCGCGGTTTCGGTTAAAACCGAGCTGGAAACTCTAGTTTCGACGTACGAGAAGTGGAGATTTTGAAACGGAAGACAAAGATCGCCCAGGCCAGCCAAACAAGTTTGAAGACCAAGAATTGGAGGCATTACTCCATGAAGATTGTTGTTGAAGTCAACAAGAGCTTGCAAATTTATTGGGAGCTACTCAAGCATCCATAAACAAGGAAATTAGGTACCAAACGAATCGAAGACCTTAACGGACGATTTTGCATGTCCGAAATGATGCCTGAACGATATAAAAAATCATTTTTGACCCAATCATTACTTGCGATGAATGGATCCATTACAATAACCCGAAGCGAAAGACATTGTATGTGAAGCCTGCCCACCAAAGCCAAATATCCATGGCGCTCAGGTAATTATCTATATTTGGTGAGAGCAAGAGGGTCCTATCTATTATGAGCTGCTAAAATCTAGCCAGACCATCAGAGGGAACCTGTACCGAACGCAACTGATACGTTTGAAGTGAGCATTGTCCGAAAAACACCCAGAATATGCAGCTAGACATAAGCCATTATATTCCATCCTGACAACGCTCTGCCACATTACCTGTTAAAAACTACTTAGAATGAAGTGGTTGGGAAGTTTTGCTTAACCCGCTTTACAGAACAGACTGGTGGAAGCAGAACGCTCTCTCTGGGATACGCTTGAAACATAATCCGATATTGGCTTGATTCCTTCTTAGCCGCAAAAGATGTGCAGATCATTTGGCTCCAAATCCATATGTTGGCAGAAAGATGGGCAAACAAATTTACAAATGTTTCAAAATAAAAGCTAAAAATTTAAAAAAAAAATTCCGCATTTTTAAGAATAAATACAAACAAAAGCTTAAGAAACTAAAACTGAGTTTTCGTTTGATGTAGGGTCAAGGGCCAACATCATTTAATAAAAATAATAAAGAAAACCCTTTAATTTATGGAATGAGATCGTAAAATTCTTAACACACGTTTTTCATTAAAACTTTTAACCCAAGCATTATTTGATTTTTTTTCTGATCAAGCTACCTTTGTAAAACATGTCAGTTATTATCTTTAATGTCAATTATGTTAATTTGTTGTTAATCTGATTAAAATGAGTGACGAGAAAACTAAAATTATTAAATATTTTCAACAAAACCCAACTCGGTCCTACAAAAAGTTGGCCAAACAGTCAAAGGTCTGTCGTCAAACTGATTCCAATATTATTAAACAGTATAGGGAGAACTTGTCCGTTGATAGAAAACCTGGTTCACGTAGAAGAAATGGTCCACATAATGTTTCTAAAGCCAATAAATAGAAAGCATTTTCAAAAGAGCTCCCATTACATCCGCAGCCCGGTTAGCCCAGTGCTCGGGCTATTTGGTACGAAAAGTTAAAGCTAATGCAGGTTTAAAAACACACACGGTTCAAAAAGTTGCTGACAGGAACTCTGCTAAATATTTAGAGGCCAAAGACAGAGCACGGAATTTGAAGTCAAGTTTTCGCAACTTCCTGCTCAAAAGTTTTATGTTGCTGATGCTCGAGGGAATGTTGAAGAAAAGTTTAGGACCCAAAAGCAGACAAAATTTCCCAAAAAGATCTTGGTATGGTAAGCAATATGCAGATGCGGCAAAAGAAGCCAAACATTTGTTACAAAAAGCTCTTTCAATACCAAAATTTACATCAAGGAATGTTTACAAAAAAGGTTGCTTCCATTCATAAGACTTCTTAATATGTCCACTTATTTTTGGCCTGATTTGGCATCTGTCACTATGGTAAGAAAGATCTTGAGTGGTACAAGACCAATAATATGGTATTTGTACCAAGAGAGGCAATTCCTCTAAACTGCCTGGAGCTGAGTCCATTGGATACATATTGGGCTCTTGTTAAAAGAGAATTGAAGAGCACAAAAGAGGTGTCCAAAAGTGTGGTAGATTTTAAACGGAGATGGACAACCTGTTCGAACAAAGTGACATAAATCACTATAAAAACCATAATGGAAGGGTTTTCGAAAAAGGTTCAAAATTTCATCATTAGTGATTAGAACTATAAAAATAATTTTTTTTTTGTAAATTGGAACAATAATTTCAATCAAATAAAAAAAGATTCCAAACTGTAAGTTTAGTGGTTTCATTTTTATTAACATATATGATGTTAAAAATTTTTCGATATCAGTCCTTACAAGAAAAATCTTAAAAAACTAAAACTGAGTTTTAGGTTGATGTAGATTATCTAGGGCCAACATAATTTAATAAAAAACAAGTAAGAAAGTATGGTCGGTCAAGCCCGACCAGATAATACCCTACACTAAGTAAATGAGCAAAAACATTTTTCTTTCAAAATTTCAAAAATTTATATTCGTGAGTGATTTTCGGAAGTGGGCCTTACATGGGAGCTATGACTAATTATGGACCGATCACCACGAAATTTGGTCACGTGATTAATGTTTATATGAAAGTTATTTATGTTGAATTTTATGTGTATACCAACATTTGTAGGAGATTTATGCTCGTTAAAGTGATTATCGGAAGCAGGCCTTATATGGGAGCTATGACTAATTATGGACCGATCATCATAAAATTTGGTGACATGAATTCCCTATATATAAAACTTATTTGGACAAAAACTTGTGTAGATACCTATATAAATTAAACATTTGTGACGGATAAAATCCACTTTCGGGAGGACATTTGTATGGGGGCTAGGTCAAATAATGGACCGATTTCAGCCAGTTTCAATAGGGATCGTCCTTGGCCAGAAAAAATGATATGTACCAAATTTTATCGAAATATATTCAAAATTGCGACCTGTACTCTGCGCACAAGGTTTACATGGACAGCCAACCAGCCAGCCAGACGGACGGACGGACGGACGGACGGACATCGTTTAATCCACTACACCACCATAGTGGGGAGGGTATAATGGATTTGTGCAGATGTTTGTAACGCCCAAAAATATTAGTCTAACACCCACCTTAAAGTATACCGATCGACTCAGAATCACTTTCTGAGTCGATTAAACGATGTCCGTCCGTCCGTCCGTCTGGCTGGCTGGCTGGTTGGCTGGCTGGCTGTCCATGTAAAGCTTGTGCGCAGAGTACAGGTCGCAATTTTAAAGATATTTCGATAAAATTTGTTACATATCATTTTTTCTACCCAAGGACGATCCCTATTGAAACTGGCTGAAATCGGTCCATTATTTGACCTAGCCCCCATACAAATGTCCTCCCGAAAGTGGATTTTATCCGTCACAAATGTTTAATTTATATAGGTATCTACACAAGTTTTTGTCCAAATAAGTTTTATATATAGGGAATTCATGTCACCAAATTTTATCATGATCGGACCATAATTAGTCATAGCTCCCATATAAGGCCTGCTTCCGATAATCACTTTAACGAGCAAAAATCTCCTACAAATGTTGGTATACACATAAAATTCAACATAAATAACTTTCATATAAACATTAATCACGTGACCAAATTTCGTGGTGATCGGTCCATAATTTGTCATAGCTCCCATATAAGGCCCACTTCCGAAAATCGCTCACGAACATAAATTATGGAAATTTTGAAAGAAAAATGTTTTTGCGCATTTACTTAGTGTAGGGTATTATCTGGTCGGGCTTGACCGACCATACTTTCTTACTTGTTTTAAATAGCGCCCGTGCCGGAAGAAGTTATTTGGGGGCTACAGAAAGTTGATTTCAACATACTGACGGACATGGCTATATCAAATTCGCTATCCATAAGGATCCAGAATATACATATGTACTTTATGAAGTCATAAATAAATAATGTAGAAATTACAAACAGAATGACAAATTTATCACTCAAGGTGAAGGGTATAATAAAAAAAAAAACCTTAATTTATATGATGTAAAAAGAAGAAAGTAAGCTTTCATATAAATCAAACTATTACTTACATTATACAATTAACATGACATAAAAGCTTGTCGCGATATTTACCTGATACTGGGTTTGCGACAAGATATTATATTACAAATAAATTGTATAATTTAATTAGTATGTAGTTTAATTTAAAGGCTTTTTTTATCTTTTTAGAGCATTTATAAAAACTTTTCAAAGCTTCAAAAATGTTTTTTGAAGTTCCTTGAATATTTCGATTTTAAATTAGAATTTTCGAACATATTTTAAATAGCTTATATTCTGATATTACAATACTACTTATACTAAAAACACAAAAAATTCATGAACATTTTGATTTTTTTTCAAAATTTTTATGTTCGAAATATTCAGAATTTAGAGATTATTTAACAGCTTCAAAAATTTTTCGAACATTCGAATTTTAGAATATAATATTACAATGTCATTAGAAATTATTTTAACTGTTTTAAAAACTAACTTTGAACTTTCGAATTTCAGAACAAGTTTTCGAACATAGTATTGGTTTCTCATAAAATTCACAAACAAGCACACACCGCAAGCCAAATAAAAGTTTTTTTAAAAATGAACTAATCTTGCATAGAAGTTGCAAATTTTAATTATATTTGGCGGCACATAAATGGGGCCATCCTAATGCAAATATGTACATTTAGATATATAAATATGCATACAAGTATGTATGTATATGAAATTGCCACAAGCGTATGTAATAAAGTTGAAAATTTGTGCAACATTGACATCCAGTCAACAGAAGCAATTTATTGCTGATCCCATACGCACTGCAATGTTACCCAATGGATTTGGATAAAAAAAAATATTATAACAGCGATATAAAATATAAAATAATACACACATTCATACATACGTACATACATACATGCATGTGTATGTATATATATGTAGGTATATATCAGCTAGTTATATGCAATCTGGGCAATAGCAGCAGCAGCAGTAGCAAACATTCCTCTTTCGAAAAGGGGTCATTGTAGTGGCAGTGGAAGCGAAATTTAAATAAGTGGGACATTCATCAATATACATTTTTTATAAACAATCCACAGGGCACAACAACAACTACAACACCAATGAAAGACAAACAACAAAAGCTTATTGAATGATGCACATTCATAAAGTTGAAAAAAAAAATGGATGAAAGAATGCCGTTTATGTAAAATGTCATTATCAGGGCTGGGATTTTCATGAGATGAAATAAAAGAAAATATAAAGTAAAACAATATTGAAATACATTTTTAATATTAATAATAATTTTATATACTTATGTATATAAGCAACATCTGTTTAGTAGAAAGCCAAACATTTTATTACATTTTAATACTCTTCAAAATGAGATACAAAACTGCTAAATATGCCCAAGATAAGAGCTTCAAACAAAAATTATCCATGTATAAATAAGCAGTAACAAATTTGTATTATTTGTATCAAGTCCTTTGTTTTGGGAAAGTATTACGTTATGCTTAAAGCATCCCTGCCCTGATCATTATGTATGTGTGAAAGTGTTTATTATTGCTATGTATTAATGCTGAAAGTTGGCTAACAAGGCTACTTTGGATTAAATTAACATTCTCCATTTTTGCTTTAGCAACCTTCTGATTTATTTACGCGAAGTATTATAAAAATAAAATACAATTTAATTCATTTCACAATTAAATTAGTGGAATACATATTTATGGCATGGACAATCAAAATTAAAAGTAAAACTCGTTAAGTTTATATTACTTAATATAACTCGTTAGTTATATTCACACTATGGTCTATCAAACGGAATAAATTAAATTCAAAGCAAATCCAATCACACCGAATTTTTGTAAATATTAAAAAAAAAAATATTTCCACTGAAAATTAAAATTTGAATAAAGGCTGGGTTACCCGACCGTAATGTATTGTTACGTTTTAACCTTTTTAAAATGTTGGATTATTTCCTTTAAATAAACCGGATACTTTTGATTGCAAATAAAAGCCGTTTAGTAAAACAACAGTTCAAATAGTCACTCAGTGTCTTTATACACGTTTATCAATTCGCAGAAATGCACACACACTTTATAGTGTACAAACTCAAATATACACGACAGTTGATGTAAACTCTAACAGCGCCAATGATGAATTCCCTCACGACTGCAACCTCTGCCACTATTTATACAGACGCCATCTTTTGTGAATCGTCTACAATGCTCTTAACGGACAAACTAGTATGTTGGAATTCTAGAGCTTTCGATGTCATTGTTAGCAGCTTAAACATTTAGTGTTGCCATACTTATAAACAATGCTAATAACCGCATACTTATCAACATTGATGATAAGTAGAAGCTTCTACTGATGGACGTGTTTATAAACATGATGAATGCTGCAGGTAGTCGTTACAGACCGTTAAATTCAAATGGCTATTGCAAATTCATAACAATATGAAAATTTTCTATAAACAACTAAATAGAAAACACAATTTTTATTTTTTAGGTAATTTAGGAGTGAGGTCGTAAAATTCTTAATACACGTTTTTCATTAAAACTTTTAACCCATGTATTATTTGATTTTTTTTTGATCAAGTTACCTTTGTAAAACATGTCAGTTATTATGTTTAATGTCAATTATATTCATTTGTTGTTAATCTGATTAAAATGAGTGACCAAAAAAAAGTGCGTACTAAAATTATTAAATATTAAACGGGACTACCTTTACGAGCAAAGTGACAGAAAGCACTATAAAAACGTTAATGGAAGGTTTTCCGAAAAAGGTTCAAAATTTCATTACTAGTGATTGAAACTATAAAAATATTTTATTTTTGTAAATTGTAATAATAATTTCAATCAAATAAAAAAAAATTAAAACTAAGTTTAGTGGTTTTGTTTTTATTAACATATATGTATGTTAAGAATTTTTCGATCTCACTCCGTATTATTTTTTATTGAATTATAAAGTTCTCAGGATGTGGTTATGTATCGAATGCTGACTAGACCAATAGCCTCTGCATGTAGAGATAAGACATGGTTACGACATGTTTCGTTTTACAATTTGATTGTAGCTACATATATAGTTGGAAATATGACTGATTTTACAACTAATTACAACTAAATTATGATAACGATGAACAAATATTGTTATATTAATAATCATGAAATTACAATAAATAATAAGGTCACCTGGCTCCAACCACAATATGGTAATATGATAATAATCATGAAATTACAATAAATAATAAGGTCACCTGGCTCCAACCACAATATGGTAATATGACATATTATGTGTTTACACAATATTATGCTTGAGGTGAAACCATTATATGCTTTGCATACTGCTATAGTATAATCATATTGCCTATCTGTTTTTAAGTAATCATATTATGATTGAGCTACATTTTGTTATATTTTAAAATGCTTTACAGTATAATATTATGGTAATATAGGAACCATAATATAATTTGACAGCAACCATAAAATTTAATCATAATATAACGCTGTTTGATTATGGTAACCACAACCATGTTTTTATTTGTACGCACGATGGAAAATTTCGAGAAAACAACCATTTAGTAAAATTTTTTAATCCAATGCAACGGTCTTCCATCTCATGATCTAGGGGCCCAATAAACACTGAATCAAGACGCTGTATACCATCTTGTTGAAACCACATGTCGTTCACAATAATATCATATAATTACTGCAGAAAGAATTTTGTTATCATATCGATATCAAATACCAGTAACAATCATTGCTTGTTTAATATTTACTGTAAAATTTTGACAAGTTTTTTTCACAATATTATAGTCACTGGAAAACAAAATATAAACATAAGTTAAGATTCACATGATTGTCGGAATCATCATATGGTTGCATTTAATAAATATATGTATATGGTAATGTTCATGAGGAAACATTATAAAGGGTTTTCCAACAAGAGGTGTTTTTTGAATCACCCGGTATTTCGGCAGCTGTCACTTTTGAAGCTGTTATTCTTTGACATTTGTCAAGTAGAAACTATGCAATTACTAAAAATGGAACGATACACGCTTCAACAACGCATTGAAATTATTAAAATTCACTACAAAAATTGTGAAAATCTTGCTGTCACAGTTCGCAAAACAAAAGCATTTTTGGGTCGTCGTGAAGCACCTTGTCGACCCCCAATACAGAAATTGGTGGACAAATTCGAGCTGTTGGGACAAGTTTGTGATGTGGAGAATAAAACCCGTGTACGTCGCTCAAGAACAACTGAGAATATTGCTGTTGTAGCCCAAAGTGTTGAAGAAACTCCAGGTTTGTCCATTTCTAGTCGTACTTTGGAATTAGGCATTCCACAAACATCATTACACGCTATTTTGGATGATATTGATCTGGACTACGTTTACTTTCATCAACACGGCGCTACATGCCACACAAGCAACGAAACCATTGCTCTTTTACGGGACAAGTTTCCGGACCATGTTATCTCTCGAAGAGGTGATCACAATCGGACACCGAAATCTTGTGATTTAACACCTTGCGACTTCTTCCTTTGGAGCCACGTGAAAGATAAGGTCTACGCCAAGAGCCCAGCGTCGATTCAAGACCTCAAATATAATATTCGTGAGGCTATCGAGGACATAGGGCAGCCACTTTGCGATTTGGTTATGGTAAATTTCATGAAAAGGATATAGTCTTGTAAGCGTGGTCGTGGTGACCATTTGGCTGATGTAGTTTTTCATTAATAACGGCATACTTTCCTCTTTACTATGAAATAAACATCCGATAATTTTTCTTCTTTGAATACCAAAACAACACCTCTTGTTGGAAAATCCTGTAAAATGATATCCATAAGCCAAGAACAACATAATAAATCCGTAATCATAAACATGATTGTCACAAATATATATATATATATTTATTTACTGAAATCATATATATGATTACCGCAATCATGTGAATCGTAACTTTATTATATTATGGTTACCGCAATCATATAAATAATTACAATGACAAATGATTTTGTAATGCTTACAGAAAACATGTACAGTCAGGCCTCGATTATCCGTGATTCGATTAACCGGCAACATCAATTAACCGGGAAAGAAAAAGAAAATGTTTTTGGATCGATTTAAATTTGTTTGCATCGATTAACCGTAATTAGCTCTATTATCCGGGATTATAATTTTTTTTCGATTATTTTTGAACAATCAAACACAATGTGAATAAAACGAAAAAGGGGAATTCCCTCGATTTTCGATAGCTTTTGGCATGAGTAGTGTTAGACATTATGAAAAACATAATGATTCTGTTATTGGCTTTAAAACTTTAAAAACTGCTGAAGAACCAAAAGTAGATTTTGCAGTTTATGAATTGTTCCGGATGGAACGATTTATAGGAACTCCAATTTATAGGATTTCAATTCAGAAAACGTTATTGTGAAATTTTTCCCACCAAATTGGACGACTTTGATCCAACCGATGGATCAGTGAGAAATATGGAGCTTTAAATGTCATTATTGAAAAACTGTCATTATTAAAAAACTACCAAAAATTGGTACTCAGTTAACCGGGAAAATAGATTATCCAGAATGCTTCCGGTCCCGACCATTACGGATAATCGAGGTCTCACTGTACAACTATATTTTTTCTATGCGTGTAGCCTAATTTTGAAAGATGTATTGTCCTATGATGTCTCAAGCCAAAAATCCGCACCAAACTGTGACACATTGTGGTTGCAAAGTTTTTCGACAATCATGGTCAACAAATTTAGTTTTATGGAAAAATATCTAATGTTAAATTGTTTGGTTTCAATGATTTCTTGAGGCAGTTGTTTCTAACGGATTTAAGTCTATAGAATTTAAAATGGTTGATATATTCCGTATTTGCAACATACCGTACAGATTTTTGTATCATTCATGTTCGTTTGTTATTAAGAGCTATGGACAAATTTATTAAACTAACAGGTGTAATAGGTTTTTCCATTTAATGAAATTAAATTAAAAATCCAAATAAATTCTTTTTTTGTTTCATATATTTTGCACACAAATCAAGTATTTGCATAGAAAATAAACACATATGTATCTACTTTTGGTTGAAAACTCAATTTCATAAAAATTGTCATGATTTGTTTTGTTATGAGTCTATTAATTTGAATAAATTAATTGGCACAGCCTGAATGAGATACTTGCTTGTTATTGTCTGTGTTGGTTTTTTGTTGGCTTTCAGCTTGATCTTACCGAATGATTGAAATGATAGTTATATGAATTTATAGTGCGTGATTTACTCATTATATTGATTTATCTCAACAATTTAGAACGACATGAGGCAACAACAAGTTTTTGTTGTTTTTGCAGCCAGTGCCTCTTTCTATAAAAGACAAACAAAAAAAAAAAAAATAGATGGATCATGTCTATTTCCATTGTGGGCATTTGTATGTGTATGAACGTATAAGTGCAATTATAATTTGTCCCAGTGAACATTTTAAGATTCAATACTATCAAACCTGTGTTTTAATAATTTTTATGGAAATTATAACTCTTTAATGTGTCTTTCCAGTTCAAAAATATTTGAATCAGCTGTCTTTGGTTGCATTACTAGTTTCCCAATGTTTGCTGGGTTGGATTTGAAAGCATCATATATTTTTTGTTTGTTGGTAGGAGTGTGTGTCTGTGATTTTTTTTTTAACAAGTGTGGCTGGGCACGCTTCATGAATTTTTGGTTTACCAAATCCTTTTTTGATGCTTTTAGTGACCATTGCGGTTGTGAGAGCAGAAGAGGAAACAAATTATAAGATATCCATACATACCAAAACAAAACAAAAAAAAGCTAAAAGGATTCTCAACGATTAATAGCACATATCAAGAATAAAATGTTCATATGTACATATATACGAATATATCAGTACGTACATTCGTACTGATATGGATTGTATGTAGATGAATAAAGCACAATGGACCAATGTGCTATGAAAGTTCAACACAACTATTTGAACTCACACTGGCTATATTAATATCCTTTCTTTTTGCCAGCTTGCTGTCTGTCTGTCTTTAGTCAGCATATAAGAGTGTAAACATGTGCTTATGTAGGTATGGTTTGTGTAAAGCTAAACTTACATATGAATGTTATAAATTTTATTAAAATAAAAATAAAACAAACCAAATAATACACCACACTACTTCAACTTCTAACTAATGTGAAGTACTAGACCAACAAACAGCAATATTTCGAGAAAGGAATAATAAAGGAGAGTGAATAAATAATTGAACATAAAAATGAAAGTCATTTGTGTAAAATTGATTGCAGTTTAAGTTAAACATCAGTTTTGTTAGAAATCCTCATACAATGTTAAATGTTCATATCGATAAATCTAACCGCAAGTACTTATATATTTACAGATATGTATCTGCATACATATGTACATATATTAGGATGACTCTCATGAAAAATACGCAAAGCTTTACTTAATTTATAAAACTTATAAAGGGTGTCCCAAAATTTATGAAAGATTTTAATTAATTAGAAAACACATAAGTGTAAACATTAAGTACGCAAGATACTTAAGTACTCAAAATATGGTTTGCAAAGCCTTATTTACTTTGTCCACAATTAATATGAATTGTAAAATTGAATCGTTTATTTCAAACACCAGTCAAGCAACAAAAAATCCAAAATTTAGTTATTGGGCGATAACTGTTTTGTAAAAATAAATGCATCGTTTAATGCGAAAAAAATTTAATACTACTTCCATATTATGATGAAGCAAATCCAAGAAATCTGTGTTTAGTGCAGAAAGAAGACAAGTGACAGGGCTTGACAGATTTCTGTCTATGTAATACTAGGACATAATCTATTTCTTCATAAATGCTATAGGTGTCAATAAATGTGAAAAAAATAAAAGATTTACAAGCTCTAAACTATACTTGGTTGGATATGAAGAGTTTTATGGGAATATTTTTCAAACGGAAGCAGAATGCACTATAGAACGAGTGTATGGTGACAAATAGTTATTTCAGAACAAATGAATATGATGTTAAACCCTTTAAAAACCTAATTTGTCATTTTATTTTTGAATTTCCTAATAAAATTCGAATATTTCGTATGAAATTTACAATAGTGATGGTTGTTTATTTCAGAAACCAGTCAAGTGCAAACTATATATTATTTTGTTCACGGTTTTATGTGCATAAGTTTATAATCAAAACAATTGCATTTTTACCTTAAATAAGATTATTTTATTATGAAAAATAAGAACAAACAAAAAACAGCTAAAGATGTTTATGGAATGGGGTGGTTAGTTCAGTAACCACCATGGTGGTTGGCACTAAAAATAATTATGATACTTATTTTCGTAGCGTATACATTTTTTAAAAACTAATAATTTTGACTAAACTTTCTGACCAAAACAAAGGAAATAGCTATGTAGGTGAGACATTATCCAATTCTATTATATCACTACACCTTCTTTGTAATCACCTAGCTACTCCAATCGAAAATGTTTGCCCCATTTTGATTTCAACACAGCAGTTCGGATAGATAAGTCACTCACCTAATTATTAGCCAAATTTTATAGAGTATGTCATCACCCGAACAAAAATCATCATCAAATTTTGACTGGAGCCCCGAAGGTATGTCACCGAGTACCATCAGATCGGTTTGCTTCTCAGATTCAATACCACATACACTTTCAACATCCGTAGGTATATCTTCCAAAACACATTCATTGAGTATACGCGGCATCCTTGCAAAATAACATAAAATTATGTAGAGAAACACATTTTATAAAACCTATTTCAGTCACAGTGGTAAGTAATCTAACCACTCTATTACTTAAGTTATTTATCAAAGAGCATAGTATAAAATATTACTTTGTTAGCACAAGAAAATCAAACAAACTCTAAATAACAAAGTATCAATGAATTCTACGAACAATAAACACTATTTTTATTGAATGCGAAAAAGCCCGTTAGAAAAACTACGGTTTACAATATTATCATATTAAACTAACCAGAGCACCCTGACGGCAAAGAGCACCAAAGACTCTAGAAACGGTGGTTAGAAAAGTGACCACTGAAAGTAAATTTTTAATTTGACTTAAGTTCACTTATTATAATTACTCTGTAATAATTCAAAGAATATCACTGAAATCTAATTTTCGACAATTGGCAAATTGGAACGCATTTTCTATAAATTGTATGTTAAACAAGTAAGAGAGCTATATTCGGCTGTGCCGAATCTTATAAACCCTTCACCAAATTATACTTTAAAATAAAAAAAATAAAAATTTTTTTTTTATTTTTTTTTTTTCGAAATTGTTTTTTAAAAGTTTTTTCCAATTTTTTAAAAAAAAATTTTTTAATTTAAACATTTTTTTTTAATCAATTGAGATAAAATACTGATGATGATTTGACTTTTGTAGTAGAGCAGGTATGTAAACAAAGCAAAAAAAGCACTAACAGCTGTTATTATCTCACTTCATAAACCTAAAAGCAACCGACTAACTGATGAGTTTTCATGTTTTTTCTCTCCATAAAGTCTTATTGTCTAAAGCCACCTGCAGGAATACATCATCGGGCAAATGGCCTCCAGTGCAGATACATTCGCACACTTTTCTTGAAATTTTGAATGACCATCTTGAATAATTGTGGATCAATATTGTTGATGCAGCTTTGAATTTTCTCCTTGAAGGCACGAGTGGTATATTTTCAAATATCCCAATTAAATAAAGCGAAGTGTGTGAAATTGGCCAATTCTGATAACCGAAATGAGAGATTTCATGAGGATCTCATACTGTAACTGTCTAGTTGAAACCACATGTTATCCACATCACTATCATCCAATTTTGGAAGAATAACTCTGTTATCATATCGCGAACAGTATCAGTAACTGATTTTACTTGCCGAAAAATATAGTCCAATAATGCCTCCAGTCCAAAATCCGTCCCTAGTTCCCATACAAAGTCCCCTCAGAAATTGGTAATCATCGACCTGTAGCGCTTGCCGTTGACACTGATGGTCTGGCAAACATTGTTGTCAAAGAAATTTGGACCGATGATGCCGCCAGCCCAAAATCCATACCAAAAACTGACTTTTTCTTGTATCTCATGTGGATTGATATCGTGCCAAGTTCGATAAATTTTGTTTGTTTGATTTGATGGAAATTAGGATCAGTTTGTACCTGCTCCAGAGTCCATTCAGCGAACACGCATCGTTGTTGTTAAACGCTATATCCGTCCATGGTGATTTGACAAAAAAAAATGTATTAATGACAATTCAACAGATGTAGCCGCAACAATATGGTCGTTATCTTCTGTCAAAGTTCGGAAATTGCTATTGGAAGACCCATTTAATAAAATTAAATAAATTTTAATCTATATAAATGGAGTATTTTGCAAGACTTTTGGTAACAGATTTTCTTGGCGATATTAAAAATATTTCGTAGATTTACAAATTATTACTTACATACATTCGTTCGATTGCTATTTGAAATCGAAAAAATCGAAATTTTTTAACCTGAACTTTTTTTTCGCCAAAAAAAAAATTTTATCCATAAAATTTATTTCACTAATAATTTAAAAAAAAAAAAAATTGAAAACAAATTATTTTTCATTTGCTATTTGAAATCGAAAAAATGCTATTTAAAATCGAAAAAATCGAAATTTTTTAACCTGAACTTTTTTTTCGCCAAAAAAAAACTTTTCTCCATAAAATTTATTTCACTAATAAATTTAAAAAAAAAAAAATTGAAAAAAAAACAAATCTTATCTTTTTAATTTTTTTACCTAATACATATACCGAATTCACAATCGGTGTCATAGAACATTTTTCGAAACAAAATATTAATATGATACCGATTGTGAATTGGGCAATATTATTCTCATTTTTATTTTAAAGTATAATTTGGTGATGGGTATACAAGATTCGTCTGAGCCAAATATAGTTCTCTTACTTGTTATTGGTACTTTTGTTCATAAACAGGGTTCCCAGATTTTTTTCGAGACTTTTCCCCAAATTAAAATTTTTCATCCCCGAAATTCCCCAAAAAACAGTTTGTACTATCCCCAAAAATCCCCAATAAAAATAATAGATTATTTTAATTCATACATACATTATTTGCATTTTATTTATGTACGTGTGTAAAATAATTTAAAAAATAAAACTTATAAATTAAAATTTGTGATTTTATTCCATAAGAAATACTTTTTTTTTATTTACTAAGCCATTCAGATATTATTTTTTTAATTCTAGATTTTGTTAGTTTTTTAACTTTTAAAAAGAGAAAATACTTTAACCCCCAGTAACATGAAGTCTGTTAACTAATATTTATACTGACAGTTTTCATACAAAAATAATTTTAACCAACAGTATAACTATTTGTTAACGCCTAACCAGGCTTCGTGTTAATGGGGGTAAGAATTTTATATTGTAATTTTTAAAAATTAGGGGTTTTAATTTTTAAAAATGACAATCTATATAAATATATAAATGTCTTTGTAAGTTTGTTTGTTTATTTGTTTGTTTATTTGTTTGTTTGTTTGTTTGTTTGTTTGAGCATCACGCCTAAACGGCTGAACCGATTTTATTGAAATTT
Organism: Calliphora vomitoria; assembly: GCA_942486065.2. Classification (NCBI taxonomy): domain Eukaryota; kingdom Metazoa; phylum Arthropoda; class Insecta; order Diptera; family Calliphoridae; genus Calliphora; species Calliphora vomitoria. The sequence continues at coordinate 13,954,039 of OW818031.2, read as the reverse complement.
GGAACGTAGATAGATCCTTACTTGGAAGCGTCAATAGGCTATAAATTTTTTCAATACTTGGACCAGAAAGGGATAAAAAGGGGGGAAAAACGGGTAAAATTGGTACCTTTAGTTTTTAAACAATAATTACTAAACTGCTGAACCGATTTTTACATCGGCAGGGGTAGCGAAGCGCACCGGGTCAAGCTAGTATAATATATAATATATATATAATATATAAAATCACTTTTTTAGCAAGGATAAAAATGTCAAATAGCATATTGTTGCAATTTGAAGACTTACCAGACTTAAATTTGTATTCCAATGTTTTCTTTCGATTAAAGCAAACTCTTACATAAATTAAATACATACTTAGAACAATTCCGTAAATACGAAAACTAAAACACAAAAAATAAAATAAAAATCCCCAAAAATATTCAAAAAATCCCCAAAACATACAATATTTCCCCAACCGTTCCCCATATCCCCAAACCCAATTATTTATCCCCATTTACAAAATAAAATCCCCTATTTGGGGAAAAATCCCCTAATCTGACAACACTGTTCATAAAATAGGTTTTATTTGTTGTAATACAATAATTAACTTAATGCGGGAGAAAACTTACCAAACAGGGATAAGATTTGAACATTATTTAATTTTTTAAATTATTGATGCTAAGGTACAAAAAAGTGAAACCTAATGGTACTTTTTCGTTCTTCTAATGTTACTTTTTGTATTATCTACAATAATGGCCCAATAAATATGACTTTAAACATACATGGTCTTGAATGAACGCGTAACCACAAACAAATGCGAAGGCAACTTGTTTGGTTCACTACAGAAGTCACAAATTCATAAAAGGTGGTGGCAGTTCTACAAAAACAACAATTGGTCTTAACAAATGTCAAAAAACAAAAATTAAAAATTAAGAAATATGTATTAAAACTTAATATAGTGTAGATAATTGAATAGTGAGGGCTTTACTTATTTATGTAAAAAATAAATATTTTGTTAATAAGCTTAGAATATGTAGATATTTAAATATAAAAGCAAGCTTTGACATCTGTTAGAACCAGAAAGAGAAAAAAAAAGTAATCAGCTGTTTGACTGACTCCACCTTGTATAAATTCGCCTTGGAAGTCACCATCCTTATATTTCTAAGTATACAGGGTATTCCAAATACTAGTATCTTTATAAATCATATGTTATATTGACACTCATAGATTTTTTCCATTACAAATATTGACTATTAGTCAGTATCATATCTCCACAGACCAATATCATACATATGCGAAGAATACAGAAACGATCCACACCCTTTCGTGAAATTGAACCAGAAACCGTTAACAAAGTTTTGGAAAATTGGACTAACAGAATAAACTACTGTAAAGCCAGCTGAGGCAAACACATGAATGAAATCATATTCCATAAATAATGGAAATATTTAGTATATCTAATATAAAGCCACAATATACAAAAAGAAATTAAGTTTAGTTCATTTTATTTAATTTTAGAAAATATACTTTTATTTGGACCACCGTGTACATCTATTTATAGCGTAGATTTATGTATACTATCTATATATTTATGCTTATATTGTTATAAATGGTTTGTTAAAGAAATTACCGTGATGCTAACATTTTAGCTCAATTATAATTAAAGTTCATTGGCTGTGGGTTGGTTCCGTATTTGATGTACTTACAAAGAATGGAATGCTTTTATACTATAACTTTTCCTAAAGGTGAAATATAAATAAAGTTATACGATAGAAAACAAGTCAATCATACAATGATCGAGGAACATGTGTATGTAGAATTAAGTAATTTACATAAATCATCAAAATTAATAAGAAATAATTTAGAACGCTACATTTCAAATCTTAAATATCCACCAGCTAAACGATAATTATACTGGTCTCAACATTGATGCCCATGCTCACACAAAAGCATACACATACTCTATATATACAATTGCTATTTTTTTCTGAGTTAAAAATACAACAAATATCAAAACAACATTAACATGATTGCTTATATATGGTTTTCCAACAAGAGACAAATTATATTTTTTGAGATAAATGATCGGATGTTTATTTCATAATAAAGAGGAAGGTATGCCGTTAATAATGAAACATAACATCAGCCAAATGGCCACCACGACCACTCTTACAAGACCATATCCTTTTCATGAAATTTTCCATAACCAAATCGCAAAGTGGCTGCCCTATGTGCTCGATATCCTCTCGAATTCTATCTTTGAGGTCTTGAATCGACGCTGGGCTGTTGACGTAGACCTTATCTTTCACGTGGCCCCTAAGGAAGAAGTTGCAAAGTGTTAAATCACAAGATCTCGGTGGCCAATTGTGATCACCTCTTCGAGAGATAACACGGTGCGGAAAGTTTTTCCGTAAAAGAACAATGGTTTCATTGCTTGTGTGACTCGTAGCGCCGTCTCGTTGAAAGTAAACGTTGTCTAGATCAATATCATCCAACTCCGACCATAAGATACGGTGTAATGACGTTTGTGGAATGCCCAATTCCACAATTCTTCAACACTTTGGGCTACAGCAGCAATATTCCCAGTTGTTCTTGAGCGACGAGCACGGGTTTTATTCTTCACATCACTAACTTGTCCCAACAGCTCGAATTTTTCTACCAATTTCTGTATTGCGGTCGGACAAGGTGCTTCACGCCTATCCAAAAATGCTTTAGTTTTGGGAACTGTGACTGCAAGATTTCACCATTTTTGTAGTGAATTTTAATAATTTTAATGCGTTGTTAAAGCGTGTCAAAGAATAAAAGCTTCAAAAGGGCAGCTACCGAAATACCGGGTGATTCAAAATAACAGCTCTTGTTGGAAATCCCTGTATATACAATTGCTATTATTAAGCTCATGTACACATTACATCAACAACAAGTGCAACATCAATATTTTGAATTTTTTTTTAAAAAATTAACTTTTCGAGAATGTCTCACATTTTGGTTAATAACTTCTGCTCTACTAAATCGATTATGGTGATTTTCAATAACAAACTACTTAGGACAATCATAAACATGTTCAGTTAATTTCATTAATTTTGGTTGTGTATTTTGAAAGTTAGCATGTTTTACACATACTTAGAAATATCAAGAATATATATGGATTTTTCTATACATATACAATATAATTAAGCATTAAATCTCACTTTTCTTTACTGAAAATAAAAAAAACTGAAAAACACACATTGAAAATAACAATTTGTTTGTTTTCAAAACACCTAAACAATGATTGAAGATTAATATTGAAAAACATAAAAAGTAAAATTTATGTACAATGATTCATTACGAAGTAAATAAAACAAAAAAATCAAATGTATGTATTTTGGCAAAAATTTCCAGCTAAAAATGCGAAAATGAAATCATATAATGTACTTGTAAATATTTGTTAAAAACTCTCATGCCCCACCCAGGTCTCTTCATACACATGTGCGTTTAAAATAATTTAAAACTTTGCTTAAGTCGGCTTGAAAGTATTCATCGAAAATGATAAATCACCTAGATGTGTTTTTGTTCTACATCATTTTTATTTTTACGTCTTAACTTAACAATTTCAAACTCGTACCACTTACAGCACTTTCTTTTCTTAGTTTCGGTTTTTTTTTTTTTTTTGATGTTTTGTTTAATTTTAACTGCGTCTCCCTGACGTAAGCAAACGTTTGTTTTTTTTTCTTGCCACAACTCGCAACTGGAAAACAATGACAAAACAAAGCACACGTACTAAAACTCTGATGTATTAAAACAAAAAAATAACAACGAAGAACGAAAACTTTTCTGTTAACGAAAAGAAGTGAAAACAGCTGAGGCTTGTTATGGCCCGAAATAAACCTAATACCTAAAGATGACATTCATTCAGAGAAATTCACACACAGCCACCACTTTCTTTCTAAAACTGCAAACTGTATGTAGGTGTGTTTGTTTTCTTTTCTATCATTTGATTTACTTGGCTTTCTTGTTCAAGACAAGGTGCTATTTTCCGTTGGTGTTGTGTTGTTTTTTGCTGTATTTTGCCGCATTGGAAATGAAACGTAACACTCGTATGCATAGAAGTAAAATTTATGACTCTTGAAGTAAAATAGAAACAGAAAAATTTTAAAACACGGGCACATGAACAAGAAATTTAACAACCAGAAACAACAACACAACAAACAGCAGCTTCAACTTAACAAATCTTAAAAAAAAATGTAATAAAAATTGACAGAATCTTAAACATACAAACACATTCGCTATTCAGTGCGTATGAGTGATTGTGTAATAGGGTTCCTGAAGTTTTTCCCAAATGCCCAGTTATTGTTAAATACGGTGTGTATGTGTAACAAAGAAGACTAGAAACATTCTCATATTTTACCTCTTTTTGTGAAATGTCAGGATGAAATCCTTAGATTTTCAGAAACAATAAAATCTTGTAGAACGAAAATGAAAAATTGGTCAACTCACAAGGGGTGTTATCAGTCATATTGTCTTAATGTCCTAATATATCACGACTCGGCGGCTCGGCTTAACCGACTCTTACTCATTCGGCGTTGGTCTCTGCTGGTTGGTTAGGATAACGCAATAAACATAGCATAGAAATTAATATTATTTTAGGACATTTTTTGCTTGAAAAGCAATAAAAACCATTGTGAAATATTAGGACATTATGACAATATGACATGATAAGAGACCTTGTGAGTTGACCAAATATTTTGTCAAAAATACTGCCATATTGCATTAATTTACAACTGTTATTTCAGACAAAATGGTTACCGAACAAAAAGTATGAGAAAAACTAACACTATGCTACAAAATGAAGACTTTTGGAAAAACAAACGGTCATGACATGACACGCAGAAAAAACATATAGTTGTGCATGTCTACTGTAACCATTTCAACATTTGTGCATGTTTACTGTTAACATTTTTATAAGTTTTTTTAAAATATTATAGACACAGTAACTATTTATATGATTGTGGTAACTATAATATGGTTAATTTACGATTCACATGATTGTATCAACCATATATATGGTTACAGTAAACAAGTATGTATATGTTTGTGACAACCATTTTTATGATGAATAATTTTATCATAATATGTTGTTCTCAGATTATGATATCCATAAGCCGAGAGCTATTATGTTGTATTGTGAGTCCTTCATCATATAAATGTTTATCACAAGCATATACTTGTTTACTGTAACCATATATATGGTTGATACAATAATGTGAATCGTAAATTAACCATACTATAGTTACCACAATCATATAAATAGTTACTGTGTCTATAATATTGTTAAAAAACTTATAAAAATGTTGAAATGATTACAATAAACATGCACAACTACATTTATTTTCTGCGTGTACCAAATGGTAGTAAAACCCTATACTCAGTTTGGCGATTTTGGTGACCAATTTTATTTTATGGGCCTCCAAAGTTTCTTAAAATCAGTGGGCCCTCAAAAAAGGTGTCATCAGATTTTGGCCAACAGCCATTTTCGACTTGGTGATGCCGCTTAGCTATTCATGGCAATAATATAGCTAAGAGTCTACCAAACACATTTAGTTAAATTTTTTACCAAAAAATTAGCTTTTCGTAACCTTTTATTGAAAACTTTTTTTTTCTCTTTTTTAGAATAACTTACAAGGCCACCTAAATTTTTACTAACAATATTTAGCAAAGTTGTAGCTACGGTAAAGCTAAACAACCCTTGTGAACACATCAATGCAATCTGAACTTGTCCAATATGGACTTTCAAAAAAATAGCAAAAGATTTGATGGTTCACCATCACAGGGTTTCAAAAGCCATTAAGCAATATAAGGAAGATTTGAACATTGAAAGAACAGGAAGAGTGCCTCAGGGCACAGATTTTTTAAAAAAGTAACAGAAGTAACTATAAAATCTTTAATGCGAGGGTTTCCGGAATAAGTGAATCAACTTATAAATGCCAATATTTTAATGCTTAATGAATTTTTACAATATTTGAATAAATTTACGTATTTTTGAGAATCATTATATTGAATGGATTAAGTTTTATTTAACTTAATACAAGTATACGATTTCTATATACACTCTTTGGGACACTTTTTCGAGCATAGCTGGCCCTATGTCTCTAATAACACGAAAATTTTTAGTCTCCAAGGAGACAATTGTTGCTGGTTTATCAGTATAAACTAGTGACTTCATGTGGCCCTACAGCAAATAATCGATAGGTGTCAAATCGACCGATGAGGCCAATTAACAGGTTCATTTCTCGAAATCAATTTTAATTTCATCCATATTTTCAAACAAAAAATCATTAATCATGTACAATAGCGATCTCCATTGACCGAACTCCATAGCTCCGGCTTAGTTTTTGAACAAATAAGGTGATGCTAACGATGATGCCACCAGCGAGGAAATCTCATTAAACGGTGCAGTTTTCTGCAATTTTGTTTACTAACAAACTTGTTAACCCAAAAATGAGCCTTATTGCTGAACACAATTTGGCGATAAAACAGTCGTCTATAAGTTGCGCAAATCGATGACTGATTTGCGTAGTTTGCGGCAATAAATACATAATGATTTGCCAGATTATACTGATCATAAATGACAACAAGTGAGCCTAGTATAGAAGTTAATCTTTTCTTAAGTTCACCTTCGTGAGAAGGGTATATATAAGTTTGTCATTCCGTTTTTTAATTTCCACAATATAATTTTCCGACCCTATAAAGTATATGTATATATTCTGGATCTTTATAGATAGCGGAGTCGATTAAGCCATATCCGTCTGTCTGTCTGTTGAAATCAATTTTCTGAAGACCCCAGATATCTTCGGGATCCAAATCTTCAATAATTCTGTCTGACATGCTTTCGAGATGTTTCCTATTTAAAATCAGCAAAATCCGTCCATAAATAACGGAGATATGAGCAAAAATCCGAGACAACCTCTGAAAATTTCATAAAAAAAGACAATTTATTACATGCTTTGACAAAAAAGCAACAAAACGTATGTTTGAGTGTGTGTTGGCTTCACTGCTTTGCGTATTTTGTTTTTTTTTTGGTGTTTGACAAAAAAGCAAGAAAACGTACATATGTTTGGATGTGTGTTGGTTTCATTGCTTTGCGTATTTTGTTGTTTTTTTTTTTGTGTTTCGTTTCATTTGGCGTTGTTGTTTTTATACCCTTCACCATCGTGAGAAGATTTTTATTTCGTTTGTTACTTCTACAATATAATCTGTTCGTCAGCAATTAAATGTAAAATTGTTAAAAGTTTTTTTGATATATATAATAGGATGCTATACGCTAAAGGTCAATTAATGCATCCACAACAAAAATGAAGGGTATATAAGATTCGGCATAGCCGAATATAGCACTCTTACTTGTTTTTTTTTTTCAAACTTTTGCATGGTTTATTCTAGACCTTTGTAAGTTAAGACAAAAGATATTTAAAATGAGTTCAAGTACAAATATCCTTAAGATTTTCTGGTTTATTGATAATCTTAGATAAACTTTGGGAAGTTATACATTAATTTAGTTTGTTAATTTCGTATTACAGAATCATAGAATATTAATGTATAATGTATTAATATGAATATAAATTTTATTTCATAACAGAAGTTTGAAAATGCCAAAAGCTTAGTTATAGGGGGGTCACACGGCATGTATTGCATGTGTTTTGTGACATGTATTGGGACATTTTTCCACATGTAAACATATACATACCGTGTGATCCATATGAAACTTTGTGTATGTAAAATACATGTGTATGCCTTATGACATTTTTGGCAATTAGAGCATGTTCTATTTTCGTGTGTTTAACATGTGTATTTTGAAATACAACACTGTGTGAGAGCAAAATAAAAAACACAAGACAATAAAGAATAAAGAAAAATCATAACAAAATAAGTTTCATGGCATTAAATATATTTATTGTGATTTAAAAATGTTTTAAATAGATATATTGTTAAAAACAACAAACATATAAACTAATAGAGGTTATGTCACATGCAATTACATATGTACGTGTGAACGTGGAAATTATGAATCGCGTGTATAACGTGAAATTTGACATACACATGGAATTCCATATGTATCGAATACATGTCCCAATACATATGGAATACACGCCGTGTGACCCCCCTTTTAGCAGAGGTTTAAATAAAATTGATTAAGTTGAGTTTAAAAGGAATTGGTATTAATTTGTATTATGGTAGTTTACAGTTATCACTAAGCTAAGTTTGAAAATGCAAACAAGCTTAGTTAACTGGAGTTTAGTTAAACTTGATTAAGTTGACCCGAAAACTTTAAAAAGCTAAAAGAAGTTGTTGAATAATTTTTTTTAGGGTAATTATGACCTATTAAACCTAGAACAGAAATATGAGTGATGACAGTTCGTGCTTCTTTTCTTTATTTAACGCTTATACACAAAGTTATTAACGATTTAAGATATTTTGAATTTTTATTAGAAAATATCGATTTTTATTTACAAATAAGAGTGATCACATATCGAGCTCTTATCCTTATTAAAACCTTATTTACAAAATTATTAACAATTTAAGATATTTTGAAGTTTTCGATTTTTGGTTAGAAATATGAGTGATCACAGATCGAGCTTCTTTTCTTAATTTAACGCTTATATACAAAGTTTTTAACGGTATTTAAGATATTTTTAGTTTTTCTTAGAAAATATCGATCCAGCTCTTTTCCTTATTAAACGCTTATTTACAAAGTTATTAACAAATTTAGATATTTTGAGTTTTTCATAGAAAATATCGATTTTTGGTTAGAAATATAATGATCACAGATCGAGCTTCTTTTCCTTATTAAACGCTTGTGTGGTCACATATAGAGCTTTTTTCCTTATTAAACGCTTATTTACAAAGTTATTAACGATCTAAGATATTTTGAGTTTTTCATAGAAAATATCGATTTTTGGTTAGAAATATAAGTGATCACAGATCGAACTTATTTTCCTTATTAAACGTTTATTTACAAAGTTAGTAACGATTTAATATATTTTGAGTTGGCATTGTTGCCGGTTTGGATGTAAAAAACTTTAATTATGATACGATTTTATTGAAAAACTAATGAAAAAGTTACAAAAAGTAAGAAAATATGATTTACTTTCTACAATGATACTCATAAAAACCATTTTTGGCATTTGAGAAGCATAAATGAAAATCGCATTTTGAGCAAACACACTGTGTTTCCGACTTTTTGCATAGTTTGCACCATCTTTTTTGCCAAACCAGATTGGAAAGTGGTCGATATTGCCATAACGGATGACATTAACTGGATGGTTTGCTTTTTCGCCAACTTTCGAACTTCCTGGCTGTGGATCTTCTTGTGGAGTACCAACTGATCATTATGCCATTTCTATTATTGTCTTTTTTATATAACAAATAATGTAACAAAAAAGTAAAAATCTATACAATATAAAGCAATTTAGCCGTAACCCGCAACAGTGCCCTAAGGCACCCCTTAGTTTTTGCGTTCTCAACACACTTTTTGGTAATTGTCTAACATTTACAAATTCATAGACTAAAAGAAGAATATCTTAAAATATTTCGAATAGATCGGGCGGCTAAAATTTAGTAAAACTTTGATTTAAAAAAAATCACACACAAAATTTCACGTGCTAAAATTATGACACCACTCACAAAACAGCTGAAAAAACAAAAACTAAAAGTCAGAATGCATTTCGACCTTCGAGGGAAATGTTAACTAATCTGTAACTAAAGTGACCGTTAAATTCAAAAAACAAATTGTAATTACTTTTTGAGATAATTGGTGTTTTGTAATGAATGCCTTGAGGCACTCTTAAGAGGAAAGAGTAATAGCTTTTTAAAAATGACAAAATTTTATTTCTGTAGCGGACTTTTCGATTAATAAATAATTTCGAAAATTATTACAGATATTCAGACAGTAGTTCCTATTCTTCCAGAAGCAGCTGTCCTGTTGTTGTGTCTTATTACTATATATTATATGACTGGCCATTGGTGTTAACAAATTTCAGGATGGTTTTCGCAATATTTAGCATTCTAATTTTTTACAATACATTAAAGGAATCATCCAAAATTATGGTTATGAATTAAAATTGTATTATTTGCACGAGAACTCTAAATAAACACATTATAAAACTTTTAACAAAAACATTTCCTGGAAATTCAAATTAATTTGTTAGGAATCTCTGTGAAATGTGTCCTTTGAAGGAACCCTAGTATGTGCATATGCTACGATAGATTGTTTGTGTGTTTGGAAATGTGAGCAAAAGTAATGTATTTATGTAAGTGGTTGTGTTTACATAAATATCTAAAAACACAAACATGCATACTTATATATAATATTTTGATTTATTTTTCAAACATTATGTACATACATTTATTTACATAAGTATACACACATGTAAGTATGTAGAAATCTAAATTCGCATACATATAAACATATGTTTAAAAAAACATTTATTATTTATTTAAGTGAAAAACAATAAAAAATTGTTTAGAGGGTCGTTGAACAGTAGAACCCTGAAAAACGTGTAACTACATATATAGCATACATTAAATTGTCAAAATCGCAAAAACTAAAAATAATTTAAAAACTCTGGCAATTGAAAATATACAACATGTTGCCTTATACTAATATTGTGTTAAAAGGATCCACTGTATTTCGCGTCTTTTCTCAAACAACATCGCCCATTTCAGGGTCATAGAATTTAGAACACATTTTGCATTCTATTTGTTTGTTTATTGGTATATGTATGTATTTGTGTGTATTAATTTTTAAATATTTATATTTTATTACATGCGCCTGCCAACATTTGCTGGGTAATAAATTTGACTTTACACATTTAATGCGTTTTTCATACAAATATTATAAATTATGGTTATTAAATTTAGGTTTATGTTTCCTATTTTTTTCCCATTTCTTTTCTTTTTTTTTAAATTTAGCGACACTTTATTGTATGTTTTTTGTTGTTTGTTATATACATTTCAAAAAACATATGAATAAAAAAAAAAAAATGAAAATGATGGCGTTAAAATTGTGTAAACACAAGATTTATTTATAATTTGCATGCTGAAGGTATCGCTTGCTCTCTCAAATATATATGTAAAATGTATGGATGTGTTGTGCTAGATTTTGTAGGATTCCAGAGCCAAATACACAAATAACCATACTAAGGTATTATGACCAGCGTACATTATTTTTTTGGATGTTGCATCTGATACTATTGCACAACTGACAACATCTGACATGAATTTTTATGTAAGAATAGTCGTCGTATGTTTGCATTTGGGTGGCTCCGATTCAACTAAAATTTTGGTAGAATATTGCAGAAGAAAGTAAACAGAATTTTCCAATTGTGATATAAAAAATTTAGTTTAGGTGAAAAAAATGTTAATGTTACAAACGTAATTTATCTTACAGTAGTGTCCTAGTATAAGACAGCAGTGTCTTAGTATAAGACATTACTGTCTTAGTATAAGACATTACTGTCTTAGTATAAGACATTACTGTCTTAGTATAAGACATTACTGTCTAAGTATAAGACATTACTGTCTTAGTATAAGACATTACTGTCTAAGTATAAGACATTACTGTCTCAGTATAAGACATTACTATCTTAGTATAAGACATTACTATAAGACAGTAGTGTCTTAGTATAAGACAGTAGTGTCATTAGTGTCTTAGTATAAGACATTAGTGTCTATGTATAAGACAGTAGTGTCTTAGTTTAAGACAGTACTGCCTTAGTATAAGACAATAGTGTCTATGTATAAAACAGTAGTGTCTTAGTATAAGACAGTAGTGTCTTTGTATAATACAGTAGTGTCTTTGTATAAGACAGTAGTGTCATTGTATAATACAGTAGTGTCTTAGTATAATACAGTAGTGTCTTAGTAAAAGACATTAGTGTCTTAGTATAAGACATTAGTGTCTTAGTATAAGACAGTAGTGTCTTAGTATAAGACGTTAGTGTCTTAGTATAAGACGTTAGTGGCTTAGTATAAGACATTACTATCTTAGTATAAGACATTACTGCCTTAGTATAAGACATTACTATCTTAGTATAAGACATTACTGTCTTAGTATAAGACAGTAGTGTCTTAGTATGACAGTAGTGTCTTAGTATAAGACAGTAGTGTCTTAGTATAAGACAGTAGTGTCTTAGTATAAGACAGTAGTGTTTTAGTATAAGACATTAGTGTCTTAGTATAAGACATTAGTGTCTTAGTATAAGACATTAGTGTCTTAGTATAAGACATTAGTGTCTTAGTATAAGACATCATTGGCTAAGTATAAGACATTAGTGTCTTAATATAAGACATTACTGTCTTAGTATAAGAAAGTGGAGTCCTAGTATAAGACAGTAGTGTCTTAGTATACGACATTACCGTCTTAGTATACGACATTACCGTCTTAGTATAAGACATTACTGTCTTAGTATAAGACATTAGTGTCTTAGTATAAGACATTACTGTCTTAGTATAAGACATTACTGTTTTAGTATAAGAAAGTAGAGTCCTAGTATAAGACAGTAGTGTCTTAGTATAAGACATTAGTGTCTTAGTATAAGACATTAGTATCTTAGTATAAGACATTACTGTCTTAGTATAAGACAGTAGTGTCTTAGTATAAGACTGTAGTGTCTTAGTATAAGACTGTAGTGTCTTAGTATAAGACTGTAGTGTCTTAGTATAAGACAGTAATGTCTTAGTATAAGACTGTAGTGTCTTAGTATAAGACAGTAGTGTCTTAGTATAAGACAGTAGTGTCAGTATAAGACAGTAGTGTCTTAGTATAACACTGTAGTTTCATAGTACAAGACTGTAGTGTCTAAGTATAAAACAGTGGTGTTTTATACTAAGGCTGTAGTGTCTTATTATAAGACAGTAGTGTCTTAGTATAAGAAAGTAGAGTCCAAGTATAAGACATTAGTGTATTAGTATAATACACTGGAGTCTTAATATAAGTCGGTAATGTCTAAGTATAAGACGGTAGTATTGTCATAAGACAATTGTGTCAAAGTTTTACTTAAATCAGCCAACTTTTATCATGAGATATTATATCAAGATATAAAGCAATAATTATTAGTCCTTAAAATTCCTTCATTAATCATTTTTGTAGCACCCTATTTAATGTACATATTGCTGCGTTTAGCTCTACTCGTATGTTCTGGTACGTTTATAAGTAGAAAAGTAGGTTAAAGTTCTCATAAAAATTCATGACACGACAAAACTAATCTGTGATGTAATAGATTGTAGCATCCAATGTTTTGTATGTCAAGATATTTGTGAATAAATAAATGTACACATCTCAAACACTTTATATTTGGCTATAAATTAATCAATTTGATATCTTGATTTAAGAAAATAGCAACTCGTACTCTTCGACTCAGTCGCAATCTTTAACTGGTTTGAATGACATATAGATTTTGCTCTGTACCAGCTAATATTCCTTATTGAATATTTTGGGAACTCTTATGAACACAAATTTTAAATATAATTTAAATTGGTTTGTTTCTAGTATCTGTTATAGAGATAAATATTGATATACAATCTACACTGTAAATAGTTATTTTTGAATGTCTGGAAAACTGTAATAAATAGTGTAATTCTCAATACTTTGCATTAGTTATTTTGCTACCATTGTACGTAGTTGGAATGCGTGGGTTGGGGGTTAGAAAAGTAGGCGTGGCACCTCGCATGTAAAGTAAATAGTTATTGTCGAATTTTTGGAGAACTGTTATAGTGAGACTCTTCGAATTTTGTATGAAATATATCTTGAATTTCATTTTAAGTGTTTGGCTAAAAAATGGGCGGTACTGAAACAGTAGGCATGGTTCCATGCAATGCTAATACTTATTTTTAATCAAATAAGGAAAGTAATTCATTATATTCATAATGAATCGTTAGATTTTTTTTTAATTTTAGATTGATAGAGGTACTTTTTCCCAAAACAATGGTGAAAATTTGAAAATCGCTATATACTCACATATATATTTTCCTTAATATCAATTTTGCATTGCTGTTTCTATCAACTACTCAAACAATGAGCATTTAAAAATTTTATAGCAAACCTATGGCAGTTTGCACCACAATAAATTCACATTATTATTAGTTCAATATGCATTCATGAAAAAACACACTACACAATTACATCAATGTGTTTCTAGAACAATATAGATTGTATAGCAAACATAATTTCTAACATTATAAAAATAAGAATTTTCATTTCTAACCAGATATAAAATTTTTATTGGCTAGTGATATACCCTGACCATTCCATAGATTTTTCCAAATTCACCATAAACAATAATTAAAATACAATAATCTCAACCACTAACCTAAAATGTTCTCTTATAAATTACTCTCTCAATGTTATAACACAAAAAATTATTTTTAAATGGCTGCGAATGAGAATTTACCATTGAAATGAAAGTAAACCCGTTATTTTCGGTCTCTGGTGTTCCACTTGAAATAAAATAAATCGCTAATAAATCACAAATGTTGAAAATATTATTTTACTTTTTTCAAACGAGGACGCATAAATAAGACCGTGTCTTTTTGAATGAAACAGAGGTTTTTGGATAAAAAATCATTTTATTTTTCAACATAATCTCCTTGAGTCTCCTATACACTTTGTCCAACGTTTCTCCAATTTTTGTATTCTTCCAAAAAACTAAATTTGTCCAATTCATCAAAATTGTTTTTTGTGAGATAATTTTATCATTGGAGTTAAATCGTTCTTCGCCGAGCCATTTCTTCAGGTTTGGAAACGAGAAATAGTCATTCAGTCAAATTCCGGAGTTTGTCATGGAAATCGACCCAATAAGTTACCATTTAGAAGGTAGTCAATGTGTATTTTACCGCGTGCATTCCAAAAACGGTCACCATGATTTTATTGGCCCTCTTTGGCGCCGATTGACCCGTGAGTCCTTCTTTATTGATTGTTATTTGGTCGCTGGTGTTATGTGGTGGATCCACGTTTCGATCACGGTTACTAAACGGCGTAAAAACTCGTCCATATTATGGTGCCAGACACTCCCGCGAAATTGGCACACAATTGCGTTTGTGGTCGATTGTGAGCAAAACTCATACTCCAGTCATAATTCAAAATTGAATTGTTGAGACCTCAACAGGGCGTTTAGAACGTTCGCCATCTTTCGTGCTTGTACAACAACTTAACGGCACTTTAACTTTTAAAAATCTCCTAAATATTTTCGTATCGAAAAAAAGGACCATAGGGTCACAAATATCTTTATGTCTTTATCATAATGACATTTATACCCATCACCATGAATGTCAAGAGTATAATAAGTTTGTCATTCCGTTTGTAATTTATACATTTTTTTATACATTGCGACCCCACAAATTATATTTAGTACATATTCTGGATCGTTATAGATTACAGAGTCGATATAGCCATGACCTACCGTCCTTATGTCAAAATCAACTTTCCGTAGCCTATCAATATATCAAATTTTTTACATATTTTTTTATCTATATCTGGATTGCCAAGTCATTAATATAGACAATATGGATACGAAAGACCTTTGCAACGACGTATATTACTTCATAGTAAGTCGGGTCAAAATCGGGAAAAATATTTTTTTTTTTTGCCAAAAAAATTGATTGTCATACATTTTTCTTTCAATAATAAATTTAAAAAAAATTAAAAATTTTTTTTGAGATTTAAAAAAAAAAATTTGAAATCATCAAATTTTAACTGTGGGTTCCTCCTTCCCCAAAACGATCCACTAAGAAGGAATTTCTGTAAATTCGAACGTTTAGGGGGTAAAACCGGGTAAATTTGGTAACCCTATCTTCTAAACTAATTCGTAGTTTTTAGGGGAGAAAACGAGGTAAAAACTATACTTTGGTACTTTTTTGGCACCTATGTATCTTTTGAACTAATAAACATAGAAACAAATTTTAAATCTTTACTTATCAAAAAACATAAGTTTGGTACTTTTTGGAAATTCGAACCCTTAAAAATTGTGTTTATTCTTCATAAAATATGTTTTTCTATAAATTGATACAGACACATGAAAGAGCTCCCACCACGATACAGAAATTTATTCAAATAAAATTTTACTACCGCAAACGCAAAAGGGGTAAAACAAGAAAATACGTTTTATTTAAAATTATTAAGTAAATTTTGATAATTTGTTTAACATTGGTTCCTGGATTCATACAAAAATTAACTAACAGAGTGCAATTTGGAACTCAAGTGGCAAGGTGAATATTAGACCAAATCCGGGTAAACAGTTTGGTACTTTTTTTTAAAACATATTTTTCTTGAGCACTTTAACACAGATTTTAATCGCATAAACAATTTTGGAAAAATTAGTATTTTTAAAGGATAGGAGAAATTGGTACTTTTTTTCTTATGGTACTTTGTTAATATTTTAAATTATTTCACTTATCGATGTTAAAGATAGCTGATATATAACTGAGTGAAGTTAGAATTAGGAATTGGGGATAATATTTAGGTACTAACATGTGAGAACTGAACTATAGGTACTTTTAAGTTCTTCCAATGGTACTTTTATGAGTTAAAATTCGAATAAATACACCCTATATTTGGTACACTTTCCCTTCTAATGGTACTTTTTAAATTTTCTATAATAATCTTTATTCGAATGGTATTTTATGAATTTTCTGTAATAATGGACCTACAATCATGAAATTAAGCATATATGGTCATAAGTTAGTGAGAATTTAAGGGGGAGTCTTTGTGGTACCTTTTCTTTATTCTATGGCAATGGTCGTAATTGATTGAGAATTCAACCTTTACTTTATTCGAATGGTACTTTTTGTATTCTCTTCACAAATAAACATAAAATTATGAAATAAAGTTAATATGGACCTGAGCGTGTAGAAATTCACAAGTGGGAGCTTATGGTACTGTTTCTTTATTTTATTGTTACTTTTCTGAATTTTTTATAATAATGGACCTAGAAAAATTAAATTAAATAGGAATCAGATAGAATAGGAAAATTTAATATTGTTACGAATGTGCAATAGCGATTTGAATTTAACGGTCTGTATCGACTGCCTGCAACATTCATCATGTTTATAAACACGTCCATCAGTATAAACTTCTACTTATCAACAATGTTGATAGCATGTGGTTATTAGCATTGTTTGTAAGTATGGCAACACTGCATGTTTAAGCTGCTAACATTAACATTGAAAGCTCTACAATTCGAATATACTAGTTTGTCCGTTAAGAGCATTGTAGAAGATTCCCGAAAGATGGCGTGTGTATAAATAGTGGCAGAGGTTGCAGTAGTGAGTTGAGTTGATCATTGGCGCTGTTAGAGTTTACATCAACTGCCTTGTACATTTAAGTTTGTACATTAAGTATAAAGTGTGTGTGCATTTCTACGAATTGATAAACGTGTATAAACACAGTGAGTGGCTATTTGAACTGTTGTGTTTGTAGATTATAAATAAATAAAGAGTTGTTACAATTTTAAACTAATAAACGGCATTTATTTGCAATCAATAGTATCCGGTCTATTTAAAGGAAATAAAACAACGTTTTCAAAAGGTGAAAACGTAACAATATTTTGAAAATTATGTACAAACATTATTTGCTAATCAAATTATTTGGAAAGTTAAGATGTTTCATGGTCCATAAATAACAAATTTTTGAATTGTACATTGATATACTTTTATTTTAACATAACAATATACGCTAACAAAGTGGCGGGTAATATGCTAAAGACATCCTCTGTTGCTTATATGACAATTGTAATCTCGTATAACTTTCTTTGCTGGGTTAAAACTGAAACACATTTACGCATGCATTCATGCACACGAGAACAAAAATTGATAATAAATAAAGTTATTATATGTAATCGTAAATACAATACATCAACATGTTTTATGCCATCAACACTATTGTGGTCTGTCACCTGGGATATTGACAAGGAACTCTTGATAAATATCTAGATTGAATTTATGTTTAATACAACATTTATTTACTGTTTTAGATGCATATACGATTATATGCAAACGCATTTACACTTGTACTCCAATGGAAATGAATCAGTACAATTGCATGACAGGGCTTTACTCACAAACTCAGTGATTCATATGGTGTCATTTAGATTGACTGTATACAGCAAAAAATAATAGTGAAAATGGAAGGGTTGTATTTTTGTTTAAAGTTGTTTTAAATATACATTAACTTTTTTTTTAAATTTATTTCTATATTCAGATATTATTTCAATAATATGTATTTCCATATCTCAAGTCTTATTAACGGTGACGTTTGTATTGTCTTTCTGTAAATTTAATATAATATTACTATAGAAAGATTAAAATCAATTGATTTTGATAAGGGTTTCTGTTTATCATTCCTAAGGAAATTTAAGAGAGTCATTAGTACCAAGAAACCTACAGACTAATTTTGGCATGCAGACAGTTTAGGTTGTCATTATATGGTAATAGATATTACATACCTCCTGTATTACTTTGTAAGGCGTGGTTCTTACCATTTGTTATATTTTGCTTTATGATTACCAATTTCAACTTTGCTTTTTTTATTTACTCATTGTATGTGAAATAGGCACAATTTTGACAAGGTTTTGGAATATATTGAGTTGAGAAATGTTAATTTCTAAAAATTACTAATATTTTCAATATTTCAAAAGACACATTAGTAGAGTAGAGCTCTGGGCCATTAAAAACCCTAATTCCCTAACCCTAAAATATACATACAGGCATATACTACTTACAAACTAAATAATGGCTGCCATTTTACAATAACGAGTTTTCTTTTTCGACTCCTTTATTGAACATCATCATCATAGGTCCTGGTTGTTGCATTTCATTTCTTTAACTTTTATAATAGAAACTTTATCTTTGTTGCCAAAAAATACCAAAAAAAGAAATAAAGAAAAGTATACACAAAAAAACTAACAATATATTGACGAAATTTTTTACATAAAACTTAAATAAAAAAGTTTCCTTTTTTATGCCAACAGTAAATTTGAACAACAATCTTCTACGTACTCGTATGTGCAACGGAAATATTATTATAGAATATTCACAAACTCACACACAAACATGCATACAAAAAAATATGCTTGTAAAGTTTAAATAATTTTGGAAACATTTTCAGATTGATTTTGCAGAAAAGAGACAAATTAAGGAAAAGTCATGCAAGAAAAAAAAAATTTTTAAACACATACACATACACATTTACAATTTTATATTAAAAAACCTACTGCTAAGATTTTAGGGTTTCCATTTAAGTGGATGTATGATTTAATCGACTAAATGCATGAATTACACTCCGGCAGAACAGGTTGAGGTCTTCATCACTCAATTTTGAGATATTGAAAATACTCTCGAAATTATGTACTGTAGTACGAAATATACTAATGCAATCATTTACTGATTGAGGACTTCATCTCTCCATATTTGGAATTCTAAAAATACCCCCTTAAAAATTGATTTATTATGACTGCGACTTAAAGAATGCTAACGCTGTCAAATCCATATCAATATAAAATTTAGTGAAAAGAAACATTTTTTAATCTGTGGAAACAGCTCTACATTCGTTAGTTGGATCCATTGAAGAGTCGCTATCACATAAGGAGTATTCACTAGTTGCCTTCCTTGATATTGAAGAGGCTTTTAAAAATGTCATCCTATCTGCGATGGACGAACTTGGGATATATCTTTGTGTACGTCGGTTAGTCTGAAAGATACTCGGCTATAGAGTCATATGTGCTACCCTTGGTGACATAAGTGTTTAAAAGTGGACAATCGTGGAACACCACAGGGTGGTGTACTTTCTCCACTTCTGTGGAATCTGGCTATGAATACCCTGTTGGTCAGGATGGACAACAGAAGGATTAAAACAGTCTCGTATGCTGACGATGTTACAGTATTTATATCTGGTAAATTTCTGGATACAATATTTAGTTGTATGGAATCGGCATTAAGTACACTGAATGAGTGGAGTATATCATGTGGACTTAGTGTGAACCTCCATAAAACGGAATTATTTCTCTTTGCTAGGAGGTCTAAGATCTATGACTTTAGAGCACCTGGACTGAATGGAATCAGTTTTGAGATCAGGGATAATGCAAAGTATCCTGGCATCATTCTAGATAAGAGATTGTCCTGGAATATGAATATGCAGAACATTATTAATAAGTGTGGTCATCTACTCCTGCAAAAAGGCAATTGGTACTAACTGGGGTATTATGCCGAAGGTTATCAATTGGATCTTCAAAGCAGTCGATAAACCCATCTTGTTCTATGGAGTATTGGTGTTGTGGCAGGCCTTGGATAATGCTACTCACCGGAAGTCCGTTGAATGAGTTCTAAGGACTATCGCGATACTGATTACAGGCGCTATAAGGTCTACTTCCTGTAAGGCACTTTTTACTATTCCAAACTGGTTACCAGTGGATTTGATGGTGATACAAATGGCTCTCAATTCTGCTGTGAGACTAAATGCTGGTTGTTCGTGGTCTGGTAAGGACCTTGGACACCCTAGAATACTGAATTACTAAGGCCACATACATGGTAATGTCGATTACTGCATCGCAAAACCCTTTTTCGATAGACATTTCCATATTATTATCCCGAATAGGGATTTGTGGCAACGCAGACTCTTCACCCCTCCTGATGTCATACGGATATACACTGATAGCTCTAACAGGGGAAATACGTTCGGTGGAAGTTTCTATATTGAAAACTTTGGGATAAAATCCTACTTTAGGTTACCTAACTTCTGTACTGCTCTTCAGGCAGAAATTACTGTCATTAAACGTGTATCCAACTGGTATTATCGAATATCTGGTGATATATGTATATTTACTGACAATAAGGCTGCCGTTAACGGAATAGCGGGTGTCTTCACGACATCTAGGTTAACCGAGGAATGCCGGGTATCCCTAAATGAGATAGCGAGAAATTCTAGGATTACGCTTCTATGGGTCCCTGGACACGATGGAAATCAGGGTAATTGTATTCCTGTGCAACAGCGAGGTCGACTTGTCCCGTATATGATGCCAGCAGGACGAATCTACTTATAGAATACCGTCGTGAGCAAGTAAGGCTAATTGTCTCCTTTATTAGAGGACACTGTTTAATCGGAACATATGCTAGAATAATGGGCCTACGGTAGAAGCTGCCATAAAGAGGAAGATGAAGAGACTGTGTATCACCATTTCTGCCAATGTCCGGCTCTGACAAACCCGAGGGAATGCATCCTCGGATCTCCATTCCTATCATGCTTGGACGAGCTATCAAGGATGAATCTTAGACGAATCTATTCCTTCATCCGGGAATCTGGTTGGTTTAATTTGGAGTCGACGGAAGTATTGTACATACCCTGCTGACTACCCCTTGGGTATCGCAACGGGATCAGATTTGAATGGACCCAAGTGAGCTGCTTGAGGAGCGGCTGCCCATAGAACCTAACCTAAGATTGCTATGTTCGGCTGTGCAGAATCTTATATACCCTTCACTAAAGTATTATTCAAGATATCTACATGTTAACAATAATTTTAAGTGAAAAAAAAAAAAAATTTGTGGAAAAAAATGATGGAAAAACAAAAGGTGCACGAGGGCGGGTCAATGTGCTTGACTTTTTGAATGAAACACAGGTTTTTGGATTTCAAATCATAGTCTCCTTTGAGTTCTATACACTTTGTTCAATGTTGCTCCAAGTTCTTTTGTATGTCTTCCAAAAAATATGATTTGTCGAGTGTGAAATGATTTCATCGTTAGAGTCAAATCTCTTTCCGCCGAGCCAATTTTTCAGGTTTGGAAACAAGAAATAGTCTCTTGGTACTAAATCCGAAGAAGAGTGCGGAAGAGGGAACATTTCGTAGCCTAATTCATGGATTTTTGCCATGGAAACTGCACATGTGTGCACCCGATTGTGTGCAAACGCGGCAGCCATCTTGTGGGTAGGTTTCTCATTCACAAGTGATCATTCTAAATTGAAACCACTGAGCCATATGAGATGCCTATGGCTTTCACAATCTCTTGCACTTTCAATCTGCTATCGTCCAACAACATATCGTGATTTTTTTCAATTAGTTCGGGTGTAGAGACCTCAATCTTCCATGCTCGTATCATTGTGACCATTCAGTAAACCACCATTGAAATTGATAGTGCAGATTTTCCATAGTATTTATCAAGCTTAGCCTTGGTTTGAGTGATGAGTTTTTCCGTAAATTTTTAATGAGAGCACCAAGTTCAAGTTTTTCCATTTTTTTTCAAGCCCGTCAAACACGTTGGACATGCAGCTGTTTCTAATTCTGACAGGAGTCAACTGACATATTACTGTTGACAGGAGCAGTATTAGCCTTTCAGTTAAGAGGCGGGAAATTCAAAAAGTCATGCACTAATTGACCCGCCCTCGTATCAGCACTTATTGACCGATTTCTTCGATTTTAAATAGCAACCGAACCGGGTCTATAGCGGTTAGATTAATGTGTGAATCCATGTTCCAGATGAACATGGAAAGGAAACCTGATGGGATTGTACTCTTTATAAATAGAAGGAAGGCTAAATGGGATGAGCATCGTCGAATTCTACCTGATCTCCTTCCCCGATCCCTTCTGATAAATGACAATGGGGATATTGTTAGGGCCGTAAATAGACTAACAGGCTCCATTACGTAAACCACTGCGTATACCTGCGCTCCTTCTATAAGAAGAGATTATTATCCAATGGACGACCACCTTGGTGGTCACCGGTAATAGCGGACTCTAGACGGAGTTGCCGTAAACTCTTCAATGAGGCTAAAAGATTAGGCGACTGGTCACCTTAAAAGTCGTCATTGAATAGATTCAAAAATCTGATCAGAAAACCAAAGCGGAAGTGTAGCGGCGTCGAAAGCTCCTCTGATACTAGCCGCTTGCGCAATATACTGTCTAAATCCCCAACCGCTCAGGGATACATTCAGAAACATGACGGTAGATGGACTACTAGTGAACTTGAGACACTGTAAGTGCTTATGGACACACATTTTCCGGGAAGCCTACCAGTAGAAATCCCAACCGCATAATCGCATTTCGTACTCAATTGAACTTAATGAGTAGAAGATAAGATTCTTTAGGGCATACGGAGTTTTGTTCCATACAAATCACCAGCTCCCGGCTGATCTGCAAAATAACGCAGAGCAAATCACACCATGGCTGATAGCGATCTATCGCGCCTGTCTGTCTTCGTCCTACATACCCGATAGCTGGACCGAATGTAACGTGACTTTCATCCCAAAGGGAGGTAAGGCTTCACACACTAAGGCAAAAGACTTCAGACTGATAAGTCTGTCATCCTTTTTGCTCAAGACCCTTGAAAGTATAATTGACACTCACATCCGAATGCCGATCGATCAGGGATTATTATCTACCTCTCAACATGCCTACACCAAGGGAAGATCAGTTCAGACGGCACTCCACTCACTAGTAGGGTATATTGAATGATCTATTGAATTCAGCAATTACACACTCGTGGCCTTTCTAGATATAGAAGGGGCCTTTAACAATGTGAAATCTGTAACTAAGTATAATATCAGCCCTATGCTCCTTAGGACTTGACCAATCAATTGTTATGTTTATAGGATCATTCGCTCTAAAATTGGAACGACTACGATCTCTAGATATGCCAAAAGAGGCACCCTCCATGAAATTTCGCCTTAAACTCTTGTGAAATTTGGCCTAAAACTGTCTGCTTAGGAACATAGATTCTCTGAACTATAAGACTGTCGTTTATGCGGATGACTTAGAGGTGGCAGTTTCAGGGATTCACCTGGGCACGATATCGCAACGACTGGCAACTGCACTCGGAATACTGAATCGATGGAGCATCGATAGTGATTTGAGTATAAATCCAAGCAAGACTGAACTTGTACTGTTCTGAACGAGAACTAAAATCCCTAGGTTTACGCTACCCCAACTGAGTGGAACTGAATACCTGGGTATCATACCTGACAGGAAATTTTCCTGGAAACTTAACACTACATCAAGAGCATCTAAGGCCATATGCACGAGATGAGGCATCAGACCCTGGAACGTCATCTGGCTACTCGATACGGTCACTAAACCGATACTATTCTAAGAGGCCTCTGTCTGGTGGAAGGCAATGGATAGGGCCCATAACCGTGTACTCTTCGAAAGGGTACTAAGAAGTATGTCAATTCTGATAACAGGGGCATTGCGAATAACAGCGACAAAGTCGCTTTTCACGCTACTAAACTGGCTACCGGTAGATTTAATGGCCAAGAAAATGGCAATGAACACGGCCTTTAGGCTCAATGCATGCAACGCATGGAACTATAATATGAAGGATTCAGAATCTTCCTGATAATATTGACTAATGCACCCCCAGGACCTTTTTCTCGAGGAACTTTGATTTTTCGTCCCTGTCCAATATAGAATCTGGCAATGGTGTCACCTCCAGCTAAACGAGACTATCATAGGGGATATAGGAACTTAGGGATATAGTGAACGGAGGTGTCTACATTCCTGAATTTGGGATAAGGATGTCCGTCAGACTTCCAAATGAATGTTGTATTCTTCAGGCCGAGGTATCAGGCATCAGAAGAGCATCCAACTGGCTCAGATATTACAGAATATCTGCTAGGGATATTCGTATATATTCCAGTCTTAGTTAATAAGTTAATGTTATTAAAAGGTATGTAGAAATACGATGCTTGTGGTAGTTAATTTTGAGTTTAACCTGCTTGATCTAATTCTTATCTCAGCTTATTATTTACAATTATAATAAAAGTAATTTCCACATAATCGATTAAAATTAACTGTTAACCTTTTGATTACCCTAAGTATTACAGTTGTTTAATGAATTCATATGAGCATGTATGTATGTATGCTCCTACATTTTTACAACTCTTTGGAAGTTTTTATTATTTGGGGGCAAAAGTTTAAAGACTATTGTTATTTAATAGATTTTATGAAAAAAAAATCTTAAATATTTTATTTATTATAACAACAGAAGAAGTAGAAAACTTTTGACTTCTGAGTATTAAATAATAAAATGAATATGTTATGTGTTTAATACGAAATTTAAATAAATTGTTTATATTTTATTTATTTATTAATATGCAACATAAATTTATTTAAACAAATATGTTGTTAAGTGTCAAGAATGTTTTTGAAAACTCGTCTACTTAAATGCAAATTTACATCAAATTTGTAATAAAACATTAACTTATTTCCGTATTTATTTACATTCATTTGAAGACATGTTGTAGAAGTCATTAGTGATTTAATGGGATGTATATTATTTGTATGATAGGTCAATGATTATAATAAGCAAACATTTGCATTAATTGTGTTTGTCATTGCCCTCAACAGTCGAGCATGTTTAATGGTTTAGTGGTCACTTTACTAACCACCTTTTCTATAGTCTTTGAAACATAGTTTATTGGCAGAAAGATTTAAACGGCACATCACTTGCCAGCGTTTATCGACTGATCTATCCTGTGTATGGTTTATCTGCATAGACCTGGGACTTTACATATCCTCAGAGAGAATAATCTAATGGCGTCAAATGACATGAACGAGATGGGCAGTTAACAGGTCCATTTCTTGTAATTATTTGTTCCAAATGCTTCTCATTAGTTTAGTTTGCTTTCAATAATAATTTTAATTTTTACTCGAACGGATTACTTTATAAATCTTGAGCAAGTTGTTTTATAATCAATGCGATGTAATACTAAATAATCCAATAATCCAAATATAAATGGGGATGCTAAGCTTTTCTCATTTAATTCAACAATTTTTGTACGCTATTTATTTTCTCTTTCATTTAAGACAATTAAGTTTAGATTTAGGTTAAAGTTTTGAAGGATTTCGAGTAATTATGCATATTAAAAAATACATACAAATATAAATGTCTTTAATTTGCAAATATGTCATTCTATTAAGTAAATTAACTATAACATCTACAGTTAGATATCGGTGGCTATGGTATGACCATGTCTGCTATACATTTTCAAATGTATATTTATTATTTACCTTGAAACTATCAAATGCATATATGTAAATACAAAACTTTATATGTATGTATGTAGCTCATAAATCAAATTTTCATCTAAATGTGTATATATGGTGCTGTTTGTAGCCAAAAAAAAAAAAATGATTTGTTGATATTAATAAATTACGCTCTTTACATTTGGTCAATTCTCAAGGTCTCTTATCATGTCATATTGTCATAATGTCCTAATATTTCACGACTTGGAGGCTCGGCTTAATCGACTCTTAGGCGTTCGGCGCAGGTTTCTGCTGGTTGGTTACGATAACACTATGAACATAGCATACAGAGTAGTATTATTTTAGGATATTTCTTGCTTGAAAGGCCATAACAACTTATTGAAATATTACAACATTATAACATGATAAGAGACCTTGTGAAGTGACCAATAGTAAATTTTTGTTCCCTGCTAAATCCTAGTTAAACATAAACCCCTACCCTCTACTATACTTGCTAATGATTAGTTCATATCTTCATTACTTAGAAGTAGTTAAGTAATGCGTGAATCATAATCTGATATATAAGTACTTCTTTCATATTTATTTTATTTATGCCCATAATTTCAACAAACAGATATCTATCAGTGCGTAGTTACTTATGGAGTTAAAATATTTGGTAATTTTTGTCCGTAGATATTGATTTGAAATTAATGTCAAGTTACCTTTTAGGTAAATTTATCTGCTGGGTATTTTACACCGTATATATCTATTTGTTGAAGTTACGGGCGTTCACGAATCATCACATGTGGGAAGTTTTGCTTTACTTCTTTAATTTAAAAAAGTAAGTGAGCTATATTCAGCTGTGCCGAATCTTATATGCCCTTCACCAAATTATACTTTAAAATAAAATTAAAAAAAAACTTTTTTTTATTTTTTTTTTTTTTTCAAAATGGTTTTTAAAAGATTTTTCCAATTTAAAAAAAAAAAATTAAATTTAAAATTTTTTTTTTTTAAATTTACTAGTGAAAAAAATTTACGACAAAACAATTTTTTTGTGAAAAAATTCGGGTTAAAAAATATTTTTCCCGATTTTGACCCATTGTAGGTCCAACTTACTATAGCCTTATATACATCGTTGCAATGGACTTTGAAATATCTATCATTAGATATCCATATTGTTTATATTTATGACTTATTAATCGAGATATAGATACAAAATAGGCCAAAAATAGTTATTTATGAACGGATTTTGCTGATTTTAAATAGGAAACTTCTCGAAAGCATGTCTGACAGAATTATTGAAGATTTGGATATCCGAGGATATCTGGGGTCTTCAGAAAATGTATTTCAACAGACAGACAGACGGACATGGCTTAATCGAATCCGCTATCTATACAGATCCAGAATATATATACTTTATAGGGTCGGAAAATTATATTGTGGAAATTACAAACGGAATGACAAACTTATATATACCCTTCTCGCGAAGGTGAAGGTGTTAAAAAAATGCTGCTAAAACACACCGAGTGCTCACTAAGGCTTATGGTGAATGTGTTTCTCGGTTTCAACTTGCGAGAGATGATTTGTGCGCTTCAGAAGTGGTGATTTTGAAACGAAAGACAAAGATCGCCCAGGCCAGCCAAAAATAGTTGTAAGACCAAGAATTGGAGACACTACTCCACGAGGATTATTGTAAAACTCAACAAGAGCTTACAGAATCATTGAGAGCTACACAAGCAGCAATTTCAAAATATCTGCGAGCAACAATATTCATCCAAAAGCAGGGATATTGTAATTAAAGCCGAGAGACCTTAAAATACGACTTTCCATGTTCGAAATGATGCTTAAACGCTATAGAAAATAATTTTTGTACCGAATCATTACCTGTGATGAAAAATTGATCCATTACGATAACCCGAAGCGTAAGAGATCGTATGTGAAGCCCGGTCAACCAGTCGAATCGATACCAAAGTCAAATATCCATGGCGCTAAAGTAATCATAGGTACTTGGTGGGAGTAAAAGGGTCATATATATCATGAACTGCTAAAATCTGACCAAAACATCACATGGAACTTTTACCGAACGCAACTGAGTCGTTTGAAGCGAACATTAACAGAAATATGCTAAGAATATGCGGTTAGATATTAACTGTAATATTCCATCATAACAACGCTCGGCCACATGTTGCAATACCTGTTAAAAAGTCTTGAGAATGGTTGGGAAGTTTTGCCTTAACAGTTTTATAGTCCAAACCATGTCCCGGCCGACTATTATTTGTTTCGCTCGATGCAGAACGCTCTCTCTGGGACAGATTATCCGATATTGGCTTGATTCGTTTTTGGCATCAAAAGATGAGCAGTTATTCTTTTTGGCTGGGAATTGCCAGAGTGATGGGAATAAATTTATATTTTAGAAATGTTTCAAAATAAAAGCCCAAAATTTGAAAAAAATATTATTTTTCAGTCATACACTCAATATAATGATTCATTATTCATCATATATATGATTTCTACAATGATGTGAATGGTAAACATAAACATATTAAGGTTACCGCAATCATATCAATGATTACAGTGACCATAGTATTGTTAAAGACAAGTAAACTATTTTAAATGGTTATGGTAAACATGTAAAATCATATTATTACGTTTTTACCTTTTAAAACCGGGTTTATTTCCTTTAAATAAATCGGATACTTTTGCTATCAAATAAAAGCAGTTTAGTAGTTTAGAATTGTAACAACTCTTTATTTATTTAAAATGTATAACAACAACAGTTCAAATATTCACTCAGTGTCTTTATACACGTTTATCGATTCGCAGAAATGCACACACACTTTATAATGAACAAACTCAAATGTACACGACAGTTGATGTTAACTCTAACAGCGCCAATGATCAACTCCACTCACGACTGCAACCTCTGCCACTATTTATACACACGCCATCTTTCGTTAATCTTCTACAATGATCTTAACGAACAACTAGAACATACGAATTCTAGAGCTTTCGATGTTAATGTCAGCAGTCTAAACACTTAGTGTTGACACACTTACAAACAATGCCAGCAACCGCATGCTATCAACATTGTTGATGAGTAGAAGCTTTTACTAAGTTCCCTTTTACAACGCGGAAATTGAAAGGCAGACAGACGAAGTTTGTTGGCGAGGGGTTGAAGAGGCAGAGTGTGTAGTACACAGGTTTAGGTTAATTCAAAAGAGAATAAGAAAAATGTTTGCCTTTCAATTTCTGCACTGTAAAAAGGGACTAATAGACGTATTTATAAACATGATGAATGTTGCAGGCAGTTGTTACAGACCGTTAATCGCTATTGCACATTCGTAACAATATCTTTTCTCTGGGTGCTGAAAATTAGCTAAATCATATCGTAAATAAGTGAAACATGAGAAAAAAATCCACGACTACCACAATTTTTAGAAACAATTCTGGTTATAGCTCAAGAGAGGTTCCATTAAATATTAGAGCCAACCTATTGTGCATACATATTACCATGTGTGGCATAAAATAAGCTTGTAGTAGTGGAGATGTGTTGTAATATATATAAAATAAAAGACCAACTATCAAATTTACATAAAGGATTATTATTATAAATGTTTTCTAGATTGTTTTTTAACAGACCTCTGTTACACATTTAAAAGTAAATGGGTTTTGTAGGGGTATGTAATGTGTGTTTATGTATATTAAAGCAGAGACAAATTAAAATTTTAAAAAACAAAAACGACCAAAAGTTAAGCTAAATCGAGAAATAATATTTTAATTAAAATAATAACAAACTTAACAAAAAATATTATTTAAATATGTATTGTAAAAATATTAAAATGCGCATTAGAAAATAAATATAGAAAAAAGAGAATGTAATTATATATTATTTAAATCATGTTGTATTTTATAACTGTAGGGTGTTTTAATAGAATAAAGTTTTTTTTTTTTTTTTTTTTTTTTTTGTGCGAGAAGGATTTATCAAAACTAAATATGACATTTTAGGGGGATTACTTTTGAAACATGAACGCAACACACGTAATACATACATGTATTCATACATCTGAACAGTAAAACATTTTTTTTCTTACATTGTTGCAAATGTGTTTAGGTATTTGAAAAGGGACTATGAACCCAAATGACAGCTGCTGAAACAAGAATACTTAATCTTCGTACATGGTAGTTAGTTTGTTATAAATAGAAATTCAATGTTCCCTTAAGATTTATGTTTGTATATAAGTATAACAAAGAATGAAAAAACATACATTTAATTAAACAATTTTATGTATGTAAGAGTATAAAAAAAAAGATTGAGTCATTCCTTAAAGTTATTTTTTCGTTTAGAATAATGAGTAAAAAGGATTCTAGAAAACCTTTAAAATGTTCCTTATACTAGGAAAATGCTGTGAAAATAATCCACTTTCATTTATATTTAATCATTGAAATCGTAACAAGTTTTTATAACACCTTTAAACCGAATGCCATACTACGTAGATATTAGGGAGGGGCGGCTTAAAAGCAGGCGAAATGTATTGTTAGTAATTTCTTCCGTTCCGTTTGTAAGTTCTAAAATGCTCATTTGCGATCTTATATATTATAGATTATTCTGTTTTGGACCTGATGCCGGGACTATATCACTTTTTTTTACCGATACAACTTTTACGGTTAAGCAGAACCCCCCGTGATTTGGGTTGTTGCACAATGTAATAAACCTGGAAATATGAAATAAAAATTATAAATTCCCAATGAGTAAGAATCCTGAAAGTAGGATTTAGTGGTCCTAAATTAATAGAATTAGAAACATTAAATTATGTGCATTTGATTTTTACTGAAATATAGAGTATCTTGCAATGATGAAAAAAAAACATCCACAACATTTGTTTTGGCTCCACCCTAATACACACCCATGCAATTTAAAAAAGTAACCCCCCAGTTTTAAACATAAAATGCTTCTTTTTTTTTGTAACAAAAACTATCACAACATTTAGCACACATACACCAACACACATCCTCCTAGTTGTATGCTATACTACATAATGTTTCAATTTTATTCTATTTACTTTACAACAACGTACAAGTTTTAAAGTTTCACTTTTTATTTTCAAATACAGAATACAGAAATTTCATACCTACATTCATATATATACAACTACATATACATACATACATATATACGGAACACACACACAAACACTTACATACAACTCGTTTAACATGATAGAGTCATGTCTTCTCGAATGTTTACTGTGGATTAGGTATGGATTTAAAGTGTAAACCTGTATCTATGTAAACCTACTACAAAACACACTATATGTATAAGGTTTGTATATAAGCGTTACTTATACACTTTTATTTAGTATATTTATTTGTATTAAAAATACACAGAAAGAGTTGCAAGTTTTACAGAAAAGTACCTTTGATGTGGTATTTTTATTTAACTGAACAAAAAAAAAAAAATAAATAAAACTCAGTCCTAACAAACGTTTGGACAATTGTAATCTTAGATTTATGTTTTTCTTGCTGCTTTTTTTTTCTTTCTTGGAAAAAGACAAGAGTTTAAGAATTTTATACAAATAGTCGTCGTATCTGCATTTGAACTACATAGTTTTATATTAGTTATGTTATTTGTTTTTCAAGAGATTATAAAATTATAACAAATAACTAAACAGTTTCACTATGTTGCAGACATTGAATAAAGATTGTTCAGTGTCCTTTAGCATTACATAAATTTGCACAAATTTTGTAATAGGGAGTTTAAAGTACAGTATTAGACTCCAGCCAGCTGGTAGGACAGAAAAGTGTTAAGTTAAGAAGAAAACTCTTTAAATCTTGAATAGTTTGGTTAATGTTTCATTGAGAACTTTGGTACTTTTTTTGAAATTCTAGCTTTTTAGGTGAGAAAACAACTAAAAACAGTATATTGATAGCTTTTGGCACCCTATTATACTTTTAAACCAATAAACATTGAATTTAGATTTAATACACATTCGTCACTTATCAAAAAATAGCAAATATATATTTGGTACTTTGTGACAATTTGTACCTTTAGGGCAGGCACGGATCCAGGGGGGTGAAAGGGGGAAATTTCCCCCCCAAAACCCAAAAGTTTTAATATAAAAGCTATATTCGTCTGTGACGAATCTTATATACCCTTCACAAAATTTTAATTTTAAACACACATTTTAAATATTTTTAGGTAAGCAAAATTAAGAAAAAAAATTTTTCAAAATTGTATTTCAAAAATTAAAAAAAAAGTTTTTTTTTTGATAATTTTTTTTTTTAATTTTTTACAATTTTTTTTTAAGTTTTTCAAATTTATTAGTGAAAAAATTTTTTTTGGTAAAAAAAAATTCAGGTTAAAAAATATTTTTCCCGATTTTCACAAATTGTAGGTCCATCTTACTATAGCCTTATATACATTGTAGCAATGGACTTTGAAATATCTATCATTATATATCCATATTATCTATATTAATGATGTCTATATTAATCCAGATATGCTTATATCAAAAGTAGGCAAAAAATTGAGGTTGTCTCGGTTTCATTTCATTTAAACACTCAAAATAGTTGTCCTGGATCCTATACTAAAAATCGATTTTTGGTATAAAATATGAGTGATTACAGATTGAGCTTATTTGCCCTAAAATCACAATATTCACGAAGTTTTTAACGATATTAGTTTTGGCTTGATAATTTCAAATGAAATGGTATTTTTTGTCCCAAATGATACAAATTTTATTTAAATAAATTTCAGTACCGTAGTGGGATGTTCGAATTTAGAAAAAGGTTTCAATTTAGAAAAAGTACCAAACACGTTTCTGCTAATTTTTTATGTAGATAAGGATGCATGTCAAATTTTGTTTGTGTCTATATTAGAGTAGAATATATAAGGTTATAACTATTCTACCCCGTAAATCTTTGAATTTCCAAAAATACCTTCTTAGTGGTTCTACATAGGGAGAGCAGAACGTATAGTCCAAATTTCATGTCTGTACATTTTTGGCGTTTGGGCTGGGCGATGATGTTGAATCAGTCAGTCACTTAGTAGCACTACTTTTTTATATATATTGAGATAGATAGTATTTGAAAATATCTAAAAAAAAATAGATGGTAGATGGTACTTTTTTTATAGTACTTTTGTAGCATTAGATAATGCTAAATGAATTAGAAACCCTTTTGAGGGAAATAAATTTAAAGAATATATTTGCTCCAATAATTAATGTTGTTACGTTTTTTACCTTTTAAAAACGGTGGTTTATTTTCTTTAAATAAACCGGATACTATTGATTGCAAATAAAAGAAGTTTAAAATTGAAACAACTCTTTATTTTGTCAAATTTACGCAACAACAGTTTAAGTATTCACTATGTGTTTTTATACAAATACACGTTTATCATTAACAAGTTATATAGCACACTGTAAGGCAGTTAATTTATCTTTACTTAACGATGATTCAAATTAGACTGACTGGTTGATGTTCTCACGGCCACCTTATATACAACTTGCATAACCATCCATATGTTTCTGGCACCATCTATGGATGCTTCTTGAAAGTTCTATTTCTATTTCTACAATGATCAACTCAAAGCTTTTATTTAATGTTGTATGTTCCAGTCATATCTTTTCTATTACTTCTGCTACTTTTAAAATTTAGTAGTAATAGAAGTATATTTAGAAAAAACAAGAAAACAAAAATAAATAAATGCTACTGCTACCGCCACTGAACAGTTTTTGAAGAAGTAGTTTTAGCAATAGTTAAAAATGTTTAAGTTATCATAGATTTTTAAACACTGCTTTAAACCAGCCGTTATTTTCAAATACAATTTTGTAACAATATACTGAAATTTATTTTACGGAAAAATTTTTTACCTGAATGTGGGAAAAAGTACCAAAACGGGGAGCAGCTTTTTATTCAAAATTAATAAGCGAATCTTGATAAAATGTTAAACATTAGTTCTTCTTGTCACACAGAAATTTTTTTTTTTTATAATAAAGAAATTCCGCGCCTGAACAAACATGATGTTATTTAAAACTTGAGTGCGATATTAAATATTGACTCCATTTTTGTAATTTTTTAAAAAATAGTTTTTTTTTAGCAAATTAATGGAAATTTTGTCTCTGCTTTACAAAAATTTAAGCCAAAATTATAATTTCAGGTGTTTAATGGAAAAAACGGAAAATTGGTACTTTGGCTGCTAATGGTTCTTTTTTCATATTTTAAATTAATATATAAGTTCATATTACTCTGATTGGTGTGAGGATGTTAAAATTTTATGAAACAATCTTCTTCCATCTAATGGTACCATTTGAAATTTCTCAATATGATTCTAAAAGCATGAACTAAGCATATGGGCAATTCCACGAGATATGACAACCACGACTGAAAAAATAAAAACCCTTGAATCTTTATTTCTAGATGATTTGAATTGGAGAGATCATTAAAATTTTACTATGTGAAAATATTTAGAGTTTACTACATTTTAAGAACAAAAATTTAAATTTTTAATTTAATTGGTATGTTTTATGCTAAGATTGCTGCTAAGAGAAAATATAAATTCTCTCACGATTCGTAAATTTTCGCATATTTCTAGGTGTACCTCAAAATTACTTCCGCTTTATGTCACGTACGATATACCCTTATTTCGCTCGATATTTGGGAAAACAATGTTTCGAAAGAACTCATTATTTTTTTTTTAAATATAGAACCCTCACTTTACTAATCACATTTTCTATAGTCTTTAAAACATTTTGCTAAACAATTATATTTTTTGAAGTCATCGTTAATGATTTTTTTTAATGATAAATATATTAATTTGAAATAATTGTAAAAATCAGTTTGAAGAAATTTGGGGATTTTGGCGAATTTGGTGACAAGTGGGGAATGGACTGTATTGATTTAGAGATAATTATAGGATCCACCAATATTTCTCAGTATATGTATATAACTTCTCATAAATATGAGAAATTATTAGGGGATTGAGTTTAGATATAAGATTAGAATAGAGATAGAATTAATTAGATTAGAGTTGATAATGTGTGATTGTGTATAGAGTGTGTAGTTAAATACTAATGTGAGCTCACCTTGTGTATGTGTGTTATATGTGTAGCTGTTAATAAGTGGTAATAATATGATTTGTAGTTTTAGCCTTAGAAGTTTTTAATAAATAATAAAACTTTTTAAATTTTATGTTTGTTTTTTTTTTTTTTTTTTTCATGTAAATTCAATTAATTTTAGGTTATAAGATTCTATTTTTAGCAAGTTTCAAGTTTAAGTTTTTAGATATATTCAGGCTAGCGAGAGTTAAGTGAAGTTTAAAATCTAGTTGTTATATGTTTTGTAACTCATATTAGCCAACATACACTTGTGCATACATATTTTTAATTTCGAATATTTCCAGTATTATAATTCACAATGGTTATGGTTATTCGTTACAATACATATTACAAGCAAATATAAATTGAAATTCCGTTAAATTAAATTTTACAATTCAATGTACAAAACAAAATTAATATATAAAGGAATATAAAAGTTATGTGATAAATTTTAGTACACAATCGTGGGATTTTGTACACAGTTTTTTCAATAAAAAAAAACACATAGTGTTTATTGTTCATCGAATTCAGTGTTACTTTGCTATCTCGAAACAAAAGTTATTTTTAATGCAAACAGCCAGAAATACTAGTTTCAGAAATAGTAGTAGAAATACTACTTTTTTAAAATAGTCGTAGAAACACTAGTTTTTTTAAAATAGTAGTGGAAATAAAACTTTTTTAAAATAGTTGTAAAAATACTACTTTTTTGAAAAATAATAGTATAAATACTACTTTTTTTTAAATAGTAGTAGAAATATTACTATTTTTAAAATAGTAGTAGAAATACACTTTTTTAAAAAAGAGTAGTAGAAATACTACTTTTTTAAAATAGTAGTAGAAATACTACTTTTTTGAAAAATAGTAGTAGAAATATTACTTTTTTTAAAATAGTAGTAGAAATACTACATTTTTAAAATTGTAGTAGAAATACCACTTTTTAAAATAGTAGTAGAAATACTATTTTTTTAAAATAGTAGTAGAAATAATACTTTTTTAATAATAGTAGTAGAAATACTACTTTCTTAAAAGAGTAGTAGAAATACTGCTTTTTTAAAAATAGTAGTAGAAATACTACTTTTTTAAAAAAAAAAACTACTTTTTTAAAATAGTAGTAGAAATACTACTTTTTTCAAAAATAGTAGTAGAACTACTGCTTTTTTTAAAAATAGTAGTAGAAACACTACTTTTTTTAAAAATAGTAGTAGAAATACTACTTTTTTAAAAGAGTAGTAGAAATACTACTTTTTTTTAAAATATTAGTAGAAATACTATGTTGAGTGAAGTGGGAAATACTTTGTGGAGCGAAGTGGTTAGTTTACCTTGGTATGGGGTGTTTTTTTATGTTTTGATTTATTTTTTCCTAGTTTTTATAATAAACTAACCTTGATTAAAGTAAAAATCCAATTGTTTTGATTTTAAACTTATACACAAAAAAGCGTGGCTGAAAGAGTTAAATGTATATTTGGTTTTTCTTTATTAATTACATATAACAAACAAATGTAAGGGGCTATATGACCTATGCAAGCTGTTTATCTAACAATTAAACACAAACTAAATGTTTAAATACCCAAGGTGTACATATAATAACAATTCACTTCCCAATACATATTAATATTATCTTCCATTACCTTAAGTGAACAAAATATTGCTGCCATTTTGCATGCTGTCAATGTATAGAATTCAATGTGTCAATTTTGTTATTATTACTATAACTGGCAAATAAAAAAAGAAGGAGTAAAAAGTTACATATGCCAGTAGAACTAAATGTTACATTACTAACAGCATCTTGACAATACATTTCAGAAATATGTATAACAACAATACTTGTTCGTATTCTATTGTTTTATTATCTATTCGCAAATGTCTGCTTGTCTCGTTTACGAATGGGTATTCAAAATGTAGCGATTGCAATGAATAGTGACGCAAAAGTTTTATGCAACATTTAGCCATCCATTAGGTAGAGATTTAAATATATTTTAAACAGTTAAAAAAAAAGCAATAGAAATATGTTGCAGCTATTACTTTATTTCATTTTAAAATTTTAAACATATACATTTGAGTGTTAAGCATTTCCTTTATTACTAAAGTTCAATCAATAATTTTCTATACATATTTGTTTAACTTTGCAATAATCTTCTTTTATAAATATGTATTACAGCAATTTGCTAGAAACCAAAAAAAAAAAACAAATATAAAGTAAAAATAAAGACTAAGGATGGCAACATCAGTTCTTGATTGTAATTTGTCTAGAATGTGCGAGTGCTTAGATTATACAAAGGCAAAAAACGAAAAAAAATGCCTTGATTTATGGGATTTCTTTATTGACCCACGTCCGAATATGACAGCAACTTACTTAGTGTTAGTTAATGAGATTATACGTGACCTGAAGTTTTACATGAGCAGCATTAGGAAATTGA
This sequence comes from Calliphora vomitoria, assembly GCA_942486065.2. NCBI lineage: Eukaryota > Metazoa > Arthropoda > Insecta > Diptera > Calliphoridae > Calliphora > Calliphora vomitoria. Next base: position 13,916,581 of record OW818031.2, on the reverse strand, counting down.
TTCAAGTAGTAGATATAAGCGTGTAAAGTTACTTTACCATTGGTAACTATGCCATACATTCAAACTAAATCTTCTTGATTTTAATTTTAAGAGTTAACTATTGAGTAGCTTTATTTTTTAGTTAAATAACAGAAGGAACAGAAACTATCTCAAACTGTAGAGCAATTGGAAGTGACATCTCCGAATTTTATGATATTTATTACACTTATTATGTGGGGTGGAAGGGGGACCATTCGCCCGGTATTGTTCCATGGTAGCCGAATCCAACTCATTATTTATGAACGCCCCGATCAGTTACATGAAATTTATTTGATGTTGATATGTCACAATACAATGTAAAGTAGTATTGAAAAAATTAAAAAAAAAAAACATTTCATGATTCCCATAGTAGACTTTCTTTTGATCTCTTTTATATATTATTTATGTTTGGTTATGAAGAACTAAAACTACTTATCATAAATGTGGTTGTGTATTTATAAATGTTCATTATACCCTTCACCATGAGTGGCAAGGGTATATATAAGTTTGTCATTCAGTTTGGAATTTCTACATTTTTTATTTGCGACCCCATAGAGTATAAAGCTCATTTGCTGCAACAACGTCATGATCCAAAAAAATTCGTTTTTAGAAAAACGGCTTCGAATGTTTTTTGACATTTTACTATTTCTTAAATAAATTTTCAACAAATCATGCGATTTCAGAAATAAAACCTAATTTAAATAGTATATGTTAATATCATGCTAATCTGTATTTAACCCAAATTTTTGCTTGTCAAATATACGAGAACACATGAATTTTAATTTTGATGTGTACACCAAAAAAACACTCTCGCACAAAAAATAATTGACTTTTTTGAAAATTGATAAAACTATATGAAAGACTAAAGAACAGCGCATATTTTGTATTACTCAGTTCAAAAACCCGGATTTTGAGTTATGACGTTGTTGCAGCAAATGAGCAATATATATACTGGATCGTTATAGATAGCGAAGTCGATATAGCCATGTCTGTCGGTATGTTGAAATCAACTTTCCAAATCCCCTAAATAACTTACAAACATGATTGATACATCAATATATCGGGTTGTATCGGTTGTATATAAAATCGAGAAAATCGGCCCACAAATGGCAAATGGGAAAAAACCAGGACAACCTCGATTTTTGGCCCATTATTGATCTATATATGGATTACTAAGTCATTAATATAGACAATATGGATATTCAATAATAGATATATCAAAGACCTCTGCAACGGCATATATAAGGCCAAAGTAAGTCGGACCTACAATTGGACAAACACGGGAAAAATATTTTTTACCCCGAATTTTTTTCAACAAAAAAATTTTTTTTGTTGTAAAATTTTTTTGAGAAATAAATTAAAAACTCTTTTTTTTAAATTTTAAAAAAAATGTTTTCAAAAAATTTTTGCCCTAAAGTTTTTTTCGCTAATAATTTAAAAAAAAAAAATATTTTTTAAATTTTGTTTACCTAAAAAAATATTTAACTTTTTTATTAAAGTACAATTTGGTGAAGAGTATTACTTTTCCTTGTTTTATTTTACTTCTGACTATTCTGGCCCATCCCCTTGTGCCACCCATGGGTTGGGTGGTATTGTCGTTTTTGGTCAGTGTATAAATATAAACAAAAAAATATATAAAAAGAAGAGATGAGCAAGATTGAAATAAATAAAACTAAAGCCTACATACCTAACTATTTGAAAACCGAACAAATTTAAAAATATCTCTTATCATTTTTAAAAGAGAGCGTATCAAAAAAAAGTGACGGGTGGTACCCCTTCTACCCTATATGTAAAACAGTAAGTTGGGAGAATCGTAACTAATTTTCAAAGTAAATTTTGATAATTTGGTAGCGCTGTTCAAGCAGCAATCTATTCATGATGTTTTGCCAGAGTATACTGATCCTAAATGGGAAAAAGTCAGGGCAGTATGACGCGTTTGATAGTTAACCCTTTCGTAAGTTCTAACGGGATTAAAAAAAACACCCTTTATATCAAATGTAAATCATTTTGACCTAGAATCATTTCCGGTCAAAAATAAAAATACTTCTTTCAAATTTAAATTATGTAATTTGAAAATATTTCCATACAAATGTTTGAAAAACAAAAACTTTTTTCAAAGTGAAGAAAATTAATTTACTATTTAACCCCCTAAAAGTAAATTAACTTTTTATATAAAGGTTGTGACAAAATTTACAAATTTGCCAAGATTTGAACATGCGGCCATTTATGCAGTATAGTGCAATCAAGGTATTTTCGTTGTTCCAAAAATTTTGAAAGTTTGTCGGCTTGAAGCAAAATCATCAGAAAATGTAAAACAAATTTTAAATTGTATGGCTTTGTTAAACGTTTAAATTGCCACATTTGGGTTCAGAAAGCCCACATGTACTTGTCGAAAAAGTTAAGGCCTCCACAACGTGTCATTGTTAGGTGTGGATTTTGGGCTGGAGTCATCATTGGACCATACTTCTTCGAAAATGAGGTTAGTCAAGCAGCGGCTGTTACTGGTGCCTCATTACAAATTGAATGATATTGATTGATGTGACTTTTGGTTTCTACAAGACATGCCATATCGCTAGTGCAACAATTCAATTACTCTATGAGTATATTCCTGATCCTAAGGTGCTCAGAATTGATGCACTAGATCATGTGATTTATCATCCAGTGGTGCTAAATAACATAATCTATGAGGGCAATTCTGAACACCGAATCAAAGAGTGAGGGGTTATTTGAAGTCAAAGGTGTATACCAACAAGCCCGTAATCACTCTGGCATTGAAGGAGGATAGTCCGATTTTAATAAAATTTCCTATAGGTGGTGCCGTTGAGTTTAATAATTTAAATTGGACTTTAAACACAAGGGCCCAAACTGGGGTACCTCAAGTATAGGAAAAATAAAAAATTATGTAAAATGTTTGTTGTCGATCCAATTTGATATATGGAACCTACTAGATCTTTTACTTTCATATATAAATATCTCGTAAATTATAAAATATAATGCTAGTAGATTTCCTATAAATATATAAATCTGTCGAATCGGCCACATTATTGCACAATAGTCCTGTGAGATATCTACAAAAAGAGTTAGTAAAGAGTGAGCCAGAAAAAACGTATACTTGTACTAAGTTAAATAAAACCGTTCAATATAAATTCCCAATAAAAACTACCAAAAATACGTAAATTTACTCATTAAACATTACAATATTGGAATATTACTCGTTATTTGTAAATTTATTAATTTTTTCCGGAAATCCTCTCATTAAAGATTTTACAGTGGCTTCCGTTACTTGTTTGGTCCAATTACGCTTAAAATCGGACTTGTTCTGGGATACCTTTCATGTGATCTTTAATCCTTTTTTTACAAAAGCCTAATCAATACCTTTCCACAGGCCGAACTTCTGGACAGTTGAGACTATTTGGATTTGCCTTCCGTGGTACAAAATTCACATTATTGTTTGAATACCACTCACGAACATTTTTTCCACAGTGGCTGATGCTAAATCGGGCCAGATATATGAAGGCACTCTGTGCTGTTTCAAGAAAGTTAAAACCCGTTTTTGTGGACACTCCGTAATAAAAGGTGGCGCAAAAGTAATCCTCCTATCAGAAAATGCTATAAATTTTGCCGATTATTGGTCAAATAAATAGTCAGCAATATTCCGCGTTCTGGAGCAGTGTAGCGTAACATTATTTATTAACGTGTATTTCGCATATGTTTACTACACACATGTCAAAACAGAACTGACATTAGGGGCCTCGGAAAATTTATAGCATTTTCTGATAGGAGGATTACTTTTGCGCCACCTTGTATATATTTCTGTGTTTATCATGACTGATGTTACAAATGATTGGCTGTTTTTGCCATAACTGCAAATGGCTTGCCACACAAGAAACTTCTTTGTGAATTTTGTTTGTTTTTTTGTCCGGTATTGTACTTAAACATTACATAAAAATCTTGATCCGAAAGTTGCGAAAAGTTTCACATAAGTTTCATCATCCATCACACAACAGGTGTACTTTTTATAAAATTTTACCTAAATTTTTCGGTCGTTCTCTTACTTTCAACTTCTTTGACGCATTGCGATCTGGAACTTTATGAACTTAATACTACTTTATCCCAACATTAGCTTCGGCTCTGCTCACAAAATAATCAGAGCATTAAATTTTACGAGCTGCTTTTCTGATAGAATTGTTCGATGCTCTTCGAAAGAGTTGTTCGACTTTATATTTTTGGTTTTTGTTCATTGCATTAGTCTTTCAGTGTCTCTTAAACTGTAATAGCTAAATTAATTCTGCTAACAGGATTTACTTTCAATTTAAAATATTTTGACGACCTATATCTCATTTATTATTGAAAAACAGTCGAGACAAAGTAAATTTTCTAAAAGCTTGAATCATACACAATAATTTTTAATTACACTTCATTGCAATAAAACCTGTGGTTTAGAAGATATACAGTATTTTCCGTTTACTTTAAAATCAAACCATTTTGACGTATGTGCTTGTTAGATTTTTTTATGCATTTGTATAGAAAACTAGCTTTGTAATTAATTTTCTAGCTCAAAACTCCTTATGAAGTTAGTTTAAATGCAACTACTTTACTACAACTTTCTTAATTCTTTGCGGTTTAGTGGTCACTTTACTAACCACCTTTTCAATAGTCCTTAAAACATAGTTTATTGGCATTTTGCTAAGCAATTATATTTTTTGAAGTCATCGTTTATGTTTTTTTACAAAACTTTGCCGCCAGGGTGCTCTGTTTAGATAAATATAATAATTTGAAAATATTGTAAACCGCAGTTTTTTTTAAGGGACTTTCACGCATTCAATAAAAAAAAGCACATAGAGTTTATTGTTCACCGAATTCAGTGTTACTTTGCTATTTCGTTAGTTTGGTCAGAAAGTTAAGTCAAAATTATTAGATTTCAAAAAAATGTATACGATACGAAAATTTGTATAATAATTATTTTTAATGACAACAGCCACGGTGGTTAGTAAACTAACCACACCACTCCACTCCACAAAAAGCCTTTGAATGGGGTGGTTTTTCATATTTAGATTTACTTTTTCTTACTTTTTATTATAAACTATCCTTGATTAAAGTAAAAATGCATTATTTTGTAAAAATGCAATCATTTAAATATAAATATGAGGTCACGAGTTTAACACACGTCTGGGCAGATTTTTTTATTTTTTTTTTTTTTTTGTAATTACAATTGTTTTGAATTATATATTTAATTCAATTACCATATAATATAAATGTATGTAGATATTATGTGCAAATACCACATATTGCCAGGACAAATGGGGTACTTTTGAGACATAGCGAAGAAAAATAAGTATTTTTTCTAGTAATAAAAGAATAGTCTTTTTGTCAAGTTATCATTATTTTTCAGTTTATTTTGTAAGACATTTTTTTGCTGGTTAATTTATGCATATTTAACTCGCATATTTTACACAACTTTTGAATGTAAAAAAGTGCGTAACATTTCTGTAACATGGTTATTTTTCACTAGATATTAATGTTTTATACCTTCTTAGAAAGGCAAGATTAGATGTATTTCAAACTTTCCATCGATTTAGATTTCTGTGTACTTAGAATACATAACACATGTGCATATAGCAATTTCCTGGTCGTTCATGGAAGTACCTACTTGTTTTGTAGTAAATAATTAAAGATTATTAAAAAAATTTATTGAAAAAGTTACTACATCCTCTAAAAACCGTAAAATCAATTTATGGATAATACAAAAAATAAATTAAAAAAAAAAAAAAAAAACTAGAAAATAAACATTGGATAAATACTGAATCTTTAGCAATTACACGCAGTATTTACAAGGATACCAGGAATTGTTGTTGCTTTATCATGAAACTCCTTTTTTATATCCTTATTTCTTTTTTCCCAAGTAAATAGTAGTACATAACTCTATAATCATGTTTGTATTTTATTACGCAATATGTATCAAGTGCACGCACAGATACAAATAAAATTTCACATAGCTAAACAAGAAAAATAAAAAAATACAAACATATCGCCAACACATCTTTGTGCGTATTATTATACCGCATCCATACTCACTCACACGCTCACTACTCTTTCACTGGGTTTTTCATTTTAATCGTCGTCAAAACAGTCACGTAGCCGGAGTAGTTTGAAATTTTTCGCGCATCTTCTAGCTGAAAAATAACTTACAATTGTGAATTCTTTGGAGCTGTTCACATGAAATAATCATGTTGCACGTGATGTGTTCATCTGATACGAATTGTATCTGCACAAAAACATGTAGACACACACTCACATAGTTTATACATTAATACGTACTACATACATTAAGGGGGTTTCTCTTTTTCGAAAATTTAAAACAATTCGAATAATCTTAAGCATAGCTGCATTGGCACAGCCGAATATATCTTCCTTAGTGGCTTTTGCTTCTTTTAAACTTTTGTAGATACAAATTTTAAAAGTAAATCCTTTACATCACCAATAAGTCCTTTAACAAGTATCCAACATGAAATTTAGCAGGAATACACAAGAGAGAGTTTGGACTCAATTTGAACAAAGTTGAACTAAAATGAAATTGTTTTCTTAGAAAACTAAACCACCCTAATGTACTGCTACAGCTACTAGTAGAACAAATACAATTTGTCTACACACTTCTAGTGTTTTTTTACGTTCTGAAATAAAAAAGGTTTAATGCTGCTTTTTGTTGCTTTTTTATAACGCGAATTAAATTAAGTCGTTCAATACGAAGAAGCCGAATCTCATTTAAAATTATTTCTATATGGAACAAAATAAAACACACACACAGACACCTTTAAATTCTCATAAATATGAGACTGTGCAAGAACAAGAAAAAAAATTGTAAATATTTTTTAAACAGAGTTACTTAAAATGTGCATGTACTATGTCACTAATGAACTCACACACCGATTTGGGGTATTTTATCGTATCGTATCGCAGGGTATATGTGGATTCAGAAATGTGTCTCATGTCTCCAAACTTATGAACACACATACGCAGTTTTTGTTGGCAAAAGTTTACTTTTCAGTTTTTTAAAGCGTGTACGAGTAATATTAAGCTGAAATAGTAGTTGATGGTGTACAGTGGGTTCAATCGATAACAAAATGGTAATAAATCAGGATCTTCTAAACTACTGGTCTAATTGCAAAATGATGTATAAACAAATTGTAGAGAAGAACATAGGCTTTAGGAAAATTGAATTGGCGACCATCTTGTTAGAGCCCTAGGTGAGATACAGGATGTCAAAATTTACTATGTCGGGTTAGGAGAACTTTGTACAGCTTGTAACTTGTATACAAATGTACAGATTCTAATGAATGAAATCTCTCTCTTCTGTCAAACGTAATGTAGATTGACTCTGGAATATCGCTACCAAATTATCCAAATTTACTTTGAAAATCAATGGCGCAACATATAGAAGACTGATTTAACGCAAAATTGTGTTGGCTTTTGGTTTGTTAATTAACATAACTGCCTCATATGGAGTGAGACGAATCCACAACAGACCACACAGACTCTATTATATTGTTACGAATGTTCAATGACGATTTGAATTCAACGGTCTGTAACGACTGCCTGCAGCATTCATCATGTTTGATGACACGTCCATCATTGACATTGTTCGTAAGTATTGCAACACTGAATGTTTGCGCTGTTGGCAATGACATCGAAAAGCTCTAGAAATCGAATGTACTAGTATGTCCGTTAAGAACATTGTAGATGATTCCCGATAGATGGCGCGTATATAAATAGTGGCAGAGCTGGCAGTCGTGAGTGGAGTTGATCATTGGCGTTGTTAGAGTTAACATCAACTGTACGTGTACACTTGTACGTTATAGAGTGTGTGTGCATTTCTGCGAATTGATATACGTGTATAAAGACACTGAGTGCCTATTTAATTCTGTTGTTGTTGTACATTCTAAATAAATAAAGAGTTGTTACAATTTTAAACTACTAAAACTGCTTTTATTTGCAATCAAAAGTATCCGGTTTATTTAAAGGAAATAAACCTCGTTTTTTAAAGGTAAAAACGTAACAATATCCATAAAAATGCACGATTTGGTGCGGTTTACGCGCTGGCTGAATCATCGGACTTATTATAAAGCCGGAGATCGTTATCGCACCATGATCAATGATTTTTTGTTTGAGAATATGGATGCAATTGATCTGGGCGAGATGTGGTTTCAACAAGGTGGAGCTACGTGCTATACGGCGACCACAAGCATTGATTTATTGAAATCAAAATTTGGCAATAACTTGATTTCGAGAAATGGACCTGTAAACTGACCTCCAAAGTCGTGCGATTTGAAACCTCTCAATTATTTCCTGTGGGGCCACGTGAAGTTAATGGTTTAAGCAGTTAAACTAGTCAACATTGTTCGTGTTGTTCGTGACATACGTTCGTGTTATTCGTGACATACGTCCAGCTCGTAAAAATGGCCCAAAATTGAACGTCCAAAATGCGCTCCGTCAAGAGCAGCTGTGGTGAGCATATGCCTGAAATCATTTTCAAATGTTAATGCCATGTATTAATCTTTCGAATAAAATTATTTGTTTGATTAGAATTTTTTTCTTTGTCTAATTTTTTACAATTTCAATTTCTATCGGCCTTAAAAACGCATTCTTACACAATGATTGCAAATTATACCAGAAGATTTTTTACCATTTTCTTTTTCGATTGACCCCACTGTAAGGTGGCTGTTGTTTGGCTGTTTGGTTGTGGTGATGGTGTCATCCTCTAATGGAGAAATTGTTGTGTGAAAACGTTGAACAAAACATAGACAACAATATTTTGTAGATAACACACAGAAAAACTGTTGACAGTTTCGTTTTTTTCTTTTAAGCTTGCATTCACTTAAAGTAAAGTCTATCTTTATGTACAATATTGTAAAACAAACACACACACACACGCTGGTTCTTAAATACACATCCACATACAAGTATATAAGTGTGTAAGTACTAATGCATACAGAGGCTTTACGAACTTTTTGTAACTTTAAGGATAGAAAAAAAAGAGAACTTAGCAAATTATGTAAATTTAAGTGTTTTTTAACAGCATGCTCCATCAAAAAAATAAAAAACATTAAAAAAAAAAACATCGAAATAACTACATCTACAAACAGCACCACCATCATCAAACACACACACACATACATACATATATAAATAAACAAACATTATAAAATAAAATAAAAACTTTGGTGTAACAAGTCCATTTCAACAGTCTGGTTGGGAATATTTAGATATAAAATATAGTCTGTACTCCAGCAAAAACATTTTTTTATATTTAAAAGTACTCTGGCTTTAAAAATAAATAAAAAACAGCATTAAACAAACAATCAAGCAAACAAATGCTAACAAACATTCAGTCTGCCAAGCCAATCATCCCGGTGACCACCCTTAATTTTATTTTAAACTTTTGACTTTTACAAGTGCGTTTTTTCGCATTTTTTATTTTTTTTTGTTTTTTTGTTTTTGGGTGGTGGTGGTAACTATGGAGAGTTACTGCCAGCATAAAACATAAAAAAGCTCACACACACACACTTAGAATACGAAAAGTTGCTCCACGGAGTTTGTGTTTGTATTATTTGCAGTGTAGAATCATTTGAATTTGACCTTTGGGGAGTATTTTAACAACTTCCTGAGTAGATTGCTAAAGCATTTATTACCATTTTAAGTGCAATTATGTATATTTAAATACATCAGCCACGCAGGGAACAGAAAGAGATGCTGTTAGTCAAACAATGGTAACAAAAAAACACAAAACACTTTCCGAAGACACTTTAGCACACAAGAATATTTTTATATACTTATTTTCTTCTTTTTTGGTGGAAATGAAAGAATGAATGCATTGCAATGGTAAAATATAAATAAAATTCATTTATTTACATAGCTAAATAAAGTATTCTTTTGTGAAATAATATTTTGAAATGTTGTTTAAAATTAATATATAGCAAGGTAGATGACAAACAAATATGTACACAGATCATAAAATGAAAATAATTCCATGAAATATAGAAATTTAATAAATATTTTTAAAGAATATTTCAAATGGTGTCTTTAATATAAGATACCGTTGACGGTTTGCAGTACCCTTTCTAAGAAATACGACAAAGTTATATGTTTTGGTTTCATTTCATTGTTATTTGGAACATAGTAGTCATGTTTATTTTGCTCGCATTTTAATATCTCAATTTCCTATGACAAGCGTGAATCTTATTTTCCAGAATAAACCGGACCAAGAAAGATTATTACACGATTGTAGACAATCCCATACAAGGAGTGAAAATGAAAAATTCATAACATACATATATGTTGAACCTTTTCCGAAAACCCTTCCATTATGGTTTTTATAGAGCTTTATGTCACTTTGTTGGAACAGGTTGTCCATCTCCGTATAAAATCTACCACACTTTTGGACACATTTTTTCTGATCTTCAATTCCCTTTTAACAAAAGCCCAATATCTCTTCACTGGCCTTAGCTCCAAGCAGTTTGGAGGATTTGCCTCTCTTGGTACAAATACCACATTATTGTTCTTGTACCACTCAAGGGCTTGTTTACCATAGTAACAGGATACCAAGTCAGGCCAAAAATAAGTGGACACATTAAGAAGTCTTATGAATGGAAGCAACCTTTTTTGTAAACATTCCTTGATTTAAATTTTGGTATTGAAAGAGCTTTTTGTAACAAATGTTTGGCTTCTTTTGCCGCATCTGCATATTGCTTACCATACCAAGATCTTTTTGGGAAATTTTGTCTGCTTTTGGGTTCTAAACTTTTCTTCAAGATTTCCTCGAGCATCAGCAACATAAAACTTTTGAGCAGGAAGTTGCGAAAACTTGACTTCAAATTCCGTGCTCTGTCTTTGGCCTCTAAATATTTAGCAGAGTTCCTGTCAGCAACTTTTTGAACCGTGTGTATTTTTAAACCTGCATTAGCTTTAACTTTTCGTACCAAATAGCCCGAGTACTGGGCTAACCGGGCTGCGGATGTAATGGGAGATCTCTTGAAAATGCTTTCTATTTATTGGCTTTAGAAACATTATGTGGACCATTCCTTCTACGTGAACCAGGTTTTCTATCAACGGACAAGTTCTCCCTATACTGTTTAATAATATTGGAATCAGTTTGACGACAGACCTTTGACTGTTTGGCCAACTTTTTGTAGGACCGAGTTGGGTTTTGTTGAAAATATTTAATAATTTTAGTTTTCTCGTCACTCATTTTAATCAGATTAACAACAAATTAACATAATTGACATTAAAGATGATAACTGACATGTTTTACAAAGGTAACTTGATAAAAAAAAAAATAAATTAAATAATACTTGGGTTAAAAGTTCTAATGAAAACGGGTGTTAAGATTTTTACGATCTCACTCCTTATATAAATAGGAAATAGGGAAAATAAATACTGGAAACTGGAGTCTACTAATTATAAACACTGTGTTGCCAAAATTGCTGCATAGTATGGAACATGGAAATTGTATATGAATAGTGGCTCGAGAACAAGAACCAGTCAAATATGTGTATTGATCTGTATTTGAACAAAAACACAGAGTGAACATTTAAACTGTTGTTGTGTAAATTTGAAAAAATAAAGACTCGTTATAATTCAAAAACTACTTGGCCTTTTTTATTTGCTATTCACGAATAATCCAATTTATTTAAAGGAAATAAACCAACGTTTTGAAATGGTAAAAATTTAACTATATAATTCTGTTTTGATAAGACATGAATATTTCACTTTTAACATTCTTACATATATTATGTCCTGTGGTTCATATTGGGTACAAAGAGCCACAACGAATATATTCCATTCGATTTGGTTTAATGATATTCGTATTACTTCTCTCCAGCTTAGATCACTACGGCTGACTTCGATGTTCAGTTGGCGACGCCATGTGTGTAACGGTCTGCCTACTCTTCGTGTCCTACCCTGTGTATTCCAGTCAATGACAATTTTAGCTGTGTCATCTGAAGGCCTGTGTATCGTGTGAACAATCCATCGCCATTTGCGGTTCAATATATCAATATGAACTGGCCACTGATTTGTTTGTCTCCAGAGTTCCGTATTAAATATGGTGTTAGGCCAGACAATTTTTAATATTCTTCGCAGATATCGATTATCAAACACTAAGAAGGAGCATAGAAGACCTCAGACTTGACACAAGAGTTAAGGATATCAACCTTGGTGATCTTCGATATGGCAGAAGATTTACATCCTGACCGAAGGGTACCGAATGCTTAGTTGACTTTTGAGATTCGGTACGCTGCATCTTTGCTGGAGCCACCTGTGTTTGATGGTGTCTAGGTAGCAAAATGGCAAGACTTCTTCTAGTTCTTTGTTCCCTATACGAAACTTGTTGGTGTTTAGTGTATTGCAGCGCATTACCTTACTCTTGTTTACGTTTATTCTTAGACCAGCTTTTATGGCCTCTTAATCTACATAGTCGAGGCTCTCGAGTTATTGGTTGGGACTCCAGTTTTTCCTCTATTAGCTTGAGTAGCATTACGAACTATAACATCTAGCACGATGTTAAAAAGCAAGGGAGACAGCACGCAGACCTAGCGGACACCAGCTACAACATCAAAACTACTGCTCACAGCGTTATTGTGGACAACACGACATTTAACATCACGATATAGAGTTTGAGTAAGGCTTATGATCTTAGGTGGGACCCCTTTGCAAGCAAGAATGCTCCATATTGAGTTTTGATTCAGCGTATCAAATGCTTTTTCAAAGTCGATAACAACAGCAACATACTTTTCTGCTTGTTTATTATTACTCAGAAAGACACTGGCTTTATGTGGACGACATTTTTAAAACTTTTCATCACAGAAGATTCTCGCCTGGAAGGAATAATAACTTTAAACATCCTTACAAACTCTGTGAAGTGCATTATGTAATCAGAGGTTTTAGAAACGATAGAATCAAAGCCTGTATCATTCAGAGGTAGATTTTCTCCACAGGTGGAAATATCGATTATGTGAAAGTTTATTGAAGTTAAAAGCAAAATAGTGTTAAAAGCCTTTGAATACCAATACAAGGAAATCTGTGGTTTTTATACAGTATGTTCAAGGAGTATTTCCTTTTCATGTTGCTCATCGAAATAGATATTCACAAGTCAAAATTGATAGGCAACAGTTGTGTTGAATGTTCAGTGTCCATGATAGTCTTAAGTCCAGAATAATACCTAGATATTTTGCATTGTCTGATAGGGACATAGCTCTAAAGCTATTTTGCACTAAAGCTTGGTATTTATGGTAAACAGAACCAGTTCTGTTTTGTTTTGGTTTACTTCCAGACCTATTTCCTTGGCCCAGTTGCTGAACATTCCCATGACATTGATCATGATATTGCTTATCATATCCAGAAACATACCTGGAACCAACAAAACCACATCATCCGCATAAGCAACAATCATTCATTCAACAAACAGCCACAGAAGAGGAGAGATTACCCCAACATGATGTATATACTGCCATTAAACGTACATCCAACTGACTGAGGTATTATCGAATATATGGTGATATATGTATATTTACTGACAGCAAGGCTGCCGTTAACGGAATAGCGGGTGTCTTTACGACATCTAGGTTAACCGAGCAATGCTGGATATCCCTAAATGAGATAGCGAGACATTCTAAGATAATGCTAATATGGGTCCCTGGACACGATGGAAATCAGGGCAATTGTATAGCAGATGATTTGGCCAAAAGGGAAGCGATGATGAGTGAGGAGGCAATCGACCCCTTTTCTGGTATTTCCCTTGTTAAAGGCAAGACGGCTGTTTAGCAGAAACTATATGAGACTGCACAAAACAGGTGGACTAATGAACCTTCCTACAGCGAGGTCGACTTGGCCCGTATATGATGCCAGCAGGACGAATCTACTTATAGATTACCATCGTGAGCAAATAAGGCCAATTGTATCCTATATTACAGGACACTATTTAATCGGGACATATGCTAGAAGAATGGGCCTACGGTACAATGATTACTGTAGAAGCTGCCATAATGAAGAAGAGGAAGAGACTGTGTATCACCTTTTCTGCCAATGTCCGGCCCTGACAAACCTGAGGGAACGTATCCTCGGATCTCCATTCCTATCATGTTTGGACGAGCTATCAAGGATGAATCTGAGACGAATCTATTCCTTCATCCGGAAATCTGGTTGGTTTAATTTGGAGTCAACGGAAGTACTGCAAATACCCTGATGACTACCCATTGAGTATCACAATGGGATCAGATTTGAAAGGACCCAAGTGAGCTGCTTGAGGAGTCAAATAACAATGACCTGGTCCGGCTCATTTCTCTAAATCGGGGCATATTTGTACACAGGTTCTTTATGCAATGTTGTTCTATTTATCTCGTTATGGAGACTGTAGTATTTATATTTAACTTTTAAGTTAGACATATATAGGAAATATTTAGAATGAATGTGTTCATCTTTTTTTTCTTATTGTATGATATTTTAGATATCATTTAGAAAATGTGATATAAAATAATAAATCATATCGTTAGCTTAGTGTGTCTAAGTTAACTTTTTTATAAAAATTGAGATTTTAATACAATACTTTGGAATAAGTAAAAATACATAGTTTGCGTTTAAGAAAATATTAGATAATTTCGAAATTTATTTTCATCTCGTCTGCTGATATCAAAAACGTTGCCACATTGCCTTATAAGTGGAACTCTAGTGACTATAGAAACTTTAATCCAAAAACAGAGTTAAAGCGATTAAAATAAATAAATAAATTATAAAAAAAACAAAAGCACATTTTCTAATGCTAAGTCCTAAATCATTTTCATATCCAAATTTTTGGCACGTTTTTTTTCTACAGTATAAACTAATTTTTCTGAAAACAAAATTAAGTACATGAATTTCTAGACATTCATTTTCAAAGAACCCTAATCATACAAAGCAATATATTAGAATAAGAAACTCTCATAGATTGATGTATGACTAAATTTATAAAAACCAGAAAATATTTTCAAATATGACTTAAAAATGCAAAGTGTAACTAACATATCAAATGTAAATTCTGAATTCACACACATACTGACTTAACAAAAAGTTTGGTGTAACACATTTTGCATGCAATATATGGAAAAATGTAAAACATTTTCAAACATTTTGAGGAACTTCTGAGGAGTAAATAAAGGCTTTTTATACAAGTATTTGCTATTGTTGAAAACCTTAGGACTTGAAGATTGATATTTTAGTAAAATTAAATAATTTCATAAAATTTTGGAACGTCATTTACTTTCAAAACTGAAAAGATTATAATATGGAGAAAAATATAAAATTTGAATTAATTTAAAATCTTAATGGTTAAAGATATCATAACAAAATTTGGAACTAATATAGACTCAATTATCCTAAAATCAATGACATTATAATTTTTGAAAGTTTTTATTCTCAAATACCGAAATTCCTAAACCGGGGAAAATGTGTTTCAAAAACTGAGTTTTTTTTAGAAAAGTGCCTACTGTGACGTTATTTACCGTGTGATAGTAAACAAATTATGTACATATTTGAGAAACATATAGGGTTATACAAACATATAGGCTTTTTCGAGGATCGGTGCTTTGCCTTTTTAGAATTTTTAACTCAAATCTAAATTTTTTTTTTAAAAATTGGCCAAGTTTGGATAGGTCTGGGGCGTGTTGTGTCCGCTTAAGTAAGCCAAAGTTTACTTTGCACGCTTTTGCATTAAATTTTCTTTCCAGATTATATAAAAATTTTATATAGTTCCGAAGAAAATTTTTTTCTACGAAAGAAAAAATATATGGGCCTTTTTGGGAAAAAATTTAAAAAATATGGCACTTTTTACATGTTCCAAATTTGGCTGCGTTTAACTTTTTATAGGAACGAGATAACTGTTAGAAAGTTCTTTTAATACCAATATAGGTGATATTTTAGAAAAAAAAAAAAAAAATCGACACTCCGTAGTCCCGCCACATCTAAAAAACCATAAAAAGATCGAGCAAAATTAAAAAAAAAAAAAATAATAAATAAATAAACCTAAATATCTCTTCAACTAATAGAGATAACCTACTCATGTAAGTGAATTTTTTGTAGATCTTCCTGAGCACTATTCATATTTAAAATTTCAGCTCATTCAAATCATAAATGAATATTTGGTGATTTTTTAAAAAAAAAAAATTGAGACCCGAGTTGACCAACTTTTGAGGTGCAACGCACTAGCCCCCATTAGCGCTGGGAAGCTGAACAACCGGAAATCAACTCGAAAATACCTCAGCTCCAACCACTTGATATTTTGTAACAATAGTTCCCAAGGTACCGAATTATTTCCAAAAAAAAAAAAAAAAACTTTTCTAAACCAGTGTGCGATGGAACACATTCACCACTTTTTTTTCAAATTAAAGAAGTAAAACAAAACTTCCCACATGTGACGCTTTGTCGACATTTGCGAAGCAAAAACCCCATTGTTGTTTACGCTATAATGTTCCACAGTTCCATTAAGAATTTTATTTATGTTTTTATAATGTTTTTTATTTTCTTAAGACCTTTTTATTTAGTGTTAATTTCTTTAAACCATCCGATAGATGAACCGACTGCATACGTATAAAATGCAAAATTGATAAGTATAAAAATCAGTTATGAAAGTATCAGTTCAGTGTTTGGATTGTATGCACAAACCAAACATATAAGGATTATTTTAGATGCTGCCATCATGATAATTTTCATGTAATTTTAAAATATGAATCAAAACATTCCAATCTAAATCAAGTTATTATTTGAAATAAAATGTATTTAAACACAAAGTTGTTTGCTAGACACATTTGTCATGCCTTAGAACATAGCATGATTGCTCATAATCAGCTATTTTTATTCAATTTCCTTAAATTATTGAAATATTGAATTTTAGAAGACGATAATACATAACTTTATAAAATATTTTCAAGTTATTTCTTAACATAACTTCTAAAAGTTTATTGAAATGTTTTTAAATGTGTATAAAAACAAAAATCTATACAAAATGTTTAACTAAACAAATTTAACATGCAACAAGTCGAAATACTTTCGTCTGTATGTGTATAGAAAAAATACAAAAAAAAAACACAATTCTGCCCATTTACCTCATTCAATATAATTAATGTAACGAACTTTTACTATAAATATCGATGTAGTATGTATATAATTCCTACCGTGATTGTATTCAATCTGTGTCAAACTTAATTCAATTGTCGCCCGCCCCCCAAATAACCGTGCGGCTAAATTAATGATGTCCCTCTCTCTGTCTCTCTCTCTCTCTCTATTCGCATCTCTGTCTAGTTCTATTCATTCGATCTCATGGCACATTTGGAATTGTAGTTAGACATGTCTTGTGCTTTTGGATGGTCAAGCCAGATGCTTAAACAAGGTTAAATCGAGCAATATTGAAAAACATAAACGCACACACAGTTACACTTACAACCGCCCACACATGGCTATCCTAGGACGACACGTTCGAAATTGTAACTGAAATCGTTGGTACAACAGCACAAATACAAAAACAACAGCAGCAGCAGCAACGTTAACGTAAACACACACACACACAAGCATATTGAACGAATTACAGGAATAACCATACCAAAGAATGGAATCCAAAAAATGATACAAGCTCAACGTATATGAACAAACACTTTGTCACGTAGTTGATGTATTGTATGTAGTGAGTTTATTAGGGTAGTTCCAATAAAGCATATCAAAGTTGACTACAAAAATATTAAAATTTCTTCTTTAAAAAATAGGAAAACTGCGTCACATGCTTGCTTGTTGTCATATACAAAAGGTTGTCTCACATTTTGCACCATAACATTAATCCTACTGAACCGATTTCATTGATTTTTAATAGTGAACTACCTAGAGTAATGCTAAATATTTTGTGTAAATTTCATTGATTTCGGTTTTGCATTTTGAATGTAAGCGTGATTTACACAGACGGACAACAGGATATTGTCATAGAGTTTCAAAAGAATCAGGTATATATGTAACTTGTGTGAACTTAAGTGAATATTTCCAATTGCAGCTTTAAGTTTAAACATCTTAAATCAAATTGATCTTTAAATTTAGTTTCAAAGATTTTTTATTTCTTTCTAAAGAAGCCTGCCTAATGTACATATGAATTGAAACTCTCATACATACATAAGGAAACATGTGTTCGTATTCTGTGTAAGTGTGTATGTGTGTGTGAGTTTGTGTTTTTAGAAAACTGTTACAAAATGTCATAATTTAGTTTATTAACTTTTCCAAAATTGCTATTCAATGAAGCACACACAAATTATGGTCTACGTAGAAGAGACTTATTTTTTTTTTTTGGTTTTTTTTTGCCCAAAACTTTTTTTGAACCAGTCAGCCAGTCATCTAAATTTATTTATAGTTTTATATTGTATAAAAACAGTTTGAATGTATGGGTTTGTGGATGAGTGGTTGCATGTATGTAATCAAATGGTTGGTTGGTTGTAACGAGAGCGGGGTTTTAGTTTCACTTTACTAATGATTTTTTAATGAAAATTGTGATTTAATTTTTAGATTACAATGAAAACGGTGAAAAAGATTAAATAAAAAGTGTTGTTTTATGGGTTTTTAGAAGAAAAAAAAACATATTATTTCAGCTTTTAGGGTTTATGTCAAAAACCCAGCAAAAAGAGCTTCCAAAACAGGGAAAAAGTAATAGAATTTACAATAAATAACATATAAATGAATAAATTTAATATTATTTCTTGATTCCTCTTAATTGTGCTCTTAATTGATATTATATTTTACAAAATTTGTTTAAAATCAATTGTCTACGTTTTGCTACAATAGGACATCACTTTAGATGAAGAAACATATGAAACAAATTGTGTTCTTTGGCAGTTGTTTTTAACTACTTCTAGAACCTTCAATATAATTAAAAAACAAAATTTTGTGAAAATGGGAAAATTCACTTAATTTTGAATAAATTTTAAAAGAATCCATAAATTTTTATGATCAATATCTCATTTTGTTCCTATTACATGCGGCTTTGCGATAAAGTAATAAGTCTGAACAATTTTTGACGTTTTAGATTTTTCATGATCTTTTTAAAACAAAAACAAACAAAAATTTCACCTTAAAAAATATATTTTTTGCTTCAGTGTGTTATTATAACTCCGAAACTACTGAACCGATTGAAACACAATATATACATGAAAATTTGTACATAGCATGGGAAAATTGTTTTCAAAATTTAATCAATCGAAAGAAGAAAATTAACTACTCAATTTTATGTATATCAAACAAAAAACTAAAATTTTGTGAAAATGAGCTAATTCACAGAATTGTTAATAAATTCTAAAAGAATCCATTAATTTTTATGATGAATATCTCATTTTGTTCCTATTACATGTAGATTTGCAACAAAGTAATAAATCTGAACAACTTTTAACGTTTTAGATTTTTCATGATTTTTTGAAAACAAGAAAAAATTGCTGTTTTCACATAAAAAATATATTTTTTCCTTCAATTAGATATTATAACTCCGAAACTACTGAGACGATTGAAACGCAATATATATATGAAAATTTGTACATAGTATGGGGAAAATGCCTTTAAAAACTCAATCAATCGAAAGAACATTAATTACTCAATTTTATGTATATCAAACAAAAACCTCCCCCTTTGTCTGATAGCGTCTGTTCTCCTTTGGAGCGGCTATCAGACGTTCCATCAAGCCATGTTCCCCTCACTGAGAGGGGTGGCTTTGTTGGATATTGTCCGGCTGGTCCGAAAGGGCTCCTTATTGTCCGTCCGAAATCCACCAGCGTCTGTTTCCCATATTGGGCGACTGGTGGTCTGCGTCTGTTATCCCCAGAGGGGCGGCAGTTCTCAACACCTGGCAGCAGGTATAAAATGCAACAAAAACTTGTCCGTATGGACGAAATGGAAGGTCGCAAATCATGCCCCATGTACCCGGTCGGGGGCTTCATAATCTCCGGGGACCCTACTCCCACAGCGATGGTAACGGGCTGTGGTGAGTCGAATGTTACTGGAACCCAGGCTAGTCAGGTGATTACACCGGGCCAGGCTAGTCTGCATGCTACTGGTGTCGCAGGAGGTCGATCTGGTACACCCAGGTTGGCTGAATGTATAAAACAACAAACAATTGATGGTAGTGTCACAAGCGGCGAGGTACCTCTGGACTTCTCTCCAAGTACCTCCAAAGCTGCTAAAGCCCTAACCGTCAAGGCGGTTAAACCCCATTCTTCGGGTGCTTCTGAGGGGGAAGCGACTAAGTCGCTCCCCTTAGTAGCCTCCCATATGCCAACTGTGCGTACAGGGTCTGTGATGGAATCCTCCTGCCCTGTAGCCGCACCACCCCCTGCCAACTCCGGCTCCGATATCAGTCTCAGGCATAAAAACCCTGCAAGAAGGGCTGCTACCACAAGGCGTTCCGCCTTCCGTCTAATTGAGGCTCTTGGCTCTAAAAAAGCCGAGGACCTCACAAAGGAGCAACAAGCTTCTCTCGCTTGGGCGAAAGCTCATATTGCTGGTCTCAAGACCGCCCCTCCTTCTGCTGAGTTATCAGCGGTGCCTAAACGGCAACGTTCAGAGGAGGATGCGACAACCAAGAGCCAGCAACCGGGACCGAAAAGGCCCAAAGCGGCGCAAAGATCTTTAGCCAAGTCTTTCAGCGAGATTGTCAAAGACAACCTCGTTAGGGCGGTTATAGATCGGATCCATATCCCAATTAAATTGGGATATGGTGAAGCAAAAATTGGTAGGGGTGTTCTGGAAAGTTCTAAAAGAGAACCCAGGCACTCCTCCTCAATGCGATGATGCTGGCTGGTACCAGGGTCACGTTAAACTTATGTCTTGTGTAGATGAACGCTCAGCGTTGCTACTAAAGACTGCCGTCGCATCGTTGGGTGAAGTATGGCCGGGATCTAGGCTTGAGGTGGTATCGGTGAGTGAGATACCCCGAAAGCCTAGATCCATAGCTAAAATTCCAGCTGAGCCATCCAGCCCGGAGGAGATCTTGGAGATTCTCCAGTGCTGTAACCCACAGCTTCCAACTAATGATTGGAAAGTTGTTAAGGTTACTGACGCTGAAGGATCTTCTAGAAAGGCGATCGTTGTCCTGAATAAGGACTCTTTGGGGCCGCTAAGGAAGACACAAGGGAAGGTGTACTATGGATTTGGTACGATCGTCCTGCGTGTCTACCGAAGCGACAACAAAGACGATACCTCCTCAGATGATGTCAAACCCATGCTTTCGGAAGAGGGCATGGACTGCAATGACGCCGCTGATCCAATCGACAATGAAGATACCAACTCTGTCTCCGAACTGGTTGGTACCTTCTTTGAACGGATGGACGAGGCGGTGGACGAAGACGCCCTCCTGAATTCTGACCAGGAGAACGCCGACGTCACCGTTGTAAAAATTGAGTATGGTGAAGGTGACTCAAATAAATCTTCACCACTCTAAGGCAGCATCTGCTGCACTGCTCCTCCGTATTGTCAATAACGGGGAGGAGCTAGTCATGGTCCAGGAACCTTGGGTCCATCAGGACCGTATCTGTGGACTATGTTTGAAGGGCTATAAGCTCTATTACGCTAAAAGCGCAGGTAAAATTAGATCCTGTATATTGGCTAAAAGCTCTTTGAATATCTTCATTCTGTCTGATTACAGTAATGAAGATACAGTAGCAGTCTCATGGGAAACCAATGAAGGCAGTTTGTTGTGGCTAATCTCCAGCTATATGGCGCATGATCATGGGGAGCATCCGCCAGATGCTATCCGCAGTGCTGTTAAAAAGGCGAATGAGTCTAAGATACCTTTGGTTATCTGTGCTGACGCTAACTCGCACCACATTATATGGGGTAGCAGCGACACCAATACAAGAGGTGAGAGTCTTTTCAGTTTCATTCTTAATAGTAGTTTGGAAGTAGTTAATAGAGGTTCGGAACCTACCTTCATTGTTTCAAACAGAAGTGAGGTTCTGGACTTAACACTTGTGAGTGCTGAGCACCATAGTATGATTACTAATTGGGCTGTCGCTAGTGACTGTTCCTTCTCTGATCACCAATATATTGACTTCAATATTGGTGTAGCCTATGGGAGTGTTAATAACATTCTAAACAGGAGGAAGACCGATTGGGATATGCAATGCGGCGTACTCTCTCGGTCTTTACCTAACCCGCCCTCTATTGAGAGCACGGAAGATATTGAGATAGCAGTTGAAACACTCACAGAAGCGTTCCAATCGGCTACTAATTTGGCCTGTAAGCCGATCACCCCCAGAGGTAAGAATAAGCCTCCATGGTGGAATCCTGAAATTGCACACGCCAGAAGGGTGTGTCGTAAATTGTTCAACGAGGCTAAGTGGTTGGTTAACTGGCCGGCATACAAGTCTTCATTGAATCACTTCAAGAACCTTACGAGGAATGCGAAAAGGAAAGCCTGGAGGGACTTCTGTAGCGGCGTGGAAGGATCCTCCGAGACTAACCGATTACGTAAAATTCTATCAACCTCTCCGGTTGTGCCAAGCTATATACAGAAACCATGTGGTAGCTGGACTCTGAATAGTAAGGAAACACTTGAGGTCCTACTGGACACTCATTTCCCAGGCTGCCTCCCAGTTGATGCTGAAACTGTGAATGGGGCTGCTGATTCCGTTGCTCCGTGTGATAACTCTGTTCTGGTGAACAGGGAAAGAATTCAGTGGGCAATTAAAAGCTTCGACCCGTTTAAATCCCCTGGGCCGGATGGTATTATTCCTGCTGATCTTCAGAAGAATGAAGAAATAGTTGTTCCTTGGCTCATCAACATATACACAGCGTGCATAAGATGGACCTATATTCCCACATGGTGGACGAGATGCAGAGTAGTCTTCATTCCTAAAGGAGGAAAGGCGACTCATACTAAACCAAAGGATTATAGACCAATTAGTCTTGCATCCTTTTTGCTGAAAACCCTAGAAAGGGTGATTGATGTATACCTGAGAATGACCATTCCGACGGAACTCATCTCTAAATCCCAACATGCCTACACTAAGGGCAGATCTGTGGAAACAGCTCTACATTCGTTAGTCGGCTCCATTGAAGAGTCACTTTCACATAAAGAGTATTCACTTGTTGCCTTCCTTGATATTGAAGGGGCTTTTAACAATGTCAGGCCCGACGCCATCCTATCTGCGATGGATGAACTTGGGATTGATCTATGTGTACGCCGACTAGTCGGAAAGATACTCGGCTATAGAGTCATATGTGCCACCCTAGGTGGCATCAGTTTTTCAAAAGTGGCCAATCGTGGAACCCCACAGGGTGGTGTACTATCACCACTTCTGTGGAATCTGGCTATGAATACCCTGTTGGTCAGGATGGACAACAGAAGGATCAAAACAGTCGCGTATGTTGACGATGTTGCAGTATTTATATCTGGTAAATTTCTGGATACAATATCTAGTTGTATGGAATCGGCACTAAGTACACTGAGTGAGTGGAGTATATCTAGCGGACTTAGTGTGAATCCCCAAAAAACGGAATTGGTTCTCTTCACTAGGAGGTATAAGATCGATAACTTTAGACCACCTAGACTGAATGGAATCAGTCTTGAGATCAGAGATAATGCTAAGTATCTTGGCATCATTCTGGATAAGAGATTGTCCTGGAATTTGAACATTCAAAACAGGATAAATAAGGCCTATGTGGCCATCTACTCCTGCAAAAAGGCGATTGGTTCCAACTGGGGTATTATGCCTAGAGGTATCAATTGGATTTTCAAAGCAGTCGTTAAACCCATCTTGTTCTATGGAGTATTGGTGTGGTGGCAGGCTATGGAGAATGCTACTCACCGGAAGGCCGTTGAACGAGTTCTAAGGACTATCGCGATAATGATTACAGGCGCTATTAGGTCTACCTCCTCTAAGGCACTTTTCACTATTCTAAACTGGTTACCAGTGGACTTGATGGTGATACAAATGGCTCTCAACTCTGCTGTGAGACTTAATGCTGGTTGTTCATGGTCTGGTAAGGACCTTGGACACTCTATGATACTGAATTACTATGGGCACATTCATGGTAATGTCGATTACTGCATCGCAAAACCTTTTTTCGATAGGCATTTTCATATTATGATCCCGGATAGGGATTTATGGCAACGCGGACTTTTCCCCCCTACTGGTGTCATACGAATATACACTGATGGCTCTAACAGGGGTGATAGGGTTGGTGGTGGTTTCTATATTGAAAACTTTGGGATAAAGTCCTACTTTAGGCTACCTAACTTCTGTACTGTTCTTCAGGCGGAAATTACTGCCATTAAACGTGCATCCAACTGGCTGAGGTATTATCGAATATCTGGTGATATATGCATATTTACTGATAGCAAGGCTGCCGTAAACGGAATAGCGGGTGTCTTTACGACATCTAGGTTAACCGAGGAATGCCGGATATCCCTAAATGAGATAGCGAGACATTCTAGGATAACGCTTATATGGGTCCCTGGACACGATGGAAATCAGGGTAACTATATAGTAGATGATCTGGCCAAAAGGGGTGCGATGATGAGTGAGGAGGCGATCGACCCCTTTTCTGGTATTTCCCTTGTCAAATGCAAGATGGCTGTTCAGCAGAAACTATATGAGACTGCACAAAACAGATGGACAATTGAACCTTCCTGTGCTATAGCGAGGTCGACCTGGCCCGTATACGATGCCAACAGGACGAGTCTACTTATAGACTATAGTCGTGAGCAAATTAGGCTAATTGTCTCCTTTATTACAGGACACTGTTTAATCGGGACACATGCTAGAAGAATGGGCTTACGGTACAATGATTACTGTAGAAGCTGCCATAATGAAGAAGAGGAAGAGACTGTGTATCACCTTTTCTGCCAATGTCCGGCTCTGACTAACCTGAGGGAACGCATCCTCGGATTTCCATTCCTATCATGTTTGGACGAGCTAGCAAGGATTAATCTGAGACGTATCTATTCCTTCATACGGGAATCTGGCTGGTTTAATTTGGAGTCAACGGAAGTACTATAAATACCCCGACGACTACCCCTTGGGTATCACAATGGGATCAGATCTGAATGGACCCAAGTGAGCTGCTTGAGGAGCGGCTGCCCATGGAACCTAACCTAACCTAAACAAAAAACTAAAATTTTGTGAAAATTAGCGAATTCACTTAATTGTTAATAAATTCGAAAGAAATAAATCGATTTTTATCACCGATATCTCATTTTGTTGCTGTTATATGTGGCTTTGTGACAAAGTAATAAATCTGAACAATTTCTGCCGTTTTCGATTTTTCATGATTTTTTTAAAACAAAAAAATTTGCTGTTTTCACATAAAAAATATATTTTTTGCATAAATTTGTTATTATAACTCCGAAACTACTAAGCCGATTGAAAAGAAATATATATGCGAAAATTTGTACATAGCATGGGGGAAATGTTTTCAAAATTGAATCAATCGAAAGAAGAACATTAACTACTCAATTTCATGTATATCAAAAAAAAAAAAAAAAAATTTTGTGAAAATGAGAGAATTCACTGAATTGTTAATAAATTCTAAAAGAATCCTTCAATTTTTAAAATCTGTATCTCATTTTGTTCCTGTTACATGTGGCTTCGTGATAAAGTAATAAATCTGAACAATTTTTGACGTTTTAGATTTTTCATGATTTGTTTAATACAAAAAAAATTAGCTATTTTAACGTAAAAATTATATTTTTTGCTTAAATTTGTTATTATAACTCCGAAACTACTGAGCCGATTAAAACGCAATATATACATAAAAATTTGTACATAGCATGGGAAAATTGTTTTCAAAATGTAATCAATCGAAACAAGAACATTAACTGCTCAATTTTATGTATATCAAACAAAAAACTAAAATTTTGTGAAAATGAGCGAAATCACTTAATTGTGAATAAATTCGAAAAAAATCATTAGATTTTTATCACCGACATTTTATTTTGTTCCTATTACATGCGGCTTTGTGATAAAGTAATAAATCTGAAAAATTTTTGACGTTTTCGATTTTTTATGATTTTTTTAATACAAAAAAAATTAGCTATTTTAACGTAAAAATTATATTTTTTGCTTAAATTTGTTATTATAACTCTGAAACTACTGAGCCGATTGAAACGCAATATATACATGAAAATTTGTACATAGCATGGCAAAATTGTTTTCAAAATTCAATCAATCGAAAGAAGAATATTAACTACTCAATTTTATGTATATCAAACAAAAACTAAAATTTTGTGGAAATGAGCGAATTCACTGAATTGTGAATAAATTCGAAAAAAATCCATAGATTTCTATCATCGACATTTCATTTTATTATTATTATTTGTGGCTTTGTAATAAAGTAATAAATCTGAAAAATTTTTGACGTGTTCGATTTTTCATGATTTTTATAAAACAAAAAAATTAGCTATATTCACGTAAAAAATATAATTTTGCTTAAATTTGTTATTATAACTCCGAAACTACTGAGCCGATTAAAACGCAATATATAAACGGATTAAAGGTTATGTAAATTAAAATTCTTTAAGTATATTTTGATGATATTGGGCTAACGGTTTTTGAATTATCATTAATGGAGGAACGTTTAAAAAAATTCTCATTTTTACTTTAAAATATTTTGATCATGTTCGACCTATTCCGATCACCGCTTTAAAGTGAAATAAGAAGTACTACAACATGGCATCTTCGACGGAAACCTTGTGGATAAAGCAACATTTTGCCTTTAATTTGATATTTAGTTGCCTGACTATTATAGAAAATAGCTATATTTAAATTGATTTAAAGAGTTCATCATATGAATCTTAAAATTTTAGCGAATTGATTCTTCAACTCTATTATACAATAGAAAAAATTTAAATCGCTATTTATATAGTTTTCATTGTTATTGTTTGTTGGGAGCATGCAATGTTGCAAATGTCACAAGAAACTCCTATTATACAACAGCAACAACAACCAAAACATTATACATATATCCGGTAGTTTTAAAAGTAGCAATCGCCTACTTTTACACTGGCTACAACGCTACTTATACAACCACTAGTTACCCTTGAGTACTGTGGTATACATTAAGGTGGAACTTTGAGTCGCTTTGTCTAAGAATCTATTCCATAATTCTAATAAACTAATTTCTGTTTCAAAATCTATAAAGAAATATTTAATTTTTCCAATAATAACTTCTGCCAAAACAGATCGTTAACAATTTTTTGAGATTCCGATAAGCTTCTGACTGAATTGTTGAAGATTCACCACCACCGAACCTAAAAATAGTATTAAAGATTCAGAAACTGGTTTGACTATAAGCTAAAAAGTCGATTTTAAGGACTGAGAACGCAAAAATCTTAACATACATACATATTTGGCCTCAAAATTTTTAGCAGAATTCCTGTCAGGAACTTTTTGAGCCTTGTATGTTTTTATACCTGCACTGGCTTTAACTTTTCGTACCAGATAGTCTGAGTACTGAGCTAACCGAACTGCTTTCCTACCGGATGTGTTGGGAGCTCTTTTGAAATGCTTTCTATTTATTGGCTTTGGAAACATCATGTGGACCATTCTTTCTATACATGAACCAATTTTTCTATCAAGAGACAAGATTTCCCCATACTGTTTAATAACATCGAAATCAGTTAAGCGGCTGACCTTTGATTGTTTGGCCAACTTTTTGTTGGTCCTACAAAAAGTTGGGTTTTGTTGAAAATATTTAATAAATTTAGTACGGAATTTTTTCTTGTCACTCATTTTAATCAGATCAACAACAAATGAAGATAATTGATATTAAACATAATAGTTGACATGCTTTACAAAGGTAACTTGATCAACAAAAAATAATCAAATAATACGTGGGTTAAAATTTTTAATGCAAAACATGTGTTAAGGATTTTTCGATCTCAATCCTTAGTTTTCGCTAGTGATCTTGCTAGCAATTGGTAATATCAATTGTCTGTTCCGCAATTACATGCCGGCCTCTACAATTCTGTAGCAACCAAAATGTTTGATAACTAGTTCCATTGACTGCAGGGTAAATACATACTCTCACACACAAACACACTTTAATGACATTTTATAACAACACTCGAAAAACTTTTCTGACATTTTTGTCATTTAAGTTTTTTTTAGTTACTTGTTTTTTACTCTGTAAAACACAGGTGTGTCGGAAAAATGTCCACAAAAAGTTTATATAGTTTATGTTTGTCTAACGTAAAGAACCATTGCAGGCAGCTACAGTGGCATAAAAATACCCTACAAACACAGTATAGACAGTAGAAAAGATAGAAGAAAATCAAGTTTGAAAGGGAAATTTCACAAGGAGACACAGATTTATCGAGTAACACCCATTAATTGGAAAGCTTTCGAGAGCCAAAATTATTATTTATAGATATATCTCAAGATTATATTAGAACAAAAAATACATAAAAGTAAAATACTATGCAGAACTTTCCAAATAAGATATAAAGATGTGATTTTCACACTTCGAAAAATATCCGCTGGTTTACTCCATAGAAGTATTCACAAAACTCATTCGTTGACTTCCGAACCACACCAGTCTTCTTTCAATGAGTTGAAAAAATGGCTGGGTAAATGGGAAATAATGGTCAATACTACCAACTGTGACTATGTTTCTCCACATAAGTAATGATAACTCAAAAAGAGTTAATCCGATGTTTTTAAAATAGACTTAGCAAAGTGGAGACTTACATAGCCTTTAATCCGTTTATATATTGCGTTTCAATCGGCTCAGTAGTTTCGGAGTTATAATAACAAATTTAAGCAAAAAATATATTTTTTACGTTAAAAAAGCAAATTTGTTTGTTTTAAAAAATTCATGAAAAATCGAAAACGGCAAAATTGTTCAGATTTATTACTTTATCGCAAAGCCAGATGTAATAGAAACAAAATGAGGTCATAACAATTGCTGGATTGTTTTTAAATTTATTCACAATTCAGCGAATTCGCTTATTTTCACAAAATTTTTGTTTTTTGTTTGATATACATAAAATTGAGCAGTTAATGTTCTACTCTCGATTGATTTAATTTTCAAAACATTTTTCCCATGCCATGTACAGATCTTCATATATATATATATATATATATTGCGTTGCAATCGTCTCAGTATTTTCGGAGTTATAATAACAAATTGAAGCAAAAGGTATATTTTTCAAGTTAAAAAAGCAAATTTTTTTGTTTTAAAAAAATCATGAAAAATCGAAAACGGCAGAAATTGTCCAGATTTATTACTTTATCGCAAAGCCACTTATAATAGGAACAAGCTGAGATATTGGTCATAAAAATGTATGAATACTTTTCGAATGTATTCACAATTAAGTGAATTCGCTCATTTTTACAAAATATTAGTTTTTTGTTAAATATACATAAAATTGAATAGTTATTGTTTTTCTTAGACTGATTGAATTTTCAAAACATTTTCCCCATGCTATGTACAAATTTTCATATATATATTGCGTTTAAATCGGCTCAGTAGTTTCGGAGTTATAATAACAAATTGAAGGAGAAAATATATTTTTTACGTTAAAATAGCAAATTTTTTTGTGTTAAAAAAATCATGAAAAATCGAAAAGGGCAGAAATTGTTCAGATTTATTACTTTATCGAAAAGCCACATGTAATAGGAACAAAATGTGGTATTGATCATATAAATTGATGGATTCTTTTAGAATTTATTAATAATTCAGTGAATTCGCTCATTTTCACAAAATTTTAGTTTTTTGTTTGATATACATAAAATTGAGTAGTTAATGTTCTTCTTTAGATTGATTGAATTTTGAAAACAGTTTTCCCATACTGTGTACAAATTTTCATACATATATTGCGTTTCAATCGTCTCAGTAGTTTCGGAGCTATAATAACAAATTGAAAGAAAATACATATTTTTTACGTGAAAATAGCAAATTTTTTTGTTTTAAAAAAATCTTGAAAAATCGAAATTGCCAGAAATTTTTCAGATTTATTACTTTATTGCAAAGCCACATGTAATAGGAACATAATGAGATTTTGGTCATAAAAATTTATGGATTTTTTTCGAATTTATTCACAATTAAGTGAATTCACTCATGTACACAAAATTTTAGTTTTTTGTTTGATATACACAAAATTTAGAAGTTCATGGTCTTCTTTCGATTGATCGGATTCTGAAAACATTTTCCTAATGCTATGTACAAATTTTCACATATATATTGCGTTTCAATCGTGTCAGTAGTTTCGGAGCTATAATAACAAATTGAAGGAAAATACATATTTTTAACGTGAAAATAGCAAATTTTTTTGTTTTGAAAAAATAATGAAAAATCGAAATTGGCAGAAATTTTTCAGATTTATTACTTTATTGCAAAGCCACATATAATAGCAACAAAATGAGATATCGGTGATAAAAATCGATTTATTTCTTTCGAATTTATTCACAATTAAGTGAATTAGCACATTTTTACAAAATTTTAGTTTTTTGATTGATATACATAAAATTGTGTAGTTAATGTTCATCTTTAGATTGACTGAATTTTAAAAGCATTTTCTCCATGCTATGTATAAATTTTCATGTATATATTGCGTTTCAATCGGCTCAGTAGTTTCGGAGTTATAATAACAAATTGAAGCAAAAACTATATTTTTTACGTGAAAATAGCTAATTTTTTTTGTTTAAAAAAATCATGAAAAATCTAAAACGTCAAAAATTGTTCAGATTTATTACTTTATCGAAAAGCCACATGTAATAGGAACAAAATGAGATATAGGTCATAAAGTGTGTTCGCACATTTTAACAAAATTTTAGTTTTTCGTTAAATATACATAAAATTGAATAGTTAATGTTCTTCTTTCGACTCGAATGATTCTTTCGATATGAAAAGCATATTTCAATAATTATACCTTGGAATCCATATCGATCACCGTATTTGATGCCCCACCAACCATTTTTATGATGAATAATTTTATCACAATATGTTATTATCAGATTATGATATCCCTAAGCCGAGAGCAACATAATAGTTAGTCCTTCACCATATAAATGTTTGTCACAAGCATATACTTGTAACCATATATATGGTTGATACAACCATGTGAATCGTAGATTAACCATATTATAGTTACCGCAATCATATATGGTTACTGTGACTATAATATTGTTAAACGACTTGTAAAATTGTTGAAATGGTTACAGTAAACATGCACAACTATATTTTTGTTTGGACACTGCTTGATTGGTGCGCATCCTAGGAGACTGAACACTCCATACAACAACTTTTGTAGAAGTTGTCATGATGTGCCCTACTATATCGGTGGCTTGGACTTCTATAATAGGTAGTTCTTTTTTGCATGATCTAGCAGATATATCTACTGTGAACGTTTGGAATATGGATTCGTTCATTCCTGCATCATTCGTTGGTTTGTCACTGAACCAATTTCCGACATGTGAAGGACGTCTTGAGGACCTGAGCATGATCCTTAGGGTATCACAAAGGGTCCAATTCAAGTGCCCAATTGAGCTGGTTAATACTGGCTGAGTTTATAACCTATCCTTCGATCGTGTGGTTGTATACAACCGACTCAATGATGTAAGACTAGGTTTTAGATAAGTAGCCAAAAAATATATCTAGTCCGGTAGATAAAACTTCAAACTACTAAAACAAAATTTCTGTCAGAATATGATAAACCAAGAATTCATAATTTTTATAATTTATCCCTAGATTATCGCAGCACTGGGATCGGTTGCAACATATCTTAAAATTCATTAGATGACATTATCCTAGAGCTTTCATATTAAGTAAATATTTGTTGCCTCTCACTTGTAAAGATTCGAAATGACACTTAAACATAGAAAACTTTGTTTTGCTAGTTTTATATTTCTGTAGGTCGAACAATACATTAAATTTCCTTCCAAAAAATGCTACCAAAGAGCCTTCCGCAAAAATGAAATGAAAATATGCTTTTGAAAAAAGTTCTATGCGTAAAATTACCTTTGCCAGTAGGAAGCCATTATGCACGGAATTTCTCTGGCATTAACTAAAGAAATAAGGAACCTAATAAACGAATACTTTCTACCTTATTGACAATAGAGCGTAAACAATTTGAAAAATTTTAGTGAAATATTTAAAGTTTTATTTTCCATCTTAAATTTTATGCATGTAAAAATGTTTGTAAGCCAATGAATGTTTAAAAAAAAAGAAAATAACTACGACAAACATTATGAGAAGTGTAAGGGAGTAGAGTAGATGTTTTTTATCGCTGTTGCACAATAACAATACTATACAGTAGTACCAAGATAGTTATGTGAATACGTGTGTGATGGAGCTGTGCAGCAGCGGTATGTTTTAAGAACTTTTAAATAGTATAGTTAGTATGTATGTTTGAATTTATGTATAAAATACATCTCTTGATATGTACGTATGTACCTACATCCCTCCACATACACACACATTAAACAAAACTAAAAAAGAATAACTTTTTGAATTTGTTATTTATTAAAAACAATGTGGCAAAAGCCCCGCTTTGCTTTTCTGTTTTTCTTCTCCTTCTCTTGTTTTTCTATTATTAAAAACTACGATATTGTTGAAATAAAAAAATAAAAAAATAATAATAAAAATACTAAAAGGCAAGAGTTTCGTTTCGCCAGCCTCGAAACTATAAGAGCTGGGTACCGTAAAGCACAAACTAAGAGACCCCTTTAGCAAATCCTTAATAGTGACTAACATGTTTTTATGTGCTTGTAGTGATAGTTGCCTCTTGTTGTTTTTGTTGTTGTTTCTGCTGCTGCTACTACTATTCTTGTTGCCATTTACAGCCACACAAAGAGGCGTTATTTAAGGCGACACCAGCAACACAAAGAAAAATGTATTGTTGGCAATAAAATTGTATATGCAATCCAAACAAAAAAAAAAAAAAAAACAAAACAGAACTCCTAAGAAAACAAGAAACTAGTACAAAATAAATAATAATAAAAAACAGGAAAAAAAAATAAATACTTTGGTATTGTATGTTGAATATTCTATGAAGGATTTCATAATACGTACAAGACGTACGAAGAAGTTATAACACAGCAAAGCAACAAGCTAAAACTTTATTTTTCTATTTTCGTTTTCAGTTTAGAATCTAATGTTTACCTTGAAAAACAATAATTTCAACATAAAATGTAAATAATTATGCCTAAAGCAGAATACAAAGGGATGTGATTTACGTAAGTTTTATTTTAATTTATTATTGTTTTCCTTTTGCAACAACAAACAAAAAAATAAAATTATGTCATTGATCTTTGAAAGTCTTAATTAAAAAAGGGTTTTGGTACATGAAACGCAAATCTAAATAGTTCTGTTCTAGTTCTGTTCTAGTTCTGTTCTAGTTCTGTTCTAGTTCTGTTCTAGTTCTGTTCTAGTTCTGTTCTAGTTCTGTTCTAGTTCTGTTCTAGTTCTGTTCTAGTTCTGTTCTAGTTCTGTTCTAGTTCTGTTCTAGTTCTGTTCTAGTTCTGTTCTAGTTCTGTTCTAGTTCTGTTCTAGTTCTGTTCTAGTTCTGTTCTAGTTCTGTTCTAGTTCTGTTCTAGTTCTGTTCTAGTTCTGTTCTAGTTCTGTTCTAGTTCTGTTCTAGTTCTGTTCTAGTTCTGTTCTAGTTCTGTTCTAGTTCTGTTCTAGTTCTGTTCTAGTTCTGTTCTAGTTCTGTTCTAGTTCTGTTCTAGTTCTGTTCTAGTTCTGTTCTAGTTCTGTTCTAGTTCTGTTCTAGTTCTGTTCTAGTTCTGTTCTAGTTCTGTTCTAGTTCTGTTCTAGTTCTGTTCTAGTTCTGTTCTAGTTCTGTTCTAGTTCTGTTCTAGTTCTGTTCTAGTTCTGTTCTAGTTCTAGTTCTGTTCTAGTTCTGTTCTAGTTCTGTTCTAGTTCTGTTCTAGTTCTGTTCTAGTTCTGTTATAGTTCTGTTCTAGTTCTGTTATAGTTCTGTTCTAGTTCTGTTCTAGTTCTGTTCTAGTTCTGTTCTAGTTCTGTTCTAGTTCTGTTCTAGTTCTGTTCTAGTTCTGTTCTTGTTCTGTTCTAGTTATTTTCTAGTTCTGTTCTAGTTCTGTTCTATTTCTGTTCTAGTTCTGTTCTAGTTCTGTTCTAGTTCTGTTCTAGTTCTGTTCTAGTTCTGTTCTAGTTCTGTTCTAGTTCTGTTCTTGTTCTGTTCTAGTTATTTTCTAGTTCTGTTCTAGTTCTGTTCTATTTCTGTTCTAGTTCTGTTCTAGTTCTGTTCTAGTTCTGTTCTAGTTCTGTTCTAGTTCTGTTCTTGTTCTGTTCTTGTTCTGTTCTTGTTCTTTTCTAGTTCTGTTCTAGTTCTGTTCTAGTTCTGTTCTAGTTCTGTTCTAGTTCTGTTCTATTTCTGTTCTAGTTCTGTTCTAGTTCTGTTCTAGTTCTGTTCTAGTTCTGTTCTAGTTCTGTTCTAGTTCTGTTCTAGTTCTGTTCTAGTTCTGTTCTAGTTCTGTTCTAGTTCTGTTCTAGTTCTGTTCTAGTTCTGTTCTAGTTCTGTTCTAGTTCTGTTCTAGTTCTGTTCTAGTTCTGTTCTAGTTCTGTTCTAGTTCTGTTCTAGTTCTGTTCTAGTTCTGTTCTAGTTCTGTTCTAGTTCTGTTCTAGTTCTGTTCTAGTTCTGTTCTAGTTCTGTTCTAGTTCTGTTCTAGTTCTGTTCTAGTTCTGTTCTAGTTCTGTTCTAGTTCTGTTCTAGTTCTGTTCTAGTTCTGTTCTAGTTCTAGTTCTGTTCTAGTTCTGTTCTAGTTCTGTTCTAGTTCTGTTCTAGTTCTGTTCTAGTTCTAGTTCTGTTCTAGTTCTGTTCTAGTTCTGTTCTAGTTCTGTTCTAGTTCTGTTCTAGTTCTGTTCTAGTTCTGTTATAGTTCTGTTCTAGTTCTGTTCTAGTTCTGTTCTAGTTCTGTTCTAGTTCTGTTCTAGTTCTGTTCTAGTTCTGTTCTAGTTCTGTTCTTGTTCTGTTCTAGTTATTTTCTAGTTCTGTTCTAGTTCTGTTCTATTTCTGTTCTAGTTCTGTTCTAGTTCTGTTCTAGTTCTGTTCTAGTTCTGTTCTAGTTCTGTTCTAGTTCTGTTCTAGTTCTGTTCTTGTTCTGTTCTAGTTATTTTCTAGTTCTGTTCTAGTTCTGTTCTATTTCTGTTCTAGTTCTGTTCTAGTTCTGTTCTAGTTCTGTTCTAGTTCTGTTCTAGTTCTGTTCTTGTTCTGTTCTTGTTCTGTTCTTGTTCTTTTCTAGTTCTGTTCTAGTTCTGTTCTAGTTCTGTTCTAGTTCTGTTCTAGTTCTGTTCTAGTTCTGTTCTAGTTCTGTTCTAGTTCTGTTCTAGTTCTGTTCTAGTTCTGTTCTAGTTCTGTTCTAGTTCTGTTCTAGTTCTGTTCTAGTTCTGTTCTAGTTCTGTTCTAGTTCTGTTCTAGTTCTGTTCTAGTTCTGTTCTAGTTCTGTTCTAGTTCTGTTCTAGTTCTGTTCTATTTCTGTTCTAGTTCTGTTCTAGTTCTGTTCTAGTTCTGTTCTAGTTCTGTTCTTGTTCTGTTCTTGTTCTGTTCTTGTTCTTTTCTAGTTCTGTTCTAGTTCTGTTCTAGTTCTGTTCTAGTTCTGTTCTAGTTCTGTTCTAGTTCTGTTCTAGTTCTGTTCTAGTTTTGAAAAGCAAATCACAATCATTGACATCTCGTTATTATTTTATGCTTTTTCTTTTGCATATAATTATCCATTTGCTAATCATAATGTTATACTAAGTGTCCCCCTGGCATTATCAAATGAATACATTTGCTACTATATAGCTGAGAGAAAGTCAACGATTTTATTATTATTTATATGAACACATAAGACAAGGTGTTCACATAATTTTCTTGTGACAGTTGATTTTTCTCACAATGCGTTTTACAAATGTTTCAGCATTTTTATTTCAAGATCTCATATGGAAACATCAAGTTTTAGTTGAAACATTATTCAATTTTATACAACCCAACACGTGAAGCTACAACACAACAACAGGATTTTATTTGTGTTTCTATTATTTTTGCTCGTATGTTATTTGGAAAAGATAAATGAAGACATTTGTAGCAACAATAACCAAACAAGCAGCCAAACAAACAAACTGCAGCTAACTGTAAAACATTATTACATACAAAGTTACAAACATTTGTACACGACACTCGAGAACAAATCCCATGTCTGCAATGCACTGCCATGAAAATGTTACAAAGTCATTCTATGCTCTTGTTGAAATTCGAAGTAAGTATGTAATATATTGATGTTATATTTTAGTTTTACTTATTTTTATTTGCAAACAAATACAAACATAAACAAACGTTCATACTCGTATACACATACTTATGTATGTGTTAATATATTGAAATCTTTCTTGTATGTAGTCGTTTTACATACTGGCATTTGTATGTAATGTAGAGAAAAGCAAAATTACTTGCTCTTGTTCACACAGGTAAATAACATATTTGAAAAGTGTATTTGAACATTAATATTAATATTAAACTAAATGTATAGACAACATTTATTTCAAATTGTTTGAAATGTTGCTTTTTAATGGATCGTGTATATAATATTTGTACATTAAAACAAAAGTACATACATTTGAATGTATAGTGTATAAATAATTTATGGATAAGGGGTAAAAGTCTGTGTTCTTAAGTATTCATATGGCTCTAGGTAATATTTTGAATATTTATTATTAAAGTGTTGGACGTTTCGAATCTAAAAAAATACAAACAGAGTACAGTTTTGAATATCTCTAATTCATCAGCTATACAAATTTACTAATTACAATGTAAAATCTATAAAAGCCAATAATTTTCACATACATTGCTATTCAATCGATTTGGTTGTTTGAAAAATATATCTGTACTAGCTATTTCTCTTGTGAAATCTATTTACTGGGGCGAATGATCATTAATTATGACGGATGAATATCAATCATACGCCTGAGTCAAATACTTTGAATAGCTTGTTAGAAAATTCATTCACGTTGAATAATTGTTTATGAATTTTATGGAAAAGTAAACAAATTTAAAGTATCAGGTTTCCCTAAATTTACGTAACACTTTAAACGAATATGTACGTTTTTCGTATATATAACTCAAGAATGTGTATATGGGTGTACCAAATTTGTATTGGAATTATGACTTAAAAAAGTGCCATTTACAGTAGATGGCGTATCTTTTGAACACGTTTTTTGTTTTTAATAATTTATATGTCATTTTGAAGGGTTCATATCTGTCATTTATTCTCACTTACTTATTGGACATTATAGTGTAAACAACAAAGTTTTTTCTTTGCTTCGAAAATATCGAATTTTGTGCCAACAAAGCGTCTTCTGCGGGAAGTTTTGCTTTACTTCTTTAATTTGAAAAAAGGTTCAGCTGAACTACACCGATTGCTTACCAAGCTTATGGTGAATGTGTTTCATCGGTTTCAATGTGCCAGAGATGGTTTGTGCGGTTCAGAAGTGGTCATTTTGACACGGAAGACAAAAATCGCCCAGGCCAGCGAAAAAAGTTTGAATGCCAAGAATTGGAGGCATTACTTTATGAAGAGTGTTGTAAAACTCAACAAGAGCCTGCAAAATCATTGGGAGCTACTCAATCAGCAATTTTAAAATGTTTGCGAGCAGCAGGATTCATTCTAAAACATAGGTCTCCAACAGTACGCCTGCGGGCACTGTCTATTAGGGTGACAACTGATTTTTTATTTTTAGATTTCAAGAAGTGCCGGGTGGAATACTGTGACACTAGGTCTAAAAGTTATGTGTTGAAAATTTGAGCCAAATCGGACAAGGATTTCGGGATGCGCATCGAAGTCAAAAGTGGCGAGGTGGCGCAAAAGTAAACTTCCGATGTTTTTTGGCTGTAAATAAAAAAAAAAAAATGAAAAACTTTGATTCTTCTTGTGGATTATTTTGATGAGGTCTTTTAATTTTTTTTACATCAAGTCGAGAATATGATGTCATGTAAATGGCCGCCGCCACAGTTGATTGTCCTTTGAGCCCTTTTTTGTCATTTTCCATCACTTTGGCCAAAACTTCCGGCGGTAGGTCCTCACATTCTTGACAGATATTGTCTTTAAGAGCTGCAAGAGTCTGAGGCTTGTTGACATAAACCCGCGACTTCAAAAAGCCCCACAAAAAGAAGTCTGGAGCGGCCAAATCAGGCGATATTGCTGGCCAGTGCAAATCGCCAAAACGGGAGACTAGGCGCCCGGGAAATGCATCCTTCAGCATATCGGTTGTGGCACGTGCAGTGTGTGCCATTGCACCGTCCTGTTGGAACCACATGTTTTCCAATCCCAATTCATCAAGTTGCGGCAAAAAGAACTCGTTGCTCTGTAGCGCTCACCATTCACAGTACCCGTTTGGCCCACGACGTCTTCGAAGAAAAAAGGTCCGATGACTCCTCCA
Source organism: Calliphora vomitoria (assembly GCA_942486065.2). Taxonomy (NCBI): domain Eukaryota; kingdom Metazoa; phylum Arthropoda; class Insecta; order Diptera; family Calliphoridae; genus Calliphora; species Calliphora vomitoria. The sequence goes on along the minus strand of OW818031.2, from coordinate 13,878,151 downwards.
GCGAAAACAGCACACCATACAGTGACTTTGAGCGGGTGTAATGGCTCTTCGTGGGTTACACGCGGATTATCAGTGCCCCAGAAGTGTAAATTTTACGTACCCGCTAAGATGGAAATGGGCCTCATCACTCATGATTATTTTTGATGAAAAATCATCTTCCTCTTGGTGGTGATTAAGGATGGCTTGAGCGTATGTTAGACCCGATTGGCGGTCTGCAGCTAACAGCTGATGCACCGTCTGGACTTTGTACGGAAACATCTTCAAATCTTGTACCAAAATTCGGTGTAAAGACCGTCGACTGATACCTATTTGCATGGCACGTCGTCTGGTCGATGTCCACGGCGCTTCCATGACATCCTCGGCTACAGCAGCAATATTCTCTGCAGAACGGCACGCCTGGCAGCATCTCGTGTTGTGCCAGTCTCTTCGAGGCGAGTGGCTAAACGTCGCAGTGTTTCACCAGTAGGCGTTGGACGGCCAGGAAATCTGCGACGAAATTCACGTTGTGCCAAAGTCACCGACCGATTATTGGTCAAATAAATAGTCAGCAATATTCCGCGTTCTGGAGCAGTGTAGCGTAACATTGTTTATTAACGTGTATTTCGCATGTGTTTACTACACAAATGTCAAAACAGAACTGACATTAGGGGCCAATCGCAAAATTTATAGCATTTTCTGATAGGAGGATTACTTTTGCGCCACCTTATAGATATTATGTGTAAATACCACATAATGCCTTTCTGATAGGAGAATTACTTTTGCGCCACCTTGTATGAAATGATTTGTGAAACTCCTTAACTTTCTACATTATGTTACAGAAATATGTAGATTTATTTATATTAATAAAAATTACAGTAAAAAATATTTTTTAAGTTAAACCTATATCTTCTTTGAGTCAAATTGACCCACAAACAAAATTATCTCTAAAATTCGGAAAAACTGCAAATTTTCAGTTTTTGTAAAAATGTTGCTACTAAATAATTATTTTTGCAATCGAATGCAAAAGAATCGAAATGTGTACGTAATTGTCGTTCTAAGAAGATACAAAAGACAAAAATTGGTTAAAAAGTGTTAAAGTTATTAAGAATTCCCCAGACCATTAACGTGTCTCAGCCCACTAGCACAAGAAATTTAGGAACAAAATTAACATATTTTAAGAAATATTAAAATAAAAGCTAACTTTTACTTAAAATCTATCTGCATTTACATTTGTATGAGTTTTTGTTTTTGTAGGATTCCGCTAACCTATTCGCAGGAATGTCCAAAAAAAATATTTTTTTAACGGCAGTTTCGAATCTCCATATTTAAATTTTTAAAAAATTTGTTAAAAAAAATTTCACAATTTTTTGATCATCACATTGGCATATATTGAGATCATAATAGAGAATAAAAATATGAAAAAACTATGTCAATATCTCTTACAGTTTTTCCGTACCTGCGATTTAAATTTTGTGATATTCGGAAAAAAATTTTTTTTGCCATTATTAGCGAATGGGAGCCATTGCCTTACTGTTACGAATTTTAAGTAAATCCTGCACATAATCTTATAGTTCAAGTAATTCTAAATAAAGTGGCAGCAAAAGATCTGCTGAAATCTGGCCAGACCATCACAGGAACCTGTACCGAACGCAACTGATTCGTCCGAAGCAAGCATTGGCCGAAAAACGCCCAGAATATAGGGCCAGACATGAAACCATAATTCCATAATAACAACGCTAGGCCACATGTTGCAATACCCGTTAAAAAGTATTTAAAATTAAGTGTTTGGGAAGTTTTGCCTCACCCGCCATGTAGTCCAGACCATGCCCCGTCCAACTACTATTTGTTTCAATCGATGCAGAATGCTCTCTCTGGGATACGTTTCACTTTGAAACAGAGTATGCAATATTGTCCTCAAAAGATAAGCAGTTCAGATGGGAAAATTTATATTGTACAAAAGTTTCAAAAGAAAAGCTAACAATTTAAAAAAATAACTGAATTTTAAGTCTGATCATATTATTCCCTCAAGAACAATTTTAGAAAATCTTGTTATTTTGCTAGAACAAAAGCCATCGTAAACAAGCTAAATTTCCTCTTTAGTTATAAAATGCCCAAGTTCTTTTACACCTCCAACAAATGGAGCCCAGCTAATAAACATTGTATATATTTAATTACATAGTTTATAACTGGCTTTATTAAATGCCGGGAGATCTGTTTATGATTTCATTTGCAACATGACTTTTTGATGAACAAATTCATTTGAAGATGCATTTTATTTTTGCCCACGTTTCCAACTTCAAAGAAGCACTTAATATTATATGCATTTAGCGTGGAAATAGTTGTATTTATTTTAATTACATGTTACATGCTTTTGACGTTATATAATATGAGCTAAAGAAATAGAAAAGGAAAATGTAAAAGATTAAACAACAAAACAGGCAACAGTTTTATTGCACTTCAAACTTGTAAAATTTCAATGTCAATTAGTGGAAATGTGTTTGTTTAGAAATCATGAATGCAATTAGAGCAGTATCTTAGAAAATCTTTAATATTTCAAGAATCTGCTCTGTTTATTTTTGGTTTCATGTTAACAATAGTTATCTCCCTCTCTCTCTCTCATATGCGTCAAATGATTTGAGAATTATATACACTGTTCAGTTTTATAACTCCATTTCAAAAACTAAAGACATCATTTCATTTTCGCCAAATACTGTGGCAACTTTAAAATTTATTTCATTTAAGAGTTTTTGAACTCTTTTCCATGACCTGACACATTTCATGAAAAATGATGCTTTAAAAAAAAGGTCTTCGTACATTCGTTGGTTCGTATGCTGCAACATGTTGGTTGGTATGTGGCAAAGTGAAGTATTTTTGCTACTTATCTCGCCACTCTAACACATTTATAAATGCTTTGCTAGACTATTAAATTGCAAAAGTTGTCTAAGTGTGATAATTTATTACCTACATCTATACGTTCCATCATATACTTACAAACAAACATACAAATACATAGCATTGCTCTACACAACTTTCGGTCGTTCGCTGGTTCCTTTTCTCTCCTCTCTCTCTCTCTCCTCTAACCAAAATACACATGAATGTGTATGGAAATTTTGTTCACAGATTCTTTTGTGACAGTGTATGTGTGTGTGTGTGTGTTTGAGTGCTTACCTGCAAGTAGAAATGGAAAAATAACAAAATTAACTAAATTTCTGAATAAAAGAAAATCATTCGTTCAAAGTATGATGCACTTTTGCACATTTATGTGATTTCAAGTGTTTTCGGTGGTCAATGGAGGCTGCACTTGATATTTTTCACACTTATCTGCAGAATTTTATCGACTAACATTTCTTTAACTTCACTTTAAGTACAAAGTGTTAGAGTTGAAAGGGAAATTTCATGTATTTTTCTTGTTGTGGATAGAGCAAAAGTAAGAATAATGGCAAGTTTCGATTAATTTGAAAAAGTGAAGTATTTATACCCTATACCAGGAGCGTGTATTGGGTTAATGCTGATGTTTGAAACGTGCAAACAAATATTTTCCCAACAACAACCTTAAAGTATACCAGTCTGATCAGGATCACCTTTTGAGTCATCCCTCCGTTCATGTTAACCCTGTAACAAACAACAGTTCGCAATTTCAAAGATAATTCGACAATGTTTTCTATTGTCCCAAGGACGAAGTCTATCTAATTTGGTTAGAATCGGTTCATGGTTTCTCCTAGCCCCCATAAAACTGTCCTAACTGAAAATAGTTAAGATCTCATAAATATCTTAATTATATAGATATCCAAACAAAACTTGAACAAATATGTTTTATATAAGCTTAACTTGCCAGTACCGATCGGTACATACTTTACCATAGCTCCCATATAAGGACCACTCATGAAAATTTATTTAATAAGCATAAATCTCTTAAATTTGTTATTAACCAAATAAAATTCAACACAACCAAAATTTCATAACCCTCTAAAACGCAAACTTTAAAAAGCTACCAAAAAAATTGTCGAATAATTTTTTTAAGGTAATTATGACCCAATAAACTCAAAACAGCCATCAGAAACTAATTTGCAAATTAAGTTCAGGGACCAGGTGTAAAAAGGTGAAGAGTGCCTCAGGGCATTATTGCCAGTTTAGGTTTAAAAAACAATAAGATGTTAACATTAATTATGATACGATTTTATTGAAAAACTAATGAAAAATATACAAAAAGTAAGAAAATATATTTTACTGATGATACTCCTAAAAACAGTTTTTGGCATTTGAGAAGCATAAATGAAGATCGCATTTTGAGCAAACACACTGTGTTTCCGACTTTTTGCATAGTTTGCACCATCTTTTGTGCCTAACCAGATTGGAAAGTGGTCGATATTGCCATTAACTGGATGTTTTGCTTTTTCGCCAACTTTTGAACTTCCTGGCTGTGCACAGTGGGGGATCTGAAAAAAAAGTGGAAATAAATATGTAACTTCTAAACGAATAGCTCGATTTTAATAAAATTTCCCATGGTTATAGAGGAGGTGTTGATAAGTTTAAGTTTTGAATTTGGGCTTAAACAACCAAGGAGGGGCCGAGCCACAATGCCCCAAAGTAGGGCACCTCGGGTATATCAAAAATTAAAAATGATGCCAAATTTTTGTTTGCGATTCGATTTGAAATATTTTTATATGTATGGAATGTACTAGACGAGATCTACAAAAAACATTGCTTTAGCCATATATTATCTCTTATAGTTTACGAGTTATTCGCATTTGAATTGTAAAATTTTATTTTTTTTGCCTACCTTGGTCTGCTATTTTGCTAATAACGGATCCAATTCCGATTTTCTTGAAGTGTCTTTTTTTGAATTAACAACAAATTTATTAATAATCTTAAGAAAGAAAAGTTAAAAAATATTTACTGAGTCAAAAGTTATGTGGATCAAACTTTAAAAAAATAAAAAAGTCGTTTTTCCGCCATTTTTTTTTTTTTTCGAAAAAAGTAACTACATTAATTTTAAATTATACAGAAAATGAGAAAAAGGTAAATAATGTGTTTATATTTTTCTGAAAGGTAACATTTCGGGAAATATTACAAAAGCAAAATAATATCAAAATTTGTATTATTGCGTGGTCCAGAGCCTTCCGAAGTAGACCTATTTTTTATGAAAATTTCAACTTTAGACAACATATTCTAAAATCGCATAGCTGCTTTCAAAAAATTAAGACCTGTTTTGTATGTCCCAATATGTTCTTCAATACGGTGCAAAGGGATTTCATAGCCCCGAGCTTGGTGCCTTCAATAGATTCAAAAATCAAAAAAATCACAATTGTGGGATTTTTTTAAATTTTTTTGGAATTGTGGGATTGTCGGAAACAATTTACTAATTTCTTTTTCACTTTTGTATTTCGATCAAAAGTTTCTATATAAGTCTAAAGTTTCATTAAAAACGATTCATAAACAAAATTTTTATTGCATTTTAAATATTGAAATTTTCCAGAAAAATCAGCTACCATTTTTTATTCCCATATTTTTGAAAAAAGTCTTCTATCATTTTTTTAATTTTTAAAATTTTTTTATATTTTTGAAAATAGGACATAATTTCCTACATGTTGATATATAATATGTATATCTTTTCTTTTCCACTGGTTCCTTGATTGATCATGAGTCAAGGCAGATAATTTAATCCGTCTGTGGTCTCTATCTGCCATTTCTATCATTTTTTTTATATAACAAAAGGGTAAAAAACTAAACAATATAAATTTAACTGCAAACCGCAACAGTGCCCAGAGGCACCCCTTAGTTTTTGCGTACTCAACACACTTTCTGTTAATTGTTTAACATTTACAAATTCATAAACTGAAGGAAGAATATCTTACTAAAAGTTAATAAAACTTTGATTTAAAATAAAAAAAAATCATACACAAAATTTCACGTGCTAAAATTATGACATCACTCACAAAACAGCTGACAGAACAAAAAATTAAAAATGAGAACATTTTTAATTCAATTCAGAAAAGATCAATTGGAATTCAGATTTTTCATTTGATATTCAGAAAATCCTAATTGAAAATGAGATTTTTCATTTCACATTCGAAAAAGAACAATTGATAATGAGAATTTTCATTAATAATTCGGAAAATAGAAATTGAAAATGAGAATTTTCATTTAAAATTTTGAAAAGAACAATTGAAATTTTAAATTTTTACTTTAAATTCCGAGAAGCTCAATTATCAATAATATTTTGCGTTTGAAATTCTAAAATTTTCAATAGAAATGAGATTTTTCATTTCATATTCAGAAAAAATCAATTAATAATGAGAATTTTTATTTGAAATTCGGAAAAGAAAAATTGAATTTGACATTTTTTTATGTGAAATTCAGAAATTCCTAATTGAAATTAAGCATTTTGATTTGAAATTCAAAAAAATTAAAATATTTAAAAACAATAGCAAGAAGAGCTGTTTAAAAAGTCCTACCTTACTAACCATAGATAAATACACATAGATCGGAAACTCTCCTGTCAAAAACCTAAGCGTTTTGAAAGTATTAGTAAAAAAACTACGTGAAAATTATTGTAATCGCATGTGAAATTATTTTGAGTAATATGTTTCTAACCTTTTGATAAAATTGAGTAAGGAAAATGTAGCATATTCTCGGTTTTTTAGGGCAACATTATTATACGCTTGTCAGACTACATTTTTCAGAAAAGAACACAAAGGTAAAATGCATCATTTATTCCAGAATGAAAAACTTTATTATATACCATTTACCAAGTACACTTAAGGATAAAAAATGTTGGTGAAATACATTTTTTGTTGATAAAACAAGTGTAATATAACATTCGTGTATGAAAGCTAGAACGAGACGAGCTTTTGTTTATTGTAGTACAATTTGTGTGCTATACATAAATACTACATAGATAAAGCAACAACAAATTGAGGTAGTCGTGGTTTTTTGCTTATATTTAAGCCATTTTTGTACCGATTTTCTCGATTTTAAATAGCTACCTAAGTTCGACTATAGCATATACATTGATGTATCAATCATGTATGTATGTTATTGGAGAGCTTCGGAAAGTTGATTTCAACAGTCAGACTAGCAAATGGACATTGCTACATCCACTCCGCTATCTCTAACCATTCAGAATATACTTTATGGGATTGCAAATGTAAAATGTGTAAATTGTAAACAGAATGACAAAGGTTTAAAAAGGTCTGCTTTTAGATTATATATTTAGATTATAAATCATTATCTAACATAAAAAGCAGCAGAAAGGACTTTGATGCTATTTGCACAGTCGAGCATTTTCGTATTGAAAACGAGTATTAACTGATTTTAAGACTTTTTTAAAACTGTAATATAAAACAAGTAAGAGAGCTATGTTCGATTGTGCCGAATCTTATACACCCTTCACCAAATTATACTTTAAAATAAAATTAAATTTTTTTTTTTTTTTTCGAAATTGGTTTTTAAAGTTTTTTCCAATTTTTAAAAAAAAAAAATTTTTTAATTTAAAAATTAATTTTTTTTTTTAATTTATTAGTGAAATAAATTTAAAAAAAAAAAAAAATGTTTTTTGTAAAAAAAATTCGGGTTAAAAAATATTTTTCTCGATTTTGACCCATTATAGGTTCAACTTACTATAGCCTTATAAACATCGTTGCAATGGACTTTGAAATATCTATAATTAGATATCCATATTGTCTATATTTATGACTTAGTAATCGAGATATATATCAAAAATAGGCCAAAAATAAAGGTTGTCTCGGATTTTTGCTCATATCTCCGTTATTTATGGACGAATTTTGCTGATTTTAAATAGGAAACTTCTCGAAAGCATGTCTGACAGAATTATTGAAGATTTGGATCCCGAAGTTATCTGGGGTCTTCAGAAAATTGATTTCAACAGACAAATGGACATGGCTAAATCGACTCTGCTATTTATAAGGATCTAGAATATATATACTTTATAGGGTCGAAAAATTATACAGTGGAAATTACAAATGGAATGACAATCTTATATATACCCTTCTCACGAAGGTGAAGGGTTTAATAAAAGTATTTTCTCCGCTTTGGTACTTTTGGGAAATTCGAACTAGCGAGATCTGAAAATATTAATATTTCTGGTGAATTTATTTTTATTAAATCTATTCACGCCATGGAATTAAATGTGTACAGCATTTTGGTAACCTCAAGGAGGGACCTACAAAAGGTACCAAAAGAGTTAAATACAGGCAACTTTTTTTTATTATAAAATAATGAATTTTTTACCTTATGGAGGTGTACTCATATAAACAAAATTGCACATTATGTACATATGTATTTCAAAACACAAATAACGAAAATGCAAAGAAAGGAAAACACACTTGAGAATCCCTTCAACTACAATTTAAGTGTGGCAGAGAGTGCCTCCGTGTTAAGACTAGAAAACGATGATGATGGCAATGATGGGGCTCGGGGATTGTGGGTGGCAAGTTACGTAGAAAGAAAAGCTTTTGCAACATAATTTTATGCAATTGTAAGTAAAGTGGCACTTTAGTGGTTTGCATTTGACATTTTTTTTTGTATATATTTCTGCTCATGCTTTCCTGCTCATATTTTCTGTGTGTGTCAAATATAGTAACATTTTGTATATTTTATGTAACATTTGTTAATATATTTGCCATTTTATTTGTTGACATGTTTATTTCACGCTAAAATGCTTGTTGCTTTACCCAACAATAACGTGCAACTGACAATAAATGTTATAAGTAAAAAAAACAGAAACATTTTTATTGGAAACCCATTAAAAATTACTTTTACTTATTTTTATTTTATTTTTTTGCATTAATGAAACACATACATATTTGAAAGCTCTATTAAAAACGTCCCTCTAAACAGACTGAAAATGTTTTTATTTTTGTTCTTAAAACTGTGTTTTACAACATTGGCAATGTTCCAGAATATTTTCTTTTATATTTTACATTTACATTAATGCGAATTCATATCTGTGGGTTTAAAGGCAGTCATGTTATTTGAATAAAATAAAGGAAATTTGAGAATTTTTTGATATTTTCTAGAAGTATTTAAGATAAGATAGTTAGTTACGTATAAGTACATACGTATAGTACCTTAAAGAATTTTAAGAACTTTAGTTTTTAAAACTAGTCATTGAAGTGGGAAAGTGATTAGGGGATTGACATTTATTATGTGAAGTAGTTGTTTTAAATCTTAACACCCAATATTAGTGGCACTTCAAATTGAGTACATATCGATCCCTAATAGCAAAAATATCTTAACTAACAATATATTGGATTTTCGCTTTTAAAAGCAAATTGATAATTAAGGATTATTTAAATAATCCGATGAAATTTTAACGGTATACTTCATTTTAGTGATTATGTAAACTATATTTTCACGCATTTAAGATGTTTTCGCTGTTAAGGCTCTATATGCTAAATTTTAGTTAATAACACGAAACAGATAATCGTTTATATCTTTGATGAACACTTAAGAACAATACATTGCTTTCCTATATAAAAGTTTCTTTACAATGTATTGTTATTGAAAAAGAAAAAAAAATACATTCATACTTGAAAATTCTTGTATTTTGTTTACTTATATTGTAGATATTTTCCCTTTTGTAAATATTTGTTTTGGAAAAAATTGCAATAATAATGACAACTATTTTGTAATTCAAATGTTCTTCGTACTAATCTTTATGCCATAATAAACTCTCAACTAATTCCTATCGTTCTTCATCTGTGAAAGTTCTAAGAGAGAGAGAGACGAATGCAGTGTATAGTGCATACATGGTCCAAGGATCCAAGAAAAATATGCAAGTCTAATGTTTTGTATACAATGTACTGCTTGCCATATTTTAAACTATTGTCTATTCTATGCAATAACACAAATACTTATGCAACATGAGCATTAGACAGCAGCAGAAAGATGACTCCTTATTTGTTCTCTTAAGCAGTTTTAACATAATCATAATGTATCTTTAATCATTTTCTAAGTAAGAAAATAATCATCTAAACAAAGAGCATACAGTACAGTTTGGTACTTTTTAACATACTCCTTGCTTACGAAATCGTATTTGAATTTAAATTAGTTACATAATGTCCCTAGATAGCAGTACCTCTCAAACTTTAACATATCTGTGGGAATTACTAATATTGCTGTAGAACATACAACAATGAATAAAAGCTTTGAGTTGAGAATTGTTTGCAAGTATAACAACATTAAATGATTAACACTTTCAATCTAGAATTCGAATGTACTAGTTTGTCCATTAAGATCATTGTAGAAGATTCGCGAAAGATGGCGAGTGTATAAATAGTGGCAGAGGTTGCAGTCATCAGTAAGAGTATCAGGGACGCTGTTCGAATAAACATCAACTGTATTACCAGTGTATTGTTATACATTACCAGTGTTTAATTTAAGTGTTTGTGTGATTCTGCGAATTTATAAACATGTATAAAGCACATTTTAAATAAATAAAGAGTTGTTACAATTTTAAACTACTAAACGTTTTTTATTTGCAATAAAAAGTATCCGGTTTATTTAAAAGGAAACAAACCATCGTTTTTAAAAAGGTAAAAACGTAATACTTTCATTTCGAATCAACATTATAGAGTTTTTTTTACTAATCTAATAAATATCACAAATATAGTGGTATAACTTAAAAATGCGGAATAGATGGCGCATCTTTAGAAAGCGGTTTATGTTTTTAATAACTTATGTGTCGTTTCTTGTCATTTATTCTCACTTAGTTATTGAACATTATAGTATAAACAACGTTTTTTTTTCTTGCTTCGAAAATGTCGAATTTTGTGCCAACAAAGCGTCATATGCAGGAAGTTTTGCTGTACATCTTTAATTTGAAACAAGTAAGAGAGCTATGTTCGGCTGTGCCGAATCTTATATACCCTTCACCAAATTATACTTTGAAATAAAATTTAATTTTTTTAAGAATTTAAAAAAAAAAAAAATTTCGAAATTGTTTTTTAAAAGTTTTTTTCAATTTATTTTTTTAATTTATTAGTAAAAAAAAATTATGACAAAAAAATGTTTTTTGAGAAAAAAAAAAAAAAAATCGAGTTTAAAAATATTTTTCCCTATTTTGACCCATTGTATGTCCAACTTACTATAGCCTTATATAAGAGCCCGGCAACACATGCGATACGTCAGTTGTTGTAAGAGCGAAAAATAAGAAAAGAGAAAAATTTATACTCTCATATTCACTACAATACAGGCATGGAAATTTCAATTTTGAAATGGTGGTATTTTAATTAAAAATAATATGTTTAAATTTAAAATTTCTGTTAGACTTCTTTACTTATATCGATTTAAGAAAGCATTTTAGATTAAAATTCGTTTCTTTTTGAAGTTTATAATTCTAAAAACGTACACCATACGTTGATGTTAAAAAATATTAAGTTTTCCATCCCTGCTTTAGTAATCTTCATGTACAAATACAAGAAACATGCGACAACACAACCTTCTTTAATGAACGCACAAACGAGACTGATTGAGTTTTTAATACGTGTGACTACGTTGTTGTAAATTTAATAATGGCCGAAAAGCACGCGTGCATAGGAAATGCCTAGCTCTGCCTTATATACATCGTTGCAATGGACTTTGAAATATCTATCATTAGATATCCATATTGTCTATATTTATGACATAGTAATCGAGATATAGATCAAAAATAGGCCAACAAAATAGAGGTTGTCTCGGATTTTTGCTCATATCTCCGTTATTTATGGCCGGATTTTGCTGATTTTAAATAGGAAACTTCTCGAAAGCATGTCTGACAGAATTATTGAAGATTTGGATCCCGAAGATATCTGGGGTCTTCAGAAAATTGATTTCAACAGACAGACGGACATGGCTAAATCGACTCCGCTATCTATAAGGATCCAGAATATATATACTTTATAGGGTCGGAAAGTTATATTGTGGAAATTACAAACGGAATGAAACACTTATATATACCCTTCTCACGAAGGTGAAGGGTATAAAAAGTGCCGCTGAAACACACCGATTGGTCACAGAACTGGTGATTATAACACGGAAGACAATGATCCACAGGCCAGCCAATAAAGTTTAAATACCAAGAATTGGAGCCATTACTCCATAAAGATTGTTGTAAAACACAACAAGAACTTGCAAAATCATTGGGAGCTACTTAAGCAGCAATTTCATAACATTTGCAAGCAGCAGGATTCATCCAAAAGCAGGGAAATTGTGTACCATACGAATTGAAGCCGAGATACCTTGAAAGACAATTCTGCATGTCCGAAATTAAGCTTGAACGCTATAAAAGAAAATCATTTTTGCACCGAAGCATTACTATCGATGAACAATTTATCCATTACAATAACCCGGCCAACCAGCCGAATCGACACCAAAGCCAAATATCCATGGCGCTAAGGTAATGCTCTCTATTTGTTGGGAGCAAAAGGGTCCTATATACTGTGAGCTGCTAGACATGAAACCCTAATATTGCTTTAGGTGTCGGTAATGACTTCTCTCGCACTATGCGAGTGGTTGTATATGGGACCTCATCAAATGAGTTCAAGATTAATTCAGGGGTACCGCAAGACTCCGTTCTTTCTCCTACTCTATTCCTTATTTTTCTAAATGACCTTCTAAGTAAAACTTCCAACCCTATATATTCCTTTGCAGATGACAGCAACATTTGCCATTCATATTCATTCAACTATAGGCCAAGCCTTTCGGAGATTGGGGTAATGAGGCAAGACATGAATGATACACTTAACCAAGATCTTGTGACAATCTCTGAATGGGATTATGCGAACCGAGTCGATTTTAATGCACGTAAGACTCAATGTTGTATGTTAACACATAAACGCACGACAGATCATGTTGCTTTATCTGTTTCTATGGGTGGTGTAAATATTAAGGCATCAGAAGCTCTCGATGTTCTAAGCATGAGAATTCAGTGTGATGTTCGCTGGACAAAACACATTTTTCAAGTGTCAAAAGAAGCATTCAAGTGCCTCGGTTTTCTAAGACGATGTAAGAAATACTTCACTTCATCTGATCTCCTTACTATTTACACCACCTATATCCATCCCAAAATGGAATACAACTCTCATGTATGGGCCGGTGCTTCGAAGTCTATTGTCGAGTTACTTGACCGCGCACAGCAGAGGGCGAAGGTGCTTATCGGTGGCAGTAGGGTATCTAGCTCTATTGATTCTCTGGAGCATCGTCGCAATGTGGGTTGTGTTTCACTATTCTATCGATACTACAATGGAATGTGTTCTGATGAATTTCGGGAACTTGTTCCCGATACCCGAAGTTTCTTACGAAATACACGTTCATCATCGGGGGCTCATCCATTCGTGGTCGATTGGACAGTAGATCGCACAACACACTACAGAGAAAATTCGTTTTTTGGCCGTACCGTCCATATGTGGAATAAGCTTCCTGTTGATGTATTTTCTGTCCCTTTCAATGTAGGAAAATCAAATGTCCACAAACACTACACCCTCTATCCTCTTTCCCATAACCAATTTTCCTAGTTCCAACACAATGCATTGCATGAGTAGGGGTCATCCCCTGAGTGCTGGTCCAAGCAAACAAAAGCATTTTCTGAAGGAGCACTTTTATGGGGACTAGACACAGGTGTTGTCCGATTTTTTCCATAGATTTCAGTATAATTGCAGAGTACTTAGAACTAATTTGTGCAAAACTTTATCAGGATTGTCGCATAATTAACATATTTGTGACTGCTCAAACTGTATTCAATACCAAACAAACCTTTTCAGCAGAGAGTAGTAAAAAAAACGTTTTGGCCCTAACGTATTTTCAACAGACGGACGGACAGAGATAGATCGTTTTAAAAGCTAATAGGGCCAAGAATATACATATATACTTTTTTATATATTATATTAATTCCTGTTGTTCCTATAAGGATCATAGGGCCGTAACTAGTTCGTTCCATTTGGATCTGTCGCATGCAATGGCTTTAGTTTCCCTCTAACTTTTACGAACCCTCGTCAATTCAATTCAACATCAAGCTGCCGCCTCCATGTATAAGCAGGTCGACCTCTACGCCTGCTTTCCTGGGGATTCCATTCGATTGTCTGCTTAGCATTGTCATTATCATCTTTACTAGGTGGGTGACCTATCCACTTCCATTTGCGTTTGCATAATTTCGTTTGTATTGGAATTTGTTGAGTTGTTTCGCAAAGACGAGAGTTGGAGATTGTATTTGGCCAATATATTTTGAGAAGTCTGCGAAGACAGTTGTTGGTAAAAACTTGCATATATTGAACATCAGAGCTGGCGGCATTCCATATATACTTTTTTGGGTCTGCGATTAATATTTCAATGAGTTACAAACAGAATGACAAAATCAATACACCCTGCTCATTTCTGATGGTGGATCAAAAAAAGAAAATAAACTATAATAAAATATAATTTGTGTATGAAAAAATGGGTAGAAAATGTATCAGAAAATTGCATTTGCACTCTGAATGCTCTTTTAAATGTAAATATTACTTTTTAAATGAAAATATTACATACTGGAATAGCGAGCTCTATAGGTTATATAAAGCATTGTTCATTTAAGCTTTAATATCTATATAAAGAAAAATGCGATTTAATAATGTTCTACCTTAAATGTAATCTTATTTATTAGCAATTATGAATATGCAAAAACACTATTTAAATATCTTTATTTCTAATAAAAATTCTAGTTTTTGAATTGATGGTACCCATTAACCTTTGCACAACTTATCGGTTCACCTGTGCTGCATATTTATTCCAAGCAGATAACATTTTTTTATTGTCGATAATAGCACTTCCATTTTTCTTTAATTTAGCTTTGACAATAGCCCAATATTTTTCAATTGGCCGAGGCTGGGGACAATTGGGTGGGTTCATATGTTTTGGTATTACATCGACTTTGTTGCTTCGATACCAATCCATGGCAGCTTTGGAATAGTGGCAGGAGGCCAAATCAGGCCAAAACTTTACTGAAGAATGGTGTTGTCTAATAAAGGGTAGCAAACGTTTTTGAAGACATTCTTTGATGTAAATATCCGAAGTCATAGTTGTAGAGGTTACAAACGGAGCACTCTTAAGACCGCAACTGCAAATAGCCATTACCACACCATTACCTTCTTACCAAATTTATCCACTTTTGTATATATATATTTTTGATTTACATTCCCGTGACTCTATGCAACATAAAATTTACGTCCTGGTAGCTGTTGAAGGTCCATTTTCACATACGTTTCATCATCCATGATAAGGCAGTAAAATTTTGCTTTTCAGTACGATTTGGATATTTAATGCTACGAGATGACCGTAAGCCAGCATCCAGGCGTATTCTTCTTGCTGTACTACGACTGGTTTTATATTTTTTGGCGCGATCGTTATCAAATAAACCAGGATTTTGTTTAATAGAACGCACTATTTTCGTTGCAAGGTCTTGGTCTCGTCTGCTAACTTTTTGGCTTCATTTTTCTTACGATCCGTGCTTAAAGTTCCTCTGTAACATTTTATAACATCATTAACAGTACTTTTTGGAAGCTTCAGTTTTTTTGCTATCATTGCACCAGACCATGTTGGATTTTGAAGAAAATTGAGCGCAATTTTTTTTCTATTTTGATTTTCCATTGCTCGCCACTTGTACAAAAATTAATATAATAATTTGAAATCTTGACAAAATAACGGTTGGTTTGTTTAGAAAGTCATGCCAAAAGAAAACAAAAATGTTGCCACTAGTTTTTTGTAAAAAGCTTCTACAGTGCGACCGGATTTTATGTGAACAATGCGTTTTCAAAATTGCAATTCTAAATTTTTGAAAATTTTGTTAAACTAATTTTACAGTTTTGTTTATGCAGTTATGTTTAAAAGACCTTACAAATTTCAGAAAAAACACAATTGTTATTGAATTATTTGGTAGTTAGTCCAGAAATTATAACTGTTGCTCAATTTTAGTAAAACAATGTTAAGTATATTATGACTCCAAACAAAATAAACATATATATAGTGAATATTTGAACAAATTCCAGCAAGTCTAGATTTCAGGGTCAAAGGTCAAATTATGGAATTTGTTTAACAATATAACGAATTCGTTGTCATATTTTAAGGAAACCTCAGAAAAATATTACCAGAATTCTTAAGATGAAAAAAAATTCAAAACTAAACCTTTAAAATATTTACAAGCTATCTTTTTCAAATGCCTAAAACTTCTATCCAAATAAAATTAATAAATTCAGTTTTATGCTGTACACTAATAAACACCCATACACAAACAATACACGAAACAAAAGCATTGTAAAAAAGCATGAAAGAATTCATCCAGAGAGAAACATGAGTAAGTATTCTCATCAATTTTAGCAGCAGATGTTTTCAAGTCCTTTGTCTTTTATCTTATTAGTAGTAATCTATCCCATTTATGCACTTGATATGCATGCAGCAGCAGCAAGCAGCAGCTACACTCGAGACTTGAGTTTAAGAAAATACACTTGAATCCTAAATGAATGGAAATAAAGATACATATTGTAAATAAACAAAACAAAATGTAAAGAAGCGAAATGCTAAAGAAAATAAATGCTGCAATATTTATTTTACAATTTTGTAATAAACAAAGGGCGATCAAGAAAAAAAAAATAATGGATAAAATTATAAAGCAATTATTTACGTTAATTTAATTTAGCTAAATATACAATAGTTTTTTATAAAACAGCTTTAAAAGTAATTATATAGAACGTTTTATATTATATAGATCATTTTCAAATTATAATTTCCACCTTTATAATAAACTTTTTCAAGTTTTTTGTTAAATAAAATGAAAAGCGATTTTTTTTAATTCGCTAAAAAGCTAGAACGAAAATTAAAGGTGCTCACGAATACGGTTTTAAAAACTCGGGAATTTTATTTTGCAATTAACGAATGTTGATGTCATTATATCCAAAAATTCCTTTAATGTTATGATATGAAATGATTTTATAATTCGAGAATTTTATTTTGAATTCAATTCGCCCTAATATAGCACACTTCAAACTTTGATTGCAACAAAGTAAAATTTAAAATTTCGACAGCAACTCAACCAAAACGGCTGCTTTTGTTGTAGTAGTTAAAGTTTTCCCAGTTTTTTTTACCGCCTGCATTTACAGAAAAACATTCCTGTAATTGATTTACAATTTAAACAAAATAAATTTACTCAATGAAACAACAGGTTGCCTTTATGCTGCAAGAAAAACTATTTGTTTAAAGCAAATTGCTCCGAAATCAAAGTGTGTGAAAGAGAAAAGCACAGTAATTGAAATTGTTCAAAAAAATAAAAAAAAAAACTGTTGGTTAAATTTCATTACGAAAAAGAAAATCATAGTGAAAAAAATTCCAACTCTACGTTGAATAATTTTTTAAGTATTATTTTGTTAGCAGTTTTTTTTTTTTTTCTCAACTCTATTCAAATACACTGAACATATATAAAATACGAGTACACGTTCAAATGAAGGAGGCCTTTTTTCAAAGGTTTTTGAAACATTGCAAAACAAGTGGTGGGCAACATACAAAAAAATCCAAAAAATAAAAAATCAGAAAAACAGAAGAGAGAGGCCTTTTGTGTGTGAAACTGTTTTCTGACAACACTTGAGGTTATTGCAACTGACGTCTGTGGCATTTGGCAGTAAGCCAACATTTTAGTTTAGTTGCCACTTCAGACAAAGTTTATAAATTTTAATCTAAGCGAGAGAGAGAAAGAGAGCGAGAGTCTATAACAGCAGCCAAAGCATAAACAAGTGTTTAAAAACTCTTACGAAAAAAAAAAAATAATAAATGTGTAATACTCGTTAGTGAAAAGGTTAAACTTTAAATAAAGTACAATGATGTTGGTTGTGAAAAACCAAAAATGTGTCTTTATGACAACGATCAAAAATATAGTAAATATACATACATAAATAATAGAATAATAAGTAACTAAAAGTTGGAAATTAAGGCTGTGTGAGAAGAGACAGAGAAAGTGTACTTTATCTTAATATTACAGATATTTTAATTAAATAATTCGTGAGCTTAGAGTGCAAAACAGCTATGTTCACCTTTCGGAAGAAATAAATATTTACCACAAAGTGAAATAATGATAATGTAGCGTTGTGTATATTTATTAGAGTGACAATCAGTTGTATGGAAAAAAATTTGAGTTCGGTTTTTGAAGGGTGCCGGGTGGAATATTGTGACACTAGGTCTAAAAGATAAGTACTGAAAATTTGAGCCAAATCGGACAACGATTTCGGGACGCGCATCGAGGTCAAAGGTCATATATATGCAAAATTTCACTATTTATATGAAATAAATTTGTAAAACTCCTTAAATTTCTGCATTATGTTACATAAATATGTAGATTTATTTATATTAATGACAGCCAAAAAAATCTTTTTCAGATTAAACCTATATCTCCTGTTGGTCAAATTGACCCACATACTGTATTAAGGTTAAAATTCGGAAAAAGTGCAAACTTTTCAGTTTTTGTACAAATTTTGCCACTAAATAATTCTTTTTGCAATCAAATGCAAAATAATCGAAATGTGTACGTAATTGTTGTTTTAATGAGATATAAATGACAAAAATTGGTTAAAAAATTTTTAAGTTATTAAAAATTCGCCAGACCATTAACCTGTCTCAGGCCACTTGAACAAGAAATGTAGGAACAAAATTAACATATTTTAAATAGAAAATATTAAAATAAAAGCTAAGTTTTACTTCAAATATAATCGTATTTACATTTGTATGAGTTTTTGTCTTTGTAGAATACCGTTAACCAATTCGCAGGGATGGCGAAAAAAAAAATATTTTTTTAACGGCAGTTTCGAATCTCCATTTTCACATTTTTAAAAATTTTGTTAAAAAAATTTCACAATTTTTTGATCATCACATTGGGATTTATTGAGATCATAATAGAGAATAAAAATATGAAAAAATTATGTCAATACCTCTTATAGTTTTTCCGTACCTGCGATTAAAATTTTGTGATTTTCGGGAAAAAATATTTTTTTAGCCATATTTTGGCGAATGAGAGCAATTTCTTTACTGTTACGAATTTTAAGTAAAACTTATACAGAATCTTATAATTCTAGATATACCCATTTATATCTCATAATATCTTGAATTTTTATTTATTTCAAAATCGCGATTTCGGTTCTAACAAAATTTAACACCGATCGGGGTCGGTTCGGTTTTGTAATAATTTTTTAAATACTAAGGCCCGTTTTCTCAATGTATCGACAAACTGCCTGTTACTAAATGTCGACATAAATTTATTAGGCCGATACACTGTCCATTAACAATTTTGGGTTTCTCAATATAACGACAAAAAACATTAGTTTGTTTTGGCAATACCTCTCAAAATATATGTGAAAGTTGGGAACCCTGGCTTCAAATGACAACATGTTTACATAAATCAGCTGTTTAATGTGGCCAACGACAGCGACAGGAATCTTTTGAAAAATTCATTATCCTCCATGTCTGCCAGGTTGTTAATCCTGGCATGATAAACTCTTTCAGCATTCACTTGGAACTCATGTTCATTGAGTTCATCCTCCATGAAATTAATGTTATTAAAATTTTTTTATAAAATCTGTTTAATTTCCTTTGCAAAAACACAAACACATAAAAACTTTGAACAGCAGTCAGCTGTTATTTATTTATCTGTACGATAAATAAATAATTGGCAGATGAGATCGGCTTAGCTTTGCGACAGAATAGAAGCAAATGAGACATTGAGACAACTCAATTTCTTTAATCTGCAGTTTTTCGTTGAGAAAAAAGATAATCACCTAATGAGAAAACGGCCCTAAGTGTTATAGATATAAAATCAGAAATGCTATACAAGTTTAAAGTTCAAAATTGACGAGTGTTCAAGAAGTTAAAGGAAAATTGGTACTTTTTATTTTAATGGTACCTTTTTAATATATTAAATTACTTAGCTTATATACATTGAAGTTAGCTAATAAGCCTCTCAGTATAGAAATTATCAAGAATCAATTGTACTATAATACCAAAAATGGAGAACTAAACCAAACTAAGGAGTATTTTTTCGTTCTTTAAAATAGTACTTTTTGAATTTTCTATAATATTGAACCTAGAATCAGAAAATTATTTTGAAATTTCAAACTTGACGGTTGTTTATGTGTGGAAAATGTTCACTTTTTCTTATAATAATACTTTTTATTATATTAAATTGTTTACTCATATACATAATAGTTGACTGATATGCTTCTGAATAAAGAAAGAATCAAGGATAGATGGCATAATGATTTTCAGATAACAAAAACTATTATTGAAATTTCTATAATAATGAAACTCGAAAAATTAAAAATTAGGCACAAATGATTCTGAATGAGTTAGAATTCACAAAAAGTGATTTTAGTGGTACCTTTCTTTTGTATTTTCTATAATAATGGAAATAGAAATAAGAAATTAGACATTCATGATGCTTAATACATTTTTATTCTAATAACTAGCTGACCCGACAGACGTTGTCCTGTCCATATATTAGAAAAAATGTTTGTGTTCGATTTGTGAATTTGTGAGAAGCTGTTTGAATTATGAAAAAATAGTAAAAAGAGACAAACAACGTACTTTTAAATGATAATTTTTATTTATGTAGGTTTGAGGTGTGTTTAAATTACATTTGATTTGAAAATATGTACAATATATGGTGTTATATTTACATTTTGATTGAAAGATCGATGTTCAGGAACCAATTAAAATAAAGAAATACTTTTTTCTGTTGCTTTGCAGTGATATCGTAGTTTCCTTCATTGCAATGCTTTATGATACACGACATTTTTAGTTTTGTTGCCTGGCGCGTAAATAAATAATGCTGATGGTGTTCCGACACGGGAACAGGCGACATACAATTGACCATGCGAGAAGCATGGATTTTCAAGGTTAATGCCGCAAACACGCAATGACTGCCCTTGAGATTTATTAATTGTCATAGCGAATGCAAGCCGTACCGGAAACTGCAATCGTTTAAAATCGAATGGCATGTCGGTCAGAGCCATTGGGATCCGTGGTATCAAAACGTCTTCTCCTTTGTACTTTCCTTTAAGTATTGTTGCTTCGATGACGTTGTTCATCAGGTTTTTTACCGCAAGTCGGGTGCCATTACAAAGACGTGGTTGGTTTATGTTTCGTAACATTTTGATTACCGATCCGACTTTCAGTTGGAGATTGTGAGGCGGTAATCCGGGTAATTCCAGCGAGTTTAAAAACTCGGTTGGATAGTTGACAACATCATTTTGGGAAGTAACGGAATCCACCGATTTGTACGTCATCAATTCGACAGCAATTTCACCTTGAATCTTAAAATTCAATTCGTCGACATCAATGTTTTTCGCAGCCAATATAGCACGTTCGCTCAACCAATCATGATTTTTGTAATTTTGTGCAATGTTTGGAAATACCTTTCGGATTAGCTCGGATTTTGATTCGGTGAACTGACAGAAACCGGGGGGAAATTGAATGCAACCGGTCGAAATGTCAACCGGGATTTTGCCGTTGCCAATGTCCAGCAATTGTTTGGAAAATGCTTCTCCAGATTGATCGTTCTGCAGCTCGACACGCATGTTCACAGTCAATTTGAGTTTCTTGAAGTGTTTCCACAAAACGGACGACTTCAAACATGCATTAAGTTCATCGGCTGGCGTTGACCGTGGAATCACTGGCAATGTTTGCCGAAAATCCCCTGCCAACAGAATCATTGCACCACCAAAACGGCTTTGATTGTTTCGTAAATCTTGCAAAGTTTTATCTAATGCCTCCAAAGACTTTTTATGCGCCATTGTACACTCATCCCAAACGATTAGTTTGCTTTGCTGCAAAACTTTGGCCATTGCACTGTTCTTGGAAATGTTGCATGTTGGATTTTCATTGATGTGCAACTTCAATGGCAACTTGAGTGCTGAATGGGCAGTACGACCGCCTTCCAACAACGTAGCTGCAATTCCTGATGAAGCAAGTGCAAGTGCAATATCATTCTGCGAGCGTATCGTGGCCAAAATCAACGCAATCAAAAAAGTTTTTCCAGTTCCACCGGGAGCATCCAAAAAAAAAATTCCTCCAGTTCCATCTTTCACAACTTTCATAAGAGTGTCGTATGCATATTTTTGTTGTCGATTCAACAGTGGAACGTTTGTTCGTACTAATTCCTTCAAGGCATCGCAATCATATTGTATTTCGCGTCGCAACTCTTGATTAAATACGTCGTGCATCGGTCGATTGGTAGCTGCCATGCCTAACTCAGACAATACCTTGTTCGCCATCATCAAGCACATGTCCTCAATTAAAATCAAAGCCTCGTTGTAAATTTCCTCATTCAGTTGCAAATTTGGATTTGATGTTCTAATACGCACCTGATGCAAAATATCATCACACATGGCATCTTTGTATTTGCTCCATAAATCAGTCGGTTTGGATGGGCAGCATGTTGAAACAATTATCGAAAACATTGTTCGTATTTGATGAGCATTTGATGAAAGCACAGCATCTTCGAGGGTGCATTCCCAATGAGCGTCATTCTCCAACAATCGCAAGCGTTGACATGCTTCTCTATACGTGTCACACAATTCACCATTTATAGTTCTCAAATCTTGGAATGATGTTGGGCCACGAACGTTGACTAATAGCAAACGCAAATAGAAACACTCATCGTTTCTTGGATGAACTGTGTAAATACGACCTAATGCGTTGGTGGAAAATAAATTGGGGAAACCTGGAACAGGATTTCCTTGTTTCCGTCGTTGAAATTTCTTTGTCGATTGATTCCAAGTATAATATCTTGGCATTTCGGAGTATAGTAACGTTCGGGCAAATTCATCGTTCCTGCACATTTCAAAAAATCTGGTCAATGTTGTAGGTGGCGGTCGATCAACTCGTTGTAATACATTCTCCTCAGTAAAGTACACTCTTTGACCATTTTCCAAATGTACGGCTAAATGAATAACAGAAGGATGTCTTTCATGAATGCTAAATGAAAAAATGCGCCAAATTGCTTCGTTACTACTAACATAGCGGCCCATTTGAAATTGAGTGACTTCATCGATGGAATTCTCCGCACTAACTCCAATCACAGCCATGTCACTACCTTTGGTCACATATTTGCAGATGTATTTGATGGATTTCACGGAATGGCAAGATTCGACGTTGATATGTGCTTTGAATGTTTTGGAGAGTAGTGGCGAATACGGAACAATCCAACGGTTATCAATTTGAATGTCCTGCTGATTCACTTTCACCATTGTTGATCTTCCATTGTCAGCAATTGAACGGCGACGATACAGTGGGTAACCATCATTTCCGGTAATTGTTTCAGCTACTAATGGCCTTGGATAACGCTTCGAACATTTGCCGTCGACCATACACGGAGAAAGGATATTTAATGATCCACAGGGACCATGAATCATGTTTTTAGTAACAACCTCGTGCAAGCCTGGATCTTCTACTTCATCAGGAATTTCAGCTGATATCACATCATCGATTTCATTCGGTCTTATCTTCTCAATCAACCAAATGAGGATATGCGCGTGTGGTAGTCCGCGTTTTTGCCACTCTACTGAATACATCCAGCAGCGCGTCTCACCGAACACGCGATACTTCACAATGAAATCCATCAGTGATTTTAATTTTTGTTTGAAGACTCTCGCGGTGACGTCATGGCGATCGATGGGTGATTGGCCAGGGAATAATTCTTGCCGAATTTCTATCCACTGTGGATTGCAAGTGAAAGTTATGAATAAATCTGCTGTACCGTAGTGTCGAACGTAGGTTATAGCATCCTGAGCATATTCATGCATATGGCGAGGACTTCCGACGTACGTTGCTGGGAGAATCGTCATCCGGCCGATATTGTGTGCGTTCCCGTCCACATTTATGGCATCTCGAAGGTGTATGTACTCTTCGGAACGCAGTTTTTTCTGGTTCAATCTAATGAATGTCAATCTTTCTGTTTCTATTTTTACATACATATCGACAGCATATTGGTGGAAAAGACGACGACATTTCAATATGTGATTGTCCTCATTTTCACGAACCATCAGTCGAAATGCATAATAGTTCATTGAACTTACTTTTTTGTTTGTTTCAGCGCCTGTACATTAATTTTCGCGTCAATAAAATTAATTGATCTTATAATAGAAAAAATATAGATTTGATATTCACCTGTAAGCGGATTTATCATTTTGATCGAGAAATGATAACCGTCTTCACCTTGCCAAAATATGTTTGGATATTGTAACGCATCATATGATCGGTGAGTTTCGTACACACGCTGCTGCTGATTATTTCGTCGATGTAGAACGATATCACGTGATTCCAAATTTTCACCAACGACGACAATGGCGACATCATCAATTGTTGGTGCATTGAAACGTCTTGCGTGTTCTCCCGTAGGAGTCTTATCGGCTCTGATAACAATTTTGTGATTATCAGAGGGCATGCGGTCTAGTGCGGTTTTGAACAATGCAATCAATTGATTGTGTTGATGGAAAAAAGTTTGCAGTTGCTCAACAATTGGTCTTTTTACCGAACTGTTGTATGCACAACGCTGTTCTACTTCTTGTGGAGCATTGCCCATGAAGTAAATCTGCAGAAATTTATAGTCAGCACCCGGAACTGGCAAAAGCGAACCTGCTCGATGATATATTTGACCTTGAATCTGTAATGTTTAATTTACATAAGAAAACAAAATAAAATGCTGTAAGTGGTGAAATTACCTTGAAAGTAGGCATGAAATTATCCCGAATCACATTTGTTGCGCCAAATGAAGTCATTTGGAAACAATTGTTGTAGTTCTGGATTTGTGTTAGGAAATGCTTGGAATGAGCTCCTGTTCCAGAAACCAATGAGAGCAATGGCTCTGGTGGTGGAATCAACGGTGTCAATTTCACTTTGCCACTTGCGCAACACAATCCAGGAGTTTCATTTTTATATTTCAATGCCTTACAATGTGGGCACACAACGCTCATCGAACCAATAGCAACGGAATGGTCTGCACTGTAATCGACTGTCCTGTTGTAATGAAATGCAGCTCGATGAGTATTTAACGCAACATTTGTTTCTCTTCTTGCACGTACATTTGAATTAATTATCACTCGGTTGGATTCTATAGAACGATTGTGTCTCATTCGATGCATATCTACTTCGTTTGCATATTCTCTTTCTTCTTGTGTACGTGCAGAACGTGTTTGTGATAATCGATTTCGTTCAATTTCATTTCGCTCTTCGAGTTGTTCCGCAGTTTGATTAGATCGAAAATACGCTTGATTTGAAGCATTGCGAGTTCTGCGACCTAAATTGCTCCTTCTTATTGGCGGCATTACAATGCGATAGAATTTATTGACTTTGCTCTTACCTTTTAACCGTTTATAACTTCAAAACCCACAGTCTATAGTAGGTTAATCTATAAATTTGTTTGAGGTAACACGATTTAACTTATTTCAATTAATGAATTGATTGCAATGTACTTACAATGGAATCTTAATTCAAAAAAAAAACTTATCACCGTTAGTTAACTTTTTTAGAAACACTTTAAACTTTTTTTAATTCACAATTAACAATTGCACTTATTTTATTTTTCGTCCACCGATTAATTTGATCAACAATTTGACAATAAGCAGTCAATCAACATTTGCACAAATAAATTGGAATGTAAATAAAAAAGTAACGGTATTTTCGGACAAATCGCGAAACAATACAAAAGTAATAACAAATGAGTTATTTACAACATAAGAATATCCCAGCAAAAACTTTACTTACAAATAAGCCGAAAAATAAGGAGAATTTGACAAATCGGTGCAGCCGTTTTCCGATTTTAGATAAATCGAAAAAAGTGGGCGTAAAAGTGGGCGTGGTAAATTTTTCTTTCAGTAAAAACTTAAATTAGATTACTACGATCATTTAAATAAAAGATTAGCCATATCGGTGCAGCCGTTTTCCGATTTTAGATAAATGGAAAAAAGTGGGCGTAAAAGTGGGCGTGGTAAATTTTTCTTTCAGTAAAAACTTAAATTAGATTACTACGATCATTTAAATAAAAGATTAGCCATATCGGTGCAGCCGTTTTCCGATTTTAGATAAATGGAAAAAAGTGGGCGTAAAAGTGGGCGTGGTCAATTTTTCTTTCCGTAAAAACCTAAGTTGGACTATGACGAACATTTCTGTAAAAAAATTGTCCAAATCGGTCTAGCCGTTCTCAACTGATGCAATTACCAACGAACGACAATTGATTTTTATTTATATAGATAGATACGTTTCAAATGCGCTAGATTCCACATTACAATGAAGCAATAATCATGAAACTAGAGACATGTTATCATGAAGTATTAATTCACAAAGGGAGTCTTAATCGTACTATTTCATTCTTCTAATTGGGGTGGCGAAGCCCACCGTGTCAGCAAGTACTCCATACTTTTATCGGATATTTGAAAATAACTAAGTCATTGTTACAAAAATATTGCATTCCTTTTTTCATTAAATAAATCAAGAGTCATTTGAAGTTTAATTGTCTGGAAATGCTCGTATGATCAATATTTGTGTACCCTTCAGCTTCGTGAGAAGGGTATATATAAGATTGTCATTCCGTTTGTAATTTCCACAATATAATTTTCCGACCCTATAAAGTATATATATTCTGGATCCTTATAGATAGCCGAGTCGGTTTAGTCATGTCCGTCTGTCTGTCTGTTGAAATCAATTTTCAGAAGATCCCAGATATCTGCGGGATCGAAATCTTCAATAATTCTGTCAGACATGCTTTTGAGAAGTTTCCTATTTAAAATCTGCAAAATCCTTCCATAAATAACGGAGATATGAGCAAAAGTTATAAATATAGACAATATGGATATCTAATGATAGATATTTCAAAGTCCATTGCAACGATTTATATAACGCACAATGGGTCAAAATCGGGAAAAATATTTTTTAACCCGAATTGTTTTTCACAAAATTAATTTTTTATCATGAATTTTTTTTCACTAATAAATTAAAAAAAATTGGAAAAAACTTTTAAAACACAATTTCGAAAAAAAAAAAATTTTTAAAAATTAAATTTTTTTTTTTTTTTAATTTTATTTTAAAGTACAATTTGGTAAAGGGTATATAAGATTCGGCACAGCCGAATATAGCTCTCTTACTTGTTTTTAAATGAATTTGTGCTACATTTTTAAAAACATTACAGAAATCTTATGATATTTTTAGATCGTTTTGTTTTTAGAGAAATTGGATGAATTATTGGATGAAAAAGTTTGGTTTTCATTTCTAATTTTTGAATTTTTTTACTGAAAACAGATTAAAAGTAAAAATAGTCGGTTTTAGGCCTTAAAAAAGCGCGGTTTCGGTTAAAACCGAACACGAAACTCTAGCTAATAGTATTTACATTTCTCGGGGTTTAAAGTTCACCATTTAGGAAGCCGAGGTCAAAGATTAAATTGTTAATATTTAGAATTTTTCATGATACATATGGGCAATTCCATCATGTCGCACAGGACAGTCGTACACATTTAAAGTGAAAAAAAATCAAAATAAATCAAATTTTTATTTTAATAAAAGGCTTGATTTATAGTTCTTAATTTGCTCTATAATTAATGCTAAGTTTGATTTTGGGCAAGTTTTAATCTTCAAGATAATTTAAAAAAACCGAGACATTCACACGGGACATATACAGAAGTAATTTTCGCGGGCAACAATTAAAACACCAATTTCAGCGAAACCTGAGGCAATATTTCAATGCGCTTTTACTATTTGACCATTACAACAAAAGTAGTCCAACTGGGCTATACCTGGAATGCTTTTAACTTCTTTCCATTTTTTGTCTAAATTATATAACAAAAATAGCTTTTCAATCTTATCTAACGGCATATGATATATTTTTACCCCATTTATGTGGTGTTGTTCATATTTACATGACTTATTTTATTTATGTATGAACAAATAATTTACAAGTTTTTAAATTTCACATTATGATGTCGCACGGTACCAACTTCATATAAATACCATGATCACAAATCTTCACATTTTTCAGTTAGATTTTTTTATTTAAATTGTATAAAAAATCTATGTGTGCACTCAATATTTGATAATCTTTCTGCATGTATGCTCTCTCTTTAAGAACTTGTATCGAAACAAAACTTGCATTATAAATATTCAAATAAGAAAAGTTGCCTCTTAGCGACTTCGCATTCGAATATCTCGAAATCGATCGTGAATAAATGTTAAATTTCGTTACATTATTTAAATCTGATTGCTTCACTATGAAAATATGACAAAACAAAGTGTTTTAAAAAACTTTTAATTTTCTAGTCTCGGTGAAAATGCCCATATACAATAAAAGTTTGTATTATACATCATATACAATATTTAAACGTTAAAAAGAAGAAAGGGAAATCATAAACAATTGAGCGGCATACACGCTAAGAATTTTCAAATGAATTAACTCCAAATCATACAGTCGTGATCAAAAGTCAAAGAGCATTTCTAAGCTTTTTTTCACTCCGAAGGAGCTAAATCCGATTGTTTCAGCGAGTGGGTCCTAAATTTAAGATTTGTTAATCAAAAGGGTTATTTCACATTATTTACCTGTTCTATTCACATATTGCTGTTATTAACTTGAGTTGTTCATAGAAAAGATTGATTTTTGGTTAGAAATATAAATGATCAGAGATCGAGCTTCTTTTCCTTATTAAACGCTTATTTACAAAGTTATTAACGTTTTAAAATATTTTCAGTTTTTCATAGAAGACATCGATTTTTGGTTAAAAGAATAAGAATGACCAGAGATTGAGCTTCTTTTCGTTATGAAACGCTTGTTTACAAAGTTATTAACCATTTAAGATATTTTCAGTTTTGCATACAAAATATAGATTTTTGGTTGGAAGTATTTGTGATCACAGATCGAGTTTATTTTCTTAATTAAACCCTTATTTACAAAGTTATTAACGATTTTACATATTTTGTGTTTTTAATGGAAAATATAGAATTTTCTTTAGAAATGTGAGTGATCACAGATCGAGTTTCTTTTCCTTATTTTTTGAGTTTTTCATAGAAAATATCGATTTTTGGCTGGAAATATAAGTAATCACAGATCGAACTTCTTTTATTAATTAAACGCTTATTTATAAAGTTATTAATGATTTAAGATATTTTGAGTTTTTCATAGAAAATATAGATTTTTGGTAAGAAATATGAGTGATCACAGATCGAGCTTCTTTTCCTAAGAATATGAGTGATCACTGAAGCAGGGGATTTTCTTAAATAAACACTCATTTACTAAGATATTAAGAATCACAGAGAAGACGTTTTTTGGCCAGAAGTAGGAGGATAATCCTTATCCTGATATTTTTCTCCATTAAACGTTAACTGTAGTTAATTTGGAAAAACAGCCAAACAAGAAGCCATTTTTAATTTTACATTTTCAATTCACCAAACGCTAAGCAATTCTGTTTAAAAAATTAATATTAAAACAATAAGGATTTGTAGAATGAAACTTGATTACAGTTTAAACTAACAAAAAAACATTAAGCAATTGTTTTAATTTTTTTTTTTTAGTTTAAAACAATCAATGTCTATTGAAATTTTTGTTAATGACCCCATTACAAACACTTAACAATACAATTCGTTTAGTTCACATTAAGTTTAACTTAAAACAGAGCAAACGTTTTACCTTTCTAATACAATATTATTTATTTTTTTGTTCATTTATTTGTACAGGTTCTTTTAATTTTAAAACTATATTATGTAGAGTTAAAATGTTTAGTTGTAAGCATGTCTTTTGTATTTAAAGTTTTACATTTTGAAAGTTTAAAATGTTTCACCCTTGTTTGCTCTGCCTCTCTGACGTTGTGTCCTTGCAACATAATTTGTCAACAACAGCAAGAGCAACAAAACTGTCATTTAACATTACACAATTACTACTCTAATGAGACTTTGTTCTTTGTTTCCCTCATCATCATCATCATCATCTACATCTCTTCATCCTCCTGTTCTTCATCTATTTCTATATATTTTTCTTCTTTTGTTTTCCATGAGTTGGTGTTTTTTTTTTTTCAGGATTGTTAGTTATTTTAAGTTGCTTGTCATTCTTGAGGATTGCCAAAAATAATTTGTTTATTGTTTTGAAAGATCATTTTAAGTGCAATTAAGCACAATTAAATGCAGAAAATATTTAAATACTTACACTTACACACAAACGACTCAAACTATGTACATACATACATACACTCTCTATCTATAAAATCTATTTGAATGAATAAAGTTTAATAATTATTTTGTCAAGTGAATGAATGAATTAAGAAAATACATTAAATACAAACATGCGATTACATCCGTACGTCTATACTTGAATGTTTAAACGTACTTATGTACATAGTTGTGTTCATAAAAATAGCTGTGATTTCAAAATTTTGAGCTTTTCATGAAAAGTATCGTCTTTTTTCAGAAATATAGTTGATCACAGCTCAAGCTCCTTTTCTCTATTAATCGTTTATTTTCGAAGTTATTGATGATTTTAGATATTTTGAGTTTTTCATAGAAAATATCGATTTTTGGTTGGAAACGAGATCACAGCTCTCCTATACTTAAACGCTTATTAATGATTTAAGCTATTTTGAGCATTTCATAAAAATCCTTTTCTTAAATAAACGCTTATTTACAATATACTTCTAATTTTACATAGGAAACTGAAATTTTTGGTCAGCAATTTGAGTAATCGCAGGTCGAGCTTCTTTTCCTTATTTAACTCTTATTTACAAAGTTATTAATGATTTAAAATATATTAAGTTTTTCATAGGAAATATAGATTTTTAAGATATTTTGAGTTTTTCATAAAAAATACCGATGTTTGGTTAGAAATATGAGTGATTAGTTATCAAGCTTCTGTTCCTTATTAAAGGCTTATTTACAGAGTTATTAACGATTTAAGATATTTGAGTTTTTTATAGAAAATATCGATGTTTGGTTAGAAATATCACCGATGGAGCTTCTTTTCCTTATTAAACACTTATTTACAAAGTTATTATCGTTTTAAGATTTTTTAGTTTTTCGATTATTGGTTAGAAATATGAGTAATCACAGATCGAGTTTATTTTCCTTATTAAACTTTTATTTACAAAGTTATTACCGATTTAAGGTATTTTG
Source organism: Calliphora vomitoria (assembly GCA_942486065.2). Classification (NCBI taxonomy): domain Eukaryota; kingdom Metazoa; phylum Arthropoda; class Insecta; order Diptera; family Calliphoridae; genus Calliphora; species Calliphora vomitoria. Next base: position 13,847,035 of record OW818031.2, on the reverse strand, counting down.
AGTTTTTCATATAGAATATTGTTTTTTGACCAGAATGATGGAGCTCCTTTTCTCATTAAATGTGCCATTTTATATATTTAAAGTTTTCTATGCTATGATTTTAAACTTAGTTGTTGTATCTGGAAACACTTAAACGCAGTAAAAATACTTACGCACATAAATGAACCAAATATACACAAACCCCCACACCTTTCAAAACGTATATTTCTCCATCTACTTATTTGTATACAATTTTTGCTACATTTTTATTGGATATAATTTTAAACAGAAATTATATATTGCTACATAATACTGTTATCACACTTTGTGTTGCTTGATAATTTATTTGGCCAAATCATAATGAAGGCATTGGAAAATGATTTTCTTTTATCTTGCAAACATTTAAAATACGACCATAATAAAATATAAAAAGAAGGGGGGAAACACAAACTTTAAATAATCGACTATAATGCACAATGACAACAATAATGTTATTTTAAATTTATACCGACATTTGCGAAAGAACAACTTTTTTTGTGTGTGTGTGTGTGTTTGCTCACAGCAGTAAGCACTACTTTCTACCCACCTAATGTCCTGCTATCACGCGTTTGCTCTCACTCATACTCTTACGAATAATTCTATGCATTTGTGTGTAGTATAACACACATACATACATAGTTATTATTATTTTAACACACAAAACAGAATTGTCAATTAGATTTATTTAGCTGTATTTTTAGTGCTTTTTTAGAGGTTTGATTGGGAAAGTATTATATATGTTTTGGACATTCTTTGGTTTAACAAACCTGCCCCGGAACTGCTTTTTTAATGCATGAATATGTCCTACGGTAATAAGTATAACCTGACTTTCAATACAAAGAAAAAAGCTAAAATTAGAAAGAATAGCGATTTTGAGATTTTCATAAAATATATAGATTTATTAACGACTAGCTGACCCGGTGCACTTCCCCACCCCAATTGGATGAAAGAAATAGTACTATTAAGTCTCCCTTTGTGAATTAATGCTAATTCAGTATAATATGTCTCTAGTTTCATGTTTATGAAATCATTGTAATGTGGCTTCTAGCTCATTCGAAACGTATTATTATAATAAAAAAGTACCATTTAGACCCACATTCACTCAACATCATGATTCTGGGTCTATTATTATAGAAAATGCTAAAGAAATGTACCACTAAAGTCACCTTTTGTGATTTCTAACTCATTTCAAATCATGTGTGCCTAATTTTGAATTTTTAGGTTTAATTTTATAAAATAGTCAAAAAGTATTATTAGTTGGAAAAAAGTACCTGTGAGTCCCTTTTTTAGATTCTTTTTAGAATCTTCTTACTCGATCAGGATCATATACCAATCGAAGAACGTAAAAATTCTAATAATTGTTGTATCCTCAATGTCATATGGCTTAGTGACTTGCTTTCTTTACTCAGAAGCATATCAGTAAAATAATTTAATATAATAAAAAGTACCATTAGAGGAAAAAGTACCAATTTTCCACACTTGAACCACCGTCAAGTTTTAGATCAAAGTAATTTCCTTATTCTAAGTTCAATATTATATTAGAAAATTCAAAAAGTACTATTTGGAGAACGAAAAAATACTTCTTAGTTTGGTTTAGTTCTCCATTTTTGGTACCATAATACAATTGAGCTCCGAATTCTTGATTATATCTTTACTGAGAAGCATATTAGCCTACTATAATGTATATAAGCTAACTAGTTTAATATATTAAAAAAGTACCATTAAAAGAAAAAGTACCAATTTTTCTTTATCCTCTTGAACACCCGTTAAGTTTGAATTTTAAATTTGTATAGTATTTCCTATATTATCAACTGATTTTGTTTCTATAACACTTAATATTGAATAAATTATCACAAAACCGAATCGAAACCGATCGGTTTTCAATTTTTGAAATTCTTCTGTTTTTTGGAAACTCTACTATAAATGTATTTAAAAAGTGGTATTATAACAAAAAAAAAGCATCATATAGTCTCTAATTTAATTTTTACTCACTGAGCAGCAAATATTTTATATTTCTAGGTCCATAATTATAGAAAATTCAAAATGTACAATTAGAATAATGAAAAAGCGCCATAATGTTCCCAGTTATAGAATCCTACTCGATCGACTCTATATAATATTATGTTCATGTTTCAAGATTTATTATAAAAAAATTTAAAAAGTACCATTAGAATAAAGAAAAAGTACCAAGTATTCTCCTTGAATTTTCACTCACTTAGAACCATATGCACTTAATTTGATATTTCTAAGTCCATCATTAGAGAAAATTCAAAAAGTACCTTTATAATATAGAAAAAGCAGCATAAGGCCCCCACTTGTGGATTCCCAATCGGTCTGGATCATATAAGCTTTATTTCACATTTCTAAGTTCATTGGTGAAGAAGATACATAAAGTACTATTCGAATATAGAAAAAGTACCATAAAGACTCCACCTTGAATTCTCACTCCCTTATGGCCATATATGCTTAATTTTATGTTTCTTAGTACATTGTTATAGAAAATTTAAAAAAGTACCATTATAATAAAAAAAGGTACCATGAAGTATCCCCTTAATTTTTCACTAACTTAGTACCATGTACTGTTAATTTCATATTTCCATATCCATTATTAAAAAAAAATCAAAAAGTACCATTAGAATATAGAAAAAGTACCAAAAAGGCAGCCACTTGTGGATTCCCACTCACTCGGGTCCATATAAGCTTTATTTCATGTTTCTTGGTTCATTAATGAAGAAATTACCAAAAGTACCATTCGAATAAAGAAAAAGTACCAAAAAGTCTCCCCTCACTCATGCTTAATTTCATGTTTATAGGCTCATTATTAAAGAAACTTCAAAAAATATTCAATTTTGCCAAAATTGTTTATGCTAAAAAACGATTAAAATCAAACTGTTTACCCGGACTTGGACAAATATACAGCTTGGCAGTCGAGTTCCAAATAGCACTCTGTTAGTTAATTTTTGCATGAATCCAGGAACCAATGTTAAAAATTTATGAAAATTGTCTTAAAATGTTAAAAAAATGCATTTTTTCGTTGTTACCCCCTTTTTGGTACCTTTTTTTATCCCCATTGCGGTGTTAAAATTGTATTCAAATAAATTTCTGTATCGTGGTGGGAGCATAAAATAAAATTTTTATATGTCTATATAAATTTGTAGAAAAACATAGTTTATGAAAAAAGTACCAAAAATAAACACAATTTTTATACCTTAAGGGTTCGAATTTACAAAAAGTACCAAACTTAAGTTTGTTATTTTTTTATAAGTAAAGAATACGATTTAAAATTTGTTTGTATGTTTATTGGTTTAAAAGATACGTATGTTACCAAAAAAGTACCAAAATACAGTTTTTACCCGTTTTCTCCCCTAAAAAGACCGAATTTTTAAAAAGTACCAGACACCTGTCACCTTATTTTTTAAATGAAGTAACATGCTATTGTAAGTTTTTTTGTATCTTTATTAGTTTTGAAGATATAAGGTTACCGAATTTACCCGTTTTTACCCCCAAAAATCCCTTCTTATCGGATCGTTTTGGGGAGTTAAAATTTCATGAATCTAGCTTTAGTTGTTTGGGCTATGCGATGATGAATCAGTCAGTCAGTAACGTTACTCTTCTATATATATAGATTTCAAATATTTTGAGTTTTTCATGTAAAATATCGCTTTTGGATCAGAAATAGGAGAGATCACAAATCGAACTCCTTTTTTTTAATAAAATGCTTATTTACAAAGCTATGGATGACTTTATTGGGCGTATGACTTAAAAATACTTGATTTACAATATAGTAATAACTTTTATGAAGAAGAGAGATCGTATGTGAAGCCCGGCCACCCAGCCGAATCGACACTAAAGCCAAATATCCATGGCGCTGAGATAATTCTATGTATTTGGTTGGAGCAAAAGGGCCCTATCTATTATGAGCTGCTGAAATCTGATCAAACCATCACAGGGAACCTTTGCCGAAAGCAACTGATTCGTCTAATGCGAAAAACGCTAAGAAAATGCGGCCAGAAATGAATCCTTAATTTTCCATCATGACAACGCTCACATGTTGCAATACACATGTTGCAATACCTGATAAAAACTATTTAGAAAAAAGTGGTTGAAAAATGTTGCCTCACCCGATTTATAATCCAGACCATGCCTCGTCCAACTACTAGTTTTTTTCGTTTGATGCAGAATGCTATCTCTGGAATGCGCTTCACTTTTGAACAGAGTATCCGATATTGGCTTGAGTCGTTCTTGGCTTCAAAAGATGAGGAGTTCATTGGGTTATAATCCATATGTTGGCAGAAAGATTAAATTTATATTTTACAAATGTTTCAAAATAAAAGATAAAAATTTTAAAAACACCAGCCTTGCTGGATAAATTGCATTAATTTCTTAAATATTAGAAATTTTTTTTATTGAACCAATTGACAACACTGATACAAAATATTAAAAGTAGTCACTTTTTGGTCCTCGACAATGAGTTCTCTGGAGTATGCACTAAATACATTCATATATACAGTATGTATGTGAGTTTGTACTAAATTTACGTGTTTATGTATATGTAAACACATACACACGTAAACCCACCAAAACTATATATATATATAGCAGTGTTTCTACTTATTGGTTTGTTAAAATAATGCTGAGAGCACAGTGTTGTATGAGGAGTTTTCCCAAGGAACTTGTGAAAAATAATAATAAAATAGCAAAAGAGAGAAAAACACAAAAAAAAAAGAAAAAAACAATGAACTAGAATACAAAACAAAAAAATAAAATAAAACACTGACACAACAAAGGATTTTTGGAATATTGCCAAATAACTTTTGCTGCCTACCATTTTAAGTACAACTACCGCCACCGACAACGACAACTATGATCATGTACATATTCAATTAGCAAATGTTATGCATGCATTAATACAAGCTGAACATTGTTAAGGTGTTCTTCATTTGCACTACACCATTTCCCGGCAGAAGACACACAAAAAACATAAAACGCAAAACAGAATCAATAAAACTTTAGCTAACATAGAATCATTAAAGAAAACAAAGAAACTAAAGAAATCTTAAAATTCTAGCAATATTTTATAATGTATGTATGTTTTACAGTATTTGAAAACTTTTAGGAACAGGTGTGTGAACACCCAACAGCTGCTGCTACTGATGATGAGAAATATAATCTTAAATGCAACTAAATGCCTTTTGTAACTGTAGAGCAGTGTTAAAGGCAGCGCAAGTGTATCCTTTATATACAGTAATTGTCACTAATGTCTGACCACTTGGCCAACACCAATTGATATAATTCGGGTCATTTGACTCGTATGTGCTCTTTGTAGTGCAGAGAGAAGACAATTGGTTACTTTATACATCCCAGGTAATCTGGCGTGTAGTCAATTGTCAATTAAGTTTCTTTAAGTAATCTCACATACTTAGACTTTAAACGTTTATTGTGTACTACACTTTTTTGAGTAAATAACCAGTTTGATCTTATTCAATTTAGCTTAAGTATACTGACATCCTATGTAACCTAGCATAAATTCAATTGACACTTTAGTGTTTCTAAGTAACCTATAGTGTAGTCACTTTAAACTTTTATTTTGTACAGCACTTTAGAAAACAGATTCGTGATAGCACAGTTGTGGCTACAAAATTTTAGAAGGGGTAACAAAAATTTGGTTGCTCCAAACGAAATTCTTCTTTAGCAACTGACTTTCTGCTGATAGAAACGAAAATTTCAATGTGTGCAACCGAATCATTCGATTGGCTACCAATTCGGTTGCTATCACGAATCTGTTTTCTCTGTGTAGTTATTTTACCCACCAGACGTTATCTCTTGGAGAGTTGTCGGAGGAAGCTTTGTTTGCAAGCAATCGGTTATTGAATGGTTTTTGAGATATCTTTTTAACTAACTGTTTGATGTTGAATTAGCACCCACACATCTTAAAATAACTGGTTACGTAGTTGATCAATTAACCAGTCAAGTAGCTAGTAAGGTAACTGACTCAATGTACCCGGTATGTGAATCCAATGCATTGACTACTTTGGACCAGCTATCAGACAGTCTTATTGTTATAAAAAAGGGTCAATTGACTCTTTGCTTAGGACATGCACATGTTAAAATAACTAGTTGTCACCCTAAATGATAAGTAAAATCACTATTTCGGGACAGTCTCCAAGAACTGCTGGGAATTTAAATTCATATTTACATACTTCTACATCTTATACATATTGTGGTTATTTTCATGGCATTAGGCCAATATTTAATTTAAATATTTTTTTTTTTCTTTTTCTTGATGTGTTACTGTTTTTTTGGTTTTGCTTCCACTTCTCAGAGGTAACTTGAAAACTGAGACCATATTAAATATGATTTAAACAAGTAAGAAAGAAATTAATAGGTGTTGCATGCACAACATTTGTTTATACAAATTCATTTTAAAACTGTAATTTGGCAAATTTAAATAAACAAATTTATAAAATTTAAGTTTTGCCTAATCACATTTGAGAGAATTGGAGCCATACTTGTTATAATTTATTAATAATAGCTATAAGAATTCAGTGGATTTGGGGAAAGTTTAAGTTCTAAGAAGTTCATGAAACATAGCTGCGAATTAATTCAATTTGAGCTTAAGTTAACGAATATATTTAAGGCAAATAGGATATTATATTTATGAAGTCATCTTAAGACCAGGCTATACAATGTTTCTTGTTTTTGTTGTTTGGAGTAAAAATATATTGTTACGTTTTAACCCTTTTTGATTGCAAATAAAAAGCAGTTTAAGTAGTTTAAAATTTGTAACAACTCTTAATTTATTTAAAATGTACAACAATAACCGTTCAAATACTCACTCAGTGTCTATTTACACGTTTATCAATTCGCAGAAATGCACACACACTTTATAATGTACAAACTTCAATGTACAAGACAGTTAATGTTAACTCTAACAGCGCCTATGATAAACTCACTCACGACTGCAACCTCTGTCACTATTTATAGACAGTGCCATCTTCATCCGAGTACTCTAAATTGTTCTTAACGGTCAAAACTCGTATGTTCGAATTCTACAGCTTTCAATGTTGATGTTAGCAGCTTAAACACTTAGTGTTGCCATACTTACAAACAATGCTAATATCCGCATGCTTATAAACATCCGTTAAATTCAAATAGCAATTGTAAATTCGTAAACTATTTCATATGTCAACTCGGGTTTTTTTAAATGTAAGAAAGCAAATAGTCAACAATTGACCTTGTGTTTTGTTAATGGTTATAGCAATGGCAAGACGAAACGGGAAATCATCGGAATCAGTTCATCTTCCCCTTTGAATCAGCCATCGATGAATGTTGCCTCAATTAAATTCGATGAGCACTTTTATGCGTTGCATAATTTAGGCGTGTTTAAGTTGCGTATAAGCATTATCGGTTATCCAACGTTCAATGTTAATACATGTGGTGGCATTCCGGCTGGTTTCAATGAATTAAAAAATTCAGTAGGATAATTAACGACTTCTTCTTCGTTCATTACTGTGTCAATCGATTTGTATTTCATAGTTTCGCAAGTTAGTTTCAATTGAATTTGCTCATAGAGCTTGTTGCACGTTCCCACAGCTAATCCGAATTTTTGTAATTGGTTGTAAGACTTTGGAATACTTTGCTGACAATGGCTTGAATATTAATTTGCATTTGACAGAAGTTCGGCGGGAACGATATCTTATCTGTGGCTGGATCAATTGGAATTTTTCCATTTCCGATGTCCAATAATTATTTTGAGAATGTTCCCGCAGATGTGTCTTGCAGCAAATGCACACGCATGTTTGTCGATAGCGTTCGGCTTCTGTAGTTTCGTTTCCAGTAAAATAAATTTGAAAGAACTTCGCATCATCATTGGGAAGCGGTAGTAATGATCGAATTCTGTGGTATATTTTTCCTTGAACTTTAAAGTTGGTCATGAAGCCGACGTTGTTTACGATATTGATTGCCCCGAAGAACATCATTTGAAAGCACGAGTTGCACTTTCGGATATTTTGAAGGCCCCGAAAATGCAACTTAGAAGCGGCTCGATAATTGGTGGCAAAAACTACTTTACCGTTCGAACAGCACATTCCTGGGGATTCCATAGGGAACTCGAAAACGCTGTTATGTTAGCAAAGTTTGTTGATTGCCCCAATCATTACGTCCTTGTGAATCCTGTAGTCATCATCCTTATTGGAATGAAATGCCGCCAACTTTAAATCGATTATTTCACTTGATCGAGCTATTCGAGAGCAATTAGCTTCTAGTCTTTCCATATGCTGTTGGGCTGTCTTTGCAGCTCTCGGTGAAGATGCACCGCGACGCATTTGCTTAAGCCATTAATAGCGTTCTCTTTCCGTTTCCGCGTCTCTAGACATAGATGCCCTTTCCCGATATTCCTGAAGACGTGATTCACTTCCACAGCATTTTCCCCGTTTTAGGAATTTCGGTATTTGAAAAAATTTCAAAAATTGTAATGCCATTGATTTAAGCACATTTGAGTCTATATTAGTTCCAAAATTTTGTTATAACATCTATAACCGTTAAAATTTTACATTTATTCAAATTTTATATTTTTCTTCGTGGAAAATCACCATATATTTTTTTAGGTATTAAGGTAAATGACGTTTTTGTTTAAATTATTTATTTTTACTAAAATATCAATCTTCAAGTTCTAAGCTTTTCAACAATATCAAATACTTATATAAAAAGCCTTTATTTACTCCTCAGAAGTTCCACAAACCTTGATCCCTTCGACAAATTTGTACGTTTTTTCAAATATTTCATCCATTGCACTAGGAAACTGAACAAACGTAAATCAACTCAAAAACACCTCAGCTCCAACCATGTGAAATTTTGTAACAATATCTCTCCCGAATTATTTAAAAAAAAAAAGTTTCTAAACCACTGTGCACTTTGAATTAACAATTTTAGAATGATGTTAAGCAACGAAATGAAACAATAAATTTCAGTGAATTTATCAATAAAATTGGGAATTTAGCATATGAAAACTATCTTACTAGAAAACTATTACTGTTTGAACGTTGGGAATGAAATTTATTTTTGGAATTTTTTGGAAAAAATTAATTTTTTTGGGCAAACACCTGTATAGAGAAACCTATATAAACTATCTATAAGCATTGAAGAAAAGGTCGATGAACAATAACACTTATATAATTTTTTTTTTTTTTGTTACAAAATATTTTTCGTTGATGTCGTTAGTGGCACAGTGTAAAAATTGTATTTTGCCCAGAGATCGAAAATTAAAAATCCTACAGTGTTAACCGTTTGGCAATTCCGAAGATTCCCTGCAAATATCATCAAAATCGGTCCAGCCGTTTTTGAGTGCATTCGGAACATATATACAAACATCCATTTTTATAAGCTTTACCTTCGTGAAAAGGGTATATATAAGTTCCGTTCCGTTTGTAATTTCCACAATATAATTTTCCGACCCTATAAAGTATATATATTCTGAATCCTTATAGATAGCGGAGTCGGTTTACCCATGTCCGTCTGTCTGTTGAAATCAATTTTCTGAAGACCCCAGATATCTTCGGGATCCAAATCTTCAATAATTCTGTCAGACATGATTTCGAGAAGTTTCCTATTTAAAATCAGCAAAATCCGTCCATAAATAACGGAGATATAAGCAAAAATCCGGGACAACCTCTATTTCTGGCCTATTATTTATCTATATCTCGATTACTAAGTCATAAATATAGACAATATGGATATCTAATGATAGATATTTCAAAGTCCATTGCAACGATGTATATAAGGCTATACAAAGTTGGACCTACAATGGGTCAAAATCGGGAACAATATTTTTTAACCCGAATTTTTTTTTACAAAAAACTTTTTTTTCTCATAAATTTTTTTCACTAATAAATTAAAAAAAAATTTTTAAAAAAAATTAAAAAAACTTAAAAATCTATATTGAAAAAAATTTTTTTTTTTAATTTTATTTTATGGTATTATTTGGTGAAGGGTATATAAGATTCGGCACAGCCGAATATAGCTCTCTTACTTGTTATATATATTAGGGTGACAGCCGATTTATTTTTTAGATTTCAAAGAGTGCCGGGTGGAATATTGTGACACTAGGTCTAAAAGATAAGTACTGAAAATTTGAGCCAAATCGGACAATGATTTCGGGACGCGCATCGAGGTCAAATGTCAGATATATACAAAATTTTACTATTTATATGAAATAAATTTGTGAAACTCCTTAACTTTCTACATTATGTAACAGAAATATGTATATTTATTTATATTAATGAAAATTACAGTCAAAAAAATATTTTTCAGATTAAACCTATATCTTCTTTGGGTCAAATTGGCCCACAAACTGTATTATAATTATTAAAATAAATAATTATTTTTGCAATCGAATGTGTACGTAATTGTCGTTCTAATGAGATATAAAACATAAAAGTTGGTTAAAAAATGTTAAAGTTATTAAAAATTCCCCAGACCATTAACGTGTCTCAGGCCACTTGAACAAGAAATGTAGGAACAAAATTAACATATTTTAAGAAATATTAAAATAAAAGCTAATTTTTACTTAAAATATATCCGTATTTACATTCGTATGAGTTTTTGTCTTTGTAGAATACCGTTAACCTAGTCGCAGGGATGGTCAAAAAAAATTATTTTTTTTTAACGGCAGTTTCAAATCTCCATTTTCAAATTTTTAAAAATTTTCGTAAACAAATTTCAGAATTTCAGAATCATCACATTGAGATTTATTGAGATCATAATAGAGAATAAAAATGTGAAAAAATTATGTCAATACCTCTTACAGTTTTTTCGTACCTACGATTTAAATTTTGTGATTTTCGGGAAAAATATTTTTTTGGTCATAATTTGGCGAATGAGAGCAATTTCCTTTCTGTTACAAATTTTAAGTAAAACCTATACAGAATCTTATAACTCAGATAATTTCAGATATACTATGAAAGTTTTACTAAAATCGGAAAACGTGAACCCTTAAATCGTGAAGGTCAAAGGTTAAATTTAGCAATATTTGGAATTTCTAAATGAAAGATAGCGAAATATTATACATTTTTGAACAAATTTTAAGGAAACTTGCGAAAAATATACCTTAAGGTCTAAAATATACAGTAACAGTACAAAAGTGGAAATTAACCATTATATAGAGTAAAGTGTGTTTCTCTCAATATTGGATTCTTGTAAGTTTTATGTATTTGAAATGCGATGGACTGTCAAATAATTTTCGCTGATTGTTTGATTGTGGACCAGAAAATTTTAGCGAAAGTATGCTATTTGAAAATAGTAAAATTAAAATTTGTAATTTTAATTGTTTATTAACAATTTCATCAATTTGAAAAATAATTTTGTTAAAATTTCACTCTGTATTTTAAACAGTTAATATTTTTACTGGAGTGACTTTGCCATTGCGAACATAAATAGCATAGAATAATATATCCATAGAAGCGTTACTGAGAGGGAAAAAACCTAAGTCTGTTATCAAAAGCCTGAGTTGTGAGAATGTATTAGTACATAGTTTTGAGGTTGTATTGGTGCCTTTTTAATTTTCACCAGGCACACAGAGTTCTATAAAAATGTTTACATTTTAATTTATTTAAATTTTCTGCTATTTTCAATACCAAAAATTTAAACTCTGTTCCATAAATGAAATTCTACCACAGTTAAATTTAAGTGTAAAAAATTAATAAAAAAATATTTTTTTCATTTGAGCTAAATAAACGTGTTGGGAAATAAAAGTGTCCTGCAAGTATTAAAAAAATTTGCCAAACATTGTGTAGAAGTGTAATAAAGTGGTTCGGTCTATATTTACTCGGAAAATCAAAGTTAAAATTTCAAATATTTTGATGTGTTCAATTCTCTCACAAGTATGTTGAATTACATATCAAGTACGTGTGAAGAGAGTAATGATTGTTACTCTCAGTTGCGCCTATAGTTGTACCATATGATAAATAGATTTAAAGTTCAAACATTTTTTCTCTTGATGAATTCTATTTCTCCAATTTGTATTCTATATACTATTTCTATCTTCATAGACAGGGGCTATACTTGACAAATATTTATCATAACAAGTAATGACATTTGTTGTCAAGAAAAAGTTGTCTGAGCAAAAGCATTAACAATTTTGTCATAACGAAGCAAGTGAAGACTATACCTGATAATATTTTATCTTGACAACAATTTTGACGTTTATCATGATAAAAATGTCACAGGTATAGACAGGGGGTAATGATATTTAGTAACATTTTTTAAATATTTAAATACATATTTAAAAGAGATCTCTGGAAATCCAAATAATATAGCAAATGATTTTAGGAATTTCATCATAACAGCACATTTTTGTAATTTGTTTGTGTATTTTAGTGCTATAATTAGAATAATTACAGAGTGTGTTTTATCTATTGTTAGCATAATTATGGCCAACTATGTAGATACAATAGCAAGTTTGCCTAATTTCATTATAATTTGAGTTCGGTAACAAATAACAACCCAAAGTTTTAGCTCATAAAGTCAAAGGTTGCTTATTAAACAGACTTACAGTACGTTTTGAGTGTAACTAAATAAATTTGTCAAGTTTGAGGCACATTATTTGAAGGAGATATAAAAAGAAAATAGTCACAGTCAAATAATTTCCACACTTGTTCTCAGTGAAAAGAAATTAAAAACATGTATAATATGAATATAAGTACAAATATGCATACATATGTAGTATATGAGTGTGTCAATTGCCAAATAGATTAACTCTCTTAATACAGAAAATATAGAAAAGTCACAAAATGTGTATAACAAACTCTTTTTTTTTGATTATTTATTTAATAAATTAACAATATTTGTCTTTTAATGCTATTGTATTTATAATAATTTGTTAAGGAACTTCTTTTGATATTGAAATTTAATCATTAATTGATGCCCACAAATTTTGAAATCTAGTTTTGTTAGTATTTTAACAAAATTTCTTTAAAATGTTATTAGCCAGGAGTCACCCAAGTAATATTTTAACAAAAATTGAGAATATGTAGTTAATCACTTTGGCTAATTACATATCCTTTAATATGTACTTGTGTGGTTTTGTGTGTTTCCTCCTTCCCATGTATGTGAACCACTAATGAGTCATGAGTTTTATGATTTAAGTCATTAAATGCAACAGACTTTCAGCCAACAAAAAGAAATACACTGACTGACATTCATAAGAAAATCTGAACAAGTTTGAAAGAGTATTTAGCAATAAATTAGCTTTGAATAGAAAACTTTAGATGAACATCATAAAAATTATGATTATGGAGTTATGAAAAGAAATATTTATTTATTAACTGTTTAATCTGGGAAATATGTACACAGTTTTCTCCAATTTGTATACCCTTCACCTTCATGGTCCACCAGGACAACATCGATTTTTGACCTATTTTTGAACTATATCTGGATTACTAAGTCATTAATATCTAATGATAGATATTTCAAAGACCTTTGCAACGAAGTATATAATACCATAGTAAGTTGGACCTACAATGGGTAAAAATCGGAAAAAATATTTTTTAATCCGAATTTTTTTTAACAAAAGTTTTTTTCGCTAAATATTAAAAAAAACAAACAAATTAAAATTTTTTTTTTTAAATTTTTAAAAAAAAAAATTTAATTTAAAAAAAAAAAATTTATTCAAAAAAAATTAAAAAAAATTTTAAAACTAAGTTTCCAAAAAATGAAAAAAACAACTTTGGAAAAAAAAATTTGTTTACCTAAAAATATTTAAAATTTTTATTTTGAAGTATAATTTGGTGAAGGGTATATAAGATTCGGTACAACCGAATATTGCCCTCTTACTTGTTTCTTATCCTTTCCTAAAAATAAGACTTGTCGAGGTCATCAAAATAAGTATTTGTTTGTGATATGATTGAAGTCAAATCTCTTTCCACCGAGCCATTTCTTCAGGTTTGGAAACAAGAAATAGTCACTCGGGTCCAAATACAGAGTATAGGGCGGGTGAAGGATCAATTCGTAGCATCATTGATGGATTTTTGCCATAGAAACTCCACATACTTATGTGCACCCTGGCATAGTCTTGGTGAAAAAACTTGATTCTTTGCCAAATTCGGTCGTTTTTTTTCAAATTCTCATTAAATCCACCCAATAAGTTGGTATAATATTCACCATTGACTCTTTTACGCTTCTGAAAGTAGTCAATATGGATTATACCTCGTGCGTCCGATTCAGCCCGAGAAACATACTGTTTTGTTTGTTGTTTGGTCTCTGGTGTGTTGTGGTCGATCCACGTTTCGTCCTTGTCCTCGTACATTTTGAATTTTGATGGTTGAACAACGGCAAACTCTCCTGCGAAGTTGTAACACGATTCCGTTTGTGGTCAATTGTGAGCATCTTACGGAAAGCTTTCTCATTTTTAAGTGTTGATTCAAAATTGAAACCACTGAGCCATGTGAGATGCCTATGGCTTCCACAATCTCCTGCACTTTCAATTTCCGATCGACCAACGGGTGTAGAGACCACAACTGTGCGTACAGAACGGTCGCTTTTTCCGTGCTTGTACGACCACAATGGTATAAAAACACTTTTTTACCATTTAAATTGATGCTGCAGAGTTTTCATATCAAGCATGGCCTTGGTGAGTGCTGGTTTTATTCCGCAAAAAATAATGCTTAATGAGCACACGAAGTTCACCTTTTCAATTTTCTCCTCAAGTCACGCGGTATTCTGCAATCAATGGCTGTCAAACATAAACTAAATGACGCAACCTGTTCAAATTTTGGCAACAGTCAACTGACAAGAGCAGTGCTGGCCTTTCAGTTAAGAGACAGGAAATTCAAAAAGTCACGGACCTTATTTGATGTGTAAGAAAACACATTTTGCATGCAATATGCAATACATGAGAGTATATTTTTTGTAGATTTTTATCAAGGACTATTATGTATGGCTATTACAACCGGTTTTAGCCTGAATCAAAATAGAACGCCAGCTATTTCTGTCTTCTGCATGCTGGCGACAATTGGATACTCCAAGTATTTTCAGATTCTGTTGCACCTGGTCATTCCAACGGAGATTGGGCCACCCTTTTCTGCGTTTGCCCATCGGTGGGTTCCTTCTTGTATGCCTTTATAGCTGGAGCGTCATTATTCATCCACCAAACATCTCCGAGCCAGCGCATTCTTTGGATTTAAATGCGCTTGACTACATCTACTTCGGCGTATAGCTCGTACAACGTATAGGGCCATAAATCTTACGGAGAATTTTTCTCTCAAACACTGCCAACAATGACTCATATGATGTTATCATAGTCCATGTTTGAGCACAATTGAGCAGGAAGGGTAAAATGAGCGATTTCAACAGTGTTATATTCGTCCTTCGAGAGAGGACTTTACTTCTCAATTGCCTACTAAGCCGAAAGTAACATCTATTGGCAAGAGTTATTCTCCGCTTGATTTCTAGGCTGAGTTCGTTGTTATTAATAACACTAGCACCTAAATAAACGAAGTCTTTAACAACCTCAAAGTTTTAGTCTCCGAATGTTTTGCGTTGTTCGATACGCTGCGACGCTTTACTACTCGAAATTAGTCTTGTCTAAAACCTCTACTTGTCTTAAAGGGGTAGGAGAGGTTTGCTCCTATTTTGATGGCGCTTTGGGTATTTTTCAGCGTCATTATGTAAAGTCGGATGATCTTTGCAGGAATACCAAGCTCAGTCATGGCGATATAAAACTTCTCTCTTATCGGGATATCGAACGCAGCTTTAAAGTCGACGAATAGATGGTGGGTGTCGATTTGTTTTTCCTTTGTCTTTTTCAGAATTTGGCGTAGTGTGAATATCTGGTATATGGTGGACTTACCAGGTCTGAACCGCACTGATACTTTCCGATCAAGTTGTTAGTGTATGGCTTCAAACGTTCACATATTATGCTAGAAAGTATTTTGTATGCAATGGAGATGAGACTTATACCTCGGTAGTTGGTGCAAAGGGCAGGGTTTCCCTTCTTGTGAATAGGGCAGAGTACACTGAGGTACCATTTATCTGGCATGCATTCTTGAGATCATATTTTGCACAATATTTGGTGCAGACGGCTTACCAACTCTTCGCCTCCGGTTTTAAACAGCTCAGCGGACAAGCCATCGGCTTCAGTGCTTTATTATTCTTCAACCGGGTCATAGCTGTTTGTACCTCAATATAGTTGGGCGGTGGTATGTCGATGCCGTCGTCGTTTATTAACGTTTCAGGTGACGAATTTTCATTTGCGGTATTGTTGACTTCATCGTTTGCCAAAAGCATTTAAAAATGCTCCTTCCACAGCCTCAGTGTGCCTTGTTCATACTAGATTACCATTGGCATCTCTACAGGAAGACATGCCGCATTTAAATCCTTCAGACTACGCTTTTTTTTAAATTTCCGGGTTTCATTCCTGTCGTAGCGCATCTCAATTTCTTCATACTCACACCATTCATGTTCTAGTTTCTTCCGTCTGAACAGGCGACGCTCATTCTTTATCTTCTCTCTATACAACTGGGTCTCAGCATTCCTTTCGACTTGCGTAGCAGCTGGCTGGAGGGTTTCCTCGGTATGCATAATTTTTCTCTGCTGAAATCTAGTACTACTTATCACCATTTTACGAGCCGCATGGAGACTACATTTGCCGCCTGTAGGTTTAAAGACATTCTGCTTCCCAATTTTGGCATTAATGTAATGTTTTGGGCAGTAATCGTAGAGTTCCTCAAGACGATTATAAAAACTGTCCTCAACCCCTTCATCTTTCTCTTCGGTAGGCGCTTGTGCACAAATCAGGCTTATGTTGAAAAATTTTGCCTTAATGCGGATTGCAGCAAGCCGTTCATCTACGGATGTAAAACCGACAAAATGGTTGACTATAAATCCGCAACCGAACTCGTGCTTTCCTACATGGCAGCTATAGAATATATCACAGGTTGCCTTTTAAGTGCATCTTTGTTCTAACCATCGCATTTCCTGGATAGCAATGATGTCAGCATTATAATTTTCGAGAACATTTGCCAGTTGGATGACAGCACCGTGCCTGTAAAGGGTTCGAACATTCCAGGTGCATATCCTTAAATCGTGGTCCTGTATTCGTTTGCGGGGTTCGTCATCAAAGGGGGTCTCATTTTTTGTTCTTCCTTTTCTTCTTTTCATTGCAATTGATTTTTTACGTGGTGGCCTACAAACATAACCTTAATTAGTCTAGAGGGAACCGGCCGCCTCTCACCTTAGCCAACAACCAACGGGTGCTGATTGCCGTCTCCAAGGATAACCACTGTTATTACAAAGGTGAGACAACTTGAATTGACTTCAACAGGGATAGTAAACGGTCTAACCAAGTTAAAACAATCACCACTTTGCCCTGTGAGAATCAGTCCTCAATCCCCTCTCAAGGACTATTTTTATGATAAATTTCAGCTCATTCGGATGATAAATAGATTTTTGGTGATTTTTTTAAAGAAATGTGAGACCCGAGGTGACCAACTTTGAGGAGAACACACACACTGGCCCCCATTACCCTAGGAAGCTGAACAACGAAAACTCCTCAGCTCCAACTTTGTTAAATTCTGTAACAATATCTCCAATAGTTGCCGACATACCGAATTATTTCCAAAAGAAATCGTTTTTAAACCACTCTGGTAAACCAATGCACCATCCTACTGAAATCATATCGCACCCGAATCAATGTCATCCATAATTTCAAAGAAAAAATCATTGACCATTGTGCGGTAGTGATTGAAATAAGTTCCGATAATGCCATCTAAGCCGCACTAAACGGTGGAATTATCTGCGTATAATGGAGTCTGTAGGGTCAATTGTGGATTAAGTCAAAACGAGCCCCATCGCTGAACAAAATTCTGCAATATAACAGTTGTCTGTAAGTTGAGCTAATCGATGACTATTCGTAATGATTTGCCAGAGTAAACTGATCATAAATGTGATAACTCTTTTTCTTGCATTTTTTGAATCAAACAACCGAATAATTTTAAGTGATTTTCGTACCCAATAAGTAGTTATATAAAGGGTTTTCCAACAAGAGGTGTTATTTTAAATCACACGGTATTTCGGTAGCTGTCACTTTTGAAGCTTTTATTCTTTGAAATTTGACAAGTAGAATATGCCATTACTAAAAATGGTACGCTACACGCTTCAACAACGCATTGAAATTATTAAAATTCACTACAAAAATGATGAAAATCTTGCAGTCACATTTCCAAAACTGAAGCATTTTTGGCTTGTCGTGAAGCACCTTGTCGGATCGCAATACAGAAATTGGTGGAAAAATTCCAGCTGTTGGGACAAGTACGTGAAGAATAAAACCCGTGCATGTCTCTCAAGAACAACTGAGAATATTGCTGCTGTAACCCAAAGTGTTTAAGAAAACCCAGGTTTGTTCATTCCTCGTCGTTCTTTGGAATTGGGAATTCCACAAACGTCGTTACACCGTATCTTATGGTCGGAGTTGGATGATATTGATCTGGACAACGTTTATTTTCAACAAGACGGCACTACGTGCCACACAAGAAAAGAAACCATAGCTCTTTTACGGGAGAAGTTTCCGGACCATGTTATCTCTCGAAGAGGTGATCACAATTGGCCACCGAGATCTTGTGATGTAACACCCTGCGACATCTTCCTTTGGGGCCATGTGAAAGATAAGGTCTAAGCCAACAGCCCAGCGTCGATTCAACATCTCAAAGACAGAATTCGTGAGACTATCGAGGACATAGGGCAGCCACTTAGCGATTTGGTTATGGAAAAGGATATGGTCCTCTAAGCGTGATCGTGGTGGCCATTTGGCTGATGTTGATTTTCATTATTAACTGCATACTTTCTTCTTTATTATGAAATAAACATCCGATCTTTTATCTCAAAAAATTTAATTTTTCTTTCAGTAGCAAAATAACGCCTCTTGTTTGAAAACCTTGTAGCTAGAAGGAAAATTCAAAATACAATACAAACAAATTTATAGAAAAGGTAAGAAAGGAAAATATTAGAAATCTAGCCATAAGTCCAATAAAGAATTTAACCTAGTTTGAAACAAAACTTAAAACAAAAACAATTGTAAATAACAATGTATTGTATATGAATAATTCTACACATGCATTTTGTCATTCAAAAACTATAAATAAACAATTTTTAAACACTACATAGTTTGACTTGGACTCAGCAAAATAAACCTCTCAAATAAAAACGTTATTATTTTTTATAGCAGCCTGTATTTGACAAGTTTGAAATTTAACAAAAAAAAAAAAAAAAAACAATTTTCAAAATGTTGCACATCATAAGAATTTAGCCAGAGGACAGCTAAATAAAAAAATATAAAAAAAAAAATATTGTAACTATGATGGCTACAAAATAAACAGAAAAACTAAAAAGAAAGAAATATGTACAAAAAGCTAACAAAAAAAAAAAAAAAAACGACTGAATCTGAATGAATGAATGAACGTATCAGTTGTGTAGTGTTGAGCATACATTTTAACTGTTGCCGCAAAGACATTCGAAAGGAATATAAAAAAAAAAAAAACACCGAGCAAGGGATGCTGATGATGATGATGATGATTCCACTTGCCCAGAGGATAAATGAAATATAAACTTCTAGCTTGTTTTTGTAGAAAATATGTTTAAAAAAATATGAAATAAAATAAAATAAACTCATAAAAAAAAACCCAGTATTTTACAAGGATAATATGATGACATAAATATGAATATTACGTTTTCATTTCGGTTTTTTCGTTTTCTCTGCTCAACAATGAATGACAAAACAAAAAGTCAAAAGAAAAATGAAAACAGATCGCAAAAAGTACAAAAGTGAAAAAAGAAATATCTTTTGAACAAACACAGAAGGAAAATTTAATCAAAATACAAAAACGTACATACATATTGTGACGGATTGTGTTATTTTATTAAATTTGTAGCCCCAGGATAGAAATCATATATTCCGCAAATTGTTAAACCATTACAACTATTTGAAAATTTACATTTCCCAAAGCACACACCCAAACCCTACCCCCCTCCAAATAGTGAAACTATTGTATGTAAAGTGTGCGTTTTGTTTTTATATGCGTATTGTCATTTTTAGTCCATCCACATCATTTAACATGTTTTCATTACAAACACACATTTTGCTGGCCTTACACAAATTTTCAAATTTTTAATTAATTTTGAGCACAACTATCTCCCTGCTCTCACCCTCCTGCAGTCTATTGAAAATTAATTTTCAAGTTATCTATCGATATTGTGTGTCACACGAAAGGGATTAAACTCAACCAACCATAAAGATGAACACTTTGACGACCACGACAACTTTATGGAAATTAATTCTGTGTCCTTATTTAATTACATGATGCTGTCATAGATTAAAAGTAAACCCCCCCCCCCACCCAAAAAAAAAAAAAAAAAATCCAAAAAGAACTTAAAAGAAATGTTTAAATTTTATGTAATTAGATAGAGAACAAGTAAAAAGTAAATATATATTTGTCTAGCAAATATATTTGTCTATGCTGAATGAATATTGTTTAAATTTGCATTATACAAGTTATCCAAAGGATAAACCTTTAATTATGAGTTCAAACTATAAATACTGTACGACTGAAAGTATTTATAAACATACTGTTACGAAATTGTACTTGAATTTAAATATAACTATTTTAACGGCTGGTTTAAATTTGTATAATGCCTCCCAACAGCAATGCTTCTCAAACTTTAACAAATATATTGATATTATTAACATTGCTGTATAACATACAACATTGAATAAAAGCTTTGGTTTGAGCATTGTTTGTAAGTATGGCAACACTAAATGATTAATGACTAACATCGAAAGCTCTAGAATACGAATATTCTAGTTTTAAGATCATTGTAGAAATAGAGCTTTCTAGATGATAATGCAGTTTATATAAATTAGGCGTGAGAACACCACAACTTTGAGTTTAATTTGAAGCATCGTTAAGCAAAGACCCAGCAGTTAAGCATGTAGTCAATGTATCCCTTATCGGCAGTAATTGTCACAAATGTCTTATCACTTGGCTGACTCCAATTTATATATTTTGGTCATTTGACACGTATGTGCTCTTTGTAGTGCAGAGATAAGACAATTGGTTACTTTATACATTCCATGTAATCTAGCGTGAAGACAATTGTAACTTAAGTGTCTCTAAGTAATCTGGAGTGTAGTCAATTTAAACGTGTTGTGTGATAATTCGTTCAAACTGGTTCTATACAAATTGTGTTGATATAATTCTCATACAGTTAATTTTTATTTTTGCTTAAGTATACTGATATACCATGTAACATAGCATGAAGTCAATAGGTACTTTAGTGTCTCTTAGTAACCTATAGTGAAGTCACTTTAAACGTTTATTTTGTACTGCACTTTAGAAGCATTCCATTGGAGAGTTGTCAAAGAAATGTTTGTTTACAAGCTATCGTTTATTGGACTGGCTATGTCTTTTAGCTGACTATTTGAGGTCAATTAGCACTCGTACATGTTAAAATAACTAGTTATGCAGCTGATCAAGTTACTACTTAGGTAGCTAGTAAGGTAACTGATGTTTTGTAACCAGTATGTGAATCCAATGCGTTGACTACTTTGTACCAGCTATTAGACCCAATGCTTAGGACAAGCACGTGTTAAAATAACTAGTCACGTAGCTATTGAAGTAACTAGTTCCCACCCTAAATGATGGGTAAAATCACTAGTTCGGGACTGTCGCCTAGAACTGCTGGGGACATCAACTGCATTGCCAGTGTATACTTGTACATTATAAAGTGTGTGTGTATTTCAGCGAATTGATAAACGTGTATAAAGAGACTGAGTGACTATTTGAACTGTTGTTGTTGCACATTTTAAACAAATAAAGAGTTGTTACAAATTTTAAACTACTAAACGGCTTTTATTTGCAATCAAAAGTATCCGGTTTATTTAAAGGAAATAAACCTTTTTAAAACGTAACAATACCTTTAAAATATTGCTGCTTGTTTTGCTGTTAATTTAACAATTCAAACAAATACACAACAACAATATTAGTGTAATATCACCAAAGAGCCATCGTTACATTGATCTAAATTTAAAATTTCTATCCTTTGTAACATTTCAAAACTAATGAAAGTTTGGCATCCATATTTCGAGCTAAATCAGCTACTGAAGCCCATGTTTAACTTAAAGACTTTTTTCCTTGGACCAGCACTCAGAGGATGACACCTACTTATGCAATTCGTTGTTTTAGAACTAGGAAAATAAGTTATGGAATGGAGTATAGAGAGGATTAGCGTTTGTGGACATTTGAATTGAATCTTACTATATTGAAAGTGGAAAGAAATGCATCAGCAGGAAACTTATTCCACATATGGACTAAAAGACTAATTTTCCTTGTAATATGTTGTGCGATCCACTGTCCAGTCGAGCACGACTGCTTGACTCTTTGCTAAAGAACGTGTATTACGAAGAAAAAAAAAATACGGATTTCGGGAACATTGTGGCATCAATAGAACAATAAAACACACCGTAAAAACCTATTAGAAATACCTTCTTTTACGGATTGTGACCAATATTTTACAAAAACAATTAAAAAAAAAATAAATCTTTTCTGGAATAATTTTAAATCATAAATGATTTTAAAAAGAAACATACAAAATCAAAAATTTTAAAAAATATTTTATTTTACTTCCCATAAAATTAATTTTTCCACAAATTTCAACTTTGCTAACTCATAAGTAGGCACTTAAAAGGCATAGAACCCTTTTCAGACACTCATTTCATAGCTTGATCAATTATCTATCATATGCCCTTTAAATTTTTTGATTATCCTATTTAAATCAAAAGTTATGATTTTTGCGCCGCACATTGGTTGAAGAGTGGCCGAAACTCATTTCTTTCATTCGCTGATTTGGATAATTTTTTGGTATTTTGTTGTCAGATATCTGAATATTATGCTGATATATTTACTATTTGTTTTGACAGACACGCTCGAAGTTCATATATAATCGCTTGTTTAAAATGGCATGCAAATTTACTGTTTATTCAATCTTTTGGTACAATCAGAGTAAACTTATCATTTGACTTTGTTGTATATTTTCGTAAATGACAATTGTCATAGATGAGACTAGCATTAAAAAAGTTGGAAAAAGTGCCATATAAAAAATTTTGTAAAACAAAATATAAACAACATAAAAAATTTCAATGTTCATCAATTTCAGTGGACTGCATCTTTTTAGCGCTGTGGAGCGAAAGATGTCAAATAACACCTTGAAGTCTCTGCTAAAAGCTAAAAAAAATCAGCTTCTCCTACCTGCTCCTTTCCAAAAAAAAACAGTAAAAACTATAAAGTAACAAAACATGAATTTTCATGCATGTTGTTGTTGCCATTATTCTTTACTGTTTAAAATTATTACATAACGTAATATACATACATACTAGTCATTCTGTGTTATCAAAAATTGTAACTTCAGAAATTCAGAAGAGATTAAAGTTGACACTGGGCGTAAATGTGGACGCAGTGAAGCAAGGTATGGGTACAACAAACGATGGCAATACGGCAAGAAGGTTTTTCGAAAATCCAGCAGAAACTGCAGACGTAATTGGCATAAAAGAAGAATTAATACAAAGATTTAAAATTACTTTAGCCGCAATAAATTGCAGATGCAGCGATCGACACTAACAAATTTCATATTGCATGGATACTGCCAAGTTGTTTGTTGATCTCTATGGCTGGTACTTAGAGATGCTACTCGGGACTGATTTTTAAAAATCCCGGGGTTCGGGATTTTGATATATATCCCGAAATCACGACCCGGGGTTACTATGCGATGGCAAATTTTGTATTATTTACTAAAAAAAATAAATATTATCTCCAAACTTTACCGCGTTTTGTAGTAATTCCATTTTTTTAAAATAACTTTCAATGGTCTATTCCACTATGCTAGGGCCATTTTGATTTTGGTTTCGT
This sequence comes from Calliphora vomitoria, assembly GCA_942486065.2. Taxonomy (NCBI): domain Eukaryota; kingdom Metazoa; phylum Arthropoda; class Insecta; order Diptera; family Calliphoridae; genus Calliphora; species Calliphora vomitoria. The sequence continues at coordinate 13,823,072 of OW818031.2, read as the reverse complement.
TATTGTTATTTGGGGGCTTTTACATTTATTAAAAATATCTTTTAGACTTTGAGCAATCGAAATATTTTCATTGTGTTCGAGGATTTTGTTGAACAGGATTTTAATTGAGTTTTGTTAGATAACTTATGAAAAATTGATTTTCCAGGGGCCCACTCAAAGAAAACAAAAAATACCTCAATCCTTTATTAACTATGTTGCAGCAGACATTGAGCTTAACAACTTTGTTGAACATCACTTTGCGATATTCGGGCATGTAGAATGTCAAAATGCACGCAAAAATTATAATTTCCCCTATTTATTTACGAAAAACGGGATTTAGAAAATCCCGAAAATCCCGGGATTTATAATTAAAAAATCCCGGGCTTCGGGATTTAAGAAATCCAGGATTCCCCGTTTGGCATTTCTACTGGTACTACATGCCTAATGTGCATAAATTTCTGTATGGTAGCAAAATTATAGCAGAAGCTATAGGTATGTCTCTATCTAAAGGCCCTTATTCAATGATTTCTTTTTTATTTTTTACATTTTAATTGATTATTTCTATCAGGTATGCTGCCCGAGGAATAAAGACTATAGAGCATATAGATTATATCAATCGCAAAGAATTGGACGTGTTGCAACTAATGCAGACGTAATGCATAATCTTTTATTGTCTTCAGACCCATTTATAAATAGATTTCGCACAAAGCTGCAAATCAAAAAATTGGAGTACGATAATGATGTTAAAAAATTAGTAAAAAACTGTGCTTAAAGTTCTTATTCATCTTTTTCTATGGGAGATGGGCGTAAAAGTAGGCGGATCAAGTATATATTTTCAGGAGCCCATTCTACAATTATAATATTAGTTTTCTGTGAAAATTGAGTTGATGCATTAAAAATCAAGGGAGTTATGTCACTTTTTCAATACAAGTTATATGGGAAGTGAGCGTAAAAGTGGGCGGATATATTTAAAATTTCACACAAATGATTCTGAGTGTTTAAAAATGCTATGTGCCAAAAAACAATGCCGTAGGTGAAAATTTAATTTTCAGTTTGTATGGGAGGTGGACGGATCATTTTGATTTTTCCATTTTGTGCCAAGTTTCATTGTCCTTCGACAACTTCTTCTATTTTTAGCCGCTTGTCTATGAACCTCAACCAATGTGCGCAATGTGAGTCAATAGGGTTGGATGCTTTACTGTCAGCGCTAACCACCTTCGCTTTCTCCTGTAACTTCAACATAGGCTTTGCTGCACAACCTCATTCAGATAGTGGATGTATGACTCAAAAATGTAGGATGTAAATGGAATTCATATGGATTCCGCGCCAAAAGAACTGCTCATATACTCTGTTCTGAAGTGAAGCATATCCAAGAGAGAGCGTTCTGCATCTATCGAAACAACTAGTAGCCGCAAAGGGCAATGTCTGGACTATAAAGGTAAAACTTCTCAACCACATCTTTCTAAATACCTACCAACATGTGGCCGAGCGTTGTCATGATGTAATATTACGGTTTCATGTCTGGCCGCATATTCAGAGAGTTTTTCGTCCAATGCTCGCTTTAAACTAATCAGTTGCATTCGGTATAGATTACCTGTGATAGTCTGGTCAGATATCAGCAGCTCATAATATATATGACTCTTTTGCTATCACCATGTACCATGTACAGAGAATTACCTAAGCGGATATTTGGCTTTGGTGTCGATTCGGCTGGTTGGCCGGGCTTCACATACGATCTCTTACCCTTCGGGTTATCGTAATGGATCCATTTTTCATAGCAAGTAATGATTTGCTTTTAAAGCGTTCAAGCTGCATTTCAGACATACAAAGTCGTATTTTAAGGCCTCTCAGCTTCAATTCGTATGGTACCCAATTTCCCTGCTTTTGGATGCATCCTGCTGCTTGCAAACGTTTTGAAATTGCTGATAGTGTAGCTTCAAATGTTGTGTTTGACAACAAACTTCATGGAGTAATGCCTCCAATTCTTGCTCTTCAAACTTTATGGCTGGCCTGGGAGAATTTTGTATTACGTGTCAAAATCACCACTTCAGAATCGCATCAACCATTTCTCGAACGTTGAAACTGATGAAACACATTCACCATAAGCTTTGATGAGTATTCGGTCTGCTTCAGCGGTACTTTTTTTCATATTAAAGAACTGAAGTAAAACTTCCAGCATATGACGCTTTGTTGGCACAAATTTTCGAAGCAAAAGAAAACTTTGTTGTTTACACTATTATGTTCAATAACTAAGCGAGAATAAAAACCAGATATATACCCTTCAAAATTACATAAAAATTATTCAATAGATACGCCATCTATTGTAAATCCACAATAATTTAACAATTCTAATCAATAAACGTAAATCATGAATTTTTATACCCTTCACTATGAGTAGCAAGGGTATATATAAGTACGTCATTCCGTTTGTAATTTCTACATTTTGAAATCAACTTTCCGTAGCCTCCAAATAAATTACAAACATGACTGATACATCAGTATATCGGGATTTCTTCCGGCTTGATTGCAATTTAAAATCGAAAAAATCGGCCCACAAATCGCTGAGGTATAAGGAAGCCTCGATTTCTGGACTTATATGGACATCTAATGATAGCTTTTTCAAAGTTCATTGAAACGATATATATAGAAGGCTATAAGGAGTGAGATCGAAAAATTCTTAACACACGTTTTTCATTAAAACTTTTAAACCAAGTATTATTTGATTTCTTTTTTGATCATGTTACCTTTGTAAAGCATGTCAGCTATTATGTTTAATGTCAATTATGTTCATTTGTTGTTAATCTGATTAAAATGAGTGACCAGAAAAAAGTGCGTATTAAAATGATTAAATATTTTCAACAAAACCCAACTTGGTCATACAAAAAGTTGGCCAAACAATAAAAGGTCTGCCGTCAAACTGTTTCCAATGTTATTCAACAGTACAAGGAGAACTTATCCGTTGCTAGAAAACCTGGTTCAGGTAGAAGGAATGGTTCACATGATGTTTATTAAGCCAACAAAATAGAAAGCATTTTAAAAAGAGCTCCCAACACATCCGGTAGGAAAGCAGCCCGGTTAGCTCAGTACTCGGACTATTTGGTACGAAAAGTTAAAGCTAATTCAGGTTTAAAAACACACAAGGCTCAAAACGTTCTTGACAGGAACGCTGCTAAAAATTTAGAGGCCAAAAACAGAGCAGGGAAATTGAAGTCAAGTTTTATAAAAAAAATATTCTTGCTGCATAATGGATGACGAAACGTATGTTCGGCAGATTTTTCGCAACCTCCTGATCAAAATTTTATGTTGCTGATGCTCGAAGTAATGTTAAGAAAAGTTTAGGACCCAAAAGCAGACAAAATTTCCCAAAAAGTTCTTGGTATGGCAAGCAGTATGCAGTTGCGGCAAAAGAAGCCAATCATTTGCTACAACGGGCTCTATAAATACCGATATTTATATCAAGGAATATTTACAAAAAAGGATGCTTCCATTCATAAGACTTCTTAGTATGTCTACTTATTTTTGGCTTGATTTGGCATCTGTCACTATGGTAAGAAAGATCTTGAGTGGTACAAGAACAATAATGTGGCATTGGTACCAAGAGAGGCAAATTCTCAAAACTGCCTGGAGCTAAGCCCAGTGGAGAGATATTGGGTTCTTGTTAAAAGAGAATGAAGATCATAAAAAAGGTGTCCAAAATTGTGGTAGATTTTAAACCGCGATGGATAACGTGTTCGGACAAAGTGACAGAAAGCACTATAAAAACGTTAATGGAAGGGTTTTCGAAAAAGGTTCACAATTTCATCATTAGTGATTAGAACTATAAAAATAATATTTTTTGTTTGTAAATTGTAACAATAATTCCAATCAAATAAAAAAAATATTTAAAACTGTAAGTTTAGTGGTTTCATTTTTATTAACATATATGTATGTTAAAAATATTTCGATCTCAGTCCTTAGTAATTTGGACCTACAATGGGTCAAAATTGGCAAAAAAATTTTTTTTTTCCGAATTTTTTTTTTTAACAAACAAATTTTTCACTAATAAATTTTAAATCGTTTTTTTTTTTAAAAAATTAAAAAAAAAATTTCGAAAAAAATTAAAAATTTTTAATAAAAAAAAACTTTAAAACATTTTTAATTTTGTTTAACTAAAAAGATTTAAAATTTGTATTTTAAAGTATAATTTGGTGAAGGGTATATAATATTCGGCACAGCCGAATAAGTTCTCTTACTTGTTTCAGGAAATATAAAATAATTTTCAAATTAATTATCATATCGCCTTCTGGCATCAAAAGCGTTGCTCCTGTGTCATTTGAGAACAACTTCAGTGACAATAGAGACTTTAAATAAAATATAACTCTGTTAAAGAAAATGTAGTCCCAAAAGAATTTTAGAATGTTTTTTATGTCTTCTGTAAATCAATGAATTAAAATTTAATGTATACAAAAGTCAATTATCAAGTGTTTTTATCTATAAATATAAGTTTTCTTATGCTAATTCTATAATTGAAGTGAAGAAACTATAAAACTGCCCAAACTGCTTCTTGGAACTAGTTAAAAGCGTGACTCAATTCAAAATCCCTATTGAAAGAACTAGTTCTCAAACGATTCCTAAAAAGGTCAACACCAAACTTGATCAAGTACTTTGACGATACAGAATGAGTTGTGGAACTAATATATTTTTCCTAATAAATACTAACAATCCCTGGAGTTTCAGCTGTTTTAGAAATCAATTTTTGAATATTAAAAAAGTTTTTTTTTTTTTAAATTTCTTCTAGCATATTTTCTTAATTATATATGTACTAAACACATTATACTTAATAATACAATCTATTTTAATATTTCTCCTTTTTCTTTTTGCATAGTTAAAACAAAACTGTTACTCTTGCTTTTAGTTAAGCGAACAAATCATTATAAATTCCCATAAAAATATTTATGCAAAAACTAAGAAGAACAAAAAAACAATATCAACCTTAGACAAGTCTAAAAATTTCCTGATAAATGACATGAAAATTCAATTGTGAAACTTTCTTAAAAGTATGTCTAAAAGAAAAAGAGAGAAAAAGTATTAAGCGTAAACAAATAAAATAGCACAAAACTTTTTGATATCTTAAATCAAAACTTTCAATTTTTGACTTCCTCTCGTTCTGTTCTCATAGAACAAAAAAAAAAAAAAAATTGATTTCATACTTTTCTGTAAAGTTGGAATAAAAAATAAAACAAAAGACTATAAAATTATTTGTTGTTTAAACTTTTCAATTTCAGTTTTGTCTTTTGCATTTGCATGAAATTCTTTTTTTTTTTTTTTTTTTTGTTTCATACAACTTTAACACAATGAAAGTAGTCTAGAAAGTACAAACAAAAAAGAAAAACAACAGATAATTGATTGATTTATTGCAGAACAATCGTATTACATTTCCTATTTGTAATGACATTGTAAAACTCCAGCTGAGCTGAAAACGAACGAATACATTAAAACACTTTACAAACAACGACAACAAAAACATAATAAATTTTACTTGTATTCTCATAAAAATGTGTTAATTGTTCATTATAAATGAAATTTATGTATGTATGCGTAATTTACACACACACACACACAAAAACACTCGCACACATCCAAACACAAACCATAATTAAACTTTTACCAATTAGTTCGTTATTAACATTCGTTAATAATTCTACCAGATTTGTATCTGTGTGAACAAAAAACACACACAGAATACGAAGAAGCCTTTTTTTTATGCATTTATTTATGCCAATTTTAATGCCATGCCATGCAACAGCAACAACAACAACAACACCAACAAAATGTAACGCTAACAAAACAAAATTTACCACACAACATGCAATAATAAAATATTATCAATTGCATTTGTTATAATGATAACTCAATCCAAGCCAGTTCAGTACAGTACAGTACAATACATACAACAATGCAGTGCAATGCAATGCACTGTAATGAAATCCAGCTGCAGTCCAAGCCCCAAAGCATACCAACCGTCCAAACCAACCATACAAATATGGACAACCAGTGTGGTTAACAGTGTCGTCATTATAACTGCTACCAGTAGGAGTAGCGTTATAATCTCCACTTCACTGCTTTGTGCCACAATCAACCGCCTGACGAACTGTTGAGCACAGTGGCTGTCCTCCCTCCTCATTGACTGAATTATTTTTAAACTATTGTACGAGTATGTCGGTTTTTCTCCCCTACACCCAGAAAATTTATGATAATTGCTTTTTCAATAAAAAAAAATATACTCGCACACACACACCACACTAGGGTGGCCCCTATTTTGAGGTTTTTGGTTTTTTCATGCTTCCAAGGTCTAAAATCAAAATCGTTATTCCTCATCTAAAAACTAAATACTGAAACTTTCAGCAAACTCAGTTAACGTCTAGTTGAAGTTTCAAGTTTCAAAATCCTATAAAAAATAGTTTTTACACATCTATCTACATATATAAAAGAGTAAAGCCAGGGTTTAATATTTAGTTAAACGTTTTTTACATTTGACTACCGACTACGCAATAAATATGAATCGTTTTCATATTAATGTCCACATATACTGAAAATATACAAACTATAAACCAATGCCATATATGCACAAGCTTCATAGTAGAAATATTTGTCGCAGTTTTTCCAAAAATATTTTGCCTTACAAAATATTTTACGTTGCAGCTAGAAGACAAAATGAAAATTTTTCATTTCTAAAACATTTGCTGCCCAAATATATGCATATTTTTGGTTAGCAAAAACAAATATATTGCTTGTGTATAATATACAAAAAATTTACTACAAAAACATCATACATGCAAACAAATTGCAGCGTGAAAACCATAAACTGCAAACGATATGCGCAGTAAAAAATTCAAACAATGGAAATATGGAAGATGCTAAATGTAGACTGCCAAACCATACGAAGTTGAAAAATGTAAAATACGAAATTGTGCGAAGTTAAAAATGTTTAAAACGAAAATGTGCATTTATAAAATATTTCAGCCACATATATGGAAATATTTAGCCGCATATAGTCACTGAGTAGAAAAATGTGAAAAAAACTATGAACAACAAGTGTGCGTTGATTTGGGTGTACAAAATAAAAATTTATATTGAATCGTGTGTTTAAGAATTTAAGTGCAATAAAATAGAAGCTTTATTTTTTGAGGTATGTAATTGTATTATGAAAGATAGGAATGCAGTGAAAATATATTAAATAAGATTCTGGGCAAAGGATAGCGGACGATATTATTTTATTGAATTTTTTGATTAAATGATTTTTGTAATACGAATTCAAATGTATTTCTGCTGCTTGTAATAGGAGCCCAGAAAAATTAGTAACATAAAAGTTTGTATGTAAAGTGGCTAAAAAAGGATAGATAATGCAACAACAAAATGTAACAACAGACAAGCAAAACAGCCAATGAATACAATCTAATACAAAATAACAGGATCTACAAAAAAAATAGTATGTTGCATAAAAATGCAATGTAGATAGATAGATTACTTTTTGTTTGTACACTCAAATGTATCCTTTCGTAAAATTTGTAACAGGAGAACAAACAAATAAATAAGCAGCATAGAAAATAATTGTGCAAGAACAATTTGATGCGTAAGATATAAATGCAAAAAGGCACAGTCATGAGTACAACAGGAGCAAAAGGAAATTAACTGTATAAAACTGCTGTATGTGTGTACATGTGTTCTGTAACTGCATAATGCAACAACAATTTACGCAAAAACCATAAACAAACACATAAATAGGTTCAATGATGATCGTGAGTGTAGCTGGAGAAAAAAAGGATAAAGAGGAATGATAGAAATTTAAGTAAGGTCCAGAATATATAATTATGCAATGAAGAAAATTTTACTATATGTACATACATAATTATGTATGACTTGTATTCTGAAAGATCGACTTTGTGTTTTTAAATGCACATTCATATGTATCCATTCGTAATATTTGTAACAGGAGAACAAAAAAACAAATAAGAGAACAAATTATGCAACGAAAGCACAACAATTTTTTACATAGCCACGAATGCAGCAGGAGAAAAAGGAAATACAAGAACAACTACTTATACACTCAAGTAATTGTGATATACAACTGTTGTATGTGTGTCCTCTAGCTGCAAAAAGCAAAAACAACTCGTGCAAAAAAAGAAACAAATGCATCGTAAAGGAATTTCTAGAAATATGGAGGAGTAGAGAGGAAAATAAATACGCACAAAAATCCTTTACAAAAAACAACAATTCAGTGCACATGACAAAAATTCCTCGAGCTAAAAATAAACCAAAATGCGTAATAAAAAATGATCTGTAACGGTACTCAACAAAAATCAGTTCTACACAAACAATGCAATAATAATATCATCCGATATCCTTTGCCCATAACCTTCTTTAATGTACTTTTACTGCACTCCTATCGTTCACAATACAAGTAGGTACATACCACAGGTTCTTCATTGTATAATTATATTTTTTTCAGCATTCTATACTTTATTATTATACTTTATTACTGTTACAAACGCTCAGCCAATCATAATCATTTGCATTTGAGATTGCACAAGTTGTTGTTGATTTTCTAAATTAACAGTAAAAAAACAACAAAATGCAATTAATTGCAACGGTTCCTGCTCTACTCCTCCATATTTCAAGAAATTCCTTTACGATGCATTTGTTTCTTTTTTTGCACGAGTTGTTTTTGCTTTTTGCAGCTAGAGGACACACATACAACAGTTGTATATCACAATTACTTGAGTGTATAAGTAGTTGTTCTTGTATTTCCTTTTTCTCACTCGTGGCTACGTAAAAAATTATTGTGCATTCGTTGCATAATTTGTTCTCTTATTTGTTTTTTTGTTCTCCTGTTACAAATATTACGAATGGATACATATGAATGTGCATTTAAAAACACAAAGTCGATCTTTCAGAATACAAGTCATACATAATTATGTATGTACATATAGTAAAATTTTCTTCATTGCATAATTATATATTCTGGACCTTACTTAAATTTCTATCATTCCTCTTTATCCTTTTTTTCTCCAGCTACACTCACGATCATCATTGAACCTATTTATGTGTTTGTTTATGGTTTTTGCGTAAATTGTTGTTGCATTATGCAGTTACAGAACACATGTACACACATACAGCAGTTTTATACAGTTAATTTCCTTTTGCTCCTGTTGTACTCATGACTGTGCCTTTTTGCATTTATATCTTACGCATCAAATTGTTCTTGCACAATTATTTTCTATGCTGCTTATTTATTTGTTTGTTCTCCTGTTACAAATTTTACGAAAGGATACATTTGAGTGTACAAACAAAAAGTAATCTATCTATCTACATTGCATTTTTATGCAACATACTATTTTTTTTGTAGATCCTGTTATTTTGTATTAGATTGTATTCATTGGCTGTTTTGCTTGTCTGTTGTTACATTTTGTTGTTGCATTATCTATCCTTTTTTAGCCACTTTACATACAAACTTTTATGTTACTAATTTTTCTGGGCTCCTATTACAAGCAGCAGAAATACATTTGAATTCGTATTACAAAAATCATTTAATCAAAAAATTCAATAAAATAATATCGTCCGCTATCCTTTGCCCAGAATCTTATTTAATATATTTTCACTGCATTCCTATCTTTCATAATACAATTACATACCTCAAAAAATAAAGCTTCTATTTTATTGCACTTAAATTCTTAAACACACGATTCAATATAAATTTTTATTTTGTACACCCAAATCAACGCACACTTGTTGTTCATAGTTTTTTTCACATTTTTCTACTCAGTGACTATATGCGGCTAAATATTTCCATATATGTGGCTGAAATATTTTATAAATGCACATTTTCGTTTTAAACATTTTTAACTTCGCACAATTTCGTATTTTACATTTTTCAACTTCGTATGGTTTGGCAGTCTACATTTAGCATCTTCCATATTTCCATTGTTTGAATTTTTTACTGCGCATATCGTTTGCAGTTTATGGTTTTCACGCTGCAATTTGTTTGCATGTATGATGTTTTTGTAGTAAATTTTTTGTATATTATACACAAGCAATATATTTGTTTTTGCTAACCAAAAATATGCATATATTTGGGCAGCAAATGTTTTAGAAATGAAAAATTTTCATTTTGTCTTCTAGCTGCAACGTAAAATATTTTGTAAGGCAAAATATTTTTGGAAAAACTGCGACAAATATTTCTACTATGAAGCTTGTGCATATATGGAATTCGTAAATAGTATTTATATTTTTAGTATGTATGTGAGGAAATATTATTTTGTTAAATATTTGTTGCAGTTTTCATTTAAAATTATGAAATATTTTGCAATTTTTTGACTAATATAGTAGTAATTTTAAACTCTGAGTAAAGCTACTGACTGACTGATTCATCATCGCACAGCCCAAACGACTGAAGCTAGAATCATGAAATTTTAACTGTGGGTTCCTCCCTCCCCAAAACGATCTGATAAGAAGGGATTTTTGGAAATGCGAACGTTTAGGGGGTAAAAACGGGTAAATTCGGTAACCGTATATCTTCAAAACTAATAAAGATACAAAAAAACTTACAATATCATGTTACTCCATTTAAAAAATAAGCTGACAGGTGTTTCGTACTTTTTCGAAATTCAAACCTTTTAGGGGAGAAAACGGGTAAAAACTGTATTTTGGTACTTTTTTGGCACCCTATGTATCTTTAAACTAATAAACATACAAACAAATTTAAAATCATATTCTTTACTTATAAAAAAATAACAAACATAAGTTTGGTACTTTTTTGGAAATTCGAACCCTTAAGGAATAAAAATTGTGTTTATTTTTGGTACTTTTTTCAAAAACTATATTTTTCTACAAATTGATAAAGACATATAAATATTTTATTTTAAGCTCACACCATGATACAGAAATTTATTTGGATACAATTTTAACACCACAATGGGGATAAAAAAGGTACCAAAAAGGGGGTAAAAACGGAAAAATACATTTTATTTAACATTTTCAGCCAATTTTGATAAATTTTTAACATTGGTTCCTGGATTCATGCAAAAATTAACTAACAGAGTGCTATTTGGAACTTGACTTACAAGATGTATATTTGTCCAAATCCTGGTAAACAGTTTGGTACTTTTATTAAAACATATTTTTCTTGGGCACATTAACACAGATTTTAATCGTTTGAGACATGTCTTTAGCATAAATAATTTTGGCAAACTGGAATATTTTTAAATTTCAAACTTGAGGGGTGTTCAGGGAGGAAAAGGGAATTGGTACTTTTCTCCTAATGGTACTTTTTGCCTCATTTAAATTATTTTATCTGAGTGAAGTTAGTGTTAGTGGAATAGGGGATAATATTTAGGTACCAAAATGAGAGAACTGAATTATAGGTACTTTTTTTATTGTTCTAATGGTACTTTTTGAATTTTCTATAACAATGGACTTAGAAACATGAAATTAAGCATATATGGTCCTAAGTGAGTAAGAATTCAAGGGGGAGACTTTTTCGTACTTTTTCTTTATTCGAATAGTACCTTTTGTAATTTCTTCACCAATGAATCTAGAAACATGAGATAAATGTTATATGGACCCGAGTGAGTGGGAATCCACAAATGGTGGACTTATGTTACGTTTTCTTTATTCTAATGGTACTTTTTGAATTTTCTATAATAATGGACGTAGAAACACGAAATAAAGCACATATGGTCATACGTGAGAGAGAATTGAAGGTGGGGACAATATGGTACTATTTTTGAATTCTAAAGCATATATGGTCCTAAATGAGTGAGAATTCTAGGGGGAGACTTTTTGGTACTTTTTCTCTATTGGAATGGTACTTTTTGTAATGAATTAATAAACATGAAACTAGAGACATATAATCCTGAATTAGTATTAATTCACAAACGGAGACTTAATAGTAATATTTACTTCATCCAATTGGGGTGGCGAAGCGCACCGGGTCAGCTAGTGTATAAATATTTTAGAACTTACTGTCGTATTGCGCTCACTTTTAACATTTATGATCAGTATACTCTGGCAGATCATTATGAATAGATTCATGCTTGAGCAACGCTACCAAATTATCTAAATTTACTTTGAAAATCACTCATCGGTTCGAGCAACTTATAAACGACTTCGTTATTTTTATGGCGCAAATAATCGTCCATCTGAACAAGCCATCCGTCGAACTGTGGATAGATTTCATTGCATCATTTAGACAGTATAAATGATGCAATAACATCAACATGTCGAAGGAATGTGCGTATTGAAGAGAATATCGCCACTGTAAACGAAAGTGAGCAAAAACATCCAAATTGATCGATTCGTCGCACAGTGGTGCCACACAATGGGGAAATAAATATGTTAATTCTAAACGAATAGCCCGATTTTAATAGAATGTCCCATGGCTATAGAGGAGGTATTGATATGTTTTGAACTTGGGCTGATAACACTAAGGGGGGAGCGGGTCACAATGCCCCAAAGTGGGGCACCTCGGGTACATCAAAAATTAAAAATGATGCCAAATTTTTGTTTGCTATCTGATTTGAAAGACTTTTATATATATGGAATCTACTCGACGATATCTACGAAAAACATTGCTTTAGCCATATATTATCTCTTACAGTTTCCGAGTTATTCGCATTTGAAAAGTAAAATTTTTGTTTACCTACCTTTGTCTAACGGATCCAATTCTTTCCCGATTTTCTTGAAATATCTTTTTTTAACTTAGCAACAAATTTATTAATAACTAGCAATAAACCCGGTGCGCTTCGCCACCCCAATTGGATGAAAGAAATAGTACTATTAAGTCTCCCTTTGTGAATTAAAGCTAATTCAGGATAACATGCCTCTAGATTCATGTTTATTGAATCATTGTATTGTGGCTTCTAGCTCATTCGCAACGTATTATTATAATAAAAAAGTACCATTTAGACCCACATTTTATATGCCCACACATGATCATTTTTATAGAAAATGCTAAAGAAATGTACCACTAAAGTCACCTTTTGTGAATTCTAACTCATTCCGAATCATGTGTTCCTAATTTTGAATTTTTAGGTTTAATTTTATAAAATAGTCAAAAAATATTATTAGTTGGAAAAAAGTACCTGTGAGTCCCTTTTTTAGATTCTTATTCGGTCAGGATCATATACCATTCGAAGAACGAAAAAATACAAATTATTTTTGTATTTAAGCTAACTAATTTATTATATTAAAAAAGATAGTTACTCACTGAGGAGCATATATTTTATATTTCTAGGTCCATTATTATAGAAAATTCAAAATATACCATTATAATAATGAAAAAGCGCCATAATGTTCCCAGTTATAGAATCCTACTCGCTCGAGTCCATATAATATTATGTTCATGTTTCTAGATTTATTATAGAAAATTTAAAAAGGCCCATTAGAATAAAGAAAAAGTATTAAGTATTCTCTTTGAGTTTTCACTCACTTAAAACAATATGCAGTTAATTTGGTATTTCTAAATCCATTATTAGAGAAAATTCAAAAAGTACCTTTATAATATAGAAAAAGTAGCATAAAGCCCCCACTTGTGGATTCCCAATCGGTCGGGATCATATAAGCTTTATTTCACAATTCTAAGTTCATTGGTGAAGAAGATACAAAAAGTACTATTCGAATATAGAAAAAGTACCATAAAGACTCCCCCTTAAATTCTCACTCCCTTATGACCATATATGTTTAATTTTATGTTTCTAGGTCCATTATTATAGAAAATTTAAAAAGTACCATTAGAATAAAGAAAAAGTACCATAATGTTCCCACTTGTAGATTTTCTTTCGCTTAGGTCTATATAAGCGTTACATCATGTTCATTGGTGAAGAAAATACAAAAAGTACCATTCGAATAAAGTACGAAAAAGTACCAAAAAGTATCCCCTTAGAATTATCATTCACTTAAGAAATTTAAAAAAGTACCATTATAATAAAGAAAAGGTATCACGAAGTATCCCCTTGATTTTTCACTTACTTAGTGCCATATACGCTTAATTTCATATTTATATGTCCATTATTACAGAAAATTCAAAAAGTACCATTAGAAAACAGAAAAAGTACCAAAAGGCAGCCACTTCTCGGGTCCATATAAGCTTTATTTCATGTTTCTAGGTTCATTGGTGAAGAAATTATGAAAAGTACCATTCGAATAAAGAAAAAGTACAAAAAAGTCCCTCCCTAGAATTCTCACTCACCTAGGACCATATATGCTTAATTCCATGTTTCTAAGTCCATTGCTATAGAAAAGTCAAAAAAGTACCATTAGAATAAAGAAAAAGTACCATGAAGTGTCCGCTTAAATTTTCACTCACTTATTACCATATACTCATAATTTCGTACTTCTATGTCCATTATTACAAAAAATCAAAAAGTACCATTAGAATATAGAAAAAGTACCAAAAAGCCCCCACTTGTGGTTTCCCACTCACTCGGTTCCATATAAACTTTATTTCATGTTTATAGGTTCATTGTTGAAGAAATTACAAAAAGTACCATTCGATTAAAGAAAAGGTACCAAAAAGTCTCCCCCTAGAATTCTCACTCACTTGGGACCATATATGCTTAATTTCATGTTTCTAAGTCCATTGCTATAGAAAAGTTAAAAAAGGACCATTAGAATACAGAAAAAGTACCAAAAAGCCCCCACTTGTGGTTTCCCACTCATTCGGCTCCATATAACCTTTATTTCATGTTTATAGGTTCATTGTTGAAGAAATTACAAAAAGTACCATTCGATTAAAGAAAAGGTACCAAAAAGTCTCCCCCTAAAATTTTCACTCACTCTAGAATTCTCACTCACTTAGGACCATATATGCTTAATTTCATATTTCTAAGTCCATTGCTATAGAAAAGTCAAAAAAGTACCATTAGAATAAAGAAAAAGTACCATGAAGTGTCCGCTTGAATTTTCACTCACTTATTACCATAAACGCATAATTTCGTACTTCTATGTCCATTATTACAAAAAAATCAAAAAGTACCATTAGAATATAGAAAAAGTACCATAAGTCCCCTATTTGTGGTTTCCCACTCATTCGGGTCCATATAAGCTTTATTTCATGTTTCTAGGTATATTGGTGAAGAAATTACAAAAAATACCATTCGAATAAAGAAAAAGTACCAAAAAGTCTGCCTCCAGAATTCTCACTCACTTAGGACCATATATGCTTAATTTCACGTTTCTAAGTCCATTGCTATAGAAAATTCCAAAAAGTACCTTTAGAATAAATAAAAAGTAACATGAAGTGCCCGCTTGAATTTTCACTCACTTAGGACCATATACGCCTAATTTCGTGTTTCTATGTCCATTATTATAAACAAATCAAAAAGTACCATTAGAATATAGAAAAAGTACCAAAAAAGCAGCCACTTGTGGATTCCTATTCACTCGGGTCCATATAGGATTTATTTCATGATTCTAGGTTCATTGTTGAAGAAATTCCAAAAAGTACCATTCGATTAAAGAGAAAGTACTAAAAAGTCTCCCCATAAAATTCTCACTCAGGACCATATATGCTTAATTTCATGTTTCTAAGTCCATTGTTATAGAAAATTCAAAAAAGTACTATTAGAATAAAGAAAAAGTACCAAAAGGCAGCCACTTGTGGATTCCCACCCACTCTGGTCCATATAAGCTTTATTTCATGTTTCTAGGTTCATTGGTGAAGAAATTACAAAAAGTACCATCCGAATAAAGAAAAAGTACCAAAAAGTCTCCCTCTAGAATTCTCACTCACTTAGGACCATATATGCTTTATTTCATGTTTCTATGTCCATTGCTATAGAAAATTCAAAAAAGTACCATTAGCATAAAGAAAAAGTACCATGAAGTATCCAATTGAATTTTTTCTCACTTAGGACCATATACGCCTAATTTCGAATTTCTATGTCCATTATTACAAAAAAATCAAAAAGTACCATTAGAATATTGAAAAAGTACCAAAAATCCCCCACTTGCGGTTTCCCACTCATTCGGGTCCATATAACCTTTATTTCATGTTTATAGGTTCATTCGTGAAGAAATTACAAAAAGTACCATTCGAATAAAGAAAAAGTACCAAAAAGTCTACCCTCACTCACTTATTACCATATATGCTAAATTTCATGTTTCTAGGTCCATTATTATAGAAAATTGAAAAAGTACCATTAGAATAAAGAAAAAGTACCATAAGTACCACTCTAATATAAAAAAGCTGCGATAGAGTTTCCTCCTAAACTTCTCACTCACTTATTATCATTAATGCTTAATTTCATGTTTCTAGGCCCATTATTAAAGAAAATTCAAAAAGTACCATTAGAAGAACAAAAAAGTACCTATAGTTCAGTTCTCACATTTTGGTACCTAAATATTATCCCCTACTCCTAACTCTAACTTCATTCAGATACATATCAGCTAACTTTAATGTCGATAAGTGAAATAATTGAAAATATTAAAAAAAGTACCATTAGGAAAAAAAGTACCAAATGCCCTTTTCCTCCTTGAACACCCCTCAAGTTTGGAATTTAAAAATATTCCATTTTGCCAAAATTGTTTATGCTTAAAGACATGCCTCAAACGATTAAAATCTGTGTTAATGTGCTCAAGAAAAATAAGTTTTAAAAAAAGTACCAAACTGTTTTCCCGGATTTGGACATATATACATCTTGTCAGTCGAGTTCCAAATAGCACTCTGTTAGTTAATTTTTGCATGAATCCAGGAACCAATGTTAAAAATTTATCAAAATTGGCTGAAAATGTTAAATAAAATGTATTTTTCCGTTTTTACCCCCTTTTTGGTACCATTTTTATCCCCATTGCGGTGTTAAAATTTTAATCAAATAAATTTCTGTATCGTGGTGGGAGCTTAAAATAAAATATTTATATGTCTATATCAATTTGTAGAAAAACATACTTTATGAAAAAAGTACCAAAAATAAATACAATTTTTATCCCTTAAGGGTTCGAATTTCCAAAAAGTACCAAACTTATATTTTTTATTTTTTGATATGTAATGAATACGATTTAAAATTTGTTTCTAATTTTAGTAGTTTAAAAGATACATATGGTGCCAAAAAAGTACCAAAATACAGTTTTTACCCGTTTTCTCCCCTAAAAGCTTCGAATTTCGAAAAAGTACGAAACACCTGTCAGCTTATTTTTTAAATGGAGTAACATGCAATTTTAAGTTTTTTTGTATCTTTATTAGTTTCGAAGATATAAGGTTACCGAATTTACCCGTTTTTACCCTTTTTTACCCCCTAAACGTTCGAATTTCCAAAAATCCCTTCTTATCGGATCGTTTCGGGGAGGGAGGAACCCACAGTTAAAATTTCATGATTCTAGCTTCAACCGTTTGGGCTGTGCGATGATGAATCAGTCAGTCAGTCAGTCAGTCAGTCAGTCAGTAACGTTACTCTTTTATATATATAGATAGTAAGAAAAAATTTTTTGAAAACTGTTACCGAGTAAAAAGTAAACTTAAAAATTTTTTTTTATTTTTTTTTTCGAAAAAAGTATTTACATTAATTTTAAATTATATAGAAAATAAGAAAAAGATAATTAATGTATTTATATTTTTCTGAAAGATAACATTACGGGAAGTATTATAAAAGCAAAATAATATCAAAATTCTTATAATTGCGTGGTCCAGAGCATTCCGAAGTAGACTATTTTTATGTTAATTTCAACTTTATACAACATTTTCTTAAATCGCATAGCTGCTTTCAAAAAATTAGGACGTGTTTTGAATGTCCCAATATGTTCTTCAATATTGTGCAAAAGGATTTCATAGCTCCGAGCTTGGTGCCTTCAATAGATCCAAAAATCAAAAAAATCTCAATTTTGGGATTTTTTTAAAGTTTTTTTGGGAATTGTGGGTTTGTCAAAAACAAGCTCGGTCCTCCATTAGTGTTAGCAGCCCAAATTCAAAACTTAAACATACCAACACAGATTTATTTCCACTTTTTTTCATTTCCCCCACTGTGCGCCATTTGAGTTTTTTCGTTCCAAAAATCATAACCATAGATAAATACACATAGATCGGAAACTCACCTGTCAAAGACCAAACTCAGTTGTCAAAAACTTAAGTGCTGAGAATGTATTAGTAGAAAAAACTATGTGAAAACTAAAACAA
Organism: Calliphora vomitoria; assembly: GCA_942486065.2. NCBI lineage: Eukaryota > Metazoa > Arthropoda > Insecta > Diptera > Calliphoridae > Calliphora > Calliphora vomitoria. Next base: position 13,804,951 of record OW818031.2, on the reverse strand, counting down.
CACTCATATGTGTGATTATTTTGAGCTTTTTTTGTTTGAGTTTTTTTCTAGTTTCCGCTCTATGTTTCTCTATGATCATAACTTTTGAACCAAATGAGATAAGCAAAATATTTAAAAGGCATATGATAGATAATTGATTAACCTATGAAATAAGTGTTTGAAAAGTGCATTAGGTGCAAAGTTAAAATTAGTGGAAAAATCAATTTTATGGGAAGAAAAAGAATAATCAGAGAACTCATTTTGAAAATATGCCAAATATTGATGGATTTTTATTATTTTCCATCAAAATTGAGAAATATTAAAAAAATGGATAGTTGGTAAATATCGATTTACCTGGTCAAAGCAAACAGTACAATTTTGTTTTATTATTTTCTTAATAAATATTTATCAATCTATCAAAAGAATCAAAAATAATAACGATCCGTCACCCAGTTTTTTAGATATTGTATCTGAAGCGAAAACTGAAAATCAATAAACTTTGAAGGGCTATATCTTCTGAGCCAAATATCTGATTGTAATAAGAGTAGCACTTTGACAATTTCCTGTAAAATAGGTTTATTCAATATTTTTTAGGGGCACATGAAATTTTTGACTTTTGCAACCTCACTTGTTCTACGGATACCACTGTGAGTCGTCCGTCCCAGGATTTGGAAATTTTGCGCCAAGATTTCCTTCTACACCCGTATAAGATCCAGCTGGTACAGGAATTGAAGTCCCGAGACCACCATTATTTCGCCGTTTGCGCTCTATCGAAAAATTGTGTGCAGTGATTAGGCTCATTTTTGGCTTAACGGGTTGTTTAATAAACAAAATTGCCGCATATGGAGTGAGAGCGATTCACAGCAGACCCTACAGATTCCATTACACTCATTAAAATGCATCCTTTGGTGGGATGGCATCATCGGACTTTATTTCTTCAAAAATGAAGCCGAAGCTCCTGTTACGGTTAATGAAGATCGTTACCGCAGCATGATCAAAGATTTTTTGTTTGAAAATATGGATGACGTTGGAAAGGATGAGATGTGGTTTCAAGAGGATGGCGCTACGTAGCATACGGCTACCGTAAACATCGCTTAACTGAAATCAACATTTTGCGATAACTTGATTTCGCGAAATGGATCTCTCAATTGGCCTCCAAGGTCGTATGATTTGGCATCTCTCGATTATTTCCTGTAGGGCCACGTGAAGTAACTGGTTTACGCTGATTAACCAGCAACAATTGACGCCATGGCTGTCAACATTGTTCGTGTCATTCGTGATATAAGGACAGCAATGTTCGAAAAAGTGTCCCAAAATTTAACGTCCAGAATGCTCCACGTCAAGAACAGCTGCGGTGCCCACACGTTGAAAACACGATAGATCCTCCTTAGTAAATTACTTGTACATTCATAACTGTCTTATAATAATTAATATCATCACAAGATTGATATGTATATTGGACATAAACCTAAATCTTTCTTCCAACTTTTGCAAGGATCGGTCCATAATTGACCCTACCATCCCATACATCCCCTATATCAGAAAAATATTTTGATAGTGTTTGTCCAAGATATAACACTCTTACTTGTTTATTCTGATAAATTTGACATCCATATCGTCATACTACGTCAAGTGTAAATTAAATAAAGCAGAAATACAAATTTCACTTAATTTTAATGCAAAAAAAGTTGTAGTTTCAAACGTATATGGACTTTAAAATTGTAAATGTGTTAAACATTTTAGACCTTGGGAGTATCGAAGAGCAAAATAAGGGCCCTCCTAATACACACACATTAAAAGGGAAAGAGCAGTAATGACTGCGTGTGTGTGCGCGAGTGTGAAGGAATAAAAATAGTAAAAATTAAGTTTTTATAAAATCCAATTTCATACAGTATTAAAAGTGTCGTTATGCGAAAGTTTAAATGTTTTATATATTGAAAATAAATACATGCGAGTAAGTCTGTATGTCTATTTGTATGTAGCAGTTATTTGACTTTATGGATTTTTATATGTACGGACGTTTAATGTACATTAGACTGGATCAAATATTCTCGGAAAATTATTTAAAAATTAAGTTAATTATAAGTTACTACTACTGTTTACCTTCCAAATATGTTATGCATTGACCACATAAAACACTAAGAATCATTGTGGAACAATCAGTTGTATTAAAGTCACACTTATATCTTGTATTCATATTGCATTCGACACACTGGACACACGTGGAGTCTCTTGAATACGCCGATGACGTATGTCTTCTATTCATAGCTACGCTGATATGTCATGAAAGCTGCACAAGTATCAACGAAAGCTGGGCTGAACATTAATATAGACAAGACAAAAGCTTTAAAAATATTTACTTTTACACGGCGCGAAATTATTGATGATTTCCACACTATTTTGAGCTGCCCGAATGATTACGTGGCCTTCTTTATTCCGTAAGAAATGTCTACTCTTGAACCCCAAGATAAATCAATGATACAACAACTTCCAGAATTTCGTTTATCAGGAAATACATATTTCCTGATAAACGATGAAATTTTACCGAATAAAGGAGGTCACGGAATCATTCGGGCAGCTCAAAATGATGTGGAAATTAACCATAATTTCGCGCTGAATAAAAATAAATACTTTTAATTCCAGGAAGGCAAATATTAAAAGAATATATAGTCCTGTATGTACTACAGAGAGAAAATAGATTCGTAGTAGCACCCAATTTGTTGACATTCGAATGATTCTATCTTAGTAACTAAATTTTACAGTTATAGCTCAAACCTTTTAGAAGGCGTAACAAAAGTTTAGTTGCTTCAACCGAAATTCTTCTTTATTAAGTGTGCAAACGGAATCATCCGATTGACAACAAATTCGGTTGCTACTACGAATCAGTTTTCTCTGTGTATCATCTTAATGTCCCTTGTTATAATCAGCTATAGTCATTTCCAAAGATTCATTAAATTTATTTTTAAGGACCAGCTCTTTACTCACGAGACACTTCGTTTTGTCCAAAAATATATACAACAATTCATATGTCTGATACAACAACAAAATACATTGACTTGACAATTACGTGTCGTCTCTATGTTACCTTATACCACGAATATTAAGTGCCAACTCAATACTATTGGAAACATTATTTCGTGAGCTCGTCTAATGTACATCAATATAATACAGTAAAACAGTAAGCGTAAGGATATAAAGAGTTAGAGCTGCAATTTGAATAAGGCAGTATTGTATGTAGTACCAGTATTAGTTGATAATATATAGTTACAATTATTTATTTCAAATTTCAGTAGACGCTTTTTAACTTTTTTGCCTTAAATTTAAGTTTGAAATACAGCAAATTATTAAAAACAATTATAATACAATATTATATCAAAGATTGCGGCAGGTAAGGTTTTTGTTTATAGAAACGTTTTATCAGGTAGAGATTGCTTTAATTACAATTTAAATGTGAGATGAGAAATGAGAAATGCCTGACAATTCGAAAGTATTTTTTATGTTGTGATTTTATTCATATGCGTTATATGGGAGCTTCCAAAAGTCTGTTTTTTTTTTTCAATGCAAAAATGGACTTACTTTACTTTTTCTCTCTTCAAATGATACTTTTATGATAATACTAATTAATGGTATGTATGTATATTTGTATAAAACCCTAGTTTGGTTGCTATAAAAGCAAACATCAAATATTATAACAATATTCAAATAATTGACATTAATTAAATATTTTTAATTTACAAAAAACAAACTTTGTTACACATAGTAAAAAATTTAATTAAGCTTATACCTTTAAAGCAGTGAATGAATTTATTTACATACATATAAATTATTAAAAAAATGTTAATATATTTGCACCAGGGATGGCAAAGTTGATACTATTTCATATTGAAAAGTACCATGATACTCCTGAGACTCATTTAATACTTTCAAACAATTTCCAGTATTTTATGTATAAAGACTAATTTAAAAATGTCTATGGACTTGGAAACATATGCTGCTATAACTGACTATTTTATAAGGTTCTATAAGTCTATTATTCGAGCAATCTACTACAATAGTCAAAACGTCGATAGTCGAATAGTTGAAAAAGTTACTTTTTTTATTTTGAATTAAAAATTATATAAAATGTGTCTTTCTCATTAATAATATAGCAACCATATATTTTTATACCCTTCACCATGAGTGGCAAGTTTGTCATTCCGTTTGTAATTTCAAAATTTTTCATTTGCGACCCCACAATGTATATATATTCTGGATCGTTATAGATAGTGGAGTCGACATAGCCATGTCCGTCTGTCCATCTGTCAGTTGAAATCAACTTTCCAAATTCCCTAAATAACTTACAAACATGATTGATACATCTTTATATCGGGAATTCTTCCAATTCGGTTGCTATTTGAAATCGAGAAAATCGGGCCACAAATGACTGAGATATAAGGAAAAAACCAAGCCTATTATTGATATATATCTGGATTACTAAGTCATTAATATAGACAATATGGATATCTAATAATAGATATTTCAAAGGCCTTTGCAACGGCGTATATAAGGCCAAAGTAAGTCGGACCTACAATTGGTAAAAATCGGGAAAAAAATTTTTACACCGAATTTTTTTTTCACGAAAAAAAATTTTCTATTAAATTTTTTTTACAAATAAATTTAAAAAGTTTTTTTTTTAAATTTAAAAAAAAAAATTAAAAAAATTTTATTTTACATTTTGTTTACCTAAAAAAATTTTTAACTTTTTTTTAAAAGTATAATTTGGTGAAGATTCGACACAGTCGAATGTAGCTCCGTTAATTGTTTAAGCCTAGTACTCTGTTTATATTTGCCAAAAATTATGTTTTTTCATGCAAAAAATTTTATATGCAACAAATGATCAGCTGTTGGTTTTAATTTCGTGCGAACGAAGTGCTACATATGTTATTTCGTGTGGAAATATAAGGTTGGCAGATGTATTTCACATGTTTTCCACAATAAACACAGAGTACTGTTTTTGGTCGTCACAAACATATATTTGTTTATTGTAATCATATATATGGTTGATACAATCATGTAAATCGTAAATTAACCATATTATTGTTACTACAATCATATAAATAGTTACTGTGAATATAATATTGTTAAAAATGTTGTAATGGTTACAGTAAACATGCACACATGTTGAAATGGTTACAGTGCACATGCACAACTATATTTTTTTTCGGCGTAATTTTGTTCCGTCGATTTCAACGTGCGAGAGATGGTTTGTTCGGTTCAAAAAAGGTGATTTTGACACGGAAGACAAAAATCGCCCAGGCCGGCCAAAGAAGTTTAAAGACAAAGAATTGGAGGCATTACTTCATGAAGATTGCTGTCAATCTCAACAAGAGCTTGGGAGCTACTCAATCAGCAATTTCTAAACGTTTGCGAGTAGCAAGATTCATCCAAAAGCAGGGTAACTCACTAATTGAAGCCAAGAAACCTTGAGAGATGATTTTGAATGTCCGCAATGATGTTTGAACGCTATAAACGCTAAAAATGGATCCATTATGATAACTCGAAGCGTAGGAGTTCGAATGTGAAGCCCGACCAACCAGCCGAATCCACACCAAAGCAAAATATACATGGCGCTAAGGTAATTATCTGTATTTGGTGGGAGCTGCTGATATTTGACCAGTCCAGCACAGAAAACCTGTACTGAACACAATTGATCCGTTTAAGGCGAGCATTGGCAGAAAAACCACCAGAATATGCGGCTTGACATGAAACCGTAAACTGTAAATTGTAATAAAATAGAAAAATTTGGAACAAAAAATATATGTATTTAAGGTTTAGTCAGGATGCACTATTTAGCTGATTTTTATTTATCTATTTTGAAAGTGCTTGGGTTTTATCAAACTGAATTTATTTTGAAAAAATAATATACATATTTTATTTTCAAAGAAAAACATTTTTAAATCAAAAAACATGAATGAAAATGTGAATAAAAAGAATTCATATAATGAAATTTGGATAATTCACTATTAAACTGTTGTTCTTTTTCAAATATAATTTAAATTTAACGGACGTTAATATGCCAAAATAAAATTTGTTTATTTTGTATTTGACAAATTCAATTTTGACAAAACCTATGCTCTTGTCAGCAAGAAATATTGGCCCCTATTATGAGTTGCATTCGACAAACGATATTCGTTGACTATCGAATATCGACTATCGAATGTAAAATTCGTATTATAAGTTGGCATCGCTGTCGAAAATGTCGTTGTGCATCGAATTTTTCAACGTCGTGGTCATGTTTAATTTAATATTTTTTTTTTATTTTGTAAACAAAAATTTTTTATTTGTAGTGTCAGCTGAAAGAATTGTACTACTATGAATAAACCAAATCAGTAAAATTCACATTAGTGCTTTTCTTCAACGAATGTGCGCCATAATACCAAATAACAATTCGTTCGATCAGCTATTTCGACTACAGTCGAAAATCGAATTTAGTTCATAATAGGCACCATTGTGTTTGTTGTGTTTGTTGTCGAAACGCTCTCACCTTACTTATTACATCATGGGTTTAGTTTTAAAATTGTTTATTAATTATTTGTTGTTCTAATGCCTTAAGATATACAATGTTTTATATGCAATTGCAAATGCTAAGCAAATAGGAAACTGCATTCGATTAAAATCAAATGACATTTCCGAAGTTATCATCGGAATACGTGGCAGCAATACATCTGTCCCTTTATACTTCCCAGTTATAATGGTCGCCTCGATTAAATGGTTCATTACTTTCTTTACTTAAAAAAAAATACGCAAACAATCATACAAATACACAAACAAACGCACAAACATGCACTTTTATATATGGGGAATTTCATATCAAGTTAACCAAAAAGAGTCAAAAAAGTTTTTGATTTCGAACATTTTTTAAAAAATTTTTTTTTTTCGAAAGATTGATGAAATAGCTATGAAACTATTTGGGACACATTTTGCTAAGAACAATAAGTAATAAGTTACATTTGGCCAAAATGTCAAATTTCGACCGATCTTGTTGAAAAATTGTGTCTGAATTACAATCCAATAGATATTTTATACCGATCGGAAGACATCAATTTCAAAAGTTGGTTCACTTGCGTGTAGTCCGCCATATATGTGTATATAAGAAGATTTTCAAATGTATACACAGAGAAAACAGATTCGTAGTGGCAACCGAATTTGTTGCCAATCGAATGATTCTACCTCAGCGATCGAATTTTACAGTTGTTGTTACAAAATTTCTGAAGTGGTAACAAAAGCTTGGTTGCTACAATTGACTTTCTGTTGATAGGGCCGAAAAATTCTATATGTGCAACCGAATCATTCGATTGGCAACAACTGCAGTTGCTATTACGAATCTGTTTTCTCTGTGTACAATTTTAACATTTACTTAATATTGTTGGTAGTCCGCTAAATATTAATATTGATAGCTGCCTCTATATATAATTTGTCATATGTATGGGAGATGCATGCCCACTATTTTTGGTCCAAATAAGTAATTCATACAAAGGTCCTTACTCAGAAACATGAAAGAAAAATAAATTTCAAATTTTGAGTTTTAAAATAATTTTTGGGGTTTTTTCATACAAAAAATTTAAAATTGTTTTCCTTTTGTGTTTCTGAATCAGACCCAAAGTTTCAAGGCTTTTCATACTACATTTATACAGATAGATATGAATTTTAGTATTTTTAATGTATGAGTGGTGCCACGCCCACTATTGATAGTCTGCCCATTCTTGTCCTAAATATTAATTTATCTCTTAATGTATCCTATATATAAGATTTTTTAATTTCATCATATGGGAGGTGTGACGCCGTCAGTAGCTACTACTGCCATTTTTGCCTCAAATATTTATACAAACGGTGAAATTGCTCATGTAAAATTGGACTGTAGCTATTGTAGTTTTTAAATATTTGATTTTTATAATTAACTTCGTATAGGTGATACCACCCCTATTTGAAATTTCAAATCAAACAGTAGTCTATAGTTCCTTCCGGACATATAGGAACATACTGTAAACATTTCAAGGAATTCGGTTCAGCGGCCTATAGCTGTCTAACATACATATATATATATACAGAATTTCCATAGAAACTACTTTTACAAAAAACTAAATTAAAATTTTTAGTATTCTGATAATAGAAAAAGTACTATTTGAATAATATTTTGATGTCGAAAGACATTTTGCATTTTCGATCCCTGATTTGCACAATGCAAAAGATGCATGCCACATGTATTTGTTTGTGAAAGTGTGTGCAGAAATGCTTTTGTGTCATCAGTATTCGAATTAAGTTTGTTTTTTTCCCGTTTCCTATTATCTTTATCCATCTCTTTTACACTTGCTGACAGGTATGTGTATGCAAGTGCAGTAATGTTCGTGCTGATGTTAATGACAATGTTGCTGCATTTCATTCCATTTTATTGACAAGTTAAAATAACAACAACAACTACAACAACAAAAGGAATAAAAACGGAAGTTAACCTTTGGCAGCATGTAATGTTTCAATTAAAATAATTCAAAAGACATGATAACTTTTTATGCATGTATAACTGACAAAAATACACTGGCAACTTTAAATAAAGAACCAGTTTCTGTAAATTGTATAGTATAAAGGTTTTATTTTGAAGGACATTCTACTGTTTTGTAATTGAAAATCATTTGGAAATACACACACACACACTTACATATGCATATAAATAGGCATTAATTTTAATATTAAATATTTCATGTCTATGTAAGTATATACTCTGGCACACTACACAAACCCATGATTGTAGTACATGTTACGCATACTTATAAATATGTGTGTAAAACTTAATAAGTATTTATGTAAATATGTTGGTGTATTTATCCATGTGTGTGTATATATTGTTACATTAATGTTTGTATTATATGAATGTATCCAGTAAATAAATTTGTTTTAGATCATGTAAACAAGACATAAATCTTTATGTGTTATCAACATCATATACTCCCAAATGGAATTGTAAATACAAGTTAACACCTTAACAATGTAATTAATACCATGCAGCCATCCATACAAACATATACAGACACACACATACACATATGCCAACACATAAAAGTAACAACAACACACATTCTATTTAACAAAAAAATACAATTACACAAACAACAACAACAACAAAAAACACTTTGAATGTTTTTATTCAAAAGTCAACAGGATGTACACAACTTAATGTGAATCCAATGTTTCTAACAGTGCACTAAAATCCTTAACTTTATATGACACATACATGCAAATAATTAATATGGTTGTGATGATAATAATCAAACAGCGTCATATTATCAAATTATCATAATATGATCCTAGTTAACAATAAATTAATCCCTTGTTATAATTATTTATTTCTTTGTAAATATTGTATAATCATGTGCATTCATCTTAAGGTATGGTCAAAAATTTTTTTAGCACAAATTTGTTTTACGTTGTTTGTTCTTACAAGTGATTCGCAAGATCAAGCAGCGTCAAATAAAATAAAACTAATTATTTGTTTTGAATTGTCCTAAGCAAAAGGCGTTTATGAAATAAAAGAATAACAATAAATTATATTTTATTTAGTGGTTACGTCTCTTTGGTCAAATATTTGCCATGTGTGACCTTACCTTTAGTAGTAGTAGCACAACCATAATATGATTGTATCCAATCATGTAATGATTTCACCTCAACCATAATATGGTTATGTAAAAACATAACGATTGTTCCAAAATCATATAATGGTTCTAGCTCAACCTAATATGTCACTGAATATCGGCTGATTTTTATGCATTTATTATTGGAAAATATGAGCCTAAAATATGCTTTAAAAAACAACAGAAGGACTGAGATCGTAAAATTCTTATTAACACATGTTTTTCATTTAAGTATTATTTGAATTTTTTTTAACAAGTGACCTTTGTAAAGCATGTCAGTTATTATGTTTAATGTCAATTATGTTCATTTGTTGTTAATCTGATTAAAATGAGTGAACAGAAAAAAGTGCGTACTAAAATTATTAAATAGTTTCAACAAAACCCAACTTGGTTCTACAAAAAGTTGGCCAATCAATCAAAGGTCTGCTATCAAACTTTTTTCAATATTTATAAACAGTACCGTTGATATAAAACCTGGTTCAGGTAGAAGGAATGGTCCACATGATGTTTCTAAAGCCAAAAAAATAGAAAGCATTCTCAAAAGAGCTCCCAACACATCCGGTAGGAAAGCAGCCCTGTTAGGTCAGTACTCGGTTCATTTGGTACGAAAAGTTTAAAGCCAATAAAGACTTAAAAGCATACAAGGCTCTAAAAATTCCTGACAGGAACTTTGCTAAAAATTTAGAGGCCAAAGACAGAGCACGGAAATTGAAGTCAAATTTTATACAAAAAAAATACCTGCTGCATAATGGATGATTAAATGTACGTGTGGACAATTTTTCGCAGCTTCTGGGTAAATTTTTTTATGTTGCTGATGCTTGAGGGAATGTTGAAGAAAAGTCTAGGACCCAAAAGCAAACAAAATTTCCCAAAAAGTTCTTTGTATGGCAAGCAATATGCAGTTCCGGCAAAAGAAGCCAAACATTTGTTACAAAGGGCTTTATAAATACCGAAATTTACATCAAGGAATGTTTACAAAAAAGCATGTTTCCATTCATAAGACTTCATAATGTGTCCACTTATTGTTGGCCTAACTTGGCACGCTGTCACTATGGTGAGAAAGGTCTTGAGTGGTACAAGAACAATAATGTGGTATTTGTACCAAGAGAGGCAATTCCTCCAAACTGCCAGGAGCTAAAGCCAGTGGAGAGATATTGGGCTTTTGTTACAAGAGAATTGAAGAGTACAAAAAGGTGTGGTAGATTATAAATGGTGATGGACTACATGTTTGAACAAAGTGACAGAATGCTCTATAAAAACCTTAATGGAAGGGTTTTCGAAAAAGGTTCAAAATTTTATCACTAGTGATTAGAAATATAAAAAAAATTGTTTTTGTAAATTGTAACAAAAATTTCAATCAAATAAAAAGAGATTCAAAATTGTAAGTTTAGTGGATTCATTTTTATTAACATTTATGTATGTTAAAAATTTTTCAATCTCAGTCCTTAGGTCTGTTCATTTACTTTCCCAGTAAATACTTGCAACGAGAGAATAAAATCAAAATATACAAAATTACTCTCTTAAATTCTCAAAAATAGTTAAAATAAATGAACTCTTTTCCAGTAACAAAAAAATTTATACACACAATTTTCATATTTTTTCCTTTTAAAATGTATAAATATTCAAATTTTCTTCAATTTAATTTTTTTCACCACAAAAATAAAATTGTAAATAAATAAACAATAACACAAAAATATGAAATATAAGCTGCTAACTATTACGAGTTGAAAATAGAACTTGTAATAGTTTGCAACGAGAGAACACTCTCTAAAATTTATACGCTCTTGATTTTTTCTCTACTTGCTAGTTTTTTGAGTTAATGAACGCTTTTCCAATAACAATTGTTACTAACTAGTCATAAAGAAATAAACACAGATGGCGACATCGCTCTCTTAAAAAAATTCTCTTAGGCTCAGTGACGTCAACATTGACTAAAACTGATTGTATTATATGAAAATTGTATGTGATTTATAATGGAAAAGTCAATAATTATGTTTAAAAGCTATTTATGTTTAATAAAATGAAATGTTTTTAGGTTTAATGTTATTAGACATATTTTACTTTATTAATTTTCAATATTTTTGCTATATTTTAGTTCAAGTCATTATTTTTTTATATTTTCTTTTTATTGATGTCGCAGTATCTCTGAGGTCTTCATTAAGTTTTCTTATTTTTAAGTACATTCTTGAAAACTGTAATTGGTAATAAAATACCAATTTAACTATTTTTTGTAATGTACAAATTCTTCAAGCCAAAAATTCCAAAAAAAAATCATAATTTTGGTTTCGCTGCTCATAACTTACCCATTTCGAATTGAAAATTGCTTTCAAAATCTTCGGTTTTGAAATGCGCCATACATATTTTGGACGTTTTAACGTTAATTTTTTTATTGCTCCAACAAAATCTTATCGATTGCTTTAATAATGATCTGATGGAAACTTAAAAAAACTTATTGCACACGATTTTGATTTTTTATTATTATTATTATTATTATTATTGCAATTTTTGACTGCACACCACATTTTAATTAATTTTTTTTATTTAGTTTTCACTATTTGTTTTGAAATTTCATATAAAAAGTAAGTATTTTACATTCAAAACATAAGAAAACAATCAATGTTGACGTCACGAATAAAGAGTTAAAGAGTACACTAAAATAACGGTATCGTCGATGTCGCAATCTTGTTTATTTCATTCATGCTAACTAGTAACAACTTTAAGTTATTGAACAGAGCTCTTATTTCCTAAAAATTTAAAAAATATACTCTTATTTTTTTGGAAACACAAAATAAATATTGGGACTTAAAAATGCGAAATTTTTAAAATGTTTAGCTTTTAATTTAAAACATTTGTTCCATGACGTAATAAGTAAGGTGAGAGTGTTTCGACAACAAACACAATATTTCTTGCTGACAAGAGCATAGGTTTTGTCAAAATTGAATTTAAAATGTATTATTTTTTAAAAATAAATTCAGTTTGACAAAACCCAAGCATTTTCAAAATAGATAAATAAAAATCAGCTGTGTTGTTGATTTCACCTTACTTAGTGCATCCTGATTTGTTCAATATATATTTATTCAATGTATTGGCTATTGTTGGCTATAAACTTTCCGCAACTTTCTGGCACCATATGGATTCCGAGCCAAATAACTGCTCATATTTTTGAACAAGAACGAATGAAGTAAATATCATATATTCTGCTCCAATGCGAAGCGTATTCCAGAGAGATCGTTCTGCATCAATCAAAACACATAATAATAGGTCAGAGCAAGGTCTGGACTATAAAGCGGATGAAGCGAAACTCCCCAAGCTCTTCATTCTTAATACTTTTTAACAGGTATTGCAACATGTGACTGGGCGGTGTCTTGATGGAATATTACTCTTTCATGTCTGGCCGCATATGCTGGGCGTTTTTCGGCCAATGCTCGTTTCAAACGAACAGGTTCCCTGTGATGATGAAGACAGATTTCAGCAGCAAATAATTGATATGACCAAATACAGAGCATTACCTTAGCGTCATGGATATTTGACTTTGGTTTCGATTCGGCTGGTTGGCCGGACATCACATACGATCACTTACGCTTCTAGTTTTCATAAAAGACCAATTTTTCATTACAAGTAATGATTCGGTGCAAATATTATTTTCTTTTAAAGCGTTCAAGCATGATTTCGGACATGAAAAATCATCTTTCAAAGACTCTAAGCTTCAATTAGTATGGTACTCAATTTCCCTGCTTTTCGAATTCTGCTGCTTGCAAACGTTTGGAAATTGCTGAATGAGTAAATGCCAATGATTTTCCAAGCTCTTGTTGAGTTTTATAACAATCTTGATGGAGTAATGCCTTCAATTCTTTGTCTTCAAACTTTTTTGCCTGACCTGTGAGATCTTTATCTTTCGTGTCAAAATCACCACTTCTGAACCGCACAAACCATCTCTCGCACGTTGAAAGCGATTAAACGCATTCACCATAAGATTTAATGAGCAATCGGTGTGCTTCAGCGGCTGGTTTTTCCAAATTAACCCGCCAATGGTGACGCAATTTTGACTTTTATCAATGGTGATGCCGGTTTCACGCACTAATAGTTCACTTTTTTTAAATGAAAGTATAAAACAAACATATTTAATCAATTTAAGCTCTTTTACTTCAATATTAAAATTCACAAAATCTTTGTAAAACATTAATAGAGAATAAAGTTATTCGATTCTTTTAACACACCCGACATATAGGTCACCATAGGCGGGTTAAAGAAGTAAAGCCAAACTTCTCGCATATGACGCTTTGTTGGCACAAACTTCGACATTTTCAAAGCAAGCAAAAACGTTGTTGTTTAGACTATAATGTTCAGTAACTAAGAGTTAATAAATGACTAATATGTACCCTTCAATATGACTTATAAGTTATTAAAAACAAAAACCGCGTTCAAAAGATACACCATCTATTCTATACAAAATTTACAAAAGTTTAAAATTAGTTATTCGTATTGTTACGTTTTTACCTTTTAAAAACGGGGTTTATTTCCTTTAAATAAACCGGATACTTTTGATTGCAAATAAAAGCAGTTTTAGCAGTTTAAAATTTTTAACAACTCTTTATTTATTTAGAATGTACAACAACAACAGAATTAAATAGTCACTCAGTGTCTTTATACACGTCTATCAATTTGCAGAAATGCACACAAACTTTTTTAATGTACAAACACACATGTACACGACAGTTAATGTTAACTCTAACAGTGCCAATGATAAACTCAACTCACGACTGCCACCTCTGCCACTATTTATACACGCGCCATCTATCGAAAATCTTCTACAATGCTCTTAACGGGCATACAAGAACATTCGAATTCTAGAGCTTTCGATGTTAATGTTAGCAGCTTAAACATGCAGTGTTGCCATACTTACAAACAATGCTAATAACCGCATGCTATCAACATTGTTGATAAGTAGAAACTTCTTCTGATAGACGTGCTTATAAACATGATGAATGTTGCAGGCAGTCGTTACAGACAGTTAAACTCAAATCGTCATTGCACATTCGTAACAGTATTTTATTATAAAGGGGTTTCCAATAAGAGGTGTTATTTTGAATCACCCGGTATTTCGGTAGCTGTCACTTTTGAAGCTTTTATTCTTTGACATTTGGCAAGTAGAAACTACGCCATTACTAAATATGGAACGATACACGCTTCAACAACGCATTGAAATTATTAAAATTCACTACAAAAATGGTGAAAATCTTGCAGTCACAGTTCGCAAAACTAAAGCATTTTAGGTCGTCGTGAAGCACCTTGTCGGACCATAATACAGAAATTGGTGGAAGAATTGGTTGGGACAAGTTAGTGATGTGAAGAATATAACCAGTGCACGTCACTCAAGAACAACTAAGAATATTGCTGCTGTAGCCCAAAGTGTTGAAGAAAACCCAGGTTTGTCCATTCCTCGTCTTTCCTTGGAATTGGGCATTCCACAAACGTCATTACACCGTATCTTATGGTCGGAGTTGGATGATATTGATCTGGACAACGTTTACTTTCAACAAGATGGTGCTACGTGCCACACAAGCAACGAAACCATTGCTCGTTTACGGGAAAAGTTTCCGGATCGTGTTATCTCTCGAAAAGGTGATCACAATTGGCCACCGAGATCTTGTGATTTAACACCTTGCTACTTCTTCCTTTGGGGCCACGTGAAAGATAAGGTCTACTCCAACAGCCCAGCGTCGATTCAAGACCTCAAAGATAGAATTCGTGAGACTATCGAGGACATAGGACAGCCACTTTGCGATTTGGTTATTGAAAATTTCATGAAAATGATATGGTCCTGTAAGCGTGGTGGCCATTTGGCTGATGTTGTTTTTCATTATTAACGGCATACCTTCCTCTTTATTATGAAATAAACATCCGATCATTTATGCCATTTCCTTTGAATACGAAAATAACACTTCTTGTTGGAAAACCCTGTATTATTAATTCTGTAGATTTTAACAAACTTAAGTATTATAGTAATATATTTTTACTTTTATAATTTTAAGTTATTTATAGAATATCGGTAAGGTACTTGAAGTTATTTCGGTAACGATTGCTTAATAGTAACGTTAGGGAAATTTGTACTATTTCTTCTAAACAGTTTGGTACTTTTGCAAAGATATTTCTTTCAGCGAATATATATAGAGATTTGCATCGATTGTAACATATCTGTATCACAAAAACATTAGCCGAAATTTAGTATTTTGAAATGCCAAGCTTGTTGGTAAATTGGAGCTTTTTCTTTCAAAAGGTACTTTTTTAATATTTAAAATGTATGAACTCACCAACATAAAAGTTACCAATTTAGGCTAGAGGGACTAAGGGCCATTATTACAACTTGACTTTAATAGTAAAAGGTAACTTTGAAACTACATTTTTCTATTACTTAAAGTTACCTTTTACTATTACGAACATAAAGGCAAGTTGTAATAATGGCTCTAAAGGTACTTTTTTGTTCTTCTAATGGTATTTTTTCAACTTTTTATTAATTTTCCAAGGAAACAGTTTTTTATATACATTCGTTGAACATGATTGAGTGAGAATTGTTTTAATAAAAACATGAAATTAATTAACTTATATGAAGATTGAGACACCACATAGATGGAATTAATGGTGCCTTGTTTTTACTAATGATACTTTTTGAATTTTCTGTAATAAAAGTACCCACAAACATGAAATTAGGCTCATATGATCTAGAATAAAGTGATAATGCTGAATAATACATTTTTATATATTTCTTTTTTTATAATTTGTCTAGTTTAATGTGGCCTTTGCCTTTAGATTAACTCGAACCAAATGCTCTCAAATACTTTATCAAATAGTTGAAATTTCAAATACAAAATAAAAACAAAACTAAGATAATTTACATGCAGGGCATGTACAAGAATGTACAAGTTTATATTTCATGATGAAAATGTTTTAATAATAGAAAGAGGGCGGACATGCAACTTGATTTGCCTTATACCTATTATCTATGTATCTATATCTTCTCTTCTGATTATATTACAGTTTAGTTTTTCTCAAGGTTTATTTTATTTTTCTTTGTATTTCTCATGCATGTATGTATGTATGTATTTGCAAGTGTATCAAATTTAAAATTTACAGGAGAAAAATTATAATGAAAAATACTACACTTTAATTGAGGAATAAATTTGCATATAAAGCAATATTTATTTAACTACAATACTTTTTTTTAGACAAATATATAAAACAGATATGAAATTAAAAGGGTTTTATTGCATTATTTATTATGATCGAGTAAAAGATTCCGGTTCTTTTCGAAAATGAAATTGAAATAAGCCTATAAATTCCTTAAAAATTTCTTTAAACAACTTAATGTTGCTTAAAAATTTTGGAATATTTTTTATCTGAAATGCTTAGAGTAGTACATATTTACATTTATATAGATTTTTTCAATAATTTACACTTTTTGAAATGTGATTTTTTTCGGCCTTTAAAGGGTTAAATTATGAAAAGAATATTGTAAGTGATTCTTAGAATATTCGCATCCAAGTGCTCGATCGTTTCTGGTTTATCTGCATAGACCTGGGACTTTACATACTTATCCCCATAGAAAATAATCTAATGGCGACAAATGAGAGAGGTGGCTAGTTAACAGGTTCATTTCTTGAAAATATTCGTCCGCCAAATGTTTCTCTCAGTAAATTGATTTATCGCACGCTGTGTGACACCATTTTGCTGAAACCACATTTCTGCAAAACTTACTATAATGTCTTCCAATTGAGAAACGAACAAGCTTATCTCTATGCAACTCACAGATGACGAATTTCTACGCTGCACACCATCAATCTCTTGTTCTGTATGCACTGTTTGGCGTCTATCGGGATAATACGCATACCGAACTACAGTTTCTTGAATTAATTGCCCTGATAAACGATTATGAGCCTGATGTGGAATTTTGCGCCAACAAAGCGTCATATGCGGGAAGTTTCGCTTTACTTCTTTAATTTGAAAAAAAAAAAAAATGCCGCTAAAGTACTACTATTGCTCACCAAAGCTAAAGTTCATGAATGTGTTCCATCGGTTTCAATGTGCGTGAGATGGTTTATGCGGTTCAGAAGTAGTGATTTTGATACGGAAGAAAAAGACCGCTCAGGCCAACCAAACAAGTTTGAAGACCAAGAATTGGAGGCATTACTCCATGAAGTTTGTTCTAAAACTCAAGAAGAGCTTGAAAAATGATTGGGACATACTAAAGCAAAACGTTTGAAAGCAGCAGAATTCAACCAAAAGCAGGACAATTGGGTACCTTACATGCACTTTTTAAAGTTATGGTTAACCACCATCTTGTGAAATATCTAGAGTCGAACAATTTACTTAGCGTCCGGCAGTACGGCTTTCGTAGAGGACGCTCTACAGCGGACTTGCTTGCCTTCCTATCGGAAAAATGGTGCCGTTCCATTCACCGTTTTGACGAAAGTAAAGTGGTGGCTCTAGATATTTCAAAGACGTTCGATAGGGTGTGGTATGGTGCGCTCTTAACGAAACTAATTGCTTTTGGTGTCGCTAATGACTTCTCTCGATTTATATCGAGCTTTCTCAGAGATCGCACTATACGAGTTGTTGTAGATGGGATCTCATCAAATGTATTCAAGATTAATTCAGGGATACCGCAAGGCTCTCATCTTTCTCCTACTCTATTCCTTATTTTTCTAAATGACCTTCTAAGTCAAACTTCCAACCCTATCTATTCTTTTGCAGATGACAGCAACATTTGCCATTCATATTCATTCAACTATAGGCCAAGCCTTTCGGAGATTGGGGCAATAAAGCAAAACATGAATGATACACTTAACTAAGATCTTGTGACAATTTCTGAATAGGGTTATGCGAACAGAGTTGATTTTAATGCAAGTAAAACTCAATGTTGTAAGTTAACACATAAACGCACGACAGATCTGCTGTTGCTTCATCTGTTTCTATGGGTGGTGTAAACATTAAGGCATCAGAAGCTCTCGATGTTCTAGGCATGAGAATTCAGTGTGATGTTCGCTGGACAAAACACATTTTTCAAGTGTCGAAAGAAGCATTCAAGCGCCCCGGTTTTCTAAGACGGTGTAAGAAGTAGTTCACTTCAACTGATCTCCTTACTATTTACACCACTTATATCCGACCCAAAATGGAATACAACTCTCATGGTGCTTAGAAATATATTTTGGAGTTACTTGACCGCGTACAGGAGAGGGCGAAGGTCCTTATCGGTGACAGTAGGGTGTCCAGCTCTATTGATTCTCTGGAGCATCGTCGCAATGTGGGTAGTGTTTCACTGTCCTATCGATACTACAATGTAATGTGTTCTGATGAAATTAGGGAACTCGTTCACGAAAGCCGTAGTTTCTTACGAAATACTCATTCATCATCGGGGGCTCATCCCTTCGTGATCGATTGGTCAGTGGATCGCACAACACACTACAGAAAAAATTCGTTTTTTAGCCGTACCGTTCGTATGTGGAATAAGCTTCCTGTATTTCCTGTCCCTTTCAATGTAGGAAAATTCAAATGAAATATCCACAAACACTGCACCCTCTATCCTCCTCCCCATACCTATTTTTCTAGTTCCAACCCAATGCATTGCATGAGTTTTTAATCCTCGTTTTGATTTTATTAGAATCGATAAATTATTTCTCAGTTTTTGAAATTTTGTATAACAAAATTTGGAATTTTAAATATCCAAGAAATTGCTTGTTTTTTTTTTGTATCAGATTACAATTTTTTATTGATGTCTGGTACGAAAATATACCTCTAAACGTTATCCGATTTTGCTAAAAATGTTAGCAATGTGTTTAGATGTCAGGGAAAATTTGTAGACCTTGGGAACCTAACAAAAAATTCCAATATAAGGGTCACTCTAATATGTATATACATATGTGACCGTACATGTGTTTTATTCAATAAATTTTCTTTCCAGTTTGTTTTGTTTGTTTTAGTAGCTTTATTAAGTGTAATTTTCGCCCTGACTTTCTGGTCAGCCTCACTTTTATACACAGAAATACTACATGCAACTTTTTTCAATATAAATTTGATTGTATGTAACATATATACGTACATACATAAGCATGTGTTTAACACACTCGTATGTATGTTAAATATGTACGCCTCAAAGGGTTGCAAGTTCAATGTATTGGAAAAAAGGTTAATTTATAAAGCGTTTATTGGTTTTTAAGTTTTGCTCTTTTTACTTTTCATATATAACATATCCTTATTAGTTCATTACCAAGGACGACTTTAACAGCAAAAGTATGTCAAATATAATAAAAAATATACAACTTAAAGTTTAACATTTCTTCATTGTAGACTTTAAAATCTCTAGCAGCATTAAATTGTTGCTAATAACTGCTTTATTCTATATTGTACTTTAAAAGAACACATCAGCAAAATAAATAATAAAACAAAAATGTTTATTTTCGAATCAAAGCCTAAATGACCTTTACACCTGGGGTCATTTAGATAAACTAATTTATTTTTTCTCTTTTCTGCTCTTCAAACATTTTTTTCATTTTTCTGTCAATTCAGCATCATCATTTGACGACGACATTCTCAGCTGCTAATAAACACTTCCTGCTTGTTTGCTTGTCATAAAAGATAAAATTGTATTTGCGTAAATTACTGCAGCATTAGATATTAAAGTACATCCTGACCAAAAGCACGCACACACTCAAAAACCCACCGACCCACACAGTATCATATTTCTGATCAGCATATTTATGTTTAAGGCAACAAGTTGTAAGAAAAATACAATCTACACAACGAGCCAAAAAAGTCATTAAGAAAAACCAGCTTAAAAAAAAAAAAAAAAAAACACCACTAAATGACGACAGCAATAACACTGGCTGGCAATCACAATATTAAAGAAAAGACGGCCAACAACTTAACGAAAAAGTATCACTTCACTCAAATATTCGTAAGTGGTATCAGTAGATAGTAATCAACAGTTTTTTTCTTTCTTTTTTTTAGCCTGAATTGCCTACATCTTAAAATAATAACAACAGCAGCATAAAAAAAGCCTATTAAGGTAATGAGCAGTGAATGAGAGCTGATTGTCAATATGATATGGTTAAACGGAGACAAAATTCTTAAGTTTTTTTTTTTTTTTTTTGAGGGTTAGAGTATTTTCTGTACAAGGCAACAAAATGTACTTTTATTCACTATTATTTAGATATCTCTAATATTTTTTATTTAAATCTATACTTAAAAATACATAAAGATGCCTAATTTGTTAAATTGATTAAGTAGTCTTCCTGAATATTTAATAGAAATCAATGCCAAAAAATTTTACAAAATATTTGAGACTTCAAAAACTTAATAATAAGTGGGTGGGTCAAAAATGAAAATCAGGTTTTTGGATAACATATTATTTTATTTTTCAACATATTCTGTCTCCTTTGAGCTCCATGCACTTTGGGCAACGTTTCTCCAATTTTTTTATAAATTCCAATAAATAAGATTTGAAGAGGAATGTTTTGTATTTTTTGTTAGAATCAAATCTCTTTCCCGCGAGACATTACTTCAGGTTTGATAACAAGAAATAGTCACTCGGGGCTAAATCATGTGTACCCTTTTGTGCACCCGACTGTGGCTGTGAGCAAACATGGTAGCCATCTTGCGGAAAGCTCTCTCATACCGAAGTGATCATTCATATTTCAAATCACTGAGCTGGTTTCTCCCACTTTCAATCTCCGATCGGCCAACACAATATCGTGAATTTATTCAATTGTTTCGGGTGTATAGACCTCAACTGCGTGTCCAGAACGTTCGACATCTTCCGTGCTTCTACGGCTACAACAAAATTCAGTAAACGCCTTTAGTACCATTGAAATTGATGGTGCAGAGTTCCCATAGTATTTATCAAGATTAGCCTTTGAGTGATGGTTTTTTCCGCAAAAAATAATGGCAAATGATGATACGAAATTCCTATTTTCCAATTTATTCTCAAGTCACGAGGTAGTCTACTATCAATGGCTGTCAAACACAAAATGTTGCCCTTTCAGTTAAGATCAGGAAATTTAAAAAAGTCGCCGACCCTCGTAATTTGAAACATTTCGCCCTTTACAGTTTTCTCAAATGAGGCAAAATTACGTAAGTTCCCTTGAAAAAGCATTGCTCTAGTTCTGTTCTAGTTCTGTTCTAGTTCTGTTCTAGTTCTGTTCTAGTTCTGTTCTAGTTCTGTTCTAGTTCTGTTCTAGTTCTGTTCTAGTTCTGTTCTAGTTCTGTTCTAGTTCTGTTCTAGTTCTGTTCTAGTTCTGTTCTAGTTCTGTTCTGTTCTGTTCTGTTCTGTTCTAGTTCTGTTCTAGTTCTGTTCTAGTTCTGTTCTAGTTCTGTTCTAGTTCTGTTCTAGTTCTGTTCTAGTTCTGTTCTAGTTCTGTTCTAGTTCTGTTCTAGTTCTGTTCTAGTTCTGTTCTAGTTCTGTTCTAGTTCTGTTCTAGTTCTGTTCTAGTTCTGTTCTAGTTCTGTTCTAGTTCTGTTCTAGTTCTGTTCTAGTTCTGTTCTAGTTCTGTTCTAGTTCTGTTCTAGTTCTGTTCTAGTTCTGTTCTAGTTCTGTTCTAGTTCTGTTCTAGTTCTGTTCTAGTTCTGTTCTAGTTCTGTTCTAGTTCTGTTCTAGTTCTGTTCTAGTTCTGTTCTAGTTCTGTTCTAGTTCTGTTCTAGTTCTGTTCTAGTTCTGTTCTAGTTCTGTTCTAGTTCTGTTCTAGTTCTGTTCTAGTTCTGTTCTAGTTCTGTTCTAGTTCTGTTCTAGTTCTGTTCTAGTTCTGTTCTAGTTCTGTTCTAGTTCTGTTCTAGTTCTGTTCTAGTTCTGTTCTAGTTCTGTTCTAGTTCTGTTCTAGTTCTGTTCTAGTTCTGTTCTAGTTCTGTTCTAGTTCTGTTCTAGTTCTGTTCTGTTCTAGTTCTGTTCTAGTTCTGTTCTAGTTCTGTTCTAGTTCTGTTCTAGTTCTGTTCTAGTTCTGTTCTAGTTCTGTTCTAGTTCTGTTCTAGTTCTGTTCTAGTTCTGTTCTAGTTCTGTTCTAGTTCTGTTCTAGTTCTGTTCTAGTTCTGTTCTAGTTCTGTTCTAGTTCTGTTCTAGTTCTGTTCTAGTTCTGTTCTAGTTCTGTTCTAGTTCTGTTCTAGTTCTGTTCTAGTTCTGTTCTAGTTCTGTTCTAGTTCTGTTCTAGTTCTGTTCTAGTTCTGTTCTAGTTCTGTTCTAGTTCTGTTCTAGTTCTGTTCTAGTTCTGTTCTAGTTCTGTTCTAGTTCTGTTCTAGTTCTGTTCTAGTTCTGTTCTAGTTCTGTTCTAGTTCTGTTCTAGTTCTGTTCTAGTTCTGTTCTAGTTCTGTTCTAGTTCTGTTCTAGTTCTGTTCTAGTTCTGTTCTAGTTCTGTTCTAGTTCTGTTCTAGTTCTGTTCTAGTTCTGTTCTAGTTCTGTTCTAGTTCTGTTCTAGTTCTGTTCTAGTTCTGTTCTAGTTCTGTTCTAGTTCTGTTCTAGTTCTGTTCTAGTTCTGTTCTAGTTCTGTTCTAGTTCTGTTCTAGTTCTGTTCTAGTTCTGTTCTAGTTCTGTTCTAGTTCTAGTTCTGTTCTAGTTCTGTTCTAGTTCTGTTCTAGTTCTGTTCTAGTTCTGTTCTAGTTCTGTTCTAGTTCTGTTCTAGTTCTGTTCTAGTTCTGTTCTAGTTCTGTTCTAGTTCTGTTCTAGTTCTGTTCTAGTTCTGTTCTAGTTCTGTTCTAGTACTGTGTTACTTAACTTTCAATTCTAGTTTTTACTTGCTAATTTAACGCATGAATCGTTATTTAATTTTGAAATGCAAAGTTGCACCCTTAAAAATGCTATTTCTGGTATAAAAATCTTTAAACTAATCAAAATATTTAAGACCGCAAATCTGCCATTACTTGCATTACTCTTTTAACTAAGTAGTGGCATATTTATTAAAAATACTTGTGTACTTAAGCTCAAAAGGTAAATTTATATGTAAGTTTGGATGTGTAGTAAGTAAGTAGATACAAAATATAAAGAATACAAATGGCAAAACCATGAATAATAACTATTGTTTTCTTACTCATCCTGTTTCACTTTATCTGCACACACATTTTTCATATTTTTTTTTTCTAGTTGCTTTAGTCATTGTGTATTTTAAAATACAGCAAGAGAACATTTCCGTCTAGTTGATTGCTGGAGTTGCAACATCTGCTGCACGTCCGTATTCATCATAATTATCATCTTTGGCATTAGCAGCAGCATCTCCATCCTCCACGAACTTTTCCATTTGTGTGCAGTCAAAGCCAGAGTTGGTCAAAAATTATCAAGGGCTCGTATACTAACTATACGAAGAACAACAAGCAGCACATTAAGGGTATATTTTGGAAGAACTGTACAGTGATTGTACTCAACTAAAGTTGTAATAATAAAATTGTTCTTGTGAAAACACAACAGACAGGAAAAACTAAAATCCATGATGATGAGAATCAAAGCAAATTTTATGAGGAAAAAAAAAAAACGGCTGAAAAAAAATTAGTATGTATGTATAAATAAGAATCAAAAACTCAAATGATCGGACGCACTTAAAGTAGAGAGCAGCCTGATTGTTAGGTGGAAAAAAAAAACATCTAGCTACTGCACAGTGGGTTAGAAATTATGAAAGTATTTGAAGAGGTTGTCGTTATAGTCGTTTTAAAACTAGTGTTTATCGAACAATTTCGAAAAATTTTCCTTTTTTTTTGTTTTTCGGTAGCAATCTAATATTTTCACATTTCCGACATTATCATTGTCTATGCTTGAGTTGCAAGAAATATTCACAAAATATGTGCAATATTTCGAAGTGAGAACAACAGAGTTTTGTTGTTGTACATTTTCGTCTCGCACTTTAGTTACAACGAATTTTGTGTTGGTTGTCTGTATGTTTATGTTGCATGCATCCCTTTTGGTCCATGGAACTGCTACTTGGCTTTTAACAATCTAATTGTACCATTTCACTGTCAGTTCGGTTACTTTACTTTACTTTCATTCATTTCATTTCGCTTCATCTCTAGTGGATTTAAAGGAGATTTTCATGTTGTTGAAAGTTTTCTTTTGTAAGCTTTATTTTTACTTTCATTATTATTTTCCACTTTTTTTTCTATTTTTTTTTTTTTTTTTTTTTTGTTTTTTTGTGAAAATAAACTTGAAGCAACTCTCTTGTGCCATGATTATGATTTATAAATGGCAAAAGTGGTTTGTCGACATGACCACACACAGCTACAAACTCTTAATACACAGATACTAGGGTTGTCATTTGAATAAAAATTATTCGAATAATCGAGAACAAAAATATTATTTTTAATAGAATGAATACAAATTTTCACGGTTCATTAAAGTATTTTTTAATATAAATATTAAAAATATTAAAAACATACATTGCTGATATCTTCAACGGTCGACTACAGCAACAGACACACTAAGAGTACTCATTTAAACGTTTAAATTTCCCATTTGTGCAAATTTGCGCGATGTCTTTCCTTAAGTCGCATTTTGTGCAATTTTATAAAAAAAGCTTTAAAAAACTGGTTTCAAATTGTTTAAATTGTGTGAAAATTACAATAAATTTGTAATAATAACAAGAATACACACATATTACAAATGTAAGTAACTTTCGTGTAACTTACAAAACATCCCAGCAGTTCTAGAAGACAGTCCCGAACTAGTGATTTACCCATCATTTAGGGTAGGAACTAGCTACTTCAATATCCACGTGACTAGTTATTTTGACACCTGCATCAGACTGTCTAATAGCTGGTCCGAAGTAGTCAACGCATTGGATTACCATATTGACTAAATAGCGCCAGTTACCTTACTAGCTACCTAACTGATTAGTTGCTCAGCTACATAACTAGTTATTTTAACATATACGAGTGCTAATTGACCTCAAATAGTCAGCTAAGAAGACATATCATAGGCAGTCCAATAAACGATTGCTTGTAAACAAACCATTCTTCGACAACTCCCCAATGGATTGCTTCTGGTAACTACTTTCGAAAGTACAGTACAAAATAAACGTTTAAAGTGACTTCACTATAGGTTACTAAGAGACACTAAAGTGACTGTTGAATTCATGCTATACTACATGGGATATCAACATACTTAAGCAAAAATAAAATTTAACTGTATGAGAATTATATCAATATAATTTGTGTAAAACCAGTTTGAAAGAATTACTCACAAAACACGTTTAAAGTGACTACACTCCAGATAACTTAGAGACACTTAAGTGACAATTGTCTTCACGCTAGATTACCTGGGATATATAAAGTAGCGAATTGTCTTCTCTCTACACTACAAAGTGCACATACGTGTCAAATGACCAAAATATATAAATTGGAGTCAGCCAAGTGATAAGACATTTGTGAAGATTACTGTCTATAAGGGATACATTGACTACTTGCTTAACTGTTGGGATGTAAAGAAATACATATGAATTTGGCTTCTGTTTCTCAACAATGGAAATAACATTAGAACTAGGACATGTAAGATTGCTGAAGATTTCCTTGGTATTGTCTAAATTACATTAAATTTGAATTATTACAGAGTAATTGCAATAATGAATATATGAGTGAAATTATAAAATATAAAGTTCTATTTTAAGTGAAAACAAGTAAGAAAGTATAGTCTGTCAAGCCCCACCATGTGATACCCTATACCATAGAATAATATATCCATAGAATATATCAAAAACCTAAGTCGTGAGAATGTATTAGTACATTGTTTTGAGGTTGTATTGGTGCCTTTTTGATTTTCACCAGACACACAGAAATGTTTAAATTTTAATTTATTTAAATTTCCTTCTATTTTCAATACCAAAAATTGAAAATCTGTTCTATAAATAAAATGAAGTGTCAAAAATTAATAAAAAATATTTTTTTTCATTTAAGCAAAATTAACGTGTTTGCGAAATAATAGTGTCCGCTGAGTATTCAAAAAATTTGGCAAAAATTGTGTAGAAGTAGAATAAAGTGGATCAGTCAGTATTTAGTTGAAAAATCAAAGTTAAAAATTCAAGTATTTTGATGTGTTTAATTCTCTCACAAGTATGTTGAATTTACATATCACAAGTACGTGTGAAGAGAGTAATTATTGTTACTCTCAGTTGCGCCTATAGTTGTACCCTATGCCCTACACTGAGTAAATGAGCAAACACCATTTTCTTTTCAAATTCCATAAATTTGTTTTCGTGAGTGATTTTCGTATTTGGGAATTATGGACCAATAGATAATTCAACACTGATTTGTGTTGAATTCTTTATGGATACAAAAATTTTCTAGAGTTTTATGCTCGTTAAAGTTATTTTCGGAAGTGGGCATTGAACATGGGAGTTATTTTTAATTATGAATCGATACGCTGAACATTTTAAGGTTTGTTTTATTTGTATATACAACATATTCGTGGATGAATTTGTGCAGAAATTTGTATACATCAAGTATTTACAGATATCCACAAGTATACACACATGTTTTACTTTCGAAATGTCATTATCGAAATATCTTCGAAATTGCGGCCTGTAATTTGCGCATAAAGTTTACATGGACAGCCAGCCTGCGAGCCAGCCAACGGACGGACGAACAGACATCGTTAAATCGACCGATTTTAAAAAACAACCTAAGTTAGATTATAGTGGCTATATTGATGTATCAATCATGTTTGTAACAAATTTGAAGGCTTCAGAAAGTTGATTTCAACATACAGATGGACATGGCTATATCGACTCTGCTATTTATAACGATCCAGAATATATAAACTTTATGGGGTCCCAAATGAAACATTTAGACATTTCAAACGGAATGATAAACTTACACCTAGTCACACAAATATTCGATCAATAATTGTCGATTAATTTAATACTCAAGTAAATTTATTTTCGAGTCAAGCCATTAACTTCTGACCTGAGATTCAAACAGTATATATGGTATTTATATTTACATTGATATTTTATTTTTATCAGTTGCACCTAAATCTGTAGCATCTTTGAATTTTACTACCCACTTCGGCATAAAATATACATTTCTTTTTGAAATGTCAACAAAAAAGTTAGGAATAAACGAATTTATTGTATCTTTATGAGTATGTAGAGTGTTTATAAACATACTAGGATCGACCGGTGGCCGAAATTCGACTACTTCTAAAACGCTTTTTACTACTTTTATGGAACGAATTTTTAAACATTTATTTATATTGTGCATATCTAGAGAAAATAACCTTTTAAACCATATATGTTTCATCAATATTGGTGGACAATAGCATACTTAAAAGTGTACCACAAAAAAACGTTTGGCCTATTTATATATAAGATTTAAACTAGTTTACAATCCTATCAATCGAAATGAAAAAATCTGATTCCATTGGGATCTGAGGTGTAATTAATATTACAGTGCACTCGCGGTAACGTGAACACCGCCGAACGTGAACAAGCTTTTGTTGACTACTATGTAACGTGAACAAACTCAGAAAGCTCTATAACTTGAACAATTTATTTCACTTCATTTGTTTTCTAGGCATTTAGATAACAATGAAATACATACACTAAATTCGATTTTTAAAGTTTAGGGAATCTCCTTATATTAAAAATCTGTTTGTATCCTCTAAATTAATATTTTTTGTATGGCAACGAATGAGTAATTTTATTTGCTGTGTAATTTTATTTCGATGTATTTTTTCTCGTGATCTCGTTTTGTTTTGTAATGCGTTTTAATCAATAATTTTTGTTTTATATTTTAATAATGAAAATAATAATAAAAGAACTTCACCTTCAAGCATGTAAAACACAGGTTTATATTATACAATTTTATAATTTTTCTATGAAATTCTACAATCGCTAACGTGAACAATTTCACTAACATGAACTCTCTTGGTTTTAAGTAGTTCACGTTACCGTGAGTGCACTGTATATTATGCTTAATTTAAACTTCCAAGGCTTTCAGAAAGTAGCAGAAAACTCTGGAAATATGCCATGTGAGTGTTGTTGATTTAATAGTGAAAATTCCGCAAAATCAAATCTCTGGTTCGGCAGAGTTTCAATATTCAGATTTTTTGAATTTGTAAAATTGACAGCTGATTTCACACCAAGACATGAGCCTATTTTATTACCAGTTTGATCGTGAGTTGTCCCATTCTTCTTTTATTTATATATAAAAATGGATTTGCGATACATCTCAGCTGGCCCTAGTTTTGGCAAGGGTCCAGATTAACCACTTGGGTGGGAAAATAAAGTAAAATTTATTTTGCATTTTTTTTCTTTTATATATTAAAGCAATTCGGTTTTCAATTTTTCTAAAGAAATTATATTTTTGGGTATTTTTCTATCCATCAGGCGTTAATGGGTTAATATCATAAAAAAATAGTTAATATAAACTCTTATCTATAGGATCGTATATTTACAACTGCGTGACAAGAGAATATATGATTGGAGCAGGAGTACCACAAGGAAGTGTTCTTGGACCTACCCTCTATATGATTTACACCTCAGATTTGCCTACGAACGATACATTAACTATTTTTACATTTGCTGACGACACCGTAATTATTAGCTCGCATGTAAACCCATATATAGCATCTAGTATACTAGATAGCTACCTAAGATGTGTGGAAACATGGTAGAACAAATGGAGAATACGAGTAAATGAGTTAAAAGGCAAACAAGTTACGTTCACACTGATGAGGGGATGCTGTCCACTTGTCACACTAAACAATGTAAATATACCTCAGTTCGATTATGTTACATACCTTGGTATTCACTTAGATAGAAGACTTACTTGGCGCCGTCATATAGAAACCAAGAGACTTCACATGAAGCTAAAAGTATCTAGCCTTCACTGGTTAATCAGTGACCAATCAAAGCATAGCCTGTACTATAAAGTCACTCTGTATAAAACCATTTTAAAACCAATTTGAACATATAGAATCCAATTGTGGGGAACTGCTAGTAATACCAGTATTGAACTTATACAGAGGCCCCAATCAAAAATTCTTAGGACCAAAACGGGCGCACCAATGTACATAAGAATTGAGAACATCCACAGAGATCTAGAAGTACCATTGGTAAAGGATGAATTCAGAAGGGTCCGTGAGAGATACATCAAAAAGTTAAAAAGCCACCCGAACCCGCTTGCTGGACTTCTAAGAAGCCAATTATGAATTAACGCTCTGTTAGAGAGTAAATAGATTTAATTTTAGTCACTAGATTTGAATATATATTGTTAGGCCTAAGAAAATAAGTCAGATTCAATAAATAATAAAACTTAAAAAAATATAAACTAAAATTTGGAGAAATATATCTTAAACGACTCTGTACATTAATTTTCTAATCGACTTTGGATCACCAAGCTCAGAACATTAGGAAACTTAACATAAAAACTAAAATATTGTGACTAACAAAAACCTGGAAAACGTTAAAGTATCGTCAATAGAGTTTAGAATAATTTTCCATTTAATAATAAACAATATTTTTCGGTGTATGATTTAAAAATTCGGTATTTTTTCAAATGTTAAGCGTTTATTTTGAAAGATTTGTACAATACAAATTTATTCAAAGTATTGGCTATTGCTTGCTATGATCTTTTCCCATATTTCTGAGCAAAAAGAACTGCTCATCTTTTGAGACCAAGAACAAATCAAGCCAATATCGGATACTCTGCTCCAAAGTAAAGCCTATCCCAGATAGAGCATTCGGTTCAAACGAATCAGTTGCATTCTCTATCTGGGATAGGTCAGATTTCAGCAGCTCATAATAGGGTTATAGCGTTCAAGCATCATTTTGAACATGCAAAATCGTCTTTCATGGTCTTTCAGCTTCAATTCGTATGGCACCCAATTTCCCTGATTTTGGATGAATCCAACTGCTCGCAAATGTTTCGAAATTGCTGCTAGAGTAGCTTCCATTGCTTTTGCAAGCTCTTTCTGAGTTTGACAACAATCTTCATGAAGTAATGTCTCCAATTCTTGGTATTCACATTTTTTTTCTTCCGTATCAAAATTACCACCTTTGCTCCCCAAAAACCATCTCTCATACATTTAAACCGATTGAGCCCTTTTTTCCAAAGTAAAGAAGTAAAGTAAAACTTCCCGCATATTACGCTTTGTTGGTACAAAATTCGACATTTTCGAAGCAAAAAAAAATCTTGTTGTTTACACTATAATGTTCAATAACTAGGTGGGAATAAATGACAGATATGTACCCTTCAAAATGACATACAAGTTGTTAAAAACAAAAACCTCGATCAAAAGATACATTATCCTTTGTAAAGCATGTCAATTATTATATTTAATGTCAGTTATATTCATTTGGTGGTTATCTGATTAAAATGAGTGACCAGAAAAAAGTGCACACTAGAATTATTGAATACTAGCTTGACCCGGTGCGCTTCGCTACCCCTGTCGTAGTATATGTTGGAAATTTCAATAAAATCGTTTCGGCCGTTTAGTATATTAAGAACTAAAGGTTTTAATTGCAAATAACTTTAAAACTACCAATTTTTACACTATTAGTCTCATAGTAATCCTAAAAATCCTTTTACTATGAACTACCATATGTACTCAATACAGTTTTGTTATGGATTTCTCAATGTTATAAAGTTCAGAATACGGGTATAAATATGAAATATCGTTTGTGCCAAATTTATTTTAATTCAATGCATTAGTTTTTTCTTTGATATATTTTTAAATAAATATATTAACGAAAAAAAATAGTTTTTATTGTTGAATTTTGTATTTTGTTACGTTTAACTAAAATCCCGAAGTCCCGAAAAATCTCGAAATCACGAAAAATCCCGGGAACCCGGGATTTACATTTCTAAAATCCCGAATCCCGGGATTTGTAAAACCCAGTCCCGTTTGGCATCCCTAGCTATGACGATGTTTTCATCAGCACTGACGATGTTTACATCAGTGCTGATTAATCAGCTATGACGATGTTTTCATCAGCGTTGACGATGTTTTCATCAGCACTGACGATATTTACATCAGTGCTGATTAATCAGCTATGACGATGTTTTCATCAGCACTGACGATGTTTTTATCAGCACTGACGTTGTTTTCATCAGCACTGACGATGTTTAAATCAGCACTGACGATGTTTTCATCAGCACTGACGATGTTTTCATCAGCACTGACGATGTTTTCATCAGCACTGACGATATTTAACATCAGCACTGATTAATCAGCTATGACGATGTTTTCATCAGCACTGATTAGTCAGCACTGACGATGTTTTCATCAGCACTGACGATATTTACATCAGCACTGATTAATCAGCTATGACGATGTTTTCATCAGATTAGTCAGCACTGACGTTGTTTTCATCAGCACTGACGATGTTTAAATCAGCACTGACAATGTTTTCATCAGCACTGACGATATTTACATCAGCACTGATTAATCAGCACTGACAATGTTTTCATCAGCACTGACAATGTTTTCATCAGCACTGATTAGTCAGCACTGACGTTGTTTTCATCAGCACTGACGATGTTTAAATCAGCACTGACGATGTTTTCATCAGCACTGACGATGTTTTCATCAGTACTGACGATATTTACATCAGCACTGATTAGTCAGCACTGACGTTGTTTTCATCAGCACTGACGATGTTTTCATCAGCACTGACGATGTTTTCATCAGCACTGACGATATTTACATCAGCACTGATTAATCAGCTATGACGATGTTTTCATCAGCACTGATTAGTCAGCACTGACGATATTTACATCAGCACTGATTTATCAGCTATGACGATGTTTTCATCAGCACTGATTAGTCAGCACTGACGATGTTTTCATCAGCACTGACGATATTTACATCAGTGCTGATTAATCAGCTATGACGTTGTTTTCATCAGCACTGATTAGTCAGCACTGACGATATTTACATCAGTGCTGATTTATCAGCTATGACGATGTTTTCATCAGCACTGATTAGTCAGCACTGACGATGTTTTCATCAGCACTGACGATATTTACATCAGTACTGATTAGTCACCACTGACGATATTTACATCAGCACTGATCAGTAATCATTCAGTGCAGCATCGAATAATAATTAAGTGTATTATTACATACTCAATCATGCAAGTTATTGTGACAATCATATATATGATTGTTTTAACCATATATATTATTGCGGCACTCTACTTGTACCATCACTCTGTTAAAGATTAATTATATTATTGCTATTTTTTAAAATACTATTTTAATAGTATTTTACCAATCTATCTATGTTCCAAATTTCAATAAAATCGATTCAGCCGTTTAGGCGTGATGCTCACAAACAAACAAACAAACAAACAAACAAACAAACAAACAAACAAACAAACAAACAAACAAACAAACAAACAAACAAACAAACAAACAAACAAACAAACAAACAAACAAACAAACAAACAAACAAACAAACAAACAAACAAACAAACAAACAAACAAACAAACAAACAAACAAACAAACAAACAAACAAACAAACAAACAAACAAACAAACAAACAAACAAACAAACAAACAAACAAACAAACAAACAAACAAACAAACAAACAAACAAACAAACAAACAAACAAACAAACAAACAAACAAACAAACAAACAAACAAACAAACAAACAAACAAACAAACAAACAAACAAACAAACAAACAAACAAACAAACAAACAAACAAACAAACAAACAAACAAACAAACAAACAAACAAACAAACAAACAAACAAACAAACAAACAAACAAACAAACAAACAAACAAACAAACAAACAAACAAACAAACAAACAAACAAACAAACAAACAAACAAACAAACAAACAAAGACATTTATATATTTACATAGATTTTCAACAAAATCCAACATGGTCCCACAAAAAGTTGGCCAAGCATTCAAAGGTCTGCTATCATACTGTTTCCAATGTTATTAAACAGTACCGGAAGAACTTGTCCGTTGATAGAATACCTGGTTCAGGTAGAAGGAATGGTCCTCATGATGTTTCTAAAGCCAAAACAATTGAAAGCATTTTCAAAAGAGCTCCCAACATATCCGGTAGGAAAGCAGCCCGGTTAGCTCAGTGCTCGGACTATTTGGTACGAAAAGTTAAGGCTAATGCAGGTTTAAGAACATACAAGGCTCAAAAAGTTCCGGAATTTTAAAATTAATCGATCACTCGAATAAGAATTTATGCTTAATCTTTTATTCGACTAAAATAACAGTCAAATAATTGACAACCCTAGTAGATAGATGCACATTAAGGCCAGCAGCAACAGCAGTAGAGAGAGATAAAAATAGTTTGTTTGTTATTGATATACAATGAATGAATTTCCAAGAACTGCTCAAAATTATTAGATTTTTAAAATTACTCGTACTTTGACATTTTCTTTAAAAAAATATATAAAAAAAACTTGTTTAAAAAACCATTTTAATTGAACGCTTTAAAACATTTTGCGTCTATAGTTTAATTATTTTTATTACATTTTTAAAATTTCTTTTGTATTTAGACAGACGCGGTCATTATATCGACGCTGTAGCTTTTCCACATTAATTACACCCCATATATGAAGGTAGATAGAGGGTAGGAAAATATTCAAATTACCAATGATTACCTGTCGTTATGCTTTCAAAGCTCTAAAAACATTTAATTTCACGAGTGATAAAATTCCAGGCATTTTTATGAAGAATTCTTGCATAAAATTTTCTTTCTCAGAAGCAACACAAGAATAAGACATGAAACAAAACAAAAAAAAATAAAAGAAAAACTTTAATTACTTAATTTTGCTTTTTAGTCAGTCATAAACTCAATCGTCAACAAGATATTCATGCAAACATTTAAACCTACAAACTCTCAAACTCACAAACAGCCAGTCAGATACACAGACAATTAGTTGAAAAGACCCAAAGTCACTCGGCGTTACGTGGCTGTGCGATAAAATTTGTATAAAACGAAAATCATAAACATGCAAATAATGTTAAACGTTGCCTTTAATGCGGATAAAATTGAGTTGAACGAACAACTCGTATGATTAGATTAGACAACATGCAGCCTATACATACATACCTTCACATAGATATCTACCTTCATATACAAACTAATAAAGAATTCTTAAAGACAAATTAGTTAGCTCAGCCCCCCCCAGCCTACTACTTATATAGAATGCATTTCAATCGTTTTTACATTTGACTTTTTGAACAAAATTCCTCTTCCAAACTTCATTCCTTAACATATGATTCATTTTTAATTCGTTAAATCTACTTAAATGTAGTTCAGCTCTAATGATGTTATCTGTTATAATAGGTGAGTTTAGCTGTGTATGTCTCAGCTTATGAATATGTTCATTAGACTGCTCCTAAAAGAAACGAATTTCTGATAGAATTGCATGATTACATATCATTAATTTAATTAAAAATTTAGAGTTAAAAAGTATGTGTAAAATGACAGAGCTATTCAGACAAAGTTTGAATAATCTCGTAATCATAGTTCTCAAGATATTTAGAAATAACTGTTTACTTTGTATGGTAGGTAACTCACCCTCTGTACCGATCTCTACCATTTTTTTGTTAAACATCATGCTCAATTATAGTTCTTGAGATATTGGAAAATAACTATTTACTTACTTTATCTAATAGGTGACATGCCCACTAATACAAGCCCGCCCATTTTCAGCCAAATTCCGTATAGCACAAATTAATTTCTTATGAATTTGTAAAAAGTTTAAATTCTTTTACGATTATAGTTCTTCATATATTCGAAATTAAGTATTTATATTGAATGGGAGGTGCCATGCCCACTAATTCAGTACCGCTCATTTTCAGCTAAACTATGTACAAGAACAAGGGAGATATTCGAGCGAAATGTTAAGACTTCCACAACTTTGTATGGGAGGGTCCATACCCTCTGTTCCGCTCCGTCCTATTTTTGGTTGAACTTTATGCACTGATAAGAAATTATAGTTCTGCAGATATTCGAAAATAACCGTTTACTTGGTATGGGTGGTGCCACGCCCATTTTGCAGGCAATAGTACCGAATTAAATTCCACGAAGTTTTGCGGCTTTCATAATTATAGTTTACCAGATATTTCATAATAACTATTTACTTTTTATGGGAAGTGCTACGCCCACTTGCAATTTCAAAATAAAAAGTATCCTATTGTTCCTTCCAGATATGTAGGAACATAAAGTAAACATGATCGGTCCAGTGGTTTAGGCTCTTATAACTCACAGATAAACAAATAAACAGACATACATTAATTTTTATATATATAGAAGGAGATACATATGGGGCATTTCATGTCAAGTGAACCAACTTTCGAAATCGATGTCTTCAACAATTTTTCAATATGATCGGTCGAGAACTTTCTGAGTCAGAGGGGATCAAAATTTTACATTTTGGCCAAGCAGGTGTTTTTCTTAACCATGTAACTTATTACCTATTGTTCTTAGCTAAATGTGTCCCAAATAGTTTAGATAGCTATTTCTTCAATCTTTCGGAAAAAATATATATACGAATTGTGGAGAAAAATCCAGGAAGAGTGGTTTTCCATTGACAAGAACGTTTGCAAAAAAATTGGTTCATTCCATGAGTCGCAGATGCAATGAAGTTGTGAAAAACAAAGGTACAGCAACAAAATATTAAAATAAAATAATTTTTTAACAAAAAATAAAAAGCTTTGATTCTAAAACTTGAATCTTTTTACCCGTTTCAATTATTTTTTTTTAAGGATATCTCAAAAAATACGTCTTCCATTTTCAAAGGATATCTCAAAAAATATGTCTTCCATTTTCTCAAGATCTCACTCAATTATAAACAATTGTATAGTTATTAACCCATAACAACTACAGAGTGGCACCATGAAAGGATCTCGAGATTATAAGCATTTTGTAAAAATGTCTTAATATTTAGAAGAATAATCCAACAAATTCATATATCGTTTTTACACAAATATTCAAAAAAAAATGTAGCCTATAGACTATTATGAATAATTTAAACCATAATATGATTACTTTGGATCAAAATATAATGGCCCATAATCATAGTCAAAAATAAAGTATATTTTAAGAGAAATAAAGTCGTCTCTACTTAAGAGTGGACTTTAGGTCTACCATAGACAAGTTAAAGTATACTGCTGACGTTAAAGTCCACTGTAAATATTAAACTAGCTGAAGTTGTTTTTAACTCATTTAATAACAGCATCAGCTGTTGTTCACCATGTAAAAATGTTAGACAAAAAGTCAAAAATGTTTAAGTTACAAGATATTGGCAGAGATTTTGCTATTATTGAATATTGAATCAATAAAATTAGTACCAAAATAGAATAAATTTGTTACTAATCTTTCATTTTCCAATTTTCCACCACAAACTGCTTTTTCTTTAGTTTCCAGGTTACATTTATTGTTTGTCACTTTTTGTTTTTTTTTTCTAAGTCAGCTGTTCAGCGATGCCACTTATCTATATTTTGTTGTATATTGTATGAAAACATTTTCTACATTTGATTTGACACCCAGTTAAAGTCGGTTCAATTTAAAACATATTTTAATTTTGACTATAGTTAGAGAGTAATAAAAATCGGGTTTTTATTTTAAAGTTGTTTTTAAAAATAACCGACTTTATTGTTTGACTATGACTTTAAACCATAATATGATTACTTTGAGTCATATTATGATTACTTCGGAATATATTCTGATCATATATGAATGTTATGATAATATTTGACTATAATATGATGTTATATGATCACATTATGATTAGTAGAAAAATATTATGACTACATTTGATCAAAAAATTGTATTTGCTAATACTAATAATGATCATAATTTGTTTGGTCTACAATTATAAATCTAATCATACTATGTTGCTCTTAGATGATGTTTACCACAGCCATGTTTTTTCTTTGCGCGTATGCTTGCAAGTAGGGATTTCAATGAATCAATCAATCAATCAAACAAGCAAACTTACAAAGACATTTCAAGTAGCATCATGTTTCTCAACAATTCTATTTCTGTAATTGTGGACAATGTTGTTTACCAGCCCATTAACAGCAGTAAACATAACTTTGGACATTATTAACATATATGTGGATATTACTATGTAGAACATACAACATACAAAAAAAATTGATCATTGTAGAAACAGAACTTGCAAGAAGCATCGATAGATAGAGCTGAAAAGTTCTGGATGGTAATGCAGTGTATAAGTATAAGGTGGCCGTGAGAACATCAACCAGTTAGTCTAATTTGAAGTATCTCACACTGTAATAAATCACAAATCTAGCTGGACAAAATTAAAAAAAAATGTCGGGCAAGATTCCTTTTGATCGTTTAATGAACTTCTCAATACTTAGGTTACTGTAATTCATGTTTTGTTTTTTTATTTTTAGCTCTGATGAAGGAAAAAGTAAGCTTTGAAGTCAGTTGTTGTCAACAAGTACATTTAGATTTCAAAGAGAAGTATATTTTTTGTGTTTCTTTGATATATGATTATAAAGGCTATGGAGATTTTACTGTTATAATTTTTTTTTATTATTACTAAGCTTTATCTTAAGGAAATATATTACAATTTTCATTTAATTATTTTCATTGTAAGTATTGAAAAAATATGTTTTTTGTGAGAAGTTCAGAAAATGAAAAAAATAAAATATTTCCTTTTTTCAAGTAGAGTTAAAGCTGATTATTCCGAATAGTTCCACTGTAAAAAAATATTCGGGTTAATCTTTCTAGTGTTCACCTTTAGATAAATGAAAAATATCTTGCGCATTTTTGCGACCGCCATACATTTATTTTCACTTTTTCATTATGACCTCCATTCTCTACCGAAAGAGAGAATGGAGGTCACAAAACACATCGCAAAAAAAAAGTTGACTTTTAATAATCCTTTATATATTTTACCTCGTTTTTTATTAAATTTATAAGTGAGAAGTGAACCCAACGCGATTTATAAATTTTGTCCAGTTAGATTTGCGATCTACCACACTGTGAATCGTAAAGAAAAAATTACTGCCTTACAGTGTGCTGTATACGATGTGAATTAGAAATGTGTGTGTGTATTAAACTACAAAGTGACTATATTAAACAATTGGCAATCAAAAGAATACGGTTTATTTAAAGGAAAAAAAACACAGTTTTTAAAATATAAAAACGTAGCAATATCTATGGATTGTTTATTCAATCTAAGGACTGAGATCGAAAAATTCTTAACATACATATAAGATAATAAAAACGAAACCACTAAACTTACAGTTTTCATTTTTTTTATTTGATTGAAATTATTATTACAATTTAAAAAAAAAAAAAAAAAAAAAAAAAAAAAAAAATATTTTTATAGTTCTAATCAATAGGGATCAATTTATGAAACTTTTCCGGAAACCCTTCCATTAAGGATTTTATTGAGCTTTCTGTCATTTTGTTCGAACAGGTAGTCCATCTCCATTTAAAATCTACCACACTTTGGACACCTTTTTTGTGCTCTTCAATTCTCTTTTAACAAGATCCCAATATCTCTACACTGGCCTTAGCTCCAGGCAGTTTAGAGGATTTACCTCTCTTGGCACAAATACCACATTATTGTTTTTGTAGCACTCAATACCTTGCTTACCATAGTGACAGGATGCCAAAGCAGGCCAAAAATAAGTGGACACATTAAGAAGTCTTACGACTGGAAATATCCTTTTTTGTACACATTCCTTGATGTAAATTTCGGTATTTATAGAGCCCTTTGTAACAAATGTTTGGCTTCTTTTGCCGCAACTACATATTGCTTGCCATGCCAAGAACTTTTTGGGAAATTTTGTCTGCTTTTGGGTCCTAAACTTTTCTTCAACATTCCCTCTAGCATCAGCAACATAAAAATAATGACCCGAAAGCTGCGAAAAATTTTCCATACCTACGTTTCATTATCCATTATGCAGCAGGTATATTTTTGTATAAAATTTGACTTCAATTTCCAAGCTCTGTCTTTGGCCTCTAAATTTTTAGCAGAGTTTATGTCAGGAACTTTTTGAGCCTGTATTGGCTTTAACTTTTTATACCAAATAGTCCGAGTACTGAGCTAACCGGACTGCTTAACCTACCAGAGGTGTTGTGAGCTCTTTTGAAAATGCTTTCTATTTTTTTGGATTTAGAAACATCATGTGGACCATTCCTTCTACATGAAACAAGTTTTCTATCAACGCACAAGTTCTCCCGGTACTGTTGAATAACATTGGAAACAGTTTGACGGCAGACCTTTGATTGCTTGGCCAACTTTTTGTAGTACCAAGTTGGGTTTTGTTGAAAATATTTAATCATTTTAGTACGCACTTTTTTCTCATCTCATTTTAATCAGATTAACAACAAATGAACATAATTGACATTAAACATAATAGCTGACATGCTTTACAAAGGTAACATGATCAAAAAAGAAATCAAATAATACTTGGTTTAAAAGTTTTAATGAAAAACGTGTGTTAAGAATATTTCGATCTCAGTCCTTATTGCAGAAACTTTAATCTTTCCTAGGTTTTTAGTAGTCACAAGACTACTTAAGTTTCATAAGTTTCATTTAAGTTTCTGATATTGATATGTTAATCCAAAGTTTATTAGAAAATGAATGTATAAAGTAGTTTCTAATGAAATTTACTTTGATTGATTTTTTTTAATATTTTGCTACAAATTTTTGTTTATAGAAACAATTTTTTTAATACAAACTTGAAAATAAATTTATTCGATTAATCGAATATTTTTTTATTCTAAATTGAAAAATTTGAATCATTCGAATAAAAATATAATTTCCTCGATTGTTCGAATAATTTTTATTCGAATGACAACCCTGATGCTAACCAATGGTTCAAGTTGTAGTATTTTGTATAACATGGTTTTACAATACAAAGAACATTTCTGGAAGTAACTGCGTCGAATATTTTTTGCTCCATACAATCTAATACCTCCCTAATCTTCGTTCATACGTGTCACATTGCCTTAAGATAAAAACATTTTACACACAAAAATTGCTTAAAGTGGCAGCACCTGTGTTTTTTAAGAGAAACAAAAAACAAATGAATAAAAAATCACTTTAAATTGTACTTGAGGCATTTCTTTTCACCATTTGTCGTTGAGTGTTGGAGGTGTTTTGTCTGGCAAATTTTATATCTCAACCGTCAGAGGTCTAGCTGGTTTTGGTAGTAGTGTATAAATTAAGTAATAAAAATAAACAAAAATAAATCGCATATTAAATACACATAAATAAAACAAGTACAACAAAAAATAAAAATTCAAGATTACAATAATTAGAAAATAAACATCTTAAGTTTCATATTATTATTCAACCTCCTAAAAGCTGAAAAGTAATATATGTATAACAAGCATGATTATGATCGGGTGTTTTTTATAGAGGCGGAGAACTTTAAATTGAAATAAAACACAGAAAAATGTTTTTAATCACCATCCGCTTATCGTTGACTGCAACGTTCTAAACATGATTATTTGTGAAGACATATGTATTCCACCGGCCCATAAAAGGCATTCAACAGTGAGTTTTTCCAAAATGGCTTAAGGATTGTCATCGCTCCAAATATGGTAATTCTGTTTATTGACATAGACATTTAAACAAAAGTGTGCGTCATCACTGAACATCATTTTTAAATGAAGGGTGTGCGAAAATTGTACCTCTAGGTTACGCTATGTACGCGCTAGAGGCGGCAGCCACATGCCCGAAATTCTATTTAAACACTAATAAAATTATCTAATTAATAAAGCCAACTGCATGGGTATTATAAACGTTGTTCTGTTGTTTATTTCAATTTAAAACATCCTTTATAAACTCTTCTTAAAGGATAATATGTGTCCGTCAAATATAAACAAAATTCAAAGACACTAGTTCAATAAATTGCATTTCTTATAAATATTCTTTTAATAATACTTTATGTAATATGTGAACATATTTTGTTAGTAAATATTTTTGCATACATCTATGTAACTATAAAAATTCTTTAACTATTTACTTCCCTGTTATTCCGAAAATAAAACTTCATGGGCTTACTAAAAAAGTTTGATGGTATGTGTATCTCTTTTGTAACTAAACATTTTCTTTATACGAAAATTGTTGAATGATTTATCATTTGTGATGTTTTTGCCAAACAATTTCTTATTCAATTTTAATAAAATTACGATATTTTCTACTCGAACTGAAGTAAAATGCATGACTTTAATTCTCTATGCTCTGTATGTCAAACGGTTGAACTCAAAGAGTTTTAAAACATCATTCCCTAAGCAATGAGTAAATGGTTGTATGTATTATATCAATGTACGTAATACATATACATACATACATACATTCGTACGAGTATGTAAGATTGCACTATGGTCAAGTCGTGCATGAGAAAACTTAACAACTGAACAAAGTTTTAAAGTTTTACTGTTTTTTTTCTTTTTCTTTTTTTTTGTTGTTGTTATTTCTTTACTTTTCATCTTGTTCTTGTTCTTAATGCTGTAGTTGTTGTGTTCAACACATAAATACATACATAAAATAAAGCAACCAGTACATTCAATATCGTTTGTATACTACGAACATTAGTATATATGTATATGTTTGCATTCAATATACTGCTCTAAAGTAATATGTAGGTTTACATGTGCATAGATTAGGGTAGCCTTTATTTTGAAAATAGTTCTGAGTCATCTAAAAACACAATTATGAAAATTTGAGCAAAATTGATTATCGTTTAGAGATCGAACATTACATTTGAATTTTCGATATTTTTAACAAAAACATAAAAAAATTTTTTAAAAAATGATGACAAAAAATGTAAACAAAAGATCAATGAGATGAATAAGATCAATGGGGAGATATTTGAAAAAAGTTATTGTCATAGATCGCAGAAATTTTTTGTACATATTGGTGTATGACTTAAAAATACGGGATTTTAAACTTTTATTTTGAAACAGTTGTACAATATAATTTTATTCAAAGTATTGGTCATTGTTAGCTCTGACCTCTTTCCCATCTTTCTGGCAGCATATGAATTCCGAGCCAAAAGAACTGCTCATCTTTTGAGGCCAATATCGAAAATTTTGTTTCACAGTGAAGCGTAGCCCAGAGAGAGCGTTCTGCATCGATCGAAACAAATGGTGTTCGGACGGGACACGGTCTGGACTATAAACCATTTCATTCTAAATACTTTTCAACAGGTATTGAAACATGTGGCCGAGCGTTGCACAGTGGATAATATAAGGTGTATACATCTCGTAATTGATTTTTGCAAATGTAAAGTTAAGATGTCAAGCAATAATCATTTGCAGAAGTTATAGTTATGTCTACAGAAGTATTCGAATATGGCGACAGAACACACTACTTTCTTCTTTAAAGATTTGGGAAGTTAAAATTATACCAAATACAAGGGCGTAGTTTTAATATTTATAATTATTTGTTTTAGGATTGTTTTGCCTTGTTGGAAAGGGTATCTTGTTCAGATTCTATTTTCGTTATGAGTTTTGTATATATTGTTAGCAGATTTGAAATTAATTCATTTAAAATATATAAAATACATTATCTAGCAGATATGATAATTCTATCTTCATGGGTGATTCTAACCAAGGTTGGCAACCGAAACGAATAACGGTAACGGTATCGGTATTAATTTTATTTTTATTTCGGTATCGGTATCGGTAACGGTATTTAAATTATATCGGTATCGGTATACCGGTATAAAACTAATATATCGGTATTTATACCGGTATAAAAATTAAGTACATCAAACCTAACAAAAACTTATAAAAAATCGAAATATATGAAAGAGCTACAAAAAAATACAATATGTCAAAACAACAGGTACTCTGTTTTTGTTAAAAGATAATTGAATTGTCAAAGTTGTCTGTTGTTGTTTTTGCTTGAATTGACAATCCAATTATCTATACAAGTGAACAAAATAATCAGCTGTTCTTCTGAGGTCACCTGCTATAAATTCGCCTTGGTATGTAAGTAAACAACTAAGACAGAGTTGCATTAGTTGAACATCAAGCAGGGATGGACAAGGCTCAAATACTATTTTCTACTAGCAGCAAAGTTGTTAAATTATGTAATTTTAACAATTTTGCAAAATTTAATTATAATGCCGGTATGATATCAGTATTGAAACTTGTGCGATACCGGTATTGATTTGCAATTGATACCGGTATAATAA
The DNA here is from genome assembly GCA_942486065.2 of Calliphora vomitoria. NCBI lineage: Eukaryota > Metazoa > Arthropoda > Insecta > Diptera > Calliphoridae > Calliphora > Calliphora vomitoria. Next base: position 13,761,174 of record OW818031.2, on the reverse strand, counting down.
AGGTATTGATACCGTTATGATAACGGTATTGTACCGGTATGATACCGGTATTAAGGGAAACGGTATTTGAATACCGGTATTTTACCGAAATAATCATTTCGGTATCGGTATCAATACCGGTACTCAATTTTAAACGGTATTTAATCGGTATTGGTATTAATAACGGTATCGGTTGCCAACCTTGATTCTAACACGGATTTATACTCTAAAGCGAGTACTGTGAGAGGTTTTTGCTCCCGATCGAGTCTTACAGTTGTTCACAACAGTATAGTACACACATTAGCGAGTTTCATAATTGCTCAACCTTAATTGATTATTTCTTTGTTTCAGATATTAATTTCGTTAGTGGAAAGACTCAGTATCAATTTCCTGCTTTAAATTCTGGCCACGCTGTTATGTTATATTTGTGAAAAAAAAGTCATGTTCGATATTTATTAAAAACTTCATTCCAATTATGAATTTTTTTTCCTGTGTAATAATATTTTCAAAGCATTCTAGATTTAACTTGAAAACATAAAATATGAAAAAAATCATACAATTTAAGAAATTATTTATAAATGTTATGAATTGAAATCAAATCATACTATTTATGTTGAAACTTTTTTCTGTGTAGCTTTGCATTGCTTATTTTGATATGAATGCTTACAAAAATTTATAAAGAAAATTTAGTTCTTCACAAAACAATGTTTTAATTTTTCTAATTGAATACAAATTTTAAAACATTTTATAGTATTTTCTCCCCCGCGCGTATGAATAAAAAAAACAAAGAACTGTTTAGACTGTTTTTAATTTACAAGGTAAATTAATTCGAACTTTTTTCAAAAAAGTTTACTAACTTATGCAAATATAAACCGATTTTAACATGTAATGTCTAGTTTTTTCCTATATAAAATTGTCTTTTAAACAATGTGCAAAAAAATATGTTTTCATAGAAAAAAATTAAAATAACTATTGTTGAATTTGAAAAATTACGAAAAAAAACAGCTAAACTTTTCATAAAAACTTAAAAAAGTTCTTGAAATATACATTTTATGAAAGATTAATTTCTTGCCTCTCCATAATTGTTTAAATTTTTACATCGGTCTAAAAATGTGAGAATTATAAGTACTAAAGTATTACGGCCTGCCCTAAAACTGTTTTCAAACGGTTTTAAACTTTAAACTTCGAAAGCAGTTTTTTTAACTATGATACATTTGCTACCAAAGAAATTTTATTTTAACTCTACTGCAGCTGAACATGTTTTAAAAAAAAATGCAACCTTTGGCCCTTGTAAATATTGGGGCTTAAAAGTCAGCGGACCGAAGATTGTAATTTTCTAAAAAAATCTTAGCTAAAAAGCTGTTATCAAATGTCAGTTGTTAATACTATTAAAACTAATGAAGATGTACATAAAAACACCTCTTTTACTTGTCTTAACATATAAATTTTATACAAAAACTAAAAAAAATCAAACATGTATTTTTAACAGTTCATTACTTTTTTTTATTACAATTCGATTTTTATGATTAAAAAAACAAATTAAAGTCCCACCTATTCAACAAAATTTTACCACAATCTTCATGCATTCAAAAGTTACAGTTTTTTGACCCGAAAATTACCAAAATTTTCCACTGTGCGTTGTCATGTTGGAATGTTACGGTTTCATGTCTGGGCGTTTTTCAGGCCAGACTTTAGTAGCTTATGATAGATAGGACTCTTTTGGTCCCACCAAATAAAGAGATATTTGGATTTGATGTCGATTCGGCTGGTTGGTCGGACTTCTCAAACGATCTCTTACACATCGTGTTGTCGTAATTGACCCATTTTTAATTGCAAACAATGATTAGCTGCAAAACTAATTTTCTTTTAAAGCATTCAAGTATAATTTCAGACATGCAAAATCGTGTTTAAAGGTCTCTCGGCTTCAATTAGTATGGTACCCAATTTTCTTGATTTTACATAAATCCTGCTGTTCGCAAACGTCTTTAAATTGTTATTTGAGCAACTCCCAATGATTTGGCAAACTCTTCATGGAGTAATGCCTTCAATTCATCGTCTTCAAACATTTTTGGCTGGGTCTGAGCAATCTTTGTCTTTCGTGTCAAAATCACCACTCCTGAACCGCACAAAACCATCTCTCGAGCATTGAAACTGATGGAACACTTTCACCATAAGCTTCGGTGAGCAATCGGTGTGCTTCAGCGGTACTTTCTTTCAAATTAAAGAAGTAAAGCAAAACTTCTCCTATATGACGCTTTGTTGGCACAAAATTCGATATTTTTGAAGCAAAAAAAACTTTCTTGTTTACACTATAATGTGCCATAACTAAGTGAGAATAAATGACAGATATGTACTCTTCAAAATTACTTATAAGTATTTAAAAACAAAAGCCGCGCTTAAAAGATACGGCATCTATTGTAAAGCCCTCATTTTAAGACATACACCTAATGATAAGTATTTATTATCTCATGGTCCCACTGTGAATTTGCATGTGTTGTTAACTATGGTTTATAATTGAGGACAATCTTGATGGAATGCACTTTTGAGACATTATTTTTTTCAAATACAATTTTTTGGGTTCAATATATTGTATCTAGGGTGTAAAAATTTTTTTTATTTTTTTGCCTAACGCTGGAGTTATCAAGTTACTTCGTTAGGAAAAGTTTAATGATTTCTTGCGAGCTTTAATTTTCTGACATTAGGGTGGTTTATTAGGGTAGTAGGAACACAAATCTGGTGGATGATTACAAAAACATAAGGTCAATGGCCCTTAGAGCCAAACATTGGTCCCGACACAAAATCATTGATATATCATACTTTAAGATCCGACTGTAAATGGCAAAGATATAACTAAAAATTTAAAAAGACGACCCCTACAACTGCCTTGCAAAACTACATTATATTAGGAAATTTATTTTTGAGGTATGGTATGGTCTCACAGTACCAATATTGTATAAATAGGATAAGCAGTTAAAAGGTTATATGCAATTGAATTTGAGCGATTTTATACCATTCTTATGCGAAATATGAGCTTTGAGCCACAATAAAAACCAAGCCTAAGCGTATTTGAAAATTTTGAGCCACTTTGAATTTTGTATGAGCATAATAAATCTGTGTACCAGGTTTTAAGAAATGTGATACAGTATTATCCGATGTCTTGTCCAACATTTGTGTTAATCCCTAATATAAGTTGAGTTTCTTTTTTAACATTAATTAACCTATAATAAGAACCGTCTGCCGATTTTATTCAAATTTGTATCATTTGGTTTTTGGACGAAGGGGAACAATTTTAGATCTTGGGAGCATAGAAAATCCAAAAAGTTCAAAATAAGTGCCCACCTAAGTAGTTTACATGTTTGCTGTATCTATACATGTGTAAATATGTGAATAAATATTCTACAAGTTTGTATACCAAACTTGTATGTATTGCACATAGATTCACCAACACATATGAACCAGTGCCAGTACAAAACTGCACACATACACACACACTCAAGAGACACATACAAATGCATACATTTTCCCCATGCACAGTAACGTTTCGTAGTGTATCTAGCTGATGTTGTGTTTTTTTTTATTTTTTGTTTTGCATCCATATGCTGGTTCAATTTATTTGCATGCAACCCATATGCCACTCGTCAGCACATGTAAATTTCCACCTGAACGCCTCTATACAAAGGATACATTCACATCCACAAATACAAACACATCCGGTTACATATACATATACGAATATATACTCAATACTTGTTTGTAAGACTATAAACAAACAATTGTTAAGGGTTTCATAAGCATGCAGCGAAGCAAAAGAGAGAAAACACAGAATACTGGAAGAAGAAAAAAAAACTGTAGGCAAGAAAAAAATTAAGTAAAAGAACAGCACAGAAACTAAGAAAATTTAAGTATTACAAAACATAAAGTCTAGTAATAACGACAAATTCTTCTTAAAGTGATCTACTTAGAATTAAGATCATATTTTGATTATGGATTAAAGCAAGCAAGCTCTGCAATTAAGGCGATTAATAAAGATTAGTTTTTGAATTAGTTAGAATTAAACTCTAACTGCTCATTGAATAATACTGCATAATGCAGGGTGCAAATGTAAGACAAATACAAATACTAAATGTATATGAACATGCAAATGTCTACACAGTTATGTTCATAGTTAGATATACATATATAGAAACACACTTATATTTTGCATAAGCCCAGCACACACTAAGCATTGAAGTAAAATTATACACAGTAACATATTCACTAAAAATGTATGTAAAAATTTTTAGCGGAAGGAAACAAAAAATCGAGCCTTTCCCGCTCCAATTTTGTTAAAACTTTTTCACAGGTTCCTTGTGGCCAGACAAAATTTGAAGTTGCTCAACAATTTTAATTTCACTTTGGTTTTTACTTTCTCGAGATTCAAAATTAAAATTGTATACAAGAATGGCGTAAAATCACTAAATTTCAATTGTATATAACTATTTAATCACTTTTACCAATGTCTACAAGATTGTCCTCATAGTACTGCTTATGTACCTTAGTTTCAACATATTTTCCTTAAAGTCCTTTTCTATTGAACACAGAATATTTAACCAATCAATTTTCCTTGAACAAAGGATATCTCTAAGACGTCATCTTCCACTTTCTAAAGATTATCCTCAATTATAAGCCATTGTAGAATTATCAACATTTTTTTTACTTGGACCAGCACTCAGGGGATGACCCCTACTCATGCAATGCATTGTGTTGGAACTAGGAAAACAGGTTATGGGAAGGAGGATAGAGGGAGTAGTGTTTGTGGATATTTGATTTGAATTTTCCAACATTGAAAGGGACAGGAAATACTTCGACAGGAAGCTTATTCCACATACGGACGGTACGGCTAAAAAACGAATTTTCTCTGTACTGTGTTGTGCGATCCACTGACCAATCGACCATGAATGGATGAGCCCCCGATGATGAACGCGTATTTCATAAGAAACTACGGGTTTCGGGAACGAGTTCCCTAATTTCATCAGAACACATTCCATTGTAGTACCGATAGAACAGTGAAACGCAGCCCACATTGCGACGGTGCTCCAGCGAATCAATAGAGTTGGACACCCTACTGTCACCAATAATCACCTTCGCCCTCTCTTGTACGCGGTCGAGCAGCTCCAAAATAGACTTTGAAGCACCGGCCCATACATGGGAGTTGTATTCCATTTTCGGTCGGATATATGTGGTGTAAATAGTAAGGAGATCAGATGAAGTGATGTATTTCTTACACCGTCTTAGAAAACCGAGGCACTTGAATGCTTCTTTCGACACTTGAAAAATGTGTTTTGTCCAGCGAACATCACACTGAATTCACATGCCTAGAACATCGAGAGCTTCTGAAGCCTTAATGTTTACACCACCCATAGAAACAGATGAAGCAACATGATCTGTCGTGCGTTTATGTGTTAGCAAACAACATTGAGTCTTACCTGCATTAAAATCGACTCTGTTCGCATAACCCCATTCAGAGATTGTCACAAGATCTTGGTTAAGTGTATCATTCATGTTTTGCCTCATTGCCCCAATATCCGAAAGGCTTGGCCTTGTGGTACCCCTGAATTAATCTTGAACTCATTTGATGAGATCCCATCTACAACAACTCGTATAGTGCGATCTCTGAGAAAGCTCGATATAAATCGAGAGATCTTGGCAATCACAAGATCTCGGTGGCCAATTGTGTTCACCTCTTCAGGAGATAACACGGTCCGGAATCTTTTCCCGTAAAAGAGCAATGGTTTCGTTGATTGTGTGGAACGTTGCTCCGTCTTGTTGAAAGTAAACGTTGTCCAGATCAAGCAGCAATATTCTCTTGAGCGACGTGCACGGATTTTATTCTTTACATCGCTAATTTGTCCCTACAGCTCGAATTTTTCCACTAATTTCTGAATTGCGGTCCGACAAGGTGATTCACGACGACCCAAAAATGATTTAGTTTTGCGAACTGTGACAGCAAGATTTTCACCATTTTTGTAGTGAATTATAATAATTTCAATGCAATGTTGAAGCGTGTATCGTTCCATTTTTAGGAGCGTAGTCGCCTCGTAGTTAGCGTAGTTTCTACTTGTCAAATGTCAAAGAATAAAAGCTTCAGCTACCGTAATACCGGAAAACCCTTTAGAATTATCAAAATTTACAAAATTCAGAGTGGAACCATGAGAGATCGTTAGATAGTTAACTTTTAGTAAAATGTTTCTAACATTTGGAAAATAATAAAAAAAATTCAAATATATTTTTAACCACATAAGCGCATTTCCTGGGGTCATAGACGTACGTTCGTATGCTTTTGATGTCCAAAGAATATAGAAAACAAAACTTTTCCAAGAATTTTTTTGGCGATTCGATAGCATTTTGGTAGCTCTATGTTTGTTGCAAAAGATGGATTTCATCGAGTTTAAGTTTTCACAATGATAGTTAGAAACATGTGGTAACGAACGTACGCAAAATAGAAGTCAACTTTGGCTGACAGTAGTGAAATGTAAAAATCTGCGAAATGGAACGGAATATTAAAAAGTGATTAATTTATTTTTAAAGTGTATTAATGTAGGTATCTATCCGGTACTTACACAATAAAATATATCTATTGGATTTTGTTTAATTGGCTTAAGTACCGGTCGCGAATGTACATGTCGCGAACGTATGATTTTTCATTATGATTTTTTTTATTATTATCACCATGCATTTTCCCATAAATATCTTCAAATATCCTTAACAAACAAGTAAGAAAGTAGAACACCCTACACTAAGTAAATGAGCAAAAACATTTTTCTTTTAAAATTCAATAATTTATATTCGTGAGTGATTTTCGAAGTGGGCCTTATATGGGAGCTATAAGCAATTATTGACCGATCACCATGAAATAAGGTCGTAGTTTATGTCTATATGAGAGTTATTTTTATGAGATTTATGAACGTTAAAGTAATTTACGGAAGCGGGTCTTATATGGGAGCTATGACTAGTTATGGACCGATCATAATAAAAATTGTTGACATGAATTCCATATATATAAAACTTATGTGGAACAATATTTGTGTTCCACATAAACACTTAAGACCGATAAAGTCCAATTTCGAATGACATTTGTATGGGGGCTAGGTGAAATAATGGACCGATTTCAGCCAGTTTCAATAGGCTTCGAACCTGTCCTTGTAATTAATTCACTTAAAAATGCGAGATTTACAATAGATGCCGTATCTTTTGAACGCAGTTTTGGTTTTTAATAACTTATATGTCGTTTTGGGTCCAGGGTCTGTCATTTATTTTCACTTAGTTATTGAACATTATAGTGTAAACAACAAAGTTTTTGTTTGCTTTGAAAATGCCGAAGTTTGTGCCAACAAAGCGTCATATATGGGAAGTTTTACTTTACTTCTGTGTTCTATCGGTTTCAATATGCCACAGATAAAAATCACCAGTTCTGAATCGTACAAACCAGGCCAGCCAAAATAGTTTGAAAACCAAGAATTGGAGGCATTACTACGTGAAAACTCTAAATCATTGGGAGCTACTAGGGTTTTTATTCCGGGAATTCCAGGGACAAATTTCCCAGGAATTTTGCCAATTTTTCACTACCCGATTCCCGGAAATTTTAGTTGCGAATCCAGGGAATTAAAAACGCAGCAATAGTTCTTAAAAGCGTATCTATAAGACTTATGAGTACTACATATTTATATTCTTTATGGGGTCACAAATGAAAACTGTGCCGGTAATTTCAAATATGAGAAACTACAAAATTCAACATTTTTTTACGAAAGTCATAATTTTGATAATTTATTTTCCTGAATACGTACTGCTGCCGCTTATCCAATAAATATGTGTGGGTAACAACGACATCTTTATAATGAGTGTGTTTTGCAGATATTGTATTATAAAAATATATAATCGTCTGGATTGAATCCAATAATTTCGAAATTTTCATCTTTACGCCTTTCGTCATTATATTTTTCAAAAGTTATTTGTAAAAATATTTATATTTTATAAATAACAAGACATTAAATGAAGACTTAATGCATATGTACATATAACATATATGCAAAACAAAGGATCGAATGAATTAATTCTGAATTTCATTTTCGAAAACAAAATAAATTTTATCTCTTAAATGTATTGAAATCATTCTTTTGAAAATTAATTTTTTATATAATTACTCAATTAATTATTAAATAATTAAATTTTTCTTCAATTCAAATCTATTACAAGAAGGCTTAAGACAAATTTTTCAAATGAATGAAGAAACAAGTAAGAGTGCCGAATCTTATATACCCTTCACCTTTGTTGCGGATAATGCATCCCACTTTCCCACTTTCAGCGTATAGCATCCAAAATATATCAAGAAAACTTTTTAAAATTTTACATTTAATTGCTGACGAACAGATTATATTGTAGAAGTTACAAACGAAATGACAATCTTATATATACCCTTCTACTGAAGGTGAAGGGTATAAAAACAACAACGCCAAACGAAACGAAACACACAAAAAAAAAACAAAATACACAAAGCAATGAAACCAACACACATCCAAACATACGTTTTGTTGCAAAAAAAAAAAAACATCAAACGCGAAAAAAAAAAAATACGCAAAGCATTGAAACCAACACACATCCAAACATACGTCTTGTTGCTTTTTTGTCAAAGCTGCAATAAGTTGTATTTTTCTGATGAAATTTTCAGAGGATGTTTCGGATTTTTGTTCATATCTCCGTTATTTATGAACGGATTTGGCTGATTTTAAGTAGGAAACTCTCGAAAGCATGTCGGACAGAATTATTGAAGATTTGGATCCCGAAGATAAATGAGCCCTTCAGAAAATTGATTTCAACAGACAGACGGACATGGCTTAATCGACTCTGCTATCTATAAGGATCCAGAATATATATACTTTATAGGGTCGGAAAATTATATTGTGGAAATTACAAACGGAATGAAAAACTTATATATACCCTTCTCACGAAGGTGAAGGGTATAAAAACATTTTAACTCAATTTGCAGTAGATTTAGATTAACAAAAATTTAATCGTTCAAAGTTTGAATAAATTCTGTTTTTAATTAACTTCAAAACGAATTCAATTTAAACAAAAGTTTTTAAAGAATAAGATGTTGGGAATGGAGTTATGGAAAGAAAGGCTAACATTTTTTAATTATAGATTAAGATATAAGTGAATTCATTATATATTTCGGGAATAGCCGGGTACCCGGGTATGTATAGAAAAATTTCCCGATTTCCGGGAATAAAAAAAGGTCGGGAAATTAAAAACCCTAGGAGCTACTTAAGCAGCAATTTCAAAAAGTTTTCAAGCAGCAGGATTCATTCAAAAGGAGGAAAATTTGAATTTATGCCGAGAGACCTAGAAACACGATTTGTCATGTCTGAAATCATGCTTGAACGCAATGAAAGAAAATAATTTTAGCACCGAATCATTATTTGCGATGAAAACTGGAACCGGAATCCACACCAAAGCTAAATATCTATGGCGCTCAGGTAATTCTCCGTATTTGGTGGGAGCAAAAGGGTCATATCTGTAATAAACTACTGAAAACTAACGCATTGACCGAAAAACGCCCGGAATATGCGCCAGACATGAAACCGTAATATTCCATCATGACAACGCTCGGCCACATGTTGCAATACCTGTAAAAAATTATTTAGAATGAAGTGGTTGGGAAGTTTCGCCTTCACTTTGGAACAGAGTATCCTATATTAGCTTGATTCGATCTTGGCCTCTTAAAATGAGGAGTTCTTTTGGCTCGAAATCTATATGTTGCCAGAAAGATGGTAAAAGTTCATAACAAACAATGGTCAATACTTTGAATAACTTAATATTGTACAAATGTTTCAAAAAAAGCTAAAAATATATTCATAAATTCCGTATGTTCATGACAAATATGTATACTAAATCTTAAGAAATTCAGAAAAGAACCCTACAAAATTCATTAATATTTGGTATACGTGTTTTCCATGCCCATTTTCTTAATCGACATTTTTTTCATTATATAATATACCCATCCAGCAATAACTTAAAATATGGCATATTTGGTGAATTCACAAGGTCTCTTATCATGTCATAATGTCCCAATATTACACAATGGTTTTTATTGCTTTTCAAGCAAAAAAAATTTCTCAAATAATACTACTTTCTATGCTATGTTTATTGTGTTATCGTAACGAACCTGCAGGGACCAAAGCCGAATGCCTAAGAGTCGATTTAGACGAGCCGCCAAGTCGTAATATATTAGGACATTATGACAATATGACTGATAAGAGGCCTTGTGAATTGACCAAATGTGTAATGAGAGATAGTTTACTCATTTTTATGGTGGCAAGTTTGGGTGAGTTCCAAAACATCAAAATACTTTGCAGTAATAAGTTTATTAAACCAAATTTAGCAAACACTTAGTTATAATTGCAACATAAGCTTAGCATAGTATCTGTTTTTATCAATTCTTAAGGTTTGCTACATGAAACATTGTTAAAGTGCTCGGTTTCGTTAAGAAACGCTAGTTTATTTTTTTCGGTTGCTTTGCAAATAGACATTTTCGAATTCACCCTATTTTTTAGGTGCCAATAGTTTTGGCACTCACAGCGGAAATTATGTTTGCTGGGTTTAACAACTTGCATAAGAAGATACCAAAATGCCCAAGAGAATTTCTTAAGAAAATTGAACTTTAAACATACAATATGTTGTTGATTTTGTTATTCATTCTATACATTCGAGTATAACCAAACGTAAACACAGAGTACTTTCTTCCCTCATTTCTATGTATTTATTTATACACAAATGTCTTAGTATTAGAGAATTTGTGTTAGGACGAAGGAATAATTTCTACCAGTACGGGTTAAATGTAACTAAAATGTTGCTGTATTTGTAACATATTTTCTCTAAACATACGATATTTGATAACACTTTATGTGCACACAACTTATACAATCATTGATACGTACTAAGTATAATTAACAGTACGCGAATAAAGTTTAGCGATTGGTGTTAATATATAGTAGATTTACAGGAAGATGGGAAATTGATAAGTATACATTAGACTGGTTCTACATAACTTAATTTAAAATGAAATCAAGTTATATGTTTTTGGTACTTTTTTAAGTAAATTTAAAAATTTTTAGAAAAGTACTTTTTTGTACTTTTTCAATAAATTTTTTTTTTGGATCGATTCGAAAAATTGCTATCAAATTAAATAATATTTGAATCATTACTCTTCTCCATGGCTAACAAAATTCGAAGATCTCCAGAAGACCTTTACATTGCATTCTACACTACATGCAGAGAAAAAATATAGTTGAGCAAGTTTACAGTAACCATTTCTACATTTTAAAAAGTTTTTTAACAATATTATAGTTACAGTAACTATTTACATGATTGTGGTAACCATAATATGGTTAACATACGATTCACATGATTGTATCAACCATATATATGGTTACAGTAAACAAGTATATGTTTGTGACAACCATTGTTATGATGAATCTTTATATCATAATATGTTGTTCTCCGATTATGATATCAATCAGCCTGGAGCAACATAATACGAAAAAACTTTAATCATAAAAATGGTTGTCACAATCATGTAAATAGTTACTGTGACTATAATATTGTTAAAAAGCTTTCTAAAATGTGGAAATGGTTACTGTAAACATGAACAACTGTATTTGTTCTCTGCGTGTAGGTAGTTTTTTTTTCCGTAACGTATCAACAAAAAAAAAAATAAAAAAAAAAAAAAAATACATATTTTTTAATGGATGAGTGCAAAATATCTAAAGTAAAACTGTTAATAGCTTTTGATCTTAAACTTTTTAAAGTTCTTTTCCAGAAATCCGTTAAAAATCAGATTTACTTTATCAAAGCATATCGTTAGAAAGACATTATTCCATTTTGAAAAGATTTTACTTAAATATGAGTTAAAAATATAAACTTATTCAATGTATTGGTCATTGTTAACAATGACCTTCTTCCATCTTTCTGGCAACATATAGATTCCACGCCAACAGAACTGCTCATCTTTTCAACCCAAGAAAGAATCAAGCCAATATCGAATACTCTGTTCCAAAGTGAAGCGTGTGCCAGAGAGAGCATTGTGCATCGATCGAAACAAATTATAGTAGGACGGGGCAAGGTATGGACTATTAGGCGGGTGAGGCAAAACTTCCCAAACACTTCTTTCTAAACAGATTTTAACAGGTATTGCAACATGTGGCCTAGCTTTGTCATAATGGAATATTAGGGTTTCATGGCCAGCTGCATATTCTGGGTGTTTTTCGGGCAATTATCGCTTCATATGAATCATTTGTATTCGGTATAGTTTGACTGTGATGGCCTGGCCAGATTTTAATAGATAGGACCCTTTTGTTCCCACCAAATACAGAGCTTTACCTTAGCATAGTAGATATTTGGCTAAGCTGTCGATTCGGCTTGTTTGCCGGACTTCACATATGATCTATTTCGCTTAGAGTTATTATATGGGATCGATTTTTCATCGCAAGTAATGATTCGGTGCAAAAATTAATGCAAAATCGTCTTTCAAGATTTCGAGGCTTCAACTCGTATTGTCCCAATTTCTCTGCTCTCAATGATTTTTCAAGCCCTTGTTGAGTTTGATAACGGTCTTCATGGAGTAATGCCTCCGATTCTTGGTCTTCAAACTTTGTTTGGCTGGTCTGGGCGATCTCTCATTGCCTTCCATGTTAAAATTACCAACCGAACAAACCATAGCATAGAAAGTCGTATTATTTTAGGACACTTTTTGCTTGAAAAGTGATAAAAACCATTGTGAAATATTAGGACATTATGATAATATGACATGATAAGAGACCTTGTGAATTGAGCAATTGTTTATGTTAATATCAAGCTCGCGGTTTTATTTTTTTGTTATTCTATATTTTTTTATCTTATCTTAATTAAAAAAAAAACATTTTTGTATTGTTATATTACACAAAATTATCTTTTCTTTGACATAAATCTTGTTTATCTAAATTGCAGGATATATTGGTGAAATCGCAAGGATGTTGAAATAAACTAATTCATATAAAAATATTTAAAATTCGCTGAAAATATACGAGGGCGGATCAGTATTTCCGCGACTTTTGGAACTTCCCTCGTAGTTATATGAAATGCAACACTGCTCCCATTAAGTACGTCTTGTTAATAGACCACTGTCAAATTTTGAGCAAGTGTCGTCAATTACTTTGCGTTTAACAGCTGGTCAAAACATACAACCTCGTGCAATTTTCAAAAAATGGAAAAAAGTGAATTTCGAGTACTCATTCAAACCATCAATCAAACCAAGGAAAAGCTCGATAAATACTATGGGGACTCTGAATCATCAATTTCAATAGTAAAAAAGTGGTTTACTCACTTTCGTTGTGGTCGCACAAGTAAAAATTAAGATGAAAGTTCTGTACGTCCAATTGAGGTCAGTACACCCGAAAATGACGAAATGACGAATCCACGATATGGTGTTAGCCGACCGAAGAGTAAAAGTGCGTGAGATTGTTGATGCAATAGGCATTTCATATGTCAGTGTGGTTTCGATTTTAATATATCAGCTGGGTTTAAGAAAGTTGTCTGCAAGATGTATGCCGCGTTTGAATGAGTTTTTGATAATGCACGGATGCACACGTTTGCACTCTCAATGGCAAAATTCTATGAATTGGGCTACGAATTGGTACCACATCTTCCTATTTCCAAACCTAAAGAAATGGCTCGGTGGAAAGAGATTCAGCTCAAACGATGAAATTATTAACGAAACAAATGCCTATTTTAAGGACCTCGAAAAATCCTATTTTTGGAAGGGATACAAAAACTGGAGAAACGTTGGACTATGTGTATTGAGTTAAAAGATTATATTGATAAATAAATTTTTGTTTTGCAAAAATAAACTGTTGAAAATATCGATTCGCACTAAACTATTTGGCAAATAACTCAAAGTTTTACAATATTTTATATATCGTTAGCTTAGTACGAAAACGTGCCAAGTCCCATTTTTTGAATTTTACAGGAGAGACAAAAGACGTTCTATCTTTTTTTTCTTTCAATATTCTTTAGATCTGTAAACGCAGTTCTCTCCTATGATCTGTTGGCTTTAAGTATCAGCTAAAAAAATAAAATAATTAAAATGACTTTAGAAACTGAAGCCATTTTTAGGGACTTAGCTCTTTTGATTTTTATGATTTTGTGTTTTTTGGCTGGACTTAGCACATTTTCTCATAATAAATTTTAATTTCTCGTTTTATTATTTTATATTATTTAAATACATAACAAAAAACAGTCTTATTTCATTGCTGTAAAGGAAAATAACTCAAAATCTTCTAGTATTATTTCATCAAAATTAAAATTTAAATAAATTAGTTTTTATTATTATTTCTTCAAAATTTTTTATTTTTTTTTTTATTTTACCTCACTATAGTGATTACATCGAAAAATGTTAATCTTCAAAGTATTATAGCAAATTGTATTAAAAAAGTAGATTTAAATAGCATATTCAACATTGTCTTATTATTATTATTTTTTATTTTTTTTTTTTTTTTTTGTGGACTTAGCACTTTTGCGTACCACTGAAAAATCATCAGTTAGAAACAAAATAACGAAATTTTTTATTGCAAAACATGTTTCTTATGTTTTTTATCGTTAGCGTACTAAGCTAACGATATGTTTTCCCTATTAAAAAAATTACAAACATTTTCGTTAGTACAATTAACACCTCCATGATTATACTTAAATTAAAGATTTAGTTTTGTAGATTAGCGTGATCATAAATTACCTCCGTTTTCTTTTTTTAATTATAAGAAAAACCTACTTAAACTATCAATATTTCTGTTAGGTAAGGGTATGTTTTTCTGTAATTGATAGCGAAGACCTCAAAAATAAAAAATTGCTTTAATTTCCTGCTTTTTTTTATAAATATAATTTCCTAAGATCCTAATATGTTTTGTTACATTTGTGGCGAATATATGTTAAAGGCTCAGCGAAAATCAATTAAATAAACTGTTCTCCAATTGTATTTTGCTTACTTTGGTATTGAAATTCGCAATTTTGACAATTCATGGTTATAGTATAATGTAGAAATAAATCTATATATTTTTTTCTATAAAATAAACTAGTGTTTTTAATAGAAATTTTCACAAAAGCGCTGTATATCACGTAAATACAACATTCGTGATATTAAAAAAATGTAAAGGTTTCAATGTGTATTAAGAAATAAGACTAATGACTTTTTTTAGGATATAAATATTCGGAGTATTATCTAAATTTTTAACTAATTTTTCATATTAGTTAAAAACTGTGATCCCTGTAATGCCTCAAATGTGCAGTGATAAATTTTTATTTCGAATTTTCAGAGTACAACATTTTATTAAAGATAAAGCTAAAAGAGTCAAATTTCAAAATTCTTGAATCAGAAAAAAATGACTGGAAAAAACAAGTATAACATAGTAATGATGGTTCATCAATTTTTACAAAATGTAGTTCAAATATCGGGCACCAAAATGTCTGTTCCGCTGTGATATTCTTTGAAGAATAAGGACATTTTGACTAAATTATTTAGTTTTTTAGTTTTCTCTCAAATCTGAACAATTTACGAAACCTTATCATAAAATAAACCAAAAAAAGGTAACGGTAACAGTATTTTAGCTGTAACGATAATTGCTGTTAGTTCAGTAAAGGCAGCTTAGTGGTAACTGCTGTCGAGCTGCTTTTTTTGCATTAGCTAGTCTAGTAATCAAACACATGCGTATACTTAATATTAACGATTTTATTTATTATATATTAAGTATACGTATTTTTAAACGTGAATGAAAGAATCAATATAACAATTCTCAAAGAGAGATTTTTGGTATTTTCCAAATTTGCGATTAAACCATTTCAGACTAATTACTTAAAAATGTTCCAAAATGGTGTTTAACTGTCTGTTATATATTTTGTTAAATTATTAGAATAATTTAATTTTATACAATAAATTCAAACACTTCCAACAAATAAAATGCTTCATATACATACATAGTACTTATATTAATACAAATGTACTTATTTGTACGTCGTTATTTGTATATGTACAAAAATATATTTTATTTAACATTTTAATTTAAAAACAGATTTTGCTGACTTGCTAAATAATGGGAAATAACACTGTCATGTGTGTGCATTAGACTGCAACAAACATAGAAGGAGAAACTGTTTTAAACAGACAGAGTTTCTTATGTACATTTCGACCCCCAAAAGCATTAAATGTTTAATTTGAATTAAAACATAAATTCTATTTAAAATTTATTTGAAAAATACAAAATAAAAAATGCCACTATAGACCGATAGAACCTTAGAGAAATATACATAGAGCGGAAACTCTCTTTTCAAAGACCTAACTCAGTTGTCAAAAACCTAAGTGGTGAGACTGTATTAGCAAAAATAACTATGTTAAAACAATTATTTTGTTGATTATTTTGAATAATTTTTTTGTTTCAATGATTTTCTACTTTCCGCTCTATGCGTATTTCTCTATGAAAAGAACATTCTGCATAATATCAAAGACCTTAGTCCTAATATTCTTAAAAGGTCTTGTTAATAATGAGACACTGCAAAGAAGTATTGACCTAAAAGTGGTCGTCAACCTTATTTTAAATATTTTAACCTTATCCTAAATAGACATAAATTTACATTGGACTATTTATGGAACTTATAAAAGTAAAAAGCCTGGCATTACAAATTTAAAATTGATTTTATGTTCTGCAATTAGCTTAAAACACAATCGAACGAGTTTCTAAATTGTTTTTTTTAGAAAGGTAATTTAGCATAGATTATGATTCTCACAATTATAATTCTTTGCAATCATATTAAGTAACAATATACTTACAATACTTACTTATCTATGTATATGTATATTTACCAACAAGGTATAACTACTTGCACTTACCATTGTTATTGGTTTAAAACAGGAAATTTAAAAATTTTACAATACTCGTGCTTATAAAAGGAAGACTAAACTAAAATTGTTAGTACATACATATAAAATAAATTCGATTGTTTTAGGCAACAACTGAAAGAAATATAATTCTGCAGCCAAAGCAGACTATAAAGAAACAACGAAAATAAAAAAAACACATTTGCAAATTTTGCAAAAAAAAAAAAAAAAACACGATAGAACAGACATGCATGAACTTGCATACACAAACTACTTACATACTTGTATAGTATAGTATTTATAGTAGATACAAAAGTCAATGTAAGTATATTTTACTTAAAACAAAAGAATCCACCACTTTAGCCATTTTATAAAATATTATAAATGTGCACAAAGCGACTACAAAACACCGACTCTAGAGCTTAATCTTACCAGACGATACACTTTTAACCATTATGCCGAAAAAAACAAAAGAGAACTACACCAAGTTTTGTAGGAAAAACATAAGCAGGCAATATTTTACAATAACAATAATATTGGAATAAAAAAACCTAGCAAAATTTAAATTCTATACAAGAAATAAGAACATTTTTAAGAATATTTACAAATTTGGGACAAAAGTACAAAAAAAAATAATTTTTTCAAAAAAAATAAAAAAAAATTTAAATAAAGTACTAAAAAAGTACTTTCATGGTAAGACAATTTTTATAAAATTTTATTAAAAATTATAGAAACATTATTAAAATAAAAGAAAAGCTTAGTAGAAAAAGTACCAAAAAAAAGTACTTTTTTAAAAACATTAAAATTATACAAAAATGTTTAATTTTAAGCAAAATAGTACTTTTTGCTTAATAGCTAAATGTCTAAGTAATACTAACACCAACAAAAATATGTTGATTTTTAATGATATTGGAAAAATTTGAGCCAATATTAAAAAAAGTACTTTTAAATCAACCTATTTTTACAAAATTCGATAAATTTTACAAAAATGTTCTTAAAATTTCACACTTTTTAAGAAAATACTTAAAATTTAATAATTTTCTTTTGCTTTATTATAATATTAAAAATAACCAAAAAAGTACTTTTTTGAAAACCATTAACAAAGAACCCCAACTTTGTTATTTTTTTTTTTTCCAAAAAAGTACTTTTTTGCAACTTTTTCCACTAAATTTTATATAATTTAATAAATTTCATAAAATTTAGTAAAATTTAAAAAAAAATACAAGTTTGAAAAAGTACCTAAAAAGTACTTTCATGATCAGAAAATTTTCACATTTTTTAAATTTTATCCAAAACTATAGAAACATTATTGAATTTAAAAAATAAAGACTCGTGGAAAAAAGATTAAAAAAGTATTTTTTTAAAAAACATAAAATTTATATAAAAATCCAAAAGTACTTTTTTAAAAACATTAAATTTATATAAAAGTTTGTGAAAAGATAATTTCTCTAATTTAATTTTAAGCAAAATAGTGCTTTTTGATTAATTGCTAAATGTCTAAATAATAAAAACACCAAACAAATATATTGATTTTAAATAATATTGGACAAATTTGAGCCAAAATTAAAAAAAGTACTTTTTACAAAATCTAATAAGTTTTATAAAAATGTTCTTAAAATTTCACCCTCTTTAAGAAAATACTTAAAATTTAAAAATTTTCTTTTGCTTTATTATAATATTAAAAATAAACCACAAAAGTACTTTTTTGAAAGCCATTAACAAAGTACCCCAACTTCGTTAATATTTTTCGAAAAGTACTTTTTTGAAAATTGTTCAACTAAATTTTATATAATTTAATAAATTTCATAAAATTTTGTAAATTTAAAAAAAAAATACAAGTTTGAATTGAAAAAGTACCTAAAAAGTATTTTCATGATAAAAAAATTTTCACAATTTTTTTTAAATTTTAAACAACACTATAGAAAAATTATTAATTTTAAAAAATATAGACTCGTGGAAAAATGTTAAAAAAAGTACTTTTTTAAAATCATTAAATTTATATAAAAGTTTGTGAAAAGATAATTTCTCTAATTTTATTTTAAGCAAAATAGTGCTTTTTGATTAATTGCTAATTGTCTAAGTAATAAAAACACCAAAAAAATATATTGATTTTTAATGATATTGGACATATTCATAAAATTTTTTAAATTTTATACAAAACTATAGAAAAATTATTAAATTTAAAAAATATAGACTTCGTGGAAACAAGTTTTAAAAAAGTACTTTTTTGAAAAACATTAAATTTATATAAAAATCCAAAAGTACTTTTTTGGGACTTTTTCCACTAAGTCTATATTTTTTAAATTTTATAACATTTCTATAACTTTGTTTAAAATTTATAAAATTTTGTAAAAATTGTCTTATAATGAAAGTACTTTTTAGGTACTTTTTCAATAATTTTTTTTCTTTTTAATAAATTTTATGAAATTTATTAAATTATATAAAATTTAGTGGAAAAAGTCCCAAAAAAGTACTTTTTTGAAAATCATTAACAAAGTACCCTAAAAAGTTCTTTTTAATAAATTTGAATAAAAATGAATAAATTTTAAGCACTTTCTTCAAAAGGATAAAATTTTATAAAAATTTATAAAAACAATGGAAATGTAAATGATAAACTTAATATGTTAACTTTATGAAAAAGGTACCAACATGTATTTAATCAAATAGACAAATTTGAAGCAAAAATAGAAAGTACTTTTTCATAAAACGTACTTTTAACGAATTTAAATTATTAAATTTTCATAAAATAAAATAAGCTTAATTGAAATATAACCAAAACTTTTTAATAAAGTTTTAAATTTCATATAAATTTATACAATTTTTAAAACACAATGAACATTTTTAAAAAACATGATATTTAAACTGAAGTCAAAAATTACCAACAAAATACTTTATTGGAAAATTTTATTGGGAGTATGACTTAAAAATGCGGGATTTTTAAAAATGTTTAGCTTGTGAACTTTTCCCATCTTTCTGTTAACATATGGATTCCTAACCAAAAGAACTGCTCATCCTTTGAGGCCAAGAAAGAATAAAACCAATACTCTATTCTGAAGTGAAGCGTATCCCAGAGAGAGCATTGTGTAAAATAGTAGTAGGACGGGGCATGGTCTAGACTATAAAGTGGTCGTAGCAAAACTTCCCAACCACTTCATTCTAAATACTTTTTAACAGGTATTGCAATATGTGGTCGCGTGTTGTCATGATGGAATATTACGAATGCTCGCTTCAAACGAATCAGTTGCGTTCAGTACAGGTTCCATGTGATGGTCTGACCATATTTCATAATATTGTTACGTTTTAACCTTTTTAAAACGTTGTTTTGTTTCCTTTAAATAAACCGGATACTTTCGATTGCAAATAAAAGCCGTTTAGTAGTTTAAAATTGTAACAACTCTTTATTTATTCAAAATGTACAACAACAACAGTTCAAATAGTCACTCAGTGTCTTTATACACGTTTATCAATTCGCAGAAATGCACACACACTTTATAATCTACAAACTTAAATGTACAAGGCAGGTGATGTTATGATAAACTCACTGACGACTGCAACCTTTGCCACTATTTATACACACGTCATCTTTCGGGAATCTTCTACAATGCTTTTAACAGACAAACTAGTAGGTTCGAATTCTAGAGCTTTCGATGTTAATGTTAGCAGCTTAAACATTGAGTGTTGCCATACATATAAACAATGCAAATAACCGCATGCTATCAATATTGTTGATAAGTAGAAGCTTCTACAGATGGACGTGTTTATAAATATTATAAATGCAGCAGGCAGTCGTTACTGACCGTTAAATTCAAATCGCTATTGCAAATTCGTAACAATATCATAGTAGGTACCTACCCTCCAAATACAAAGAATTGGCTTAGCGCAATGAATATTTACTTTGGTGTGGAGTCGGCTGGTTGGCCGGGCTGCACATACATGTCTTACGCTTCGGGTTATTAAAATGGATCCATTTTTGATCACAAGTAATTATTCGGTGCAAAAATGATTTTCGTTTATAGCATTCAAGCAGCATTTTCATACAAAAGTCATACAAAATCGTTTTTCAATGCCTCTCAGCTTCACTATGTATGGTACGCAAACGTCCTGAGTAGCTCTCTTATTAAGTACCCTTCAAAATGACATATAAGTTATTAACCCTCCGACGGTTGAGTCATCCGTTGCCCTTATACGACACAGGAACCTTTTTCTATTTGTATGGAATTTTATATGAAAACGAATTTTTTTTACATTTCTTTTGATTTATTATTATTTACTAATTATACATGTATAATGAATGTTAGAAATAAATTTAAGGAACACGTTTGTGATGTGTTCAAACAATAAAACAAGCCAAAAGACAGTGCATTTATTAACGATTTCTTGAAATTTCAGTACAAGGTCCCAGCGGACCTTTTCTCACGTTCCCGTACTAAACACATTTAAATCTCAATAGAAACTAAACTATTGGTCGGATCGCTTTGATTTTTTTTAAACGATTCTTGATAAAATTTCCTTGGAATACATGTGGGGGCGGGTATACTTCCCATGGACCATTAAGGAGTAATTTCCGTTTGAAAACGAAAAAGGTCCCCAGGGTTAAAAACAAAACACCCAATAGATTTTCGTTTGTTCTTTTTTTATATAAAAAATTTCGGTTTTTGGGGGGGTGTAATTTACCCCGCGTCTCAGTTATAATCGTAATTCACGAAGTACGAAAAAATTACCTTTTCGGGAAGCGTTTTATTAAAATCTACAAGCATTGTTAAAAACCTAACGAAAATGTTTAAAAAAAGCTTTATATTTCAGCTTAACAAAGAAAGTATCAAAAAAGTACTTTTTCAATAAATTTAAAATTTTCTAGAAATGTTTAAAAACAACAAAATATTAACTTTTCATCAGTTTAGTTATAAAGAAAAAACACTTTTTTGGAAAATAGTAACGTAAAAGAAAATCGTGTTTAAAATCAAATAAAAATATGAAATATGGACAAGAACGCGACATTCATATGCCTTTAAAATGAAAAAGAAATCTTAAAAATGTGTGTCTTATTTATTGTAACACTTGATAAGTGCAAAAAGTAGGTTATATCGTTTTGTTGGAAATCAAGAACGTGACAAAATATATAACTCTTATTCGAAAGCATTTAGAAAAAAGAAAAAATCTGCGAATTGGAACATAATTTTATAATAGAATAAAGGTCTTTTGTGTTAATAATTGTTATTTTAAAATATTTTACAATATTTAGTATGATTTAGCATGCGACTTTTTGCCGTCTTATTTTTAAAAAAATCGTTTATATTCTTTCAACTCAAACTTGTTTTAACAACCATAGACTTATTATTTATTATTTCTTTGTTCTTTGACATTGTTTTTAAGGATATATTTATTTACGATAGCAAACGTGATGTACTTTGAAAGTCGAAATAAAATCTTTATATGCAGTAACTTGTTTTTTTTTTAGGTCTCTTTTATGTTGATGATGCAATATCTATATTAAAACGAAATATGCCACTTTACTTACATTAAAAGATTAACTCTCTAATTCTTAATTATAAACCTTTGATAAAATAAAACATTTGTTATGAATAGGACTTCGAGTACATTTTATTTTATTTTATTTTATTTTATTTTATTTTATTTTATTTTATTTTATTTTATTTTATTTTATTTTATTTTATTTTATTTTATTTTATTTTATTTTATTTTATTTTATTTTATTTTATTTTATTTTATTTTATTTTATTTTATTTTATTTTATTTTATTTTATTTTATTTTATTTTATTTTATTTTATTTTATTTTATTTTATTTTATTTTATTTTATTTTATTTTATTTTATTTTATTTTATTTTATTTTATTTTATTTTATTTTATTTTATTTTATTTTATTTTATTTTATTTTATTTTATTTTATTTTATTTTATTTTATTTTATTTCATTTTATTTTATTTTATTTTATTTTATTTTATTTTATTTTATTTTATTTTATTTTATTTTATTTTATTTTATTTTATTTTATTTTATTTTATTTTATTTTATTTTATTTTATTTTATTTTATTTTATTTTATTTTATTTTATTTAAAAATAATAATAGGGCTTATAAAATTCGTTGCATTCCCATATATTACCAAATAACTCGTGCACATTCTTGTCTTGTTTTTCCTGTTCGCAACCAAATGAATGCATTTTCTGTTTTTTTTTCTTTTTTTGGAACAAAAATAAGTGTCGAGAATAAAATAAGGATGAACTCAATAAAACCTGGAGAAAATGGCCAACAGTTAAGTACTTATTACCACTTAAATACCTATAAAATACTGTCAAATCAAATAAACTTTTCTCTAATTGATTATAGTCTAATAAATGTTGAATACTTATTTTCGAATTATGTAGTCGTAAATTATTAATTTCTTGTAATTTTGGGAAATCAAGTGTTATAAACTTTCCCCTGCTAGGCAAGCAACAGTGATACAAAATGTAAATGGATGGTAGTGGAATATATAGTTTTGGTAAGAAGTAGAAATAATGCAACTACATGTTCTATCACAAATTTATAGACTCTGCTTAAATTATCGAATAGAGTTCAACCATGAAATGTTTTACACTGAGCGCAAAAATCAGCAAAATACTACTGAGTTAAACTAGAATTGTGTTAAAACATTTAAAAAACAAACAAACATAAGGGGGGTTCATAATCCCCTGGGGCATATAAGCCACTCCCATTTTTTGTGATATTAAAAAAATAAATTAAATATATCAAATATGCCATCAGTTTCATTTCCTGTTCATTATATTGTCCAAACTATTTCTTTTAAATACCTAAATTTCTTTAAATTTAAAAATTTGTTTTAGGAAACTTACTTTGTAAAGGTGTAAAAGGTCAGTTAACACTCTTGCTTACAAACACATACATGCTAAGATAACATTTACCTTGCCACATGAAGCTCTCTATGAGGTTTGTATACCTGGTGAAACAATTATTTTGCGAATGCCACAAATGCTTTTTTTTTGTTTGATTTATGACTTAAAAGGTTTCTTTTAAAGAAAAATATTGTACTTTATTAGAAAATATTTTGTTAACATAATTTTTTTTTAAGTAAAATTTTAAACAATTTATTTCCGCATCCAAAAATATAATTGTAAGTATTGTATTTTGCAAACCTTGTGTTATTAATTACTGGTACCAGTTCAGTGATTAATTGTTGTATTTTTTTAAGCAATTCTCAAATGAGTTTCCATACAAATTTTATATGAATACATTACATAATGAGATTTAAATCTGTATTTCTGAGTTCTTTATTTTCTTTGTTATTCTTCCATAAAGTGAAGAGGATATTTTATTGATTTTTTGTGTAATAAAACATTCTTATTATTTGATAGGTATTTACCTTCAGCTTTCAGAATAATATGAATTCTATTTCGAAAGTTTTCTTATTCTGGAAATTTACATCAATTTTTGTTTACGTTTAAAACCCGTTTATTAACATTTACTAACTTGTTACTTGTTCTGCTAGTAATTTATATTTTTAATAACTTTTATGTCCAACGAATCGTCATTGTTTTGCTTTAATTCATTAACTTGAAAAAAGTGCCGCTGAAGCACACTGATTGCTCACCAAAGCATATGATGCTTTCTGCGGTTCAAAAGTGGTGATTTTGACAAGGAAGACAAAGGTCGCCAGGGCCAGCCAAAAAAGTTTGAAGACCAAGGATTGGAGGCATTACTCCATCAATTACTCGTTGGCAAATTCAACAAGAGCTTATCAAATCATTGAGAGCAACTCGTGCAGCAATTTCAAAACGTTTGCAAGCAGCAGGATTCAATCAAAAGCATAGAAACTTGGGTACCATACGAATTGAAGCTTAGAGATGGAAACATGTAAATAACACGAAGCGTAAGAGATAGGTAAGGCTAGGTTCCATGGGCAGCCGCTCCTCAAGCAGCTCACTTGGATACATTCAAATCGGATCCCATTATGATACTCAAGGTGTAGACAATACTTCCGTTGCCTCCAGGTTAAACCAACCAGATTCCAGGATAAAGGAGTAGATTCGTCTAAGATTCATCCTTGATAGCTCATCCAAGCATGATAGGAATGGAAATCAGAGAATGCGTTCCCTCAGGTTTGTAAGAGCCGGGCATTGGCATAAAAGGTGATACAAAGTCTCTTCCTCTTCTTCATTATGGCAGCTTCTACAGTAATCGTTGTACCGTAGGCCCATTCTTCTAGCATGTGCCGCAATTAAACAATGTTTTGTAACAAAGGAGACAATTAGCCTTATTTGCTCACGATGGTAATATATAAGTAGATTCGTTCTGCTGGCATCATATACGGGCCAAGTCGACCTCGCTGTAGCACAGGAAGGATCATTAGTCCACCTTTTATGTGCAGTCTCATATAGTTTATGCTGAACAGCCCTCTTGCATTTAACAAGGGAAATACCAGAAAAGGGGTCGATCGCCTCCTCATTCATCATCGCACCAATTTTTTGCCAATTCATCTGCTATACAATTACTTTGATTTCCATTGGGTCCAGGGACCCATATAAGTGTTATCCTAGAATGTCCTGCTATCTTATTTAGGTATACCCGGTTTTCCTCGGTTAATCTAAATGTCGCGAGGACACCCGCTATTCCGTTAACGGCAGCCTTGCTGTCAGTATATATACATATATCACCAGATATTCGATAATACTTCAGCTAGTTGCATGCACGTTAAATGGCAGTAATTTCCGCCTGAAGAGCTGTACAGAAGTTAGGTACTTAGCCTAAAGTAGGATTTTATCCCAAAGTTTTCAATATAGAAACCTCCACCGACCCTATTTCCCCTATTAGAGCTATCAGTGTATTTCCTTATGACACCGTCAGCGGGGAAGAGTCCGCTTTACCATAAATCCCTATTCGCGATCATAATATGGAAATGCCTATCGGAAAAAGGTTTTGCGATGCAATAATCAATATTACCATGTATGTGCCCATAGTAATTCAGTATCCTAAAGTGTGCAAGGTCGTAAGAGATCGTATGTGAAGCCCGACCAAACAGCTGAATCGACACCGAAGCCAAATATCCATGGAGCTAAGGTAATGCTCTGTATTTAGTGGGAGCAAAAGTGAAAAACGCCCAGAATATGCGGCCAGACATGAAACCATAATATTTCATCATGACAACGCTCAAGCAGATGTTGCAATACCTGTTAAAAGCTATTTGAAAGAAGTGGTTGGGAAGTTTTGTCTCACCCGGCTTCTAGTCCAGACCTTGATCCGTCTGACTACTATTTGTTTCGATCGATGCAGACCGCTCTCTCTGGGATATGCTTTACTTTGGGACAGAGTATCCGAAATTGGTTCGATTCGTTTTGTGGCCTTAAAAGACGAACCGTTCTTTTGGCTCGGAATCCATCTTAAAATTGTATATGTAAGCACCTCTCCCGATGAGTACATCTACTAAGGGGATAAAAATGGGTAAAATCGGTATCTCTGTATCCCCAGAACTGATAATGCTAGCACAAAAAATCCAACTTAATCTAAATTTATGCAAGAAATAAGTGGACAGGTGTGTGGTACGTTTTATACTTTTAAGGGGATAAAATGGGCGAAACTCGAGTTTTAATACTTTTTTGTATCCCATATCCCAGAAATTAAATTTAAATGGAATTGCAGTCCTTCTTAAAAAATTTCAAATGGACTCTTTTTTGAAATTTAAACATACAGTGCACTCGCGGTAACGTGAACACCGTCTAACGTGAACACCGCCTAACGTGAACAAGCTTTTGCTTACATTGACTACTCTGTAACGTGAACAAACTCAGAAAGCTCTATAACGTGAACAATCAATCACTGCATTTGTTTAAATTCAATTTTTAAAGTTTTGAGAATCCCCTTGTTAAAAAAATGTGTTTTATTCTCTAAATTAATTTTTTTTAGTGGCAACGAATGAGTAATTTTATTTGCTATGTAATTTTGTTTCAATTTATAGTTTCTCGTGATCTCGTTTTGTTTTGTAATGCATTTTAATCAATAATTTTGTTTTATTTCACGTTCAAACGTGCAAAACACAGGTTTATATTATAAAATTTTATATTTTTTCCATGAAATTCGAAAATCGCTAACGTGAACAATTTCACTAACATGAACTCCCTTGGTTTTAATTAGTTCACGTTACCGCGAGTGCACTGTACTTCTTTTTGGTACTTTTTTACAAAACTATTTTTTATGTAAATTAATATGATAAAAAATGTGTTTTTTCTATAAAACCCTCCCATTAATAAAGAATTATTAGCGTAGTAGCACACTCCGGGTATCTGCAAGTATCGAAATAAAAATACCTATTTTGAAAATCGCCATTTTATATAAAATAGCTTTTCTCACTAAATTGAGTATTACAAAAAATTTCACAAAATTAATCGCCAATTATGGATAATATCCCAAAATTTTAAAAATATCTCAAAAAAAAAAGCCAATCTTTATAAAATACAATGTCAATTTTACATAAAATCGCTTTTCGCAGAAACATTTTAAAATTAAAAAAAAAAATCTCAAATTCTTTCACAATCTCCAATTTTCCAAGAAAAAAAAAAATTAAAAAAGTCACCAATTTCACAAAATTAATCCCAAATTTTGGATGATATCACAATTAAAAGTCAACAATTGCCAAAAACCCTTTGACGAAATATAAAATAATGTGTGTTAATGAATTTAAATGTTAACGTGAGATATTACATATATCACGTTCTGTTGAATTCAACTCTCCCTCTGAAACTCTCATATGAAAGACCTAACTCAGTTTTAAGAAACCTAACAAGCATACCTAAATAAGAGCGTAAAGGGTTTTCTAGTTGTCAAATAGTCTCATGCCCATACAATTTGTATGCAGCATACCGAAATAACGCGGCTGCAATGCTTTGCAATTAGAAAATCCGATTTTGACAGCGCGTTTAATAGTGAAGTTAGTTGCAAAACACCATAAATAAAAACACAGACATACAAAAACAGAAACAAGCTAGCAAGAAACTCATTTTTTTAACTTTAATATTTATTTTTTTTTTATAAAATTTTAGTTTACAAATCACAAAACAAAAATCAGAAACAGCAATATGGTAATATACTTTATCGTTTAAATAATCCGGGTTGTTATAATTATTTTTTTGATAACCTTGTTTTTATTGTTTGACGAAGCTTTGCCGCTCTTGTTTAGGTATGACATTTCAGTGTTAAAGCTAAGCGGAAAAAACTTTCCGCCTTCCGCTCTTATTAAGGTAGGCCTGTAAGTGATAAAAATTTATTAGAAAAAACTATGTGAAAATAAAAACAACGCTCGTATGTGCGATTATTTTGAGTAATTTTTTGTTTGAGTTTTTTTCTAGTTTCTGCACTATGTATGTTTCTCTATGACCTAAGTATAGCAAGTAGTCCGACTCTTGGACAACAGTACCTAACTCTAAATATGTGTAATAACAATTTTTCAATACCGAAAATTTAAATAAACTCTATTCTTTAAATTAAATTCTACCGCAAATAAAATTAAAAGTCCAAAATTAATAAAAAATATTTTTTTTTTCATTTGAGCAAAATTAACATGTTACGGAAAAGAATGTGCTGCAAAGTATTCAAAAAACTTGACAAATATTGATTAGAAGTGTTAGGCCTTTATTTGGTCGGAAAATCAAAGTTCGAATTTCAAGTATTTTGAGGTGTTTAATTCTCTCACAAGGGTGTTGAATTCACACGGCATCCGTATATGCAAGAGAATAATATTGAAAAATAGAGAGTCGGACTACTTGCTATACTTTGGTAGTAACTATAAGAATGTCATTATTTAATTTTCTAATAAAAACAAGTAAGAGTGCTATATTCGGCTATGCCGAATCTTATATACCCCTTCACCTTTGTTGTGGATGCATTATTATTTTTATAATAATTAAAAATTTTATATATGTATATAGAAAAATACATTACAGTTTTTTAAAATTGTATGTTTAATTGCTGACGAACAGATTATATTGTAGAAGTTACAAACGAAATGACAATCTTCTATATACCCTTCTCACGAAGGTGAAGGATATAAAAAACGAAGTGATCGAAAAAAACTATAAGTATTTCCAAACTCTACAGACACTCCAATAAAACAGAATTCATATATGAAAACGGCTGCATATTTATGGTGTAGCATAGTATAATTAAGCATATCGTTAGCTTAGTACGCAAACGTGCCAAGTCCCATTTTTTGAATTTAGCAGGAGAGACAAAAAACGTTCTATAATTTTTTGCTTTCAATATTCGTTAGATCTGTAAACGATGTTCTCCCTTATGATCTGTTGGCTTTAAGTATCAGTTGAAAAAATAAAATAATTGAAATGACTTTAGAAACTGAAACCATTTTTAGGGACTTAGCTCTTTTGATTTTTATTGTTTTGTGTGTTTTTTGTCTGGACTTAGCACATTTTCTTATAATAAATTTTAATTTCTCCTTTTATTATTGTATATTATTTAAATACATAACAAAAAACAGTCTTATTTCATTGATGTAAAGGAAAATAACTCAACATCTTATATATATCTTATATATATTAAACATAAAGAATGTATTATTCGTGTGGTAAATCGTCATAAAATTTTGATAATCTTTTGGTAGAGTGGTGTTTAAAAATTGCAAGTCTTCGTATTTTTTGCCTGTTGTATTTCTTCTTTCCTGGTAAAGTTGCTGCAGATTAGGAAACTCAATTGCTTTTATATTTTTATTAATTTTCTGCGGCATTTTTTTCCATTCTTCAAAAAATCGAAGTTTAAAATAAATTTCACTTTTATGAGTGTATTTAATACCACGTATATCGGTAACTTTTGCGTCGTCTTTGCCATGTCCAGATCTAATACTTTTATAATACTGAACTTTATTAAATTTTTTAAAAAACAAATGATCCAAATAAATAACATCATATGGTTCGGGCTTCTTTCGGGCAGTTTTGCAAATTTCAATATTTCTATAAATAATATACTACTTTTGAGTTTTCTTCTCACCGCTACACAGCGAATATTGGTTGTAGACCCCATAACTTGTATATATTTTGGGTCCTCATGAAACTTAAGGACGTTATAGCTAGCTTGAAAATGGCAATATCGGTCCTTTATTTCACATAGCCCCCATACAATTCTCTCCCCGGAAAAGTGTTTGAGAAATCATAAATATGTTGATTATGTAGAAATCCTGATAAAAGTTTGCTCAAAATAATTCTATGCCCCTAGTCCCCATACAAGTATCCCAACAGAAAATTACTTAAACATTCATAATTGTCTTGTAATAATTATGATGATTAAGTGATTAGTGATGATTTGTTTTATAACAACAAATTGGTGGTATTTTGAATATATGCACAAGTTATATTCGGTCTATTAATAAGACCCATATATTCTCTAGTAACACAATAAATGCTATTTGGAAAGAAACCAAGAAAACAGAAAAGTTCTTCAATATAAAATTGACCATTTAAGCATGATTATTAAAATCATTTAAATATTTCTGTTGACAAATTCCATTAAAAGTTTTAATAAAAATTCCAAGTAATCAAATAACTAAATCTAAAATACAGCCTATAATTTTTCACCTTCATAACTTGCCATCATTATTACTTAATCACATGAAAAACAAAACGACAATATATTCATTCACAATCATATGGTTACGAATGTAAGTAATTAAAAAAAATGCCAGCGAGCCATGTGCCAATCATAACGATTTCACAGCTCAGAATCTACTTAAAAGTACAATTGTAAATAACTAATCACAAGTTAGATGCGCCGTGTTGTTGAGTTTATTTCCCTGTCGTTATTTTTTCTAACCAACCAATGAGATTTATGCTTATTCTTCTGGCATAATATTTCACTTATTTTGTGTTAAGTCGTGTGTAACATATTCATTGTTGTAGGCCAGCAACTTGTTTTCTTTTTTGTTTTCCTGTATTCCTTCTTCGTCTTTTACTTTTTTTTTTCTCCATTCAGCCTGTTTTTTTGCTTTGCTTTGTTTTGTTATTTTATTTTCTAACATTTTTCTTGGGACATTAGCGCCCGAATGTCTCCTTAACTTGTTAGAATTACAGTGAGCCCAACAGCTTAACGGTTATTCGGTGAAATACTTACTAGTTAGTGTGACAGGCACATGTTGTAACATTTTCCATAATAAAAGATTTAACATGAAAATAAATAAACAAAATACGTACGTACATACATTCATTCCTACACATTAGTAATACACACAATTAAAGGAAAACTCACTCACTTACATGCGCACAGTTAAACTTTCCATAGAAATGAGTAAAATTTTGCATTTTAATGCCAACGAAGTTAGCATTAACTGCTTGAATTACAATTTCATTGTCGTTTTCATTATACAAATGTTGATTATTTATACATAGAAATGCAATCGATTCGTTGGCATATAATGCACTCTAATCATCATAATTATTGTATGGCATTTTATGCAACAATTATTATTTTATTTGTATCCGACTCTCAGTTTTCACATTAAGGTAGGTCATTTGTATCTGTAAATTAACTATACATATACTCACACAGCTGTTTTAAGTAAAATGAGAGTATCGCACAACTTAACGAAAGGATATCAAACCAAACAGTGCTAGAGAATGAGGGAGAGGGAGAGAGAGAGAGTGTGTTAAGGAACTGTTAATTAAAATCTACAAATACTTGTACATAGTAGCTGTATCAAAACAACTTAATATTTCAGTCTGATAAAAACTATCGCCTGAATAATATGTGCGGATTATATGGTAAAATTTAGTTTAACAATCAAAGAACGCAGTAACTGTTGATAAATAATCGTTACTCTGTTGAATGGATAACATGTCATTGTTATTCGTTATTTACCAGCAGATGCAGTTCTTTCGTTTTTCTGATAAAGGATTAAGAGGCGCACAATCAGTTAAGGACTCTCAAAAGTATTTATGTACTTAAAATGTCTGCACAGCTAAATGTTGCAGAAGTAGCAACCAGAATAGTTGTTACTTTTAATGCATTAATGAAGATTAATGTTAAGAGAGATTGTACTTGCAAATACTGTATGCAGAATAACAGCATATTTTCTAAGAATGAAACAATAAATTTTAATGATTTTTCATTAAAATAAAGATTTCAAACAAAATATATTTCTTTAAACGAACCAAATATATTTTAACTTCTTTGAGGAATTTTGTAAACGAACCCAAATTTGTAGCAGAAATACTACTTCCGAAGAAGCTAAAAAGAAGTAGAATTTGCAACTTAAAAGTAGTGAAAAATAACAGCATCGTAAGATAAATGTCTTTATTCAAATTCGGTTGCTATCACGAATCTGTTTTCTTAGTGCGGTATTAATTGCAATTTATAGTTGAGACCAATGACTATGTTATACCTTTCACCATTGGGTGCCCTGATGGACTATTTCTTTCATCTGGGATTTGTATTTGAAATTGTTATTTTTATGACAACTTACGGGAATCATTTTAAACATATGTTTGCTAATATCGTTACTGAAATAACAGTAAATACCAGGGACCGTAACAATTATGACATTTATAATAAAAATCACAACATAATTGTTATTTTTTGATTTTTGTTTTTTTTGTCAGAAATATTTGTCAAACTTTGATTTTTATTTTTTTTGTCAGAAATAATTGTTATTTTTTTGTGATACATATTTGTCAGACTATATAAATAAAAATCATAGTGTGACAAATATTCCTGACAAAAAAAATAAAAATCAAAGTCTGACAAATATTCCTGACAAAAAAAATAAAAATCAAGGTTTGACAAATATTTCTGACAAAAAAAATAAAAATCAAAGTTTGACAAATATTTCTTACAAAAAAAAAAAAAAAAAAAAAATCAAAAAATAACAATTATTTTTGACAAAAAAAATAAAAATCAAGAAATTAAAAATCATGTTAATTTATGAAAATATAGTTGAAAACGATCAAAATGGTATGCTTGACTTGACTCTCCGATATTTTCTAGTGAGGGCTTTTTTCCTTTGAAATTTCAAGAATAATTATTATTTTCGGTCCCTGGTAAATACTGTTACCTTTTCACCGTTTCGAAACGCTAGCCAGTCTTGTTTTAAACTATAGAATTATGTTGTTAAACAAATAATTTACAAAATTTGTACATTGAACTAAATTCTTTATTATTTTTTACATTTCTTCAGTTGTCATGGTTCCAAAACTTTTTAAAATATTGCGTTGTTGTTGTTGTTTTTAACAATATTATGGTCACTGTAAATATTTATATGATTGTGGTACCCATAATATGTTTATGTTGCCATTCACATCATTGTAGCAATCATATATATGATTGTAGTCAATACATATATGTGTATGGCAATCATGTTAATGATGAATTATTTTAGTATAATATGTTGTTCTCAGAGTATGACAACCATAATCCTCGAACAACACAATATGGTGAAGTATTAAATACTAAAAATGTTTATGTCACATTTATATATACATATGGGCAATTCCACGAGAATAACAACCACGACTGAAAAAACAAAAACCCTTGAAACTTTTTCTTCAAGATGATTTGAATAGGAGAAAACACTAAAATGTTACTATGTAAAAGTATTTAGAGCTTATTACAACAGTTTAAGTGCCAAAATAAAAGTCTAAAGTGACTATATTTAATTTTTTAATTTAATTGGTATGTTTTATACTAAAATTGCTGCAAAAACTAAGCTCCCAATTAGCATGTAGTATGAAATGAATTTGACTCTGATTGTTTTTTTTACTATTATCAAATTGTTTATTGAAACCGAATATATATTTTCTATTAATTTTTTTTAGTTTTTGTATCCATATATTTACAGAATATATAGTGTTTTACTATGAAAGAAAAATCTGTCACGTACGGTATGTCACGTACGATATTAAATTGTATTTATTATAAAATCATCCAAAGATTATTTTTATTTAAATATGACGGATTATAAAGGAAAAATATTTGGTTAAGTGTAATAAATTAAAAGAAATCCTAACGTCTCTCACGATTCGCAAATTTTCGCATATTTCTACATGTACCTTAAAATGACTTCAGTTTTATGTCGCGTACGATATACCCTTATTTCGCTCTTTATTTTGGACAACAATGTTTCGAAAGCACTTATTATTTTTTTTTAAAATGTAGTACCCTCTGAATGGAACATAAAGACCAAATTATCTTTCAGATACTCTTATTTGTGCAAAATCTATTCCACTCTATAGGCGTACAAATGTCACGTGCGATGACATGGAATTGTTAAAGCTTGTTAAAAATGTTGAAATGGTTATGATAAACATGTACAACTATATGTTTTCTCCTCGTGTAGAGAATATTCCTGAGATCTCAAACTCACGACATAAACTCCGAGTCATTATATTCTTTTTCAAACGAAGTTTGTGAATAATTTAATCTTCATAATTTCCGTGGATATCTATTCAGGAATCATAGTTCATGAGGAAAGAAATGGAGATGAAATTGCAGGGCGGATGAGTTTTTCAAAAGGAAGACTATTTAATGGGTTGCAGCAGATTTCAAGCTCACACTGTGGACTAGGACTGAAGAATTTACGAACATAAAATGGATGAAAAGGTTTGTGTGAACTTCTGATTATAGGCTATACTAACTTATTACTGTATTGGATTGGACAATGTAAAAAAGCGATATGCATATAGACTGGGTTGTATCAATATCAATGATTTTTATTAAATATGGGGCGATTGAACGAGAAGGACACTATACTTCTAATGACACTATACCGCATTAACGAGGAAACGAATAATCGTATACATACAACAAATTAATCAACAAACATCACAATAATGATAGAGTGAAACAAACATATTTTCAAATTTGCACCTAAGTATCACCAAAATGATTTTATTAATTAACTCTTTCAGACATAGTTAGGATAGAGAACTGAATATTTCAGTGTAAGCAAATTTGAGGCTGTTAATTAAGAATATGAAGTCAAATTACAGGTAAATCGTAACACCTGGCTGCCAGGTGATGTCAAATATTTAGGACAAAGGTTCTTAGTTGAGATGTTTCTTATAAAAAAAATTTAAAAAAATTAATGTAATTAATTAAAATAAATATAAAAATACCTAACAAGTACTGAATTAATATTTACACGTTTTTTTTTAGAGCTTAAAATAATGGAATTATCTCTTTAAAAAAGCACCGAATATTACTAACTATGTCTCATACACACTTATACAACGCTAACGAACTTATGAAAATAACTTAATTTAACCAAAAGTAATGAAAAATTAGATGCTTCAATCACATATATATATAATCTAGTAAACAGTCTTTTAATAATGCCATTAACTGTTAAAATCTGTTTATTTGCATCAACACTACATGACTTCAAATGGAAAAAACAAAATGTCCAATATATTGGACGAAATGTCTGAAAGGGTTAATAAGAATTGTAAATACTTAATAACTGCGTCTTTTCCAATTAACGAGGTTTAAATTTAATAAATAATTTAACAAATTAATTCTCCAACATTAAATTAAAGGTAATTTATCATCCAACTATATTTAAAGCACGAAGTTAAAATAATCAAATCAAAAAATTGTTAGCAAAAACTTAATGAAACAAATAATTTAGTCTTTAAAAGAATAATTAATTTAATTTATTGGGTGTATGACTTAAAAATGCGGGATTTACAATAGATGGCGTATATATTGATCGCGGTTTTTCTTTTTAATAACTAAATATGTCATTTTGAAGGGCAGATATCTGTCATTTATTTTCACTTAGATATTGAACATTATAGCGTAAAACACAACGTTTGTTTTGCTTCGAAAATGTCGAATTTTGTTACAATAAAGCTTCATATGCGGGAAGTTTTGCTTTACTTATTTAATTTGAAAAAAGTGCCACTGAAGCACACCTATTGCTCACCGAAGCTTATGGTGAATGTGTTTCAACGGTTTCAACGTGCGAAAGATGGTTTGTGCGACTTAGAACTGGTGAATCGCACAAACCATGCCAGCCAAAATAGTTTGAATACCAAGAATTGGAGGCATTACTACATGAAAACTCAAAATCATTCAGAGATACTCAAGCAGCAATTTTAAAATGTTTGCGAGCAGCGGGATTCATCCAAAAACATGAAAATTGGATACCATACGAATTCATGCCGAGAGACCTTGCAACACAATTTTGCATGTCCGAAAAATATTTTTGCACCGAATCATTACTTGCATTGAAAACTGATCCATTATGACAACCCGAAGCGTTAGTGATTGTGTGTGAAGCCCGGCAAACCAGGCGAATCCCCATAGGGATCGACTGTCGAACGAATATCTGACCTTGATCAGACATTGAATAAAATTATATTATGAGCTTTTGCAATACGGAAAATTAAGCAACATTCCGTGGTATCACAATTAAATTAAAATTTATAATTTCTCAAACATTTCGGTTTTTTTTTTTCGTTTAACGCAAATGTGCTAGTTTAAAAGAAGGAAAGGTTGTTTTTAATACTCTTGATATTTATCTAAATTTTCTTATATTTGTTTCAAAGGAAATAATGTGCAATTTTAGTATCATAGGAAAACTCTTTAAATTTACAAAGAAGCTGCTCAAAAGATCCTGTAGATTTTAGTGCATGATGCTCTCCAATTTAATATGAACTTTCAAAAGCAATAACTTGTATTAGTTGAGTTTGTTCCCGCTTAACTGCACAGGGAAATAGTACTTGGAACTAATTAGTGCAAAATTGTATCAGGATTGCAGCATAATCAACATATATATTACTGCAAGCAGAGAAAAAATATAGCTGTGCATGTTTACATAACCATTTCCACATTTTCAAAAGTTTTTAAACAATATTATATTCACAGTATATATTTACATGATTGTAGTAACCATAATATGGTTAACTTACGATTCAAATGATTGTATCAATCATATATATGGTTACTGTAAATAATGTTTGGTCTTGATGGCAATATCACAAACATATACATACATGTTTACTGTAACCCTAATATGATTGATACAATCATGTGAATCGTAATTTAACCATATTATGGTTACCACAATCATGTAAATAGTTACTGTGACTATAATATTGTTAAAAAAAAATTGTTAAAATGTGGAAATGGTTACTGTAAACATGCACAACTATATTTTTTCTCTGCGTGTGCTTTAACAGTATTCCGGGGAAACATTTGTATGGGGGATAAGTAAAATCATTGACCGATATTGCCATCAAGACCAAAAAAATTTTCCACAACAGAGAGTATTTGTGAAAAATTTCTGGCAGCTAGTTCGGAAACAGCTTAGAAATTTGGATCCACAATAAACCAATTTCGGGAAAAATTTTCACAAATTTTTTTCAAAAATTATTTTTCGCCAAAATTTTTTTTTTTAACAAAAAAAACATTCTAAATTTTTCTTTTAAAATATACTTTGGTAAGTGGTGTATAAGATTCGGCACAGCTATATATAGCATTCTTACTTGTTATACCCTTCACCATGAGTTGCAAGCGTATATATTAGTTTGTCATTCTGTTTGTAATTTCTACATTTTTTATTTACTTCCCTACATGCAGAAAAAAAATATAGTTGTGCATATTTATGGTAACCATTTCAATATTTTTAACAATATTATAGTCACAGTAACTATATATATGATTGTGGTAACAACAGTATGGTTAATTTACGATTCACATGATTGTATCAACCATATACACAGTCTTACAAAAGTTACATACGTTTGAAATTTTTCTATTTTTTTGGAAAATATATAATTTTATTAAGAGTTGTAACTACATTTTTGTTTAATGCACTAAAGAAATAAATTTCCATCATATTTTATAATATTTTGTTGGTATTTTAAATAAATAACAATAAAACACGAGTAATTGGTATCCTTTTAATGTTACATAAGTTTACATACTCTGCAAAAAAAATGTTGTACCGTTAAAATTTTCGCTACAATTTTTATGATGCTTTGTGTAAAATCAGTGGTAGAAAGTTTACTTTCACTAAAAGTGATCACACTGGCAAAATAAAATCAAAAAGTATTTTTAGTGGAAGAAAATGGGCAAAGGCAAAGAAATTTCTGAGCCAATTCGAAAAACCGTCATTAAGTTGAGAAATGATGGCAAATCTTTTAATGAAATTGGAATTTTATTAAATCTAAGTAAAAGCATAGTCCAAACAATAATAACAAAATTTAAAGAAAATTATCTATTTTACGTTCCATTCAAGAAAATCCTAAGCTAAGTGCCGTCGAACTAAACCGGAAAATGAGAAGAAATCTAGAAATTACCGTTTCTGATCAGACTGTTCACCGATGTATCAAGAGAAATGGGTACAATAGCAGAGTTGCCAGAAAAAAACCATTACTTAGATCTGTGAATATCCAGAAGAGCTTAGAATATGCCCAAAAGTACGAAAATACTCATGTAAATGACCCTACAATTTTGGAGAGGGTAATATTGACAGATGAATGTAAATTTATGGTTTTTGGAAGTGTTGGACGAACAAAAGTTTGGCGAAAGCCTAATGCAGAGTTATTACCACTAAATGTTAATTGCACCGTAAAACATGGAGGCGGGTCAGTCATGGTCTGGGGATGTATGGCGGCAAATGGTGTCGGTAAGCTCAGGTTCATCGATGGTACTATGGATAAGGCCATGTATATCGATATTTTAAAGGATAGCTACCTTCCCAGCATCCAACTTCTAGATCTAGAGGACAACGCAATATTTCTCCAAGAAAACGATCCGAAGCATTCATCAAAGTTAGTTAAGGAATGGCTTCTATGTAACGTTAAAAACAAATAGGAACATCCCCCGCAGTCCCCCGATCTTAGTGTTATTGAACATTTATGGGATATTTTAAAATGAGGTCTAAAAAATCGACAAATAACATCAGTTCCAGCACTCAAAGAAGCGTTGATGGAAGAATGGAGAAAAACTACTTCAGAAATAACAACAAAATTTGGCTTTGTCCATGCTAAAGAGATTATCTGTTGTAATTAAAGCCAAAAGAGGCCACACAAAATATTAATTTAATTTTTTTAAAGTTTTTTTTTATTCAGTGTGTAAAATTATCTAAATTTTTAGTAGAATTCAATGAAAATAAATTAGTTTTGTGTTTATTTTATCTTAATAAATCCGAAATAGCATAATAAAAGTAATTAAAGAATTTTTCACTAAATATTTATTAATAAATATGAAATATATTACGGGTATGTAAACTTTTGTAAGACTGTGTATATGGTTACAGTAAACATATGGGCAATTCCATGTCATCGTACGTGACATTTGTAAGCCTATCGAGTGGAATAGATTTTCCAAAAATAAGAGTAAATGAAAAATAATTTCGTCTGTATGTTTCATTCAGAGGGTGCTATATTTTAAAAAAATAATAAGTTCTTTCGAAACATTGTTGTCCAAAATATCGAGCGATATAAGGGTATATCGTACGTGACATAAAACGGAAGTCATTTTGAGGTACATGTAGAAATATGCGAAAATTTGCGAATCGTGAGAGGCGTTATGTTTTCTTTTAATTTCTTACACTGTACGAAATATTTTTCCTTTACAATCCGTCATATTTAAATAAAAATAATCATTTGATGATTTTATAATAAATAAAATTTAATATCGTACGTGACATACCGTACGTGACAGATTTTTCTCTTATAATAAAACAATATATATTCTGTTAATATGTCTATACAAAAACTAAAAAAATGAATAGAAAATATACATTCGGTTTCAATAAACAATTTTATAATAGCAAATAAACAATCAGAGTCAAATTCATTTCACACTATATGCTAATTGGGAGCTTAGTTTTAACCGCAATTTTAGCATAAAACACGCCAATTAAATTAAAAAATTAAATAAAGTCAGTTTAAACTATTATTTTTGCCAATAAAATGTTGTAATAAGCTTTAAATACTGACATATTGTAATATTTTAGTGTTTTCTCCTATTCAAATCATCTAGAAAAAAAGTTTCAAGGGTTTTTGGGTTTTCAGTCGTGGAAGTCATTCTCGTGGAAATGCCCATATATATGTTTGTGACAACCATTTATATGATGAATAATTTTATCATAGTATGTTGTTCTCAGATTATGATATCTATAAGCCGAGAGCAGCATAAAATGGTAAGTCCTTCAGGCTCGGTTGCTATTTAAATTCGACAAAATCGGCGCACAAATGGCTGAGATATAAGGAAAAAAACCAGGACGACCTTGATTTTTGACTTTTTTATCTATATCTTATTTATTAAGTCATTAATATAGACAATATGGGTAACCAATAATAGATATTTCAAAGACCTTTGCAACAGCGTATATAAGGCCAAAGTAAGTCGGACTTACAATTGGTCAAAATCTGGAAAAATATTTTCTAACCCGAATTTTTTTTTCACAAAAAAAAAATTTTTTTTTCAGAAATAAATTCAAATTTTTTTTTTTTTAAATTGAAAAAAATAAATTTTAAAAAATTTTTTTCGCTAATAAAATTAAAAAAATTATTTTTAAAAAGTATAATTTGGTGAAGGTTATTAACATCCGTCACAGCCGAAT
The DNA here is from genome assembly GCA_942486065.2 of Calliphora vomitoria. Taxonomy (NCBI): domain Eukaryota; kingdom Metazoa; phylum Arthropoda; class Insecta; order Diptera; family Calliphoridae; genus Calliphora; species Calliphora vomitoria. The sequence goes on along the minus strand of OW818031.2, from coordinate 13,720,680 downwards.
ATAGCAACTCTTACTTGTTTTTTGCTTAATTTACAAAACAACATAAGTGTAATTTTAAAAATTTTCAGGAATTATTATTTTTCCTTGAGAACTTTATTATTTTTCAAGAATTTCTTTACGGTCAAATAATAAAATAGTTATCGATCTATACAACAGTTTTTGCGCACTCCTGAAAATGTTTAAAATTACACTTAAGTTGTTTTGTCAAAAGTCCACAGATATGATTTTTTACTAATTGATTAAATTTATCTACATTTTTTAACAATTTCAATAGAATTAATTAAGCTTTAAATAAAATACATACAAATGTTCACACACAATTTGGAATTTTTAGGTCCTTGTTCACCAGAGCTGACACCCCCAATTGTCTGCAAATCAAAATCATTAAGTTGTCAATTTTTCTTAAAATATAATTACACTTTAGTGCTGTAAAATTTCATTAATAGGCACAACTCTTGTAGATGATTATGACCTACTGAAGTTTCACAAAAAGGTAACATGAAACTTTTAAGAGTATGTATTTAAATTGCAGTCATTTTATTTAGTTTCACCAGCAATTTATTAACAATTTGTCTGTGTCATGCCACTGTGTCTACAAAATATGAATAAATTAATTTGCTTCTAACTTGAGTTGATTTATTGTTGTTGCTGTTGTCATCAGGTAAAACTATTATTCATGGCTTTATGTTAAAATATACTTATGTATGTATGAATGTATATCTGAGGTCTATACTTATTTAGTTTTTTTTTTTTTTTACAGTATGTATTTGTTTTGAAAACATATAATTTCAGCAGTCGACATTCCCATTAACATGCACTCACTTACACAAACTTACACACACACACAGTTGTGTTTATATATAAATAATGCACACACATCATCAAACAAATAAAAAGGACATTGAACAAAAATACGACTACTTTGTTGTAGTAAATTAAATGAAATGAAATCAAAACAAAACAAATGTTCTGGAGAATAAACAACATGTAATTAAGACATCTCAACAAATAACCAAAAATTACAGGTTCAGAAACCAACAATTTTTTTAGTTAATAAAACCACAACAGCAACAATATTAGTTAGTTGTTGTGACCTTCTTGAGATGTTGAAGAAATGTAATTTGGAGACAATTATTAAATTTGGTCTTGTTTATCAAGAAATAAATATAATGATGGGTTTCATTCTCTACTAACGAAAATAAAGAGCAATATAGTAATAGAAAAAAAAGTAAAATAGATTAGAAACAAAAATCAAAGTTCAAATGAACAACCAACCTCATTAAACATGTACGAGTGAGTTCAAAGTATGAGAAGCCATACAAAATATGACCGTCAAATCTGATACAATAACAAAATGAACATTTGTGATAATGTTCACAAAAATAACAACAACAGCAATAGCAACATCATCAACGTCATCATCATCATCATTGACGACAAATTTATTGTTTGTGCTGCTTTTTTCATTTACTTCCTCTGGCTTTCAAACCAAAATAAATAGACAATTTTTGTTTCCTTATTGACCATGTACTCTTACACACACATAGATACATACACATTAGGGAGGCCCTTGTTTGGCAGTTTTTTGGATTTTCCATAATAATTTCCCAAATTATTAGAAATTTAAACTACAAGTTACTTGTTTGTAAGAGGTTGGCAATACAAATGTTTGACAAGGAATCGGACCTTAACCATTCCAAATTTGTTAAAACTTCTTTATTTTCTTTAAGTTGTTCGCGAGGTTCAAAGTTAAAATTTTATATAAAAAGCATAAGAGCCACCCTAATACACATACATACACATATTGTTTTCATATTTGCTCTTTTTTTCACAACTGATAAGGCAAAATGACAATTGACCAAGAATTTTGGTGGCTAAAAGCCACCACACATTATCAACATCAGCAATAGCAACAATAACAACAACAACTGAACTTTGAACCACATTTCTTCTTATCCATTTCGCAAGTGTAATACATTCGTTTGTCAGACTCAAAGTCAGTGAAAAGGAAACGAAAACAAGAGCAACAAACAGCAAAAACCAGCAGAAAAAAATAAAATAAAAACTAAATATAAAAATAATAAGAAATAAGCTTTCAAGAAAAATGTGTCTACAAACTTTAAAGGACAAACTGTAAAAAGCATCAGTCGCTCTGGCAGTGGCAGTGGCAGGCAATATAAGAATAATATCTAGATGTTGCTGCTCTTGTTGCTGTTGCTCAACCAAGAGTGTTGGTATTAGTGTTAATGTTGACTGTGTTTGTGTGTGTGTGTGTGTGGCTGTGTGTGTGTGTATCTGTAAGCAAACAAAACCAAGAGTACATAGAAAACAAGAGCACTTAACTGAAACAAATTGTATAACAAGCAACCAATTGCCACTTGGCATCATGCCTTTAATATGTTTATAACGACAACGAAATCTTTATTTCTTTTGCTTCTCATCTTGTGTGGGTAATTGAATGTATGTAAGTATGTGTTTGTATTTATATACATATACATATCTATGGCTATTAGGGTGGCCCAGTTTAGAGGGAGTCAAGAATTAAAATTAAAGTATAAATAGCATTTCTTTAAGTTTTTAAGCAGGATCAAAGAATAAAATTGTTCTTTTAGATATGTTTCTCATATATGTTCCAAGGGACGCAAATGCAATTATGATATAAGAAAGATTTTCGAAAGACGTAATGCTTGAACAAAATGTTTAAGAAAGCTAAATGTGCCAAAATTACATTTGGAACAAATTTTGGCAAAAACAGAAAAACCTTTAAAAGAACCATTTTCTCCTTTGATTCTGCTTAAAATTTGAAGAAATTCCATGTAAACCCTTTAACTTGCAAGATTGCCTCAAGGCATGCTTTGTAATGCATGCCTTGATGCACTCTTGCGGGTTAATCAATTATCTTAAAAGTAATTATATATTCTTTTTTAAATTTAACGGTTATTTTAGTTACAGATTTGTTAACATTTCCCGCAAAGGTCGAAATGCCTTCTGACTTTTAGTTTTTATTCTGTCAGCTGTTTTGTGAGTGATGTCATAATTTTAGTACGTGAAATTTTGAGTGTGATTTTTATTTCAAATCAATGTTTTACTAACTTTTACTAAGGTATTCTTCTTTCAGTCTATTTGCAAATGTTAAATAATTAACAAAAAGTGCGTTCAGAACGCAAAAACTATGGGGTGCCTCAGGGCACTGTTGCAGGTTACGGCTAAATTGTTTTATATTGTATAGTTTTTTACTTTTTTGTTATATTATTTGTTATATTTTTTTGTTTTATAAAAAAAAATATAGGAATGGCAGATAGTGACAGCAGGCTGATCAAATTATCGGCCTTGACTCATGTCAGGAAGTTCAAAAGTTGGCGAAAAAGCAAAACAACATGTTGGAAACATTTTCATTTATGCTTCTCAAATGCCAAAAATTGTTTTTATGAGTATCATAGTACAAGGTGGCGCAAAAGTAATCCTCCTATCAGAAAATGCTATAAATTTTGCGATAGGCCCCTAATGTCAGTTCAGTTTTGACATTTGTGTAGTAAACACATGCGAAATACACGTTAATAAACAATGGTACGCTACACTGCTCCAGAACGCGGAATATTGCTGACTATTTATTTGACCAATAATCGGTCGGTGACTTTGGCACAACGTGAATTTCGTCGCAGATTTCCTGCCCGTCCAACGCCTACTGGTGAAACACTGCGACGTTTAGCCGCTCGCCTCGAAGAGACTGGCACAACACGAGATGCTTCCAGGCGTGGCAGACCCCGGAGTAGCGGTTCTGCAGAGAATATTGCTGCTGTAGCCGAGGATGTCATGGAAGCGCCGTCGACATCGACCAGACGACGTGCCACGCAAATGGGTATCAGTCGACGGTCTTTACAGCGAATTTTCGTACAAGTTTTGAAGATGTTTCCGTCCAGACGGTGCAGACGGTGCATCAGCTGTTAGCTGCTGACCGCCAATCGCGTCTAATATACGCTCAAGCCATCCTTAATCACCACCAAGAGGAAGATGATTTTTCATCAAAAATAATCATGAGTGATGGGTCCATTCCCATTTTAGCGGGTACGTAAATAAGCAAAATTTACGCTTCTGGGGCACTGAAAATCCGCGTGTAACCCACGAAGAGCCATTACACCCGCTCAAAGTCACTGTATGGAGTGCTGTTTTCGCTGGAGGAGTCATCGGTCCTTTTTTCTTCGAAGACGTCGCGGGCCAAACGGTTACTGTGAATGGTGTGCGCTACAGAGCAATGATCAACGAGTTCTTTTTGCCACAACTTGATGAATTGGGATTGGAAAACATGTGGTTCCAACAGGACGGTGCAACCGCACACACTGCACATGCCACAACCGATATGCTGAAGGATACATTTCCCGGGCGCCTAATCTCCCGGTTTGGCGATTTGCACTGGCCAGCAAGATCGCCTGATTTGACCGCTCCAGGTTTATGTCAACAAACCTCAGACTCTTGCAGCTCTTAAACACAATATTTGTCAATAATGATGACCAACTGTGGCGGCGGCCATTTACATGACATCATATTCTCGACTTGATGTAAAAAAAAGTTAAAAGACCAAATAAAAATAATCCACAAGAAGAATCAAAGTTTTTAATTTTTTTTTAATTACAGCCAAAAAACATCGGAAGTTTACTTTTGCGCCACCTTGTAGAAAGTAAAACCTATTTTCTTACTTTTTGTACCTTTTTCATTTTCAATTAATGTTTACATCTTATTTTTTTACACCTAAACCGGCAACAATGCCCTGAAGCACTCTTCACCTTTTTCAACCTGGTTTCTAAACTTAACTTGCAAATTAGTTTCTGATGGGTGTTCTGAGTTTAATGGGTTATAATTACCATAAAAAAAGTTTCCGGGTTGAGTGTTGAAAAAAATAATTTTTCTTGAAATCAACTTAATGTCTCCTTATAAATCTACACCATCCTAATGTGTATAGTAAGTACGTATGTATTTATTTATTATGATGATACTCCTGTTGTCATTGTTGTGATACGATAAATATGAAAGCATTACAAAAAGTTCATACTGCTTCAAATTCTTACTTATTAATCATTACGATCACAAAAATAATAATGATTATCATTACAAACAAAAATAATAATAATAATAATAATAATAACGGCATAAATAGCTACATTTATTCTGATTCTACAAACAAATTTATTTTATGAAGATTAAAGTTACATTACAGTTGCCTACTGTGTATCCGCTAATTCAGAAAATTCAAATTTTGCACAGGAATGATGTACAGAGAATTCAAAAATAACAATCTTTGTGACATCCTTAAGAATGGGTTAAAAGACCTCAGTTCTTTTGACACATAAAGCTTCATATTTTCAATCTCTGTTTTTTTTTTTATCGTGACGATATACTTATTGTTTTCATACAAAATGCTATTAATTAGAAGTATATGGGGCTAAGTTTATCAATCGTATACACAACAGTGGTCGGCAATCTAAAATTTGATTTCCTTTTGGCAAATAATTTAATGAGAATCGCTCATATTAGGGTAGCTATGAGTGCTATGAGTTCGACCGAACCCTGGTAGCTATGAGTGCCGACCACTGATCTATAATCTCTTTCTTAAGAAAAGTAATTTCATGATTGTAAATTTTTAATTACACTTAAGTTCATTTATAATAATGAAAATTAACTTTAAGACAATTGTCAAATTGGAATGCATTATCCACCCTGCTAAGGTCGCGACCTTGACCGGCCGTCATTAATAACCTTTATTGTCAAGGTCTATTGTAAATAAGTAACAAAGAAAATATATATGAATTAGGCTTCCCATATTCTAATTCCTAATAATAGTAAGTAAAATAGATAACATTTACAATAGACCTTGACAATAAAGATTGTTGATGACAGAAATACATTCCAATTTGCCACTTGTCTTAAAATTAATTTTCAGTGATATTCTTTGAATTATTAAAGATTAATTATTATAAATGAACTTAAGCCTAATTAAAAATTTGCTTTCAAATACAGTGAGGCCTCGATTATCCGTGATTCGATTAACCGGCAACATCAATTATCCGGGAAAGAAATAAAAAATGTTTTTGGATCGATTTAAATTTTTTTGCATCGATTAACCGTAATTACCTCTATTATCCGGAATTATAACTAATTTTTTTCGATTATTTTTGAACAATCAAACACAATGTAAGGAGTGTTAGACATTATAAAAAGCAAAGTGATTCTGTTATTGGCTTTAGAAACCGAAAATCTTTAAAAACTGCTGAAGAACCAAAAGTAGATTTTGCAGTTTATGAATGGTTGCGGAAGGAACGATTTAAAGGCACTCCAATTTCTGGATTAACAATGAAGGAAAGTCCAAAATATTCAGCTGATTAGCTGCCACAATTTTTGTGGAAAAATTAAATGAATGCAAATCAATGAAAAAAACTCACCAATGAGATAATGGCATAATGAAAATTTCATAGAATGACACAAGGTCTCAAAGGAGAGACTAACCTTATCAGTTTGCGTTAATGCTGTTGGTACACACAAGTCCAAACCATTAGTTATTGGAAAGAGCTTAAAAAAATGTCCATGAAAATGGTTTAACAATAACTTAGTACCAGAAGTGAGAGAGAATTTTAAGAAAATCGTTCTAAGAGATTATAGTAAAATCAGTCTGCCATTGGACAACATCCAGACATGCAGGATTTCAATGCTGAAAACGTTATTGTGAAATTTTTCCACCAAATTGGACGATTTTAATCCAACCGATGAATCAGTGCAATATGGAGCATTAAATTTCATTATCGAAAACTGTCATTATTAAAAACCTACTAGAAATTGGTACTCAACTAATCGGGAAAATTAACTATCCAGAATATTCCCCGTCCCGACCATTACGGATAATCGAGGTTTCACTGTAAATAGTTCGATAACTAAGTGAGAATAAACAAGTAAGAGAGTTATATTCGGCTGTGCCGAATCTTATATACCCTTCACCAAATAATACTTTAAAATAAAAATTTTAAATATTTTTAGGTAAACAAAATTAAATTTTTTTTTTTTTAATATTTAAAAAATTTTTTTTCAAAACTGTTTTTCAAAATTTTAAAAAAATTTTTTTTTCAAAATTGTTTTAAATTTTTTTTTTCGGAATTATTTTGATTTAATTTTTTTCGAATTTTTTTTTTTACTTTTTTTTGAAATTGTTTTTTTATTTTTAAAAAAAAAAAATTTTTTAAATTTATTAGTGAAAAAAAATTTATGAAAAAAATTTTTTTTGGTAAAAAAAAATTCGGGTTAAAAATTTTTTTTCCCGATTTTGACCCATTATAGGTCCAAATTATTATAGCAATGGACTTTGAAATATCTATCATTAGATATCCATATTGTCTATATTAATAACTTAGTAATCCAGATATAGATCAAAAATAGGCCAAAAATCGAGGTTGTCCCGGTTTTTTCCTTATATCTCAGCCATTTGTGGGCCGATTTTCTCGATTTTAAATAGCGACCGAGCCGGAAGAATTCCCGATATATTGATGAATAAATTATGTTTGTAAGTTATTCGGGGGCTACGGAAAGTTGATTTCAACATATATCCAGAATATATATACTTTGTGGAGTCGCAAATGAAAAATGTAGAAATTACAAACGGAATGACATACTTATATATACCCTTGCCACTCAAGGTGAAGGGTATGAATGACAGTTAAATAAATGAAGTTATTAAAAACAAAAACCGCGTTCAAAAATCACGCATTTTTAAGTCATACATCCAATAGATTAAAATAAAAGGACCAATTAAAAACAGTTTTACGATGTATGGAAGCATGTTGTTAGCTATTATAAAAAATATATTTCGCATTATTCTAAAAACACAAATTTAAATAATTTTATTCAGCTAGATTTTGGATTTGAACCAGAATGCACATTCTGAACACTAAAAATAGGGCATATTGTTTTAAGTATTTTCCCAAAAAGATTTTCATATTATTTTTCATATACAATAGAAACAAAATTCTTCAGCCTCATGTGTATTTTGTATATGTTTCTAAATGAAAACTAAATGTATAAAAATTGGATGACTTAAGGGAATAGGGCTCCCTTAGCCATGTCAAAACTTGGCAGATTTTAAAGAAATATTTCAGAATTATCTTAAAAGTCCCGATTATAAAAAAAATATTATGTTTGAATTCGAATTATCTCAAAGATCTCACTTTATGAGTTGTTATTGATGTGACCACGTCAGACAAGTTCGAGGTTGATACAGTTTTGGACAGTTTCCTTACATAGAGTTAGTTAATCTGTCATAGATTGACTACAATGTATCAAATTACAGTTTGGTTTCACATAAAGAGTTAAAACTAGAAACATTCCCTATCAGTATTAATAGTACTTATTGTATTAGTTCCCTTTCCCTAAGGTCAAAGCACGTAACTCATAGAGTCATGTCAAAATAGTGTTATATGTAGTTAATCAGTTCGTCTAATGTTTACTTCAATTCAAACAAAGTTAATAAAGCTCTTACTTAACGTATGTAAAGTTTGTATTTATTATATAAGTACATTTAAACTGATGTATTTACGAATATTATATTTAAAGGGTCTTTCATTAAGCGCTTCCTATCTTTAAATTTAAATGAAACAAAGTGTGTGTGAGGTATCATCGACATTTTTTATTTGTTTGAAAGGCCTATCGAGTAAATGTCCGCCGAGGCGTCCAATGTCAAATTTTCCATGACCCTGGTGCATACATCAGGCTGAATTATACCGATGGCATGGGTTATATTGGCTTTGAGGGCAACTGTGGTTTGTGACTTAGTCGAATATAACTGCGACTTCAGAAAACCCCACAAGATAAAAATCTAAAGGGATCAAATCACGTGATCTCACTGGGTAGTTCACATCACCTCCACGTGGGATAACGTTACTCTCAAATCGCTCGTGCAGAATGTCCCATGTAGCATTAGATGTGTGTCACGTAGCACTATCCTGTTGATACCACAAATATAGCAATCAACGTTGACGTTCTCTAAGACCCATGACGTCGCCATCTCAAAATTCACACCAAGTAGTGACTTTTTCGGGATGCATTGGACGCTCTTGGATCTCATATGAAAATGCTCCTTACTGTGAAAGGGTCGAAGCTCGCGAAGCATTGCCCGAACAGAACACCCATTTGGCAGTGTTGTTGAACGCTATATCCGTCCATGGTGATTTCGAAAAACAAACTGAATTAATGACAGCCAATTCATCATACGTAGCTTCAACAATATGGCCATCATCAACTGTCAAAGTTCGTAAGTCCCTTTTGTAAGACCCTTTATATACATATAGATAAACTTTAATATATATTTGTATTTGTTACTTACGAGTTATAAACACAACGGTCGTTTCCTTTAATGGTTTTTTATTAAAATTTTCATAAATTCCACATTTTGTTCCCTGCTCCCTGGCGTAACATTATTTAAAAAGTTTCCTCGTTTATACATTTGTTAGTATTATACTAAGTATTAGTGCTGTTGTTGTTTTAGTTTTACTTCTCCTACTGCTGCTGTTGGATTTTTCTCTATTTTTTAATATTTTATTTTCTGTGCATTATTTATTCCTTTATTCATAAAGATATGGATGGCTTCGCCGCTTTCGAAGGCAACAGCAACAAACCTCTAACAGCAGTTTTGTATTTGTATTTAGTTTTTGCATTGCAAGTACAAATTTTGTGGAAATAAACAAGAATATTTGTATTTTTTTGTTTGTTTGTTTTTGGCTGTATTTGGTTAAGAGCCATTGAGAGTCCTTTTTTTCATAAATATTTAACAATGCGCTAATATATTGAATGGTTCTTAGCATTGAATAAATGTATTAAAAAACACACACACAAAATAAAACAAAGAGAATAATATTATGAAGAAATAAAATATAAAAAAAAAATATTAAAAACCCAACCAAAGATAAAAATGTAAAAAATAAAAGAAAACGAAAACCTGTAAAGAACTATTAACATATTAAAGAAACAAATTGCCTTGATGCATACAAACATCTAAGAAAAATAACTCATAAATATGTAAAACGTTTCGTCAGATGTATCAAATTAATTTTAAGTGTAGGATTTGCTAAGTTGTGGCAGTAGAAATTGTAAGTCAATACTTTTTGTTCACCATCAAAAGAGGACAATTCAAGGACTTTAAGGATTAATGTGTGAGTTTTTTAAACTTTGTCATAGAAATAAAATGTTAACATATACATAAGGGACTGCTGTTTTCGCATAATTGTTACTGTTGCCTTAAATGTGAATCTAAAAAATTGTCAACAATTTTGACCCCAAGTATAATAAATTTCTAACTTTCAATTTTTATTTTTGCAAAAAATTCTAAAGTGAGTTTAAAATATTTCTGTCACTCTGCAAAAATAGGGCTATTTTGACATAGCTACTGACACTGAAACAAATAAAATGCAGAAAATGTAGGTGGATCGGCCATAATATCAGGAAGATGCCCAAGAGGATGGAGCCAGAATGGAATCCTCCAGACTCAAGGGTCCGTGTTCGACCCAAGAACACTTGAAAACGAACGATACTCTAAGAACTAAGACAATGCAATCTTATGTGGGAAGGCGCGATAACAATAGCAACAAACCGAGTATTTAGACTCAAACTGTAGCCGTGAAATATCTCAGTAGGTCATTAAGTTTAGACCCAAATACCTCACCAATGTTGGTCAATATATAGTTGCCCAGAAATTTGTGCCTTTTGACACTCAGGGCTGGGCATTCGCAGAGAAAGTGGAAAATCATTTCCACTCTTTTCCTATTCTTACAGCTATAAATTTAAAATTTTCATATTTTCATTAAAAATTGTTTAAAGTGTGACCTTTGACCTCAGCTGTTAAAAGCTTTATATCAATATGTACTCCAAATTTTCAACTTAACGAATATTGTGTTATTCAGTTTTTGGAAAACATGTATGTCCGGGTTGTTATATTTATCTTTTTGATAACTTTTTTTATTGTTTGACGTAGCGTCGCCGCTCTTATTTAGGTATGACATTTCAGCGTTAAAGCTAAGCGGAAAAAACGTTCCGCCTTACGCTTTTATTTAGGTAGACCTGTTAGGTTTTTGGTTCACAGTTACCTATCTAGTTGTCATCTATTTAATACAGAGGTTCGCAAATGTGAATTCTCTCACCAACATATTCATTTCTTTATTTTGTTCAGTGCACCTACAAAACAAACAAATAAAAAAACTGAAAAAATAAAGAAAAAGTCATGCACCAGTGCTCATGCGCATTCCTAGTTGTCTCGTTGAGTGGACAACGACTACTTAAATGTAAGAGCATAAGAATACGTGTGATTTGATTTTGCACAATTGTGCTATCGGCTGCGCACCATTGGTTTAATACATCACCCAGCAGTTCTAGGAGACAGTCCCGAACTAGTGATTTTACCCATAATTTAGGGTGGAAACTAGTTACTTCAATAGCTACGTGACTAGTTATTTTAACACGTGCTTGTCCTAAGCAGGGGGTCAATTGACCCTTATTGACTACAATGAGACTATCTAATAGCTGGTCCAAAGTAGTCAACACATTGGATTCACATACTGGTTAAATAACGTCAGTTACCTTACTAGCTACCTAAATTACAGGTAACTTGATCAGCTACATAACTAGTTATTTTAACATGTACAAGTGCTAATTGTATTCAATGCAGTACAAAATAAACGTTAGAGTGACTTCACTATAGGTTACTAAGAGACACTAAAGTGACTATTGACTTAATGCTTGTTACATGGGATATCAGTATACTTAAGCAAAAATAAAAATTAACTGTATGAGAATTATATCAACACAATTTGTATAAAACCAGCTTGAACGAATTATCACACAACACGATTAAAGTGACTACACTCCAGATTACTTAGAGACACTTAAGTGACAATTGTCTTCACGCTAGATTACCTGGGATGTATAAAGTAACCAATTGTCTTCTCTCTGCACTACAAAGAGCACATACGTGTCAAATGAGCAACATATATAAATTGGAGTCAGCCAAGTGATAAGACATTTGTGACGATTACTGTCTATAAGGGATACATTGACTACTTGCTTAACTGCTGGGCAACTTCGATCGAACTGACTAACACAACGATAGTTTCACATAAATATATCGATTGTTTGCAGATCGAGTTGTTTAATACAGCCGATTCCGTTGTCGTTTGTTAATTACAAATACTTCGTGCATCGTTTTCGATCGACTCCTTTACATAGCCGAGTCCTTTGGATATGCAATAAGCTAATTCAGTCGATTGCTTAATACTGTTCGAGATTCACACAAATCGATTAATACTGTGATTTCGGCGGACTGAATAATATCTCGACAACAGCGGTAGCTCTTTAATAAACCAACAGTTCCATACATCGATATCGGTCGAATATTCAACGCCGTCAATGTGCACAACATTTGATGTATTCCAGAAATTGAGTTTACTTTTGATTTCCTACTTTAGTCCACTATTTAATGCACCGGCTGTAACTGAATGTTTAATACATCAACTTCAGTGGTATGTACATCGTCATCGGTCGATGATTTAACACAGACTGATCAATACAACTTTAAATTGATAATTTATAAAGTAGCTCGATCATCTGATTTATACTAAGACTTTGTTTAACTTTTCCATATCTTGACTTCTAATGGCTCTTCAATATCTTCGACTATGACTAATTGATCAGTCAGGCTAACTGATTAATACAACGACAGCGTCAGCTTAATGCATCATTTGTTCAGAGCATCGACTTCGGTTAATTGTTCAATACTGCTGATTTCGTTTACTGTTCAATACACCAACCTCAGATGCAGCTCCTACTCCTGATTTATCAATACATTTCTGATTCACAATATCGAATGAAAGATTTTCCTTCGCATTCTAAGCGAAAGAAAACTGAATTTTTTTCCCCTAACTTAATATTTATGTGAACAAATCAGTTTTATTTCCCTTAGAATGAGAACGAAATCTTTCATTCGATATTGTGAAACAGGCTATAACTTCCACTGTTCATTGATAGATCTTCGGGTAACAGTTCTGTCTATCGTCTCAGACGACTGTGTAATACAACACATTTCCTCGACTTTTGAATTCACCAATTTCAAACCATTTTTTAATACAGTAGTACATAGTTGTTAAACAGAACGATACAAAGACCTGATCAAATTATCCATATCGTGGATTCACTGTCTCCTTAATATAATGCCTTTGGTTAATTGACCAATAAAGCGATTTCGGCTGACTAAATAATACAATGATTTGGGACGACAACTCTGAGCTGGGACTTTAGCTTAGTGTTAAACACTACGTATTTGAGTTACTTTACAACATAGGAATTTCAGCTGGCTGTTTAGATATACAAAGAAAATTGTATGAAATAATTACTTGATACTAACTATATATCTCGAGCCAACCACCCTGCACCGATAATCCAATTATAAAACCAAGAAGACAAAACTGTTTTCACAGCTTAACAATGACTTCGACAATATCGCATTTGTTTTATTCGTTTTTTTTTTATGATTTAAATCAGTAGTCGGCACTCAAAGCCAGCTGGGGGCAGCAAAACTCTTTACAATTATCATTAGAACAACAAATTGGAGACTAATGTGCTGTTTTTCTATAGCAAACGAGTGCTTTGAATGGAAATTTTTGTTTCAAAATTTCGAGCGAAGTGCTGTCAAACTACATATAAAATATTTGGTATAAAATAAATGCGAAATAATTTCGCAAAAGCAGTACTCAGTTCTTATTATGGAAAACATGTGAAATACATCTGGCAACCTTATTTTTCCACACGAAATAACATAAGCAGCACTTCTTTCGCACGAAATTAAAACCAACAGCTGATCATTTTTTGCATATGAAATTTTTCGCATGAAAAAACTATAATTTTTCGTAAATATGAACAGAGTACTAGGCTTAAGCTTCAAAACTGTAAAATCGTAAAATTGGCTCCTTGTATTTTAATTATATTTGCGATGGGTATATCATTAACCAAATAAGTTGATGGAAAGTTAATAGAACCATTACTTCGGATTCAGTGTCACAAAAACTCCATATAACAAGACAATGGTCTATGCAAGCTCTTAATATTACAAAAATGTTCCCATGTATCCAAGTCTGCAAATCTGATTAATTACCAATTTATTGCAAGAATTTGGGAAGATCCCAAAATTTCTTATCTCAAAATCAAAGAGAAGTTTTTGTCGGATATTAGAAGATTGAAGAATATACTATTTAGCGGTCACTGAATTAGCAGTAGCATGGGAAACAATCAACCGAAGTATTAAAAGTAATAGAATGACTAACAACTAAAAGATAATCGCTGCAATATATATCGGAGAATTATGTCGTTAAAAAACTATTTTCATCATCTTGTGAAATACTCCAAAATTTACAATGAATCAAGACAAATTACTAGGCTTATTCGTTCCCACACAATTTGATATTCGCTCCGGAAAGACCCGAGTCTCAGTCGGCCAGAGAGGAACTCTCGACTCCAGCAAAGCTATTAAAACAACAACCAGGTTTATGGGATAAAAAAAAAAACTCGGCGATTGCTGTGAGTTATGCGGTTTGTGTGAAATAACCTACAAAGGAACCAGTTCTACTATATACCATTTCTGAATTATGACATTACCCAACTAAGAGCAAGATTTTTGTTTAAAAATTCATATATTTCGAATTCGAATAACCCTGATTATTTAATTAATCCAGTTTTTAGTGAATTCAAATATCTACCCAATAAAACACCTACAAAACTCAGTTAACAACATTTTTTTTTATTGAAATGTCAGAGCTAGTATCTGTAAATCTATGAATGTGCATTATAACTCAAGACTTTATGTGCATCTAATAACATTTAATAAGTATTAAGCTTAAACATGCAAATTACTGTCAAAAACATACGTTATAAGCACAAGATTGTTGTTTGGCTCTTAATAATGAAGCCAGCCACCACCGCTGCCACTATCGACGATGATGATGATGTGACACATCCTTGTTATTTATGTTGTCGTATATCGTTTCCACAGTTTAAAGTGCACAATCTCTAAACTTAAAATCAACAGACTGACTGCATAACCAAAGATAAGAACCAACAGAGCTGATGTAAATGTTTGCATATCAACCTGAAATACATATACGTAAACGAAATGCTCTTATTGTCTGTCATTATTATGTGTATGTATATGTTGAATGAAAAGTTGAGTTGAGAAAATGTGCAACGTGTTGTGTTGCAACTTAAATGAAATGCCATTGGAGTATGAGAGTATGAGGCATGCATATGAGTATGAGTTTGGAAAATGTGTGTCACAGTGCCATAGTACAGGAGGCATGCAAGCTAAGCAACCAGCCAGTCAGCCAGCCAAACAATACGAGTATTATGACAAAAACACATTAAACCAATAATTGTATTAATGGTAGCATGTAATGTAATGTGATGTGAGATCTACTCACCCTTAAATCATCGGTGTGCAATTGTTTAACACAACGTGGTTTGGGCGAGTGCCAAACTTTACGTTGATAATCTGTTAGACCCACCTCAGTAACACGTCGCAATCTAAATGAATAGAAATGTAAAATTACAGGTTTGAGGGCAAGTATTTCATTAGCTGATGCCGAAAAACTTAAAATGTTTTTAGACCTTTTCACCAAAACTGCGTTTTTATTTAAGTCAAATGTTAAAAAACGTCTCCACTTATTTGACACTTCTTCTATGCAATTTAGTTTTTCAACTCAGCTGATAACTCAGTTTGTGGACAATTTTTTATTTTATGAATACCCACCCGTATGTTATAACTTTCCTCAAGGGCGATCCCTTCTGAACAATGCTGACCATTTTCTGGGGAGGAAATAATTGTATTTCGGTTAAATCACAAATCTCCTTCTCGCTAAAGGTGTCTGCGATGATTTTGTATGCCGTTGCCACATCCACATGAAAAGCAAAACCTTGAAAAATACATAGATTTCCTTAAAAACTTTTCCTTTTATTATTATGTTTATACCCTTCACCATGTAAAATATTATTAAGGCGTGTTTATACCTTACACACGCAGACAAAAAATATAGTTGTACATTGTTACTGTAACCATTTCAACATTTGTGCATGGTTACTGTAACCATTTCAATATTTTTAGCAATATTATAGTCACAGTAACTATATATATGATTGTGGTAATAATAATATGGTTAATTTACGATTCACATGAATATTTCAACCATATATATGGTTACAGTAAACATGTATATGTTTGTGAAAACCATTTATATGATGAATAATTTTATCATAATATGTTGTTCTCAGATTATGATATGAGAGCATCATAATATGGTAAGTCCTTCATCATATAAATGGTTGTCACAAACATCTGCGTGCACCACCATAGTGGAGAGTGAGTTTTGGTTTGGAAGCAGCCATTGCTTCACCTAGCCCCCATGCTTAAGTTTTGCATATACGGAAGTCATGTCACCTAATTTTATGACGATCAGTCCTTAATTAATCATAGCTCCCGTATAAAGTCCACTTCCGAAAATCACTTTAACGAGTAAAAATGACGATAACCAAATAAAATTCAACACAAGTAAATTCATATATACTTGTATAATGATCGGGCCATAATTAGTCATAGCTCTCAAATAAGGCCACACTCCCACAATATCAAGATAAACTTTAACTCAAATAACAAAATTGTTGGTGATCGGTCGGCTCATATAGTCAGTGTAAGGCATTATATGGCCGGGCTTGACTGACTATACTTTCTTACTCATTATACAATACACAATTAAACGATGTCCGTCCGTCTGTCCGTCTGGCCGGCTGTCCATGTAAACCTTGTATGTTGTATGTAAAGTACAGGTTGCAATTTTGACGATATTTCGATAAAATTTGGTACATACAATTTTATCGGCCCAAGACGAAGCCTATACAAATGTCCTCCCGAAATTGGACTTTATCGGTCATAAAAGTTTAATTTATATAGGTATCAACACATATTTCGCTCCTAATAAGTTTTATACATTTATACGGAATTCATGACACTTAATTTTATGATGATCGGTCCATAATTAGTCGTAGCTCCCCTAAAATACCCGCTTCCGAAACACACTTTAACGAGCACAAATCTCATACAAATTTTTATCTACTACTAGCGAGTGACACTGTAACGTCAGATTTTTCGGTCTGTAGGCGGAAGGGCGTGGCAAAACAAAATGTTTGCATTATTCCGCTAATTCCATCTATATATATGTAGAATTTCATGTTATTCTTCTTAGTTCGATAAATAAAACTCTTTTCCTATTTAATTCACTTTATATCTTATTTATTTACAGCACTTAAAATTATATAAAATAAAACTATTTACACAAAATTAACTTAGCAAGTTCAATCTTTCACTTCTAATTTCAACTTCTAACTCTTCAGCAACTGTCAACTTCACATCTATCAAGAAACTGTATCCCAGTCAGTCCGTAACTCGTCCTTTATACACCCATCCCGTTTCCCAACCATTCCGTCCTCTCAGTCTTCCTTCCACCCGTTCCCTAATACAATTCCGTCCATCGTCACTGTCCCTCTCCCAACCTCTGTCATTCTGTCCCGTTCCTACATATATAAAAAACGACTGGACTGATTTTGATGAAATTTTCAGGGAATCTTCAGAATAGCGGGAAACATTGTAAAGTCAGATTTTTTATATTCGGTCTGTGGGCGGAATGGCGTGGCGAAATCAATTTTTATACTATACCACTAATGAAATTCAAATGACGTCGGATTCATGCCCGCCCACCTTTAAAGTTCAAGGCCAAATGTACCACATAATTGGATTATTGCTCCCGCTTTCCAATGATATGCGAAGTTCCTTTAAATTTATTTTACTGGAAATGAAGCTACAGAAGCTGAACGCTATGAACGAACATGTGTCTGCATTTGCTGCAATACCCTTCTGCCGAAACCTTCTCGCAACAATTGTTGGACACGAAAATGGAAAAATACCAATTAATACTGTAACAAATTAGATTTCGTTCACGAACTTCTGCCAAATGCAAATGAATATTCAAGCCATTGTCGACAAAGTATTCTCAAGTCGTACAACCAACTACAAAAATTCGGATTGGCTGTGGGAATATGCTAATTTGGCACCAACAAATTATGATGTTAACAAGCTCAATAAGCAAATACAATTTGAAACTGCCTGGCGACCAGTGTTGCCATATATTTTTTTAAGAAAACTTTTTATTTCTAAAAAAAAACTTTTTTTTTCAACAAAAAACTTTTTTTAAGTACATACATACTAAAATTACAAAACCCAATTCGAACATGAATCAGACTTAAGGAGCCCATAGACACATACTGCTCATGCTCATGCAATAAGCATGTGTTGGTAAAATTTAAATTTTTGTTGATCTATGCGACACACAGACAATGCAGTACGAAAAATCAAAATTGTTTTGATTTTGAAATGAACTCGTACTGCTGACAGTTGTTCAAATGAACAATAGTATACATTTTTTCATTTTTATGAAATATAATTTTTAAATTTGACGTTTTAGTTACTGAAAAATAGGAAATAATAATTTTTTTTGTTCTCAAACGCATTTTTTTAAATGATGATTGATAGGTGTGTAGTAAAATATCAATCACACACGTATACGAAGGGTTCATCGGCAGTATGTGTCAGCAGTATGTGTCTATGGGCCCCTTTAGATAATCTACGTGAATTTAGTACTTTAAATATATTCAAATCAATCTCCCCATTTAGTAAATGAATTTGAGGATATTATTATCATAAATTAACAATGTTCCAAAAAACTTTTTTTAAAAAAATAAAACTTTTTGCATCTTAAAAACCTTGCAAAAAAAGGGAAAACTTGACAAATGGTAACACTGCTGGCGACACAAGAAAATACAAATCGATTGACACAGTAATGAACGAAGAAGAAGCAGTCGATTTTCCTACTAAAATTTTGAATTTATTGGAACCAGCCGGACTGCCACCACATGTATTAATATTGAAGGTTGAATCACCAAGTTTGTACGATACTGTATATTCAAATCGAGATGCAATATAAAACAATATAAAAAAATTATAAGGGCCAGCAACGAGGACCGGGCTCAGCTAGTATACACATAAAATTTAACAGAAATAACTTTCATACATAAATAAAACGCACGACCTAAAATCATGGCGATGGGTCCATAATTAATCATAACACCCATATAAAGCCCTCTTCCGAAAATCATTCACAAAAATTGAAATTTAAAAAAAAAAAATGTATTTGCTCATTTACTATGTGTAGGGTATTAACAAGTGAGATGGAAAAAATCTTAACATACATATGTAAATAAAAATGAAACCGATAAACTTACAGTTTTGATTTTTTTATTTGATTGGAAACCCTTCCCTAAGGTTTTTATAGAGCCTTCTGTCATATTGTTCGAACACGTAGTCCATGTCCGTTTTAAATCTACCACACATTATTATATTCTTCAATTCTCTTTTACTAAAAGCCCAATATCTCTCCACTGGCCTTAGCACCAGGCAGTTTGGAGAATTTGCCTTGTTTGGTCCAAATACCACATTATTGTTCTTGTACCTCTCAAGTCCTTGCTTACCATAGTGACAGGATGCCAAATCAGGCCAAAAATAAGTGGACACATTAAGAAGTCTTATGAACGGAAACATCCTGCTTTGGCTTTAACTTTTCGTACCAAATAGTTCGAGCACTGAGCTAACCGGGCTGCTTTTCTACCGGATGTATTGGGAGCTCATTTGAAAATGCTTTCTATATTTTTGGCTTTAGAAACATCATGTGGACCATTTCTTCTACCTGAACCAGGTTTTATATCAACGGACAAGTTCTCCCGGTACTGTTTAATAACATTGGAAAAAGTTTGATAGCAGACCTTTGATTGATTGGCCAACTTTTTGTAGGTCCAAGTTGGGTTTGGTTGAAAATCTATATAAATATATAAATGTCTTTGTAAGTTTGTTTGTTTATTTGTTTGTTTGTTTGAGCATCACGCCTAAACGGCTGAACTGATTTTATTGAAATTTGGAACGTAGATAGATCCTTGCTTGAAAGCGTCAATAGGTTATAACTTTTTTCAATACTTGGACAAGAAAGGAATAAACAGGGGGAAAACCGAATTTTTTAAATAAAATTCTTACATATTTTTCTTACTACGACAGGGGTAGCGAAGCGCACCGGTTCAGGCTAGTATTTAATAATTTTAGTACGCACTTTTTTCTGATCACTCATTATAATCAGATTAACAACAAATGAACATAATTGACATTAAATATAATAACTGAAATGCTTTACATAGGTAACAAGATAAAAAAAAATCAAATAATACTTGGGTTAAAAGTTTTAATGAACAACGTGTGTTAAGGTTTTTACGATATCAGTCCTTATATGGTTAAGCTTAACCGACTATTCTTTCTTAGTAGTTAATATTTTATAAAAACTTCAGTAAAATCAGATAATCTTAATTCCTGCAACATCGACAACGAAGTATAGAATTGCATTTACATGGAAAAATATTCAAATTATTATCAAAAATCCTTATAAAACTCGAAGAAAGTATTTCGTAAAAAAAATAACCCTAGTTATACCCTTTACCTTCATGAGAAGGGTATATATAAGTTTGTCATTCCGTTTGTAATTTCCACAATGTAATTTTCCGACCCTATAAAGTATATATATTCCGGATCCTTATAGATAGCATAGTCGATTAAGCCTTTCTGTCCGTCTGTTTGTATGTTGAAATCAACTTTCCGAAGCCCCCAAACAATTTACATACACGATTCATACATCAACATCTCCGGAATTCTTCCGGCTCGGTTTCTATTTAAAATCGAGAAAATCGGTGCACAAATGGCTGAGATATAAGGAAAAAACCAGGACAACCTTGATTTTTGACCTATTTTTGACCTAAATCTGAATTACTAAGTCATTAATATAGACAATATGAACGATGTATATTAGGCTATAGTAAGTTGGACAATGGGTCAAAATCGGAAAAAATATTTTTTAACCCGAATTTTTTTATTTTTCCAAAAGTTTTTTTCGCTAATTATAAAAAAAAAAATTAAAAAACAAAAAAATTTTTTTTTTCAAAATTTAAAAAACTTTTTTTTTCAAAATTTAAAATTTTTTTTTTTTAAATTTAAAAATTTTTTTGTTTTTTAATTTTTTTTTTTTAATATTTAGCGAAAAAAACTTTTGGAAAAATAAAAAAAATCGGGTTAAAAAATATTTTTTTTTTTAAATAAAAATTTTTTTTTTTTTTAATTTAAAAAAAAATAAATTTTAAAAAACAATTCGAAAATAATTTTCCAAAAAATTAAAAAAACATCTTTGGAAAAAAAAATTTTTTTTGTTTAAGTAAAAAAAAAATATTTAAAATTTTTATTTTAAAGTATAATTTGGTGAAGGGTATATAAGATTGGGCACAGCTCTCTTACTTGTTTTCATTCTGTTTGTAATTTTACAATATTTGTTTATAACATTATAAAGTGTATATATTCCGAATCATTATATGTAGGAAAATGGATATCAGATATATTTATGATGGTTTTGGTATTTAAAATCAACAAAAACTAAAAAAATTATAGGATATAACGAAAAAATCATGATTTTTTTATTTATTTCATAAATATCGTACATCTCTCTGTACATAAATAATATGTATATCAAATGAAAAGTATTTCAAAAGCCTTTCCTGCAAAAGGTCAATTTCAAGTTTTTAACAAACTTTAATTTCTAATATTCAAATTAAAAAAAAATAATGTTTTCCAAGGACATTTTTCCGGTGAAGGATATTTAAGATTTGACTGGGCCAAATATAGCACTCTAACTGATTTTATTTATAACTTACGTCCCTTCTTTATTTTGCCCACCCCAAAATCGGGATCATACCAGTTGGAGGCCTCATTAGTTTTAGCATGGGCACCCGTCTCATGACTGTGCAGTATATCACGATAAGCCTTTGCCTTTTGGGCATCAGTCATCTCAACCATTTGTGTGGGCAAGGCAACGTTATCGGGTGGTGCATCCACAAAACCCGTATCTCCTGTGGTCGGTACACTTGTTACTTTTTTAGCATACAATTCCTGGGCATCAGGATCTTTGGTGCGCTTTAAATAAAACACATTTTTGATGGTTAAAAATGATCTACATTAAAATATTCACATAGTTAACTGATCATTTTATTACAACATAAAATAGTGAAGTTGAAAGATTTCTACATTATCTTGATGAAAGTATATTTGGCATCATTATTTTATGTTGGATAAATTGTGTATTACGAGTTTTTAGCATGTGACCATATTAATTACCAAAAAATAATCCCGATTATAAACGATATCCTCCACACCAATCTCCAAAGAGCTGTGTATTAAGTCCCGCAAAGTGCGTATAGTTTTGGGTTTTTCCATTAGCAAAGTGCCCACAATACTGGCCGAATAAAATTGATAAATGGAAAAGGAAAACATCAAAGAGGTGATAACAATGCAGCGGCCCGAAAAGAAAAATGTCGAAAAAGACAGGCCTACCAATATAAATAACAAGAAATATATATAAATTTCCTCTAGAAAAACTAAACTCTTTTACCCTGTTGACATATTGACCCAATATAAAATAGCAGCGACTCGAAAAACAAACCAACGCGATGCCTGGACTTATCGTCACCCATGTTCTGACCACAAAATAGGCCACCCCAGCGCACAAACCATCTTTTAAATCCACCACCTTTAACCTCAACCACTTCGTTTTCCTCGGGCTTGTGTACCGCAGCAGCACTCATAAGTCTTTGAAATGCTTTCATATCAGTGCCAGTGTTGGCATCAAAATCTTCAGGATCAAATTTACGCTCCAAACTAGTTAAAACCCACAACAGAACTATAGTTATGAAACCACAGCCGGCCAGAAAAATCCAAACATCATTAGTAAATGGCTGCAGAAAAACAATACGATCCTTTTTCGTGCTTCTAGGATGTCGGAATATAAAGCAAGGCCTAAATTATAGAGTAAAATATTTAGAAATATAAAACTTAATATTTAAATAATTAAATAGTTTTATATTTATTTTAGTTGTTTGTGTGCTTATTTGGTTTATGCTCATACCTGGCCACCCATGTTCTCGATGTGTAATCAATCACTTTGGCACGTTCGATACGAAAGAAAATCGGTGATCCCCCAATATCCGCCTGCTTTCGCACCAAAGAACCAATCATGCCATCAAATTTGCCATTCTTTAAATAACCCCAGGTGGCGGTCTTCGACAAAATGAAACTGCAGAAAATAATTCCATATCAATAATACAAAAACCAGCAGCAGCAGCAGCAGGAGTGTAAAAAATAAAACACAAAACACACAACAAGTAGCAACAAAACAGTGAACAACAACAGTGCAACATTAAAATATATGTTTATGTACTGACAGACTAATATACACACACAAAAACTATACACCTCTCGCTTAGATTAGGCTTCTCCAATAATATGAATTTAGGGCAAATTATAATGCCACAGAGCCACAAGTAATGCTGATATGCTAATTTTTTTATTACATATCAGCTAGTTTAGTAAGCAACGAATTTTTAAAATCTGATAATGCAGTTAGTTGTTTTAGTTATTTGATATGATTTTTAATGATAAATAATCATGGTTTCGAAGAAGTGCGTTGGCTTTTAGGGACTTATCACATTTTCTATTATTTATTTGGTTTTTTTTTTTTTAAATGGACTTAGCACATTTACTCATAACATCTTTTATACACGCAGAAAAAAAATATAGTTGGGCATTGTCACTGTAACCATTTCAACAATAATGGTAACAATAATATGGTTGATTTACGATTCACATGAATATTTCAACCATATATATGGTTACAGTAAACATGTATATGTTTGTGACAACCAGTTTTATGATGAATTATTTTATCATAATATGTTGTTCTCAGATTATGATATAAGAGCAACATAATATGGTAAATCCTTCATCATATAAATGGTTGTCACAAACATATATATGTTTACTGTAACCATATATATATGGTTGAAATATTCATGTGAATCGTAAATCAACCATATTATTGTTAGCACAATCATATATATAGTTACTGTGACTATAATATTGTTAAAAATGTTAAAATGGTTACAGTAACCATGCACAAATGTTGAAATGTTTACAGTAACAATGCCCAACTATATTTTTTTTTCTGTGTGTACTTTTATAGTTTTAACTCCTTCCTTATGTTATTGGATTTAAAGTCCCGTTTGTTACTAATGTTGTTCTCAAAAGACAGTGGTGCAACGTTATCGATATCAGGTATGACCTTTCCCCATCTTTCTAGCAACATATGGATTCAGCGCCAACAAAACTGATCATATTTTGAGACCAATAACGAATCAAGTCAATATCGGATACTCTGTTACAAAGTGAAGCATATTCCAGGGAGAGGGTTCTGTTTCGATCGAAACAAAGATTATTCCCACGGAGAAAGGTCTGGGCTATAAGGCGGGAGAGGCAAAACCTCCCACTTCATTCTAAATACTATTTAACAGTTATTGCAACATGTGGTCTGGACTATAGGGGGGCGAGGCAAAACTTTCCAACCATTTCATTCTAAGGACTGAGATTGTAAAATTCTTAACACACGTTTTTCATTAAAACTTTTAACCCAAGTATTTTTTGATTTTTTTTTTTTTTTTTTGATCAAGTTACCTTTGTAAAGCATGTCAGTCATTATGTTTAATGTCAATTATGTTCATTTGTTGTTAATCTGATTAAAATCAGTAACCAGAAAAAAGTGCGTACTAAAATTATTAAATATTTTCAACAAAACCCAAATTGGTCTTACAAAAAGTTGGCCAAACAATCAAAGGTCAGGTATCAAACTTTTTCCAATGTTATTAAACAGTACCGGGTGAACTTGTCCGTTGCTATAAAACCTGGTTCAGCTAGAAGGAATGGTCCACATGATGTTTCTAAAGCCAAAAAAATAGAAAGCATTTTCGAAAGAGTTCCCAACACCTACGGTGGAAAAGCAGCCCTATTAGGTCAGTACTCGGACTATTTGGTACGAAAAGTTAAAGCCAATGAAGGTTTAAAAACATACAAGGCTCAAAAAGTTCCTAACAGAAACGCTGCTAAAAACTTAGAGGCCAAAGACAGGCCACAGAAATTGAAGTCAAATTTTATACAAAAAATACACCTGCTGCATAATGAATGAAGAAACGTACGTATGGAAAATTTTTCGCAGCTTCTGGTTAAATTTTTTTATGTTGCAGATGCTCGAGGGAATGTTGAGGAAAAGTTTAGGACCCAATAGCAGACAAATTTTTCCAAAAAGTTCTTGGTATGGCAAGCAATATGCAGTTGCGACAAAAAAGCCAAACATTTGTTACTAATGGCTCTTTAAATACCGAAATTTACATCAAGGAATGTTTACAAAGGAGGATGACTTCTTAATGTGTCCACTTTTTTTTGGCCTGCTTTGGCACACCGTCACTATGGTCTTGAGTGGCACAAGAACAATAATGTGGTATTTGTACCAATAGAAGCAAATCCTCCAAACTGCCTGGAGCTAAGGCAAGTGAAGAGATATTGGGCTCTTGTTTAACAAGAATTGAAGAGCAACAAAAAGGTATCCAAAAGTGTGGTAGATTTTAAACGGAGATGGACAACCTGTTCGAACAAAGAGACATAAAGC
This sequence comes from Calliphora vomitoria, assembly GCA_942486065.2. NCBI lineage: Eukaryota > Metazoa > Arthropoda > Insecta > Diptera > Calliphoridae > Calliphora > Calliphora vomitoria. The sequence continues at coordinate 13,694,935 of OW818031.2, read as the reverse complement.
ACTATAAAAACGTTAATGGAAGGGTTTTCGAAAAAGGTTCAAAATTTCATCATTAGTGATTAGAAGTATAAAGATTTTTTTTTTTTTAAATTATAACTATAATTTCAATCAAATATAAAAAGATTTAAAATTGTAAGTTTAGTGGTTTCATTTTTATTAACATATATGCATGTTAAAAATTTTTCTATCTCAGTCCTTATTAACTTTTGAACAGTTATTGTATATGTGGCCGAGCGTTGTGTGTGGCAGCAAGGAACTTACTTAGACTACTCGAGTCTTCTTTAGTAAAACCTTTGTGGGTAGGTCACACTAAGATATTGTATGAGGTAGGCCTTATCCATCAGGAAAGTATTCCATCTGGAATCTCTGACTATAGGGTCGCGACCTTCAACTTCGGAGCACCCAGTAGAGTTCCCCAGTAGGGATAACCGGTTTGGATCCGCTCAACTGTTAGATGCGTGTGCAGTTTTCACTGATGGATCCAAGATAGACGGCTCTCTAACGATTCCAGAGTCTTCCAGGCAGAGATTTTCGCGAACTGGAAAGTAACAAAGTTGATAAGGGCACACGTACAGGAGGGGTCTACAGTGAATATATACTTGGACAGTCAGGCGGTACTAAAGACTCTAGAATGTCATTTAATTCATTCCAGCCTAGTGGAGGACTGTAGGAGAGCTCTCGAGGAGTTATTGGTACACTACTCAATAAGATTGTGTTGGGTGCCGGGGCACTGTGATATACAGGGAAATGAGGTAGCAGATGAACTGGCTAGACATGATTCTGATCTAGATCATGATACACGGAATCCTTCAGGTCAATTTATGAAGGATTCCGTGACTTTACCAATCAATCCTGGAGCAGTAGGGCGGATTGTAAAGTATATTGGATTGTCACTAAAGTTCCGCTCAAAATTCAATGGATTTATGACAATAAATTTCTAAATTATTCAATATTTCCTTTAAAAATTTATGATTTACTATTTATTGTTGAAATTTAACAAATAAACCAATAATAAAAAAGGTTTAACTCTTTTATATATTTCAAAACGAAGAGAGATACAAATTTTTAAAAAATAAATTGGACTTAACACATTTACATATCATAAAATAGACTTAGCACTTTTGCCTTCTGCGGTAGTATAAGAATGAGAAAAACTAAATATATGACAACTTTTTTTACGCAACCAGTGTATTTTTACTTAGTCTAGGGTTCTTTATTAAAAACTCAATATTCATAAAAAGTAGACTTAGCTCATTTACACACTAAGCTAACGATATTTACTTTTCAAAATCCTTAATAAAAAGTTTCATAGTTTGAAGTGTTAAGATTTAAAATAGAATACTTTTTAACCCTTTAAACATTTTGGATTCATTTATTTACCTTGTTTATTAGAGGTTTAATTTCGATTTAAATTTTAAACAAATAATGGATTAATTGGTTTACAATTTTACCCAAAGTAAGCAACATGGTAAACAAGTTCTAAAAAATTAAATGTTTCTTCTAAATCCTAAGAATTGAAATCACAGTAATCATTCTCGCTACAGAATTCAGCGAATTTATTTTCTTGGAACACCCTAGTGTACTTACAAAAAATTTAAACATTATAATAAATGAATTGAGTATTTTTGAAGAAGCTGAATTCACCAGAATACAACGAAAACTTTACGCACTACTACTAATCACTCTTGCGTCCTATACTTCTCCCAACAAAAATTGTCACTACCAAGTAATGAGTTAAAGTGCCAATATTCTGACACTTTTTATTAACACACACAAACTACGAAACGTTTTGCTTAAATGCAGATACACCCAGAGTCTCTGGCGGGAATAGAACCTGCAACCCTGAGATTTCTAGTCCAGCACACTATATTTAAGTTTATCGGGAGACTTCACAAGCTCCCCTTATAAATATGCGATTACTTTGATATCAATAAAAATAATACTCTTAGAAGCAGTATTCTGTATAAACTGAATGTGCTCATTCAAATGACTTGTTAATAAGCTGTTTTGTATAAAATTTAAAATAAGTCATTATTCTACTACTTCTATGTAATGCACACGGTATCCAATAGTCATTGAAAAGTTAGTTATTCAGTAACTACAAGTTTTCGCCAAGCCACTACCTAACATATAAGCTGCTCAAACCGCCTCCATTTTAATTTGATTAAAACTATTACTAACTCAAATCAATCACACATTACCAGACTGTAGAGTGTTTAAGCGCAGCATTGTACGTATTTGTATAAACATTCAATTTTATTTTCATTGTAAATATGTAGTGCTTTTTCTTCATACTTGTTGTATACATGTCTGAAGATTGAATTAAAATTGTTATAAAAACGAAATATAATTGATGACTCTTAAATTGATTCTTCTTTTTTTTCCATTGTTTCTATTTGTTTTGCGCAAATTGAAAATGGATCAAAGTTAAGAAGAAAACTACAGTAAATTTATTCAATTAAATTTGGAATTTTTCATAAAAATTTAATTATGTATTCAGTAACCATCTCAAAATGATGAAATACTAGAAGTTACCATTTTAAAATTTGTTTATATGACAAGATGCAGCTAACTTTAATGTCGATAAGTGAAATAATTTAAAATATTAAAAAAAAAAGTACCATTAGGAAAAAAAGTACCAAATCCCCTTTTCCTCCTTGAACACCCCTCAAGTTTGAAATTTAAAAATATTCCATTTTGCCAAAATTGTTTATGCTTAAAGACATGCCTCAAACGATTAAAATCTGTGTTAATGTTCGAATTTCGAATTTCCAAAAAGTACCAAACTTATATTTGTTAATTTTTTATAAGTAAAGAATATGATTTAAAATTTGTTTGTGTGCTTATTGGTTTAAAAAATACATATGGTGCCAAAAATGTACCAAAATACAGTTTTTACCCGTTTTCTCCCCTAAAGAGTCCGAATTTTTAAAAAGTACCAGACACCTGTCAGCTTATTTTTTAAATTGAGTAACATGATATTGTAAGTTTTTTTGCATCTTTATTAGTTTTGAAGATATAAGGTTACCGAATTTACCCTTTTTTAGCCCCTAAACGTTAGAATTTCCAAAAATCCCTTCTTATCGGATCGTTTTGGGGAGGGAGGAACCCACAGTTAAAATTTCATGATTAGGCGAATTTTTGTCATGAAAATTGTACATGTATCCACCAATGCATTGTCCTGGTGAAAAATAAGTTTTTTCAAATTCTCATTAAATCGTTGGCATACTGCTTTACCCTTTTGAAGGTAGTCAATGTGGATTATACCTTGAACATCCCAAAAAATGGTCGTCATGACCTTGTTGGCTGACTAATCCACCTAGGCTTCTTTGTCGCAGATTCATCCCGAGAAACTCAATGATTTGACTGCTGTTTGGTCTCATGTGTGTGTTGTGGTGGATCCACGTTTCGTCCACGTAGATAGAAACAGCGCAAAAACTCGTCCATTTTGAATTTTGATGGTTGAATAACGCCAAACACTCCTGCGAAGTTGTCACACGATTGCGTTTGTGGTCGACTATAGGCAACGCGGCACCCATCTTTCTGAAAGCTTTCTCATAACCAAATGATCATTCAAAATTGAAAGCAATGAGCCATGAGAGATGCCTATGTCTTCTACAATCTCTCCCATTGTCAATTTCCGATCGGCCAACGGGTGTAGAGACCTCAACTGGGCGTCCTGAGCATTCGGCAACTTCCGTGCTTGTACGGCCACAACGGAATTCACTAAGCCATTTGTATACCATTGAAATTGATACTGCAGAGTTTTCATATTATTTATCAAGCTTAGCTTTGGTTTGAGTAGTGGTTTTTTCTAAAAAAAAATAAAGCTGAATGAGCAGACGAAATTCTCTTTTTTTCAATTTCTCCTTAAGTCACGAGGTAGTGTGCTATCAATGGCTGTCAAACACAAACTAAATGGCGCAGCTTGTTCAAATTTTGACAGGAGTCAACTGATACATGCCTGTTGACAGGAGAAGTGATGCCCTTGCAGTTAAAAAGCGGGAAGTTCAAAAGGTCACGGACTTATTGACCCGGCCTCGAACTTATTTTTGTTAATGCTACTTGTTATTTTCTAGAAACTGTACGAGTAAAACAAAACGAAAATAAACTGTTTTACAACATTTAATTAAATTATTTTACTGGCTAGAAGCTTCTGTTTTTAGATTTTCTTCGATGGAGGTCCTTATAACACTCCAACAGTAATCTGCCATTATATCATCATACCACCGACCTTGGTATCTATCTTCCATCACTTTAAAATCATGATGGAAACGTTCTCCTTGTTCTTCGATATACGATCCAAGAATTTCAGGAAAATTGTTTGTGCTAAACTAAATCGTAGCAGCTTTAAAGTAGTTTTTCTGTACTCAAACCATAAGAACCAATTTGAAGTGTAATGGACACATCCAAGATGTGTAATGGACAATCCATGTATACGACAAATCTGCTCGATGTTGATTCGTAGGAGATGGTGCGTCACCTGAGTACAGAGGTCTTTTATCAGACATTTTTCTTTTATTCATAACATGAAATTTAACCACATAAAAATATCAGTCATCAAAGTGGTTTTTCGGTTCTGTCCACTTTATAGGTACACCAAATTTCAAATAACTACGTTTACTGCTATCCCAGTGTCTTAAATGTTCACTACACACTTATTTAGGATTATTCTGAGCCTTAATCTCAATCTTAAAGTAATTGAAATACGTGCTTCTCACTAAGTCTGTGACAACTTTCTTTGTGATGAGGAAATAATGCTAAAATCAATTTATTTATAGAAAATAGATTACGAAAGGGGCACACGAATTTACTTATGACTAAGGAATAACAAGAAGGAAAGGCTCTCATTTTTTCTACAACAAATTCTCTCACTTCTCACATACAAAAAGTATGTGTATTCAACACAATTGAGAGTTAACTTCAAAACTTTTTCTTTAAAATTGCAATTTTAACACATTTTTTCACAATATTTTAATTTTTTTTTTTCTACAAATTTAAACCATTAAACATGTATATTTTTCACAAACATATTTGGGGTTGAAATTGAAACTGAAAAAACACTTTTGTAAAATTTCGTATTAAAAATTAATAAAAAAAGTCTAATAAAGTTAAATTTTTTATAATTTTATAAAGTCGCTTTTTAAAACTATGGTGAAAGTGGTTTGAAGTTCAAACTTTGAACACCAATACATATAAACAAAATGTTAATACATTCTTAGAATTAGGTTTTTCTGACAGCGTATCACTTCTTGTTATTCTTTGCTTACGACAGCAATATTGAAAAACAAGTAAGAGAGCTATATTCGGCTCTGCCGAATCTTATATAACCTTCACCAAATTATACTGTAAAATAAAATTTGAAAAAAAAAAATTAATTTTTTTTTCGAAATTGTTTTTAAAAAGTTGTTACCAATTTTTTTAAATGTTTTTTTTAAATTTATTAGTGAAATAAATTTATGACAAAAAAATGTTTTTTGTGAAAAAAAAAATTCGGGTTAAAAAATATTTTTCCCAATTTTGACCCATTGTAGGTACAACTTATTATATGACCTTATATACATCATTGCAATGGACTTTGAAATATCTATCATTAGATATCCATATTGTGTATATTTATGATTTAGTAATCGAGATATATTTAGATCAACAATAGGCCAAAAATAGAGGTTGTCTCGAATTTTTGCTCATATCTCCGTTATTTATGGACGGATTTTGCTAATTTTAAATATAAAACTTCTCGAAAGCATGTATGACCGAATTATTGAAGATTTGGATACCGAAGACATCTGGGGTCTTCAGAAAATTGATTTCAACAGACAGACAGGCGGACATGGCTATCTATAAGGATCCAGAATATATATACTTTATAGGGTCGGAAAATGATATTGTGGAAATTACAAACGGAATGACAAACTTACATATATGCTTCTCACGAAGGTGAAGGGTATAATTAAGCTACACATAAGGACTGAGATAGAAAAATTCTTAAATGACATATGTATATGTTCATATGAAACCACTTAACTTACAATTATGATTTTTTTTATTTTATTGAAATTATTAAGGACTGAGATCGAAAAATTCTTAACACACGTTTTTCATTAAAACTTTTAACAGAAGTATTATTTAATTTTTTTTTATCAAGTTACCTTTGTAAAGCATGTCAGTTATTATGTTTAATGTCAATTATGTTCATTTGTTGTTAATCTGATTAAAATGAGTGACCAGAAAAAAGTGCGTACTAAAATTATTAAATATTTTCAACAAAACCCAACTTAATCCTACAAAAAGTTGGCCAAACAATCTGATTCCAATGGTATTAAACAGTATCGAGAGAACTTGTCCGTTGATAGAAAACCTGATTCAGGTAGAAGGAATGGTCCACATGATGTTTCTAAAGCCAATAAATAGAAAGCATTTTCAAAAGAGTTCCCAACACATCCGGTAGGAATGCAGTCCGGTTAGCTCAGTACTCGGACTCTTTGATACGAAAAGTTAAAGCCAATGTAGGATTAAAAATATAAAATGCTCAAAAAGTTCCTGACAGGAACTCTGCTATAAATTTGGAGGCCAAAGACAGAGCACGGAAATTAAAGTAAAATTTTATAAAAAAAATATACCTGGTGCATAATGGATGACGAAACGATAGCATCCTGTCACTATGGTAAGAAAGGACTTGAGTGGTACAGGAACAATAATGTGGTATTTGTACCAAGAGAGGCAAATCCTCTAAACTGCCTGGAGTTAAGGCCAGTGGAGAGATATTGGGCGCTTGTTAAAAGAGAATTGGAGAGTACAAAAAGGTGTGGTAGATTTTAAACGGAGATGAACTACCTGGTCGAACAAAGTGACAGAAAGAACTATAAAAACCTTAATGGAGGGGTTTCCGAAAAAGGTTCAAAATTCCATCAATAGTGATTTGAACTATAAAAATATTTTTTTTTGTAAATTGTTACAATAATTTCAATCAAATGAAAAAAAATCAAAACTGTAAGTTTAGTAGTTTCATTTTTATTAACATATATGTATGTTACAAATTTTTCGATCTCAGTCCTTATTACCAATTTACAAAAAAATATTATTTTTATAGTTCTAATCACTAGTGATGAAATTTTAAAAATTTTTCGGAAACCCTTCCATAATTTATAGAGATTTGTTTGAACACGTAGTCCATCTCCGTTTAAAATCTACCACACTTTTGGACTCATATTTTCTGATCTTCAATTCTCTTTTAACAAGAGCACAATATCTTTCCACTGGCCTTAGCTAAAGGCAGTTTGCCTCTCTTGGTACAAATACCACATTAATGTTCTTTTACCAAATCAGGTCAAAAATAAGTGGACACATTAAGAAGTCGGATGAATAGAAGCATCCTCTTTTTTAAACATTCCTTGATGTTAATTTAGGTATTTATAGAGCCCTTTGTAACAAATGTTTGGCTTCTTTTGCCGCAACTGCATATTGCTTGCCATATAAAGAACTTTTTGGAAAATTTTCAGCTTTTTGGTCCTAAACTTTTCTACATTCCCTCGTGCATCAGCAACATATAAATTTTGACCCGGAAGCTGCGACAAATCTCCCCGAACATACGTTTCGTCATCAATTATGCAGCAGGCATATTTTTTGTATAAAATTTGACGTGCTCTGTCTTTGGCCTCTAAATTTATATCAGAGTTCTTGACAGGAACTTTTTGAGTCTTGCTTGTTTTTAAACCTGCATTGGCTTTATTTTTTCGTACCAAATAGTCCGAATACTGAGCTAACCGGGCTTCTATTCTACCGGATGTGTTGGGAGCTCTTTTGGAAATGCTCTCTATTTATTGGCTTTAGAAACATCATGAGGACCATTCCTTCTAGCTGAATCAGGTTTTCTATCAACGGAAAGTTCTCCCGGTACTGTTTAATAGGATTGAAAACACCTTGACGCCAGTTTGGCCAACTTTTTGTAAGACCAAGTTGGGTTTTGTTGAAAATATTTAATAATTTTAGTTCGCACTTTACTCTGGTCACACATTTTATTCAGATTAACAAGAAATGAATATAATTGACATTAAACATAATAAGTGACAGGTAACAGGATCAAAAAAAATTAAATAATACTTGGGTAAAAGTTTTAATGAAAAACGTGTGTTAAAAATTTTTCAATCTCAGTCCTTAGGAACAAAATTTAAAACATTATTCGTGTTGACCTGTGATATTTGTACTACTTAGGATCTATTACTAGGAATAATACCATACAAGGCCTTATTTTAAATACACCGAAATTTAAGTGAATATTCATTGGGGAGTATGATTCAATGATGTTTTTAATAAGTTAATGAATTCATAAAAAAATTACACACAAACACAGAAGAATTATGTTTAAATGAAAACGGATGAAATGAAATAAGAAATAACGAACCTGAAATTAAATAAATCTCTGACTTGTGTGAGTAGAGCAAAATTGAAACGATTCATGGAATCCAAATGTGTATCATGGTGAGTCGTCAAGTATTCCTCCAAAGTACCAGTGTGATTTTTATTGGTAATCTGGGTAAGAATGTAATAGAAATAAAGACGTTTAGTTATTTTAGGTCAGAGTTTTATATTTTATGAGAAATTAATCAAAAATTGGTTATCGTTAGCCCTAAAATACTCTTTCATGTCGACTATCATTAATTCTTAGACTAAAACTTCTTACCACTACTAAACATCGCACTTTGGCCAAGTCCATATTCATGCGTCTTAATGTCGTCGATGTGGTTCGGTACCAGTCGGCCACTTCAAATCCCCCCTTACGTGTGAAATAACCAATTTCCGTCATATTCAATTCGCCACCATACTGCAGACCTGGATTCCTATAAAAACACACCACATAAATGCAAAGTTTTACTCTAATCCTTTTAACAATAAATCCCTTCATTTAATACATAGAAAAGAAAATTTAATAATTTTTTTATTTTCTTTGTTTTAGATGTTTGAATGTAGAATTTAAAATGAATGTCATTAACTGGATTGAGTTTCATTCAAGTAAATAAAAAATATTTAATATTGACTTGATTTAACTTTTCCATTGATCATCTGCTGGCAAAAAAAAAAGAAAAAAAAAAAAGAAAAAAAAAAAATATCCATACACAGGAAAGAAAGTGGAAAAAAACTCTATTAAAAAAATGAACAAAAAAAGAAAAATAAATAAAAAACGGCAACAAACATGCCTTTTGCAACTATTTAAACATTCAGTGCAACAATGATGTCTAATAAAAACTTTCTTGTTTTTTTCCTCTCTTTTGCTCTCACTCTTCCTCTGTCTCGTATATAAACATAAGGGTGGTCCTTAGTTTGAACTCTTTGGATTTCTCCGTTATCTAAAAATCAAATCCAGAAAATTTGGCCGACAAAATTTTAAGTTTTGTGTTCTGGTTTAAAGGTCAGTCAATATTTTCCAAAAAATTTTAAAAATTAAATGTTAAAAGAAAATCCATTTTGTAACTTTGTTAACCCATTATAATTTGATACCAATAAAAAACTAAAACTTCAAGCTTATTTCAAATCCCAAATTTTACATTTTCAAAATTTTTTTTTAACGAAATTTTAAAAAATTATATACACTAGCGGTATTCAAAATGTAGTGTAGTTACTCTAGCAATGTAGTAAAATAGCAGTTTAGTAGAAACCAAAAACAATATACATTGGAACTTCATTATTACTTCTTTACACTTTTGCTTTTTAAACTATTTGAGGTAATTTTGTATTTGATATTTCATATCTGATTTTGGAAGAAATTCAATATTATTATACCCTTCACCATGAGTGGCAAGTAGAGATGCCAAACGGGGAATTTCGGGATTTTCCAAGTACCGTTTTTTATAAATAATGAGTGGGGCCTTGGAAAATTAATTTTTCATCATATTTATCCGTAAGTTAGCTCGACCAACATGAAAATATTTCGATTACTCAAAGGCTAAAAGATATTATTATTAAATGTAAATGCCCCCAAAATAACAATAACGAAACCAAATTATAATGTAGATTTGCAACTTGCAAAAGAAATAGATAATTTTATTTCTGAAGTAACAAGATGAAAATACTTGCAGATCCAAACAGTAATTTTATGAAGATGGTTTTAGATACTTAAAAGACTGCATCAGATCTATACGGTACTTTTTTTTTTGTAAAAAAAAGTACCAAAAAGATGGATTAATGTTGGTACTTTTTTTTACAAAAAAAAGTACCGTATAGATCTGATGCAGTCTTTTAAGTATCTAAAACCATCTTTACAAAATTGCCTTTCTAATGAAACTGTTTGCATGGCTTCAGAGAAAACATATCAGCAAAAAAGCTAAAAAGTGGTTTCAGGACAATAATGTCCCTTTACTGGAATGGCCCGCACAGCCCCCAGATTTAAACTCCATCAAACATTTTTGAGCAGATGTTAAGAATAGGGTATCCGAAGTCAAACCGACTAGCAATAATGAACTTTGGGTCACAGTGCAACAGGCCAGCCATTCAATTTCATTACAGTTTTGCCAGAACTTGGTCAATTCCATGGGAAGACTCTGCAAAGCATTCACTTCCAACAAGGATAACGCAACTAAATATTAAAAACCGTACGTAAGGACTACTATTCACATTACAACCACAGTAAACAATATTAATGCAATTGTAATATTTTTGCTTTTAGGTCAAGATGAGCAGTGCTGTTATTTTGACAGATTATTTTTTGGAAAAAGTTGAATTTTTTGTATTAATTTGAATTTAAATTAAATTATTTTTCTTTTTATCGTTCTTTATACATATTTTTTACATTTTGCATAAAATTACAAAACCTTTTTTTGAAATAAATAAGATTTCGTTACCTATTTAAAATCAGGTATACTAGTGGTCCAAATGACCCTCAACTTTTAAAATCACGAAATCCAAATTCAATTTGAGAGTCATTTTGTCCCCAAGTACTCTTAAGGGTTAATTTCCATATTTGCACTGTTATTGTATATTTAAGACCTTATGTTATATTTTTATCAAGTTTCATTAAAATCGGCTCAAAAATATATAACATTTCGCTATCTTTCATTAAGAAATTCCAAATAATGCTAAATTTTACCTTTGACCTTCACCATTTAAGGGTTAAAGTTGTACGATTTTAGTAACACTTTTGAAGTATATCTAAAATTATCTGAACTATAAGATTCTGTATAGGTTTTACTTAAAATTTGTAACAGTAAGGAAAATATGACCAACAAAATATTTTTTCCCGAAAATCACTAAATTTAAATCGTAGGTACGGAAAAACTGTAAGAGGTATTGATATAATTTTTTCATATTTTTATTCTCTATTATAATCTCAATAAATCCCAATGTGATGATCAAAAAATTCTGAAATTTTTTTAAAAAAATTTTTAAAAATTTGAAAATGGAGGTTTGAAACTGCCGTTAAAAACAATAAATTTTTTTTGCCATCCCTGCGAATAGGGTAACGGTATCCTACAAAGACAAAAACTCATACAAATGTAAATACAAAAATATATTTAAACTAAAAATTAGCTTTTATTTTAATATTTCTTAAAATATGTTAATTTTGTTCCCACATTTCTTGTTCAAGTGGCCTGAGACTCGTTAATGGTCTGGGGAATTTTTAATAACTTTAACATTTTTTAACCAATTTTTGTCTTTTATATCATATTAGAACGACAATTACGTACACATTTCGATTCTTTTACATTCGATTGCAAAACTGATTACTGAGTAGCAAAATTTTTACAAAAACTGAACAATTTGACCCAAAGGACATGTAGGTTTAATCTCAAAAAGATATTTTTTAGTGTAAGTTTCATTAATATAAATATATCTACATATTTCTGTAACATAATGCAGAAAGTTAAGGAGTTTCACAAATTTATTTCATATAAATAGTAAAATTTTGCATATATCTGACCTTTGACCTCGATGCGTGTCCCGAAATCGTTGTCCGATTTGCCTCAAATTTTCAGTATTAAACTTTTAGACCTGGCACTCTTCAAAATTCGAACACAAATTTTTTCCATACAACAGATTGTCACTCTACTGTATATAGATAGATAAATCCAACATTGCCTCCTTCGAAAACTAAATTTCTTTTTGTTTTAGATTTTCGTAGAGACTTTTCACAATCTTAGGGCCGTTTTCTCATTAGGTTATTATCTTTTTTCCCAACGAAAAACTGCAGATTAAAGAAATTTGGTTTTCTCAATGTCTTATTTGCTTCTATTCTATCGCAAAGCTAACCCGACCGTACAGATAAATAAATAACAGCTGACTGCTGTTCATAGTTTTTATGTGTTTGTGTTTTTGTAAACGAAATTAAATAGATTTTATAAAAAAAAAGTTTAATAACATTAATTTGATGGAGGACGAACAAAAATAACATGAGTTCCAAGTGAATGCTGAAAGAGTTTATCATGCCAGCCCTAACTACTTGGCAGACATGGAGGATAATGCATTTTTCAAAAGATTCCGGCTTTCGATGGCCACATTAAACATCTGATTTATGTAAACATGTTGTCACTTGAAGGCAGGGTTCCCACCTTTCACATCTATTTTGAGAGGTATTGCCAACAGAAAATAATGTTTTTTGTCGGTATATTGAGAAAGCCAAAATTGTTATTTGTTTATCGGCCTAATAAATTTATGTCGACATTTAGTAACAGACAGTTTGTCGATACATTAAGAAAACCGTCCTTAAACTATTAAACTACCTAATAATCAAAAATTTTTTAGTATTTTCTGGCATAAAATTTAAATGTCTCAATCCATGTGTCTCAATTTTTTTAGGATCTGGAAGGAAGTGCGGATATATTTCTCTAAATGTTTTTACTATACATAGAAGTTTAAAATTAATATTTTTTCCATTTGATATTATGTAAGTATTACTTATTTAAAATACATTTCAGATTGATTTTTTTGAGATGCTAATTTACGATTTTTTTGATAAAAATTTTGTTACATTTTCCAATATATTTTATTGATGAAATACAAGCCAGTTATCATTGAGCATCTAGACAAGAAAAATTAAGATGCATACATAACAAGTAAGATAGCTATATTCGGTTGTGCCGGATCTTATCACCAAATTATACTTTGAAATAAAAATTTTAAATATTTTCAGGTAATGAAAAAAATGTTTTTTTTTAAGTTTCAATTTAAAATTTTTTATTTGAGTTTTTTAGTAAAAAAAAATTGTATGGCAAATTTTTTTTTTTCAAAATAATTTTTTTAATATTTAAAAAAGAATTTAATTTTTTATGATAGAAATTTTTTTTTTTTTTTTTTTTTTTGTGAGAAAAAAAAACCGATTTCCTCCCATTGTATGTCCGACTAACTATGGCGTAGATGCAAAAGTCTTTGAAATATCTATTATTGGATATTCATCAAATTGTCTACATTGTTACGAATGTGCAATAGCGATTTGTATTTAACGGTGTGTAATGACTGCCTGCAGCATTCATCATGTTTATAAACACGTCCATCAGTAGAAGCTTCTACTTATCAACAATGTTGATAGCATGCAGTTATTAGCACTGTTTAAAAGTATGGCAGCACTAAATGTTTAAGCTGCTAACATTGACATTGAAAGTTCTAGAATTCGAACCTAGTAGTTTGTCTGTTAAGAGCATTGTAGAAGATTCCCGAAAGATGGCGTGTGTATAAATAGTGGCAGAGTTTGCAGTCGTGAGTCGAGTTGATCATAGGCGCTGTTAGAGTTAACATCAACTGTCTTGTACATTTAAGTTTGTACATTATAAAGTGTGTGTGCATTTCTGCGAATTGTTAAACGTGTAAATAGACACTGAGTGACTATTTGAACTGTTGTTGTTGCAGATTTTAAATGAATAAAGAGTTGTTACAATTTTAAACTACTAAAACTACTTTTATTTGCAATCAAAGGTATCCGGTTTATTTAAAGAAAATAAACCAACGTTTTAAAAAGGTTAAAACGTAGTAATATTAATGACTTACCCCTATATGCATAAAAAATTTTTAAATTTATAAAAGGTTTATAAAACAAAATTTCCATACAAAATTTGAAAAATTTAAAAATTGTTTATGCATATGGGAGTTAATATATAGATCAGAAATCGGTAAAAAATCGAGGTTGTTCTGGTTTTTTCCTTATATCTCAGACCTTTGTGGCACGATTTTCTCGATTTTAAATACCAACCGAACCTATAGCGGATATATCGATGTATGTAGCCTAGTTGGGGGCAACGGCAAGTTGATAAATTACAAACGAAATGAAAAACTTGCCACTCATGTTGAAGAGTATAAAAATAGCATAAGAATGAAAATGTATGAAAAAAAATATGCAGTTATGAGTAAAATATGCAAAAATATGCTATAAAAAGCTAAATATATAAAAAAATATGCACTAACAAATCGATGCCAAAATTCTTAAAATTATCTGAAACGTATTAGCTCTCTAACCCGCAAGAGTGCCTCAAGGCAAGCTTTACTAAACAGCAATTATCTCAAAAAGTAATCATAATTTTTATACCCTACACCACCATAGTGGGGAGGGTATAATGGATTTGTGCAGATGTTTGTAACGCTCAAAAATATTAGTCTAACACCCACCTTAAAGTATACCGATCGACTCAGAATCACTTTCTGAGTCGATTAAACGATGTCCGTCCGTCTGGCTGGCTGGCTGGTTGGCTGGCTGTCCATGTAAAGCTTGTGCGCAGAGTACAGGTCGCAGTTTTAAATTTGGTACATATCATTTTTTCTGCCCAAGGACGATCCCTATTGAAACTGGCTGAAATCGGTCCATTATTTGACCTAGCCCCCATACAAATGTTCTCCCGAAAGTGGATTTTATTCGTCACAAATGTTTAATTTATATAGGTATCTACACAAGTTTTTGTCCAAATAAGTTTTATATATAGGGAATTCATGTCACTAAATTTGATTATGATCGGTCCATAATTAGTCATAGCTCCCATATAAGGCCTGCTTCCGATAATCACTTTAACGAGCATAAATCTCCTACAAATGTTGGTATTCAACATAAATAACTTTCATATAAACATTAATCACGTGACCAAATTTCGTGGTGATCTGTCCATAATTTGTCATAGCTCCCATATAAGGCCCACTTCCGAAAATCGCTCACGAACATAAATTATTGAAATTTTGAAAGAAAAATGTTTTTGCTCATTTACTTAGTGTAGGGTATTATCTGGTCGGGCTTGACCGGCCATACTTTCTTACTTGTTTTTTTTTTTAAATTTAACGTTGACTTTAGTTACAGTTTTGTTAACATTTCTCCAGAGTACGAAATGCATTCTGACTTTTAGTTTTTGTTTTTTCATAATCTTATCTCGTGCAATTTAAATCAAAGTTTTACTAAGTTTTAGTCACCCGATCTATTCAAAATCTATATTTTTTTAAAGGTAAGATATTCTTCTATCATTCTATGAATTTTTAAATATTAAACAATTAACAAAAAGTTTGTTGAGAAGGCAAAAACTAAGAGGTGCCTCAGGGCACTGTTGCGGAATGCGGCTAAATTTATCGGCGTGTTATATTGTATAGTTTTTTACTTTTTTGTTATATAAAAAAAATTATAGGAATGGCAGTGAGAGACCGCTGTCGGATTAAATTATCCGCCTTGACTCATGATCAGTTGGTACTCCTCAAGAAGATACACAGCCAGGAAGTTCGAAAAATGGCGAAAAAGCAAAACATCCAGTTAATGACGTCCGTTAAGACAATATCAACCACTTTCCAATCTGCTTAGGCAA
This sequence comes from Calliphora vomitoria, assembly GCA_942486065.2. Classification (NCBI taxonomy): domain Eukaryota; kingdom Metazoa; phylum Arthropoda; class Insecta; order Diptera; family Calliphoridae; genus Calliphora; species Calliphora vomitoria. Next base: position 13,679,177 of record OW818031.2, on the reverse strand, counting down.
AAAATATGGTGCAAACTATGCAAAAAGTTGAAAACACAATGTGTTTGCTCAAAATGCGATCTTCATTTATAGTTCTCAAATGCCAAAAAGTCGTTTTATGAGCATCATCGTAGAAAGTAAAACATATTTTTTACTTCTTGTATCTTTTTCATTAGTTTTTCAATAAAATCGTATCATAATTAATTGTTTTTTACACCTGAACCGGCAACAATGCCCTGAGGCACTCTTCACTTTTTTGCAGCTGGTTCCTAAACTTAATTTGCAAATTAGTTTCTGATGGCTGTTCTGAGTTTATTGGGTCATAATTAGCCAAATAAAAGTTATTCGATAACTTATTTTTAGCTTTTTAAAGTAACTTACTCTTATGTTTCTAACAAGCATTTCAAAAATTATGATATTGCACATTTGTGGTTGTCCGCTTATTACAAACAAACAAGCTAAAATTTTCAGGATTTGATTTTTAGATGACTAAGAAAAATTTAGGATCTTGGAAGCATCGCAAATCTAGAAAGAGCAAAACCAAGGCCATGCTAATAAACCTACATATGTATGGATGTTTGTTTATCAGCATGTATTTAGATAGATGAATCCAAATTTACGTATGTTTATACATAGAAATATATTTTTAAAATACATAGAGTAGAAGTAGTAGTAGTAGTAGTAGAATATAGAATGAACGAACATTGTTGGAACATACCAAACATCGTATAACAAGTAGTAATCCATCTTTTGAAGTGTATTATAATCATCCGACTCTGTTGATGTAGAGTTTGTTAGTGAAGATGGTGATGTTGATGGTGGCATTATGTTGGCTGAGGGTAAGAATGGTGGCGTAGTGGCACGCATACGTCGTTTTGCCAATATTAACTCTGTATTTATATTGATGTTGAGTTTTTCAAGGAACTTTTCAATAATCTCTGTGTCATCCTCATCTGTTACCCCAGCACGACTGGCATTCGAAGAAGCAGTCAACTTTTCGTCTACGATACGCTGTTGCTGTTGCTGGCGATTACCAGCAGTCTTTGATGTGGATACGGATGAGGATGAGGCTAAAGTGGTTGGTGTGACTTTGTTTTGTACGCCAGTACCGGATGTGGAGGCGCCAACAACATCCGATGGGTATGTGGATAATTTTTTAACTTGTAGCATCATTGTAGCATTGCTGCCGTTGACAATTTCCTCCTTGGAGCTTTTACCAGTGCTTTCTATATCATCCGCATCATCGATTTCAGTTTGTCGATTAAATACATAATCCTCCAACAACAACCAGTGATACATGGAGTTAAAAAAAGCCTTATTTGAGGCCTGTTGATGTTCAAGTTGTTGTTGATGAAAATGAAAATGAGTAGTAAGTAAGTATGTAAGTAAAAACGTAGAAACGTTGAATGACATAAGCAGACATGGACAAATGTATCGATTCACTCATCCAGACACGTACATAGTAGATGTGGAAGACGACGACATAGGCAAACAACATCACAGTTAAAGTGTATTAGTAGCAGTAGAACAGTTAAACATCATTATTGTGTGACACACCATGCAAACATAAATGTTTAATATCCGTTTCCGTTTTTTTTTATTTATTTTTTTTAACAGTAAACAAGTAAAGTAGTGCAGCATTTATATTGTATAGATAGATAGATTTTTATGTCATAGATTCCATCATATTTGTTGATAAACACAAGGAAGCATTTAATAAAGAAACAATGGCAAAAATATAAGAAATAGATTATAAATAATTTAATGGTAAGTAATCAAAATGTGTGTGTGTGTAGCAGTTTAACTTGATGATTATTTTCAAAATGATGTCAGAAATTTAGTTAGACGATTGAAAATAATTGATGTGATTCAGGAAAAGAAAATATAGGAATTTCTTTCTTAGCAGTGGTATATTTACATATGTTTGAATGAAGTGTGGGAAATTGTAGGGAGGAAACAACAACTTTTTGACAAGTCATCAGACCTTACTCGTTTACAAATTTGTTAGAACTTAGTACACTGATTCTTATGTTATTCAGCTGTGCCGAATTTTAAATAACTACCTTCCACCTAAATATACCCAGCAGTTTGAAAAGAGCCAATTGGTAACCTTACACTAGCTATATTACTACTTCTACAACAAACTAGTTCGCTTTGGCTGCTATAGTGGCAGTTAAATTGTTATCATTAGCACTACAATTTGCCAGCGTATTCAGTAACAAACAATAGTCGGATATTCGCTTTAAGTTTTTTAAAATAAATTCAAGTAAAATATAAATCCTATAAAATATATCACTTCGATGGCCACATGTAATGATGATTGTGGCCGTTGGTATTTTCGTTCTCTCTAATGATGAAAAAAAGCAAAAAATTGAGTAAACTCACGTGTAATTCTTAATAAGAAATAGAGAGCAGTACAAATAAGATCTCTGTAGCTTAGTGATTAGAAATTCACCAGTCAATAACGGTGCGAGTCGGTTGAAAATTCACTAGTGGTAGTTCTCAGTGGCTAACTAATTCGATGTAGCGGAACTAGTTGAATGAACTGCAGGGTTGTGAGAACTACAGATACTAAATTTCAATTATATCGAGAAGTTCCCATGCTATCATTGAAACATATATAAGTCTTTAATCGTGTAATGGCTCACATTTAAGGAAAACTTTTGGAAAAGGAAGTTTAACTGTGCTATATCCTGTTTTGATATTGGGTGAAAGACTTAAAAATGCGTGATTTACATACATGGCAGATCTTGTAAACCAGGCTTTTGTTTTTAATAACTTATATATCATTTTGAAGGGAACACATCTGTCATTTATTCTCACTTAGTTATTGAACATTATAATGTAAACAACAAAGTGTTTTTGCTTCTAAAACGTCAAACTTTGTGCCAACAAAAGACAATATGCGGGAAGATTTGCTTTACTTTCAATTTGAAAAAGAGCGCCGCCGAAGCACACCGATTGCTCAACAAAGTTATGATGAATATGTTACATCATTTTCAACGTACGAGATATGGTTTGTTCGCTTCAGAAGTGGTGATTTTGACACGGAAGACGGAGATCGCTCAGGCCAAATAAAAATGTTTGAAGACCTAGAATTGAAAGCATTACTCCATGAATATTGTTGTCAAACTTAACAGGAGATTGCAAAATCATTGGGAGCTACTCAAGCAGCAATTTTAAAAAGTTTAAGAGCAGCAGTATGCATCAAAAACAGGAAAATTGTGTACCATACGAATTGTAGCCGAAAAACATTGAAAAACGATTTTGCATGTCTGAAAGGATGCTTAAACGCTATAAACCAAATATCCATGGCGCCAATGTAAGTCTCTGTATTTGATGGGAGCAAAATTTGATATGAGGAATCTGTACAGAACCATCTACTTAGTTTAAAGCGAGCATTGGCCGAAAAGCGCCCAGAATATGCGGCCAGAGTTTAAACCGTAATATTTCCATCATGACAACGCTAGGTCACATGTTGCAATAACTGATAAAAAGTATTTAGAATGAAGACCAGACTGAAGCAAAACACTCTCTATGGGATACGCTTCACTTCAGAACAGAGTATCCGATATTGGCTTGATTCTTTCATGGCCTCAAAAGAAGAGCAGTTCTTTTGCCGTGGAATCCATATATTGCCAGAGAGATGGGAAAAATTTGAATTAAAAAAAGGCGATTTTTCGTTGGTCATACAAAATGTTGGCCAAACAATCAAATGGAAAATAGTTTGATAGCAGAAACTATTTCCCATGTTATTAAACAGTACCGGGAGAACTTGTCCGTTGATATAAAACCTCGTTCAGGTAGAAGGAATGGTCCACATGATGTTTCTAAAGCCAAAAAAATAGAAAGCATTTTCTAAAGAGCTCCCAACACCTCCGGTAGGAAAGCAGCCCAGTTAGGTCAGTACTCCGACTATTTGATGCGGAAAGTTAAAGCCAATGAAGGTTTAAAAGCATACAAGGCTCAAAAAGTTCCTCACAGGAACTCTGCTAGAAGTTTAAAAGCCAAAGACAGAGCACGGAAGTTGAAGTCAAATTTTATAAAAAAATATTCTTGCTGCATAATGGATGACGAAACGTATGTTCTGACAGATATTTTGCAGCTTCCGGGTAAAAATTTTGATGTTGCTGATGCTCGAGGGAAAATTGAGGAAAATTTTAGGACCCAAAAGCAGACAAAATTTCCCATAAAGTTCTTGGTATTGCAAGCAATATGCAAATGCGCTAAAAAAGCTAAACATTTGTTACAAAGGACTCTATAAATACCGAAATTTGCATCAAGGAATGTTTACAAAAAAGGATGTTTTCATTCATAAGAATTCTTAATGTGTCCACTTATTTTTGGCCTGATTTGGCTTCCTGTCACTATAATAAGAATGGTCTTGAGTGGTACAAGACCAATAATGTGGTATTTGTACCAAGAGAGGCAATTTCTCCAAACTGCCTGGAGCTAAGGCCAGTGGAGAGATATTGGGCTCTTATTAAAAGAGAATTGAAGAGTACAAAAAAGGTGTCCAAAAGTGTGGTAGATTTTAAACGCAGATGGACAACAAAACAAACAAAGTGACATAAAGCACTATAAAAACCATAATGGAAGGGTTTTCGAAAAAGGTTCAAAATTTCATCATTAGTGATTAGAACTATAAAAATATTTGTTTTGTAAATTGTTACAATAACTTCAATCAAGTAAAAAAGGATTCTGTGGTTTCATTTTTATTAACATATATGTATGTTAAAAATTTTTCGATCTCAGTCCTTAGTTGTTGATACCGTGGGGACCAGGTACATCCAAAGAACGCCTATTTTTTATGTAAAATTCAACTTTAGGGCAAAAAATTCTCAAAGCGCATATTCAATATCAAAATATTGCAGCCCATTTTTGATGATCAAATGTGTTCTTAATTATTCTGTAAAGGATTCCGTTAACCCTGCCCCTGGTATGGATATTATAGCCAAAAAACCAAAAAATTTATATTTTTAGGATTTGCGGGATTTCTGATTAAAAATTTCAAAATTTGTTTTTATTTTTCCACATTTTCAATAGAAAAATCTAAGTAACTATGAAATTTCATTAAAAAATATTCATAAATAAAAATTTAATTTCAATTTGAAAATTTGGTATATTTACAAAAACGTAATAATTTTTTCTCAAAATTTCATGGTTCCAATCTAAATTTAATATATGTTATTAATCAGTAATAGCTCATATTGGAGAAAAATCTTTGGAAATGAAAGATGATTTTTGGTGGGAATCGAACCCGTGATCCTCATATTGATAGTCAGGCACCCTATCGTTTAATCTATCGGGCACCCTATTCGATACTCCATAAATCAGACATCTTATCGATGCTTGCCAACTTAAAAATTTATACCTTTAGCAAAGGAGAGTGGGAAATAGAAAGACAACATATTTCAGTGCCTGTATAATCGATAATTAAGTGTCAATTATATCTGAAAAGAAAAAGCATTATCATTTAGAAAATGCTCTTTCTGATCACAAAAATTAATGTTCAAATCAGAATTTTGCACAAGCCCAAAAATAGGTGACTTTTAAGTTGAAAATTAACCTCAAACTATTTGCATGCGTATAAAATTGATGATTTGGAAAGACTAGCACGCAATGTTGGAATTGAGATAAATATAAAGAAAACCAAAGCTATAAGAATCAACAACGTTAGCATCATGCTACAAGGCCAACTAGTTGAATACGTAGAAAGCTTCTGCTATCTAGGCAGTACAGTATCAACAAATGGCGGCGCTGAAACAAACGTAAATAACAGGCTCAATAAAGCGAGAGCGGCATTAGGAAAACTACAACCAGTATGGAGAAATTCACAAATATCCAGACGAACCAAGCTTAGAATATTCAATGCATGTGTATAGTCTCCTCTATTGTACGGCAGTGAAACTTGGTTAGTAACGAACACCATCAAGCAAAAATTACAGGTATTCATTAACAAGTGCCTCAGAATCATATGCAGAATATTCTGGCCTAACAACATCAGCATCTCTGGAACCTCACCAACGAGGAACCCATACTAACGCAAGTAAAACGTAGGAAATGGAGGTGGATCGGCCATACTATCAGAAAGAATCCTGACAGTATAACAATGATGGTGCTAGAGTGGAACCCTCAAGGTTCAAGAAGCCGTGGTCGACCAAAGAACACATGGAGACGCAGGATACTCCAAGATCTATGAAAGTGCAGTCTTACATGGCAAGACGCGAAAACAACTGCTACAAATCGTGTAAGATGGAGATGCTTCAAGGTTCAAGAAGCCGTGGTCGACCAAAGAACACATGGAGACGCAGGATACTCCAAGATGTATGAAAGTGCAGTCTTACATGGCAAGACGCGAAAACAACTGCTACAAATCGTGTAAGATGGAGATGCTTTGTGGAAGCCATATGCTCCCGAGAGGGGTAATGGAAAGAAAAATAAATAAATAAAATTGATGCGTCTGAGATGCCCTAATTTGAGAACCCACTTGTAGTCCGTAGAGTCCTTCGTCAAAACTTACACTTGGTTACACCTCTGCTACGCCTATGTGTAATTTCATGTTAATTGGTTCAACCTGTTTAAAATGACAGATATGTTTCCAAAATATTTTGATTCTGTAAATTTTGAAGTTACATGCTGTAATGAATGAATCACTCATATTGAGAAGCGAGGGGATGAGAGTAATGAAACATATGTGTAATAAATGTATAATTTCCCAAAAAATTATTAAAATTCTCACCATATCCAGCAGACGACGACTAGCTCCTCCGCAGGCTAAATCCAAAACAACAATTTGCCGAAATGGTTCCGGCTTTAAGATCTGCTCTAACCAATTAGCATTGGTGAATGTATTACGTGTAGCTGGACCACTAGCAGCACCCGCACCAAACGGACTAGGCCTACCAAATCCTACACGTGTTACGGTATTGCTAGTACTAGCACGATTTTTATTGAGTAAATGATCAATTAAAACAACCTTCATCATAAGACTTGGAGAATTAGGCATTTTGGTGGGAGATTCTTCACTTTCAGCTTCTGCTGGGGTAAACATACGTCGTACGAATTCCACCATGTCCAAGTTCATGTCTGTGTGCCTGTTGTAAATATTATTAGTCGTTTTAGGATCTGGCCGTTCGGGTGTTGTTAGGGTTTCAGCTGGTTCCTTGCAGGTGAAAAATGTCACTCGTGGTATTTGTTTGAATTTCAAGGCAAATTCTGTTATAAACATTTGTTGGGCATGGGCTGCTGAATCGAATGTATTATAGTTGGCTGAGTTTTCATTATTGATTTCAGGGTCATCTTCATGTTTATCATTCTCCTCAGCATCATCAACCACATTTGTTTCAGTTGTTTTGTCATTTATATTGTTTTTAAAAACTTTGTCATTGTTGCTGTTGCTGCTACTGTTTCCACCAACTACGTTGTTACTCGTATCATTAACTTTTAACGTTGACATTTTCGATTCTATGCTCTCTTCCGGTTTGTTGCTGTTTTTCTTGTCCGTCTCATTGCTCTTTGGGATTTCAGACTCTGTTTTATTTAATTGATCTTTTGGCATCGGCAATGACTCTGTTGGTGGCACTGTTGTTGCCGCTGCAGACGTTGCTGATATTGATGATGATGATGGCAATAGTGCTGCTGCTACTGCTGCTGTTGGCATTTTCATGTTCCTATACATCATATTTGCCTGTTGTTGGTCTCTTTTTGCTACTACATTTTGTGGCAATTTATTGGAATTATTATCGTTTTCATTAATATGGTCATAAATCGTGGTGGTGGTATTGTTATTCTTGTCTTTATTCTCAATGCCTGTTGTATTTGTTTTTGTTTCTGCCATTGCTTTCTTTGCATCGTCTGTCGTTGGTATTTTTACAATATTTTCTTGTATCGTGTCCCTGATGCCATTAGTATCATCATAAACAGTATCATCCGCTGCAAAAGCAGCATCAGCAGCAGCAGTAGTCACAATACCAATATCATACGTTGATGATTTACCATAAACATGTTGCCCCATTAATGACCACATTAATATTAAAAGCAGCAACATCATTTTTATGTTCTTATTAAAATATTTATACTTTGTTTGAGCCATCATAAATTTGTACGATGTATGTATGTATGTAGTATAATATGACTTTCGCAACAAACTCACGTTTTGTTGTACTATTTTATTTTCCGATATTTTTTTTTTTTTTTTTCATCCGCTTTTTGATGTTGTCGATTCTTTTGTCACGGTTTTTATGTGCAACTGAATCACTTCCATTTTCCTTTTATGCAGGCACTTTTAAGAAACCAACAAAGTAACCCGTCTATAACATTGACCACTTTGCCACTTGCCATGAGCTGTAGCCCCCCCCCCCCCCCCTTCACGAACGAATGGTAATCATTTTGCAAAAATTTAAAACACATGTGTATGTCTGTGAAAAAGTACTTATAAGTATTTATTATACATATTAATGTATATATTAGACTTCTCCAAAAAAATTCACAATTTGCTTATATTTTTAAGAATAATGGCAAATATTACATTATTTAACCTTTGAACTGTTGTTCGATTCTGTTAAAATTCTCATTATACACTTAACCTTCGTGAGAAGGGTATATATAAGTGTGTCATTCCGTTTGTAATTTCCACAATATAATTTTCCGACCCTATAAAGTATATACATTCTGGATCCTTATAAATAGCGGAGTCGATTAAGTCATGTCCGTCTGTCTGTCTGTTGAAATCAACTTTCTGAAGACCCCAGATATCTTCGGGATCCCAATCTTCAATAATTCTGTCAGACATGCTTTCGAGAAGTTTCCTATTTAAAATCAGCAAAATCCGTCCATAAATAACGGAGTTATGAGGAAAAATCCGAGACAACCTCTATTTTTGGCCTATTTTTGATCTAAATATATCTCGATTACTAAATCATAAATATACACAATATGGATATCTAATGATAGATATTTCAAAGTCCATTGCAATGATGTATATATGGTCATATAATAAGTTGTACCTACAATGGGTCAAAATCGGGAAAAATATTTTTTAACCAGAATTTTTTTTTCAGAAAAACATTTTTTTTTTCATACTTTTCACTAATAAATTAACAAAAAGAAAAATTTTATATAAGAAAAAAAATTGGAAAAACTTTTTAAAAACAATTTCGAAAAAAATATGTTAAAAAAATTAAAAAAAAAATTTTTTAATTTTATTTTGAAGTATAATTTGGTGAAGGGTATTTAAGATTCGACAATGCCGAATATAGCTCTCTTACTTGTTTTTATTATCAATTTCATAGTATTATTGGAATTTTGAACATAACTCAAGTAAATTTTTATTTTTTTCTGGGACCAGCTCTCTGGTAATGATTCCCACTCATGTAGAGCACTGTGATAGAACTAGGACAGATAAGGAGTGAGATTTAATGTCAATTATATTCATTTGTTGTTAATCTGATTAAAATGAGTGACCAGAAAAAAGTGCGTACTAAAATTATTAAATATTTTCAACAAAACCCAACTTGGTCCTACCAAAATTTGGCCAAACAATCAAAGGTCTGCCGTCAAACTGTTTCCAATGTTATTAAACAGTACCAGGAGAACTTGTCCGTTGATAGAAATCCTGGTTCAGGTAGAAGGAATGGTTCACATGATGTTTCTGAAGCCAATAAATAGATAGCAATAGGAAAGCAGACCGGTTAGCTCAGTACTCTGACTATTTGGTACGAAAAGTTAAAGCCAATGCAGGTTTCAAAACATACAAGGCACAAGAACTTCTTGACAGGAACTGCTAAAAATTTAGAGACCAAAAACAGAGCACGGAAATTGAAGTAAAATTTTATACAAAAAAATATTCCTGCTGCATAATGCATGAAGAAAAGTATGTTCTGGCAGATTTAGCGCAGCTTCCGGGTCAAAATTTTCATGTTGCTGATGCTCGAGGGAATGTTGAAGAAAAGTTTAGGACCCAAAAGCAGACAAAATTTCCCAAAAAGTAACTTATATGTATGTTAAGAATTTTTCGATCTCTGTCCTTAATACTTCTGCAGCAAGTAAATTTTCTCTAATTTCAGCACAACACATTCCATATCGCTAGGAAAGTATAACAAAATACCTTGTGACGGTGTTTCTGTGAATCAGAGACAACGATAAACACCTTTGCTATTTAATGTAATCGGTTTAAAAATACCGCCCATTCATGGGAGTCGTAGTATTTCTTATGGCGCACAGTGGTGTAGAAAAAGAAAGAGGGAAATAAATCTGTAACTTCTACAAATTTTTAAATGTTTTTAAATTCAAATGCATATACCTCTGAATTCAGTCATTATTTTTAAACAATTCTTTTTTTATTCAACACATACATTATCACGCTATTATCAAAAACTTAAGTAAGGTTGGTATATAAGTTGAAAATTTAATTTTCAAATGCGAATATCTCGTAAGCTATAAGAGATAATTGATAGCTACGACTAGTTTTTTTTAGTGACTAGGAGATTCTATATAAGTATGTTTTTAAAATCGGAACACAAATGAAGAAATAGGATCATTTTAAAAATATAACATACCCGAGGTCACCTACTTTGGCGAGCTCTGGCCGCACAGCTAGTAGGCTCATGAAATCCAAATTCAAACCTTAAACTCGACAATACTTCCAGTTTTACCATAAAAACCTAAAAGTTCATTTTTCATGTATAAAAATTTTAAATTGGATGTAATAAGTGTAAAACGTAATATTATTTTAAATCGATATAGATCAAAAAGTCTTTTGACAAAATTTTACCGAAATTTCTAAACAGGGAAATTATTGTTACGATTTTGCAATAGCGATTTGAGTTTAACGGTCTGTAACGACTGCCTGCAACATTCATCATGTTTATAAACACGTCCATTAGTAGAAGCTTCTACTTGTCAACAATGTTGATACCATGCGGTTATTAACACTGTTTATAAGTATGGCAACACTAAATGTTTAAGCTGCTAACATTAACATCGAAAGCTCTAGAATTCGAACATACTAGTTTGTTCGTTAAGAGCATTGTAGAAGATTTCCGAAAGATGGCGGGTGTATAAATAGTGGAAGAGGTTGCAGACGTGAGTGAGCTGATCATAGGCGCTGTTAGAGTTAACATCAACTGCCTTGTACATTTAAGTTTGTACATTATAAAGTGTGTGTGCATTGCTGCGAATTGATAAACGTGTATAAAGACACTGAGTGACTATTTGTGTTATTGTTGTACATTTCAAATAAATAAAGAATTGTTGCAATTTTAAACTACTAAAACTGCTTTTATTTGTTGTTGTATTTTTTTCTTTCTTCCAGTCCAGGATCAGTCTAATGAAGATTCATATAATACATATTGTACTAGTAAATATGTAAGTGTGTTGGAGTATATATGTATGCAAGTATTAAAAATAACATGGGCGTAGTTAATTTACTAAATTAGTCTAGTGACTAAAATACATGCGTTCAGATAAACCATTTGAATCACTTCTTCTTTCATTCAATCTTTTTCCAATTAGATTAACTCTTTACAACAGTTGTCAACATAACGATAATATGGCATATGCTTTATAATACCATGTGATTCCTTTCACTGTTGTAATCTGATCAAAAAATTTATCATATTCGCCTCATGGAGCTTATGCTCTTAAACATAAAATAATACAGCAGTTACTTCATTGTGTCAATTAGTGGTGTTAATGAATATAAAGGGTTTACCAACAAGAGGTATTATTTTGAATCACCCGGTATTTCGGTAGCTGTCACTTTTGAAGCTTTTATTTTTTGACACTTGACAAGTAGAAACTACGACATTACTAAAAATTGAACGATACACCCTTCAACAACGCATTGAAATTATTAAAATTCACTACAAAAATGGTGAAAATCTTGCGGTCACAGTTCGCAAAACTAAAGCATTTTTGGGTCGTCGTGAAGCACCTTGTCGGACCGCAATACAGAAATTGGTGGAAAAAATCGAGCTGTTGGGACAAGTTAGTTATGTGAAGAATAAAACCCGTGCTAGTCGCTCAAGAACAACTGATAATATTGCTGCTGTAGCCCAAAGTGTTGAAGAAACCCCAGGTTTGTCCATTCCTCGTTGTTCTTTGTAATTGGGCATTCCACAAACGTCATTACACCGTATCTTATGGTGGGAGTTGGATAATATTGATCTGGACAACGTTTACTTTCAACAAGACGGCGCTACGTGCCACACTAGCAACGAAACCATTGCTCTTTTACGGGAAAAGTTTTCGGACCGTGTTATCTCTAGAAGACATGATCACAATTGACCACCTAGATCTTGTGATTGAACATCTTGCGACTTCTTCCTTTGAGGCCACGTGAAAGATAAGGTCTACGCCAATAGCCCAACGTCGACTCGAGACCTAAAAGATAGAATTCGTGAGACTATCGAGGACAAAGGGCAGCCACTTTGCGATTTGGTTATGGAAAATTTCATGAAAAGGATAATTTCCTGTAAGCGTGGTCGTGGTGGCCATCTGGCTGATGTTGTTTTTCATTATTACCGGCATACCTTTCTCTTTATTATGAAATAAACATCCGATCATTTATTTCAAAAAATTAAATTTTTCTTTGAATACCAAAATAACACCTCTTGTTGGAAAACCCTTTGTATTAAGAATACCTTAAAATGTTATAAATAATTAGGAACCAAAAAAGAGATTTGACATTAGAATATTAAACAAGCAAAAGTGCTATATTCGGCTGTGACTGCTCAAACAGTATTCCGGGGGGGACACAGTATTCATGGACCGATATTGCTTATTTTCAGTACTCAACAAACCTATATAAAGAGTAAACATTTCAGCCAGCTATCTCCTTTCGTTTGGCCTCTATCGTGATTTCAGCAGACAGGCAGACAAACAGACGGACAGATAGCTAGATCGTCATTGAATCTTATGAGTTCTCAGCATATAAAATAATGTGGGTCTGCGACCAATATTTTGATGTGTTACAAACGGAATGACATCCTTTTTGATGGTGGATATACTAATTCTTAAAGTGGAGTTAATCAGTTTGGCCAATTAGTTATCTATATAATTCTTATTTATTAACCATATATTTAATAAGGTAACAAGCCGACTAATCGACCTGAATAGAATAAAATTTAAATACCTAACTGGTTAAAAAAAACACCACCTACTTATGTTAATATGTATATTAATATATGCATATGTCTTACTCCTTTGAAACAGAAATAAAAATAAAACCCATCATGCCCAAACATGACTTTTAGCTTATTGAAACGTATTTTTACAAGTAGGAAAAAGGGTGAATAAATTTCAAATTTCGATTTAGCAGTAGACAAGAAGCAAAGCAACGCTTCTGATAAAGTAAGTTACATCTGGTAAATCTATCTATGTATGTATGTAAGTGAAGTATCTTTGTATGCATTCATACATTCATTCATTGTCATTCATCATCCTTTGACATTGTGCTTTTTTGCAATTTTATGAATGACATGAATTTTTAAGATAAACACACACTCAACATATTTCCAATATGTAAAACGCTTTTTAATATAATTGAATTTTTCTTGTTATTTTTTTGTATTTTATTAGAAAATAAATGGTTGTCAAAATATAAATATTGTAAATGGTTAAAATAAAAGACTCTTTGTTATATAAAAAAACCCCTAAGTATTTAATTTACAAAACAATATGAATTATATTTGACATTTTTATTAATAAAATCATAAAGATTTAATAACAGCCATTTAGTTGAGTATGAGTAGTGTAGTTTAGTTTAGTTCTAAATCATGGTCAAATTCCTATAGTAATCATATTATTTGTTGTGTGCATGTATAAGTTTTGAATACGTACGTGTAAGTATTCCTTAAATAATAATTCATTGGTAATTGAAAATATATGTATGTATAAGTTTTGAATAGAAAATTCCCATGTTAGAAAATATGACAACATGTCACAATGTCATTGAAAACAATTTTCAAATTGCACGAAACCAAAAGTGCACCATCAACTAAACTAACTCACTGGCTCATCCGTGCAGCAGGAATAATAAAATAGTATCTGCAAAAGTACAGTAAAAATCAAAATATGGATTTTTTTTAACACTATTCTATGACTTATTTCAGTAGTATGTAAGTAAGAGTCATTTATTATTAGTCATAAATATGAATGTATGTAAGATTCATAAATATTGTGATAGGTATTTTTTCCAATTAGGTTAAAGTTATATCATTCCCATTTGTGGGTAAAAAAAAATTAATTTTTTTAAAGAATTTTTCAAGTTTCCAATTTAATATGTCTTGTAGTTGACACAAAACCCACCTGACTCTCCCCTAACTCTCCCCCACTGCTCGGAGAAAACAAGCCATAAGGTCTGAAAGACTCTACTGAATCTATTATTAAAAAAACCATTATATTTAAATTAGTTGAAAAGGTCAAAGTTCAACATGTTCTCTATAATTTTCGAAAGCACTAAACATCTTGCGATTGTCCGTTAGTTATCGGAATTGGGAGCAATGGCTTTTTAGGAATATGTTGGACTTAAATCAATAGGAAAAAATTCCACAATGTCATGAAAGGTATAAAAGATTTCTAAATAAATGAGCCAGCGATGAGAAATACTTTGGTAGAAATACTGCAGGAAAATCATCCAGTTCACATTGATGTTCTTACTAAACCTTCTCGACTGCTTATGTTCTGAAGAATATGCTAGGCATAACGAAAGGAACTTTAGGTATAGTAATCACTGGTAAACTAACAGGTGCCGCAAAAGTAATCCTCCTATCAGAAAATGCTATAAATTTTGAGATTGGCCTCTAATGTCAGTTCTGTTTTGACATTTGTGTAGTAAACACATGCGAAATACACGTTAATAAACAATGTTACGCTACACTGCTCCAGAACGCGGAATATTGCTGACTATTTATATGAACAATAATCGGCAAAATTTATAGCATTTTCTGATAGGAGGATTACTTTTGCGCCACCTTGTACAATTGGGAAGATAGAAATTTGATGAAACAATTTCCACTAAAAGGTTGGTTATCTCTTTATCTTCAGTGGTTGAATTGAAGCCACACTACAGTCGATTACTCTTGATAAAGACAATAAATGGTTATGAGGAGCATCAAGTATTGTTTCACGTATGCGATGTTCATAGCCAAGTCCTTGACGATCAAGTAGTCTGAAACATTCACTACATGCCTGAGTACGATGTCGCTATGTATTGGAATTTGTATTTCTGCTGCAATACTGAATTCAATATTTTTGATCTGACCGCCTCGCAACTTTATCTGATAAACCTACTTGCTGGTATATCAAACCAAGTCGCGGTTGTTGTAACAGCAATTTTAGAATATTTAATCTGGTGGTTCTACAAGGAGATCAAGTTCATGGAATTGAGCTACTTGAACAGGATAAGTCCATAAATCCACTGGAAGTTGTGAAGTAAGTTTGGCTGGAAATTTAAATATGTGGGAGGTGCCATGAGGACTCTGATAACATTCTGGGCGTTAGTTGAAAACTGTAAGGTCTATGTGGGATCGGAAGCCATTAAGCTTAACCTCAGGTCCCTGCACATTCTGATCCCGCAGAATGTTTTCGGCATCTGATATCAGCAGTGAGAAACCTCCAAGTACGGCATACATATCCTACAACCGCGGTATTTATGGTATCTCTATGAATGTCGTTTAAAGCTGTAATGGATTGTGCACATACCTCTATATGCTTTTCTCGTACGTATGCAGGTTTCGATGACTCCTCCGATGACATCACAGAAGGAACTATTGCGTTAATATGTCGTTTAGTCCCTTGACTGGTACAACCTCCAGAATATGGTGTTCGGATGTATTTAAAGTCTGTAATGGTCCTTAAGGCTGCATTATAACAGCTTTGAATGATTTTCCATTTGACATGGAAGACAAAGATCGCCCAGGCCAGCCAAAAAAAGTTTGAAGACTAAGAATTAGAGGGATAATTCCATGAAGATTGTTATAAAACTCAACAAGAGCTTGCTAAATCATTGGGAGCTACTCAAGCAGCAATTTCAAAACGTTTGCGAAAAGCTGGGAAATTGGGTACCATACGAATTGAAGCCGAGAGAGCTTGAAAGACGATTTTGCATGTCCAAAATGATGCTTGAACGCTAGAAATGAAAATAATTTTTGCACCGATTCATTACTTACGATGCAAAATGGATACATTACAATAACCCGAAACGTAAGAGATCGTACAAAGTTTTCCAACAAGAGGTGTTATTTATATTCAAAGAAAAAAGGCATTTTTTTGAGATAAAGGAACGGATGTTTGTTTCATAATAAAGAGAAAGGTATGCCGTTAATAATGAAAAGCAACATCAGCCAAATGATCACCACGTCCATGCTTACAAAACCACATCCTTTTCAATGAATTTTCCATAACCAAATCACAAAGCGGCTGCCCTATGTCCTCGATAGCCTCACGAATTCTACTTTTGAGGTCTTGCATCGACACTGGGCTGTTGGTGTAGACCTTATCTTTCACGTGGCCACAAAGAAAGAAGTCGCAAGGTGTTAAATTACAAGTTCTCGGTGGCCAATTGTGTTCATCTCTTCGAGAGATTACACGGCCCGGAAACTTTTCCCATAAAAGAGAAATAGTTTCGTTGCTTGTGTAGCACATAGCGCCGTCTTGTTGAAAGTAAACGTTGTCCAGATCAATATCATCCAACCATAAGAAATCATTAATCATCTCTCGATAGCGCAATCTATTCACCGTAACTGTTGATCCAACCTCATTTTCGAAAAAGTTTGGTCCAATGACCCCGCCGGACCAGTTCTCAGTTGTTCTTGAGCGACGTGCACGGGTTTTATTCTTCACATCACTAACTTGTCCCAACAGATCCAATTGTTCCACCAATTTCTGCATTGCGTTCCGACAAGGTGCTTCACGACAACCCAAAAATGCTTTAGTTTTGCAAGATTTTCACCATTTTTGTAGTGAATTTTAATAATTTCAATGAGTTGTTGAAGCTTGTATCGTTCCATTTATAGTAAAGGCGTAGTATCTACTTGTCAAATGTCAAAGAATAAAAGCTTCAAAAGTGAGAGCTACCGAAATACCGGGTGATTCAAAATAACACCTCTCGTTGGAAAACCCTTTATGTGAAGGCTGGCCAACTAGCAGAATCTAAAGCCAAATATCCATGGCACTAAGGTAATTCTCTGTATTAGGTGGAAGCAAAAGGGTCCTATCTATTATGAGCTGCTAAAATCTGACCAGACGATGACAGGGAACCTGTACCGAATGCAACTGATTCGTTTGAAACTAACGGCCAGACATGAAACCGTAATATTCCATTATGACAATGTTCGGCCACATGTTGCAATACCTGTTAAAAAGTATTTAGAATGAATTGGCTGTGAAGTTTTGCCTAACCCGCTTTATTGTCCAGACCGTGCCCCGTCCGACTACTACTTGTTTTGATCGATGCTGAATGCTCTCTCTCTCGAATACGCTTCACTTTGGAACAGAGTATACGATATTGGCTTGATTCGTTATTGGTCTCAAAAGATGAGCTGTTGTTTTGGCTCGGAATCCATATGTTGCCAGAAAGATGAGAAAAGGTTATAGCTAACTGTGGCCAATAATTTAATAATTTTATGTTGTACAAATGTTTAAATTCCGCATTTTTATGACATACACCCAATATATAGCTAGTAAGGTTTCCTTACTATTTACCACAAGTAGCTACTACTTTGAGGATCTTGTTCCTATTTCTCAATTTGTGTGTGATTGTAGTGGTTTTTTCTGAGGAGGTTGAAATCCTATTAAAATGACACCCGTTGGCTATGATTCCAGCATCGTGTTTTAGCTCCAAGTGTCGAATAGCAGACTTCGTAGCCAAAATTTGTTTTTTTTAAACAAACACGAACTGCGAAGCGTTTTGCTTGTCTGTAGATACACCCAGAGTCTCTGGTGAGAATCGAACCCACAACCCTCAGATTAATAGTCCAGCACACTATCGTCTAGTCTATCGGGGCACAAAATGGAAATTATCCATCATTGGTTTGAAGAGTTTTATTCCCAACAAATCAGCATTCACAACCATCTCGGGAGTTGGATATGTCATCTTTGAGGATGTATAGTTACCAATGAAAGTTATTTAAGATCCCTTTGAGATCATTCCAACATACTTTTCGACAAGGAAACATCAAACTTTATATTCTGAAGGTAGAAGAGTAAATTCTAATGTTTTACTCTTCCTGCATCGCCACAATGTATATGTGTTAGTCCAGTTTACAACTGAACAAGATATGCAGCAAAAAGTTCAAAATATATTGACCTTTCGCTATAGTATGAATAGAGCGCACAATCCCGGACACATGAGTACATATTATCACCTACTATGGTGGTTTGTATGTATAGATGCACTTCCAAGATTCTGGATAAGATATTGTGAAATGCATCCCTAAATATATTAAAGTTCCGATACAGAAAACTCATGTGTATCATCTGTGAGTAGATTCGGTATTTCATGCAAATATTGGTAAACTTCGGCTGTGTATGTCTGTAAGAAAGCGATAGGTATGCAATGGGGTATTAGAGCCCAGTTCGTTAACTGGATATGTGATACGGTCATTAAGCCGACACTATTCTATGGAGTTTCTGTCTGGTGGCAGACATTGGACAATGGCTCAATTTACATGCTATTCGAGAGGGTTATGAGAAGAATGGCAATCCTGATAACAGGAGCTCTAAGGACGACTGCAACAAAGTCGCTCTTTACTATATTGAACTGGATCCCTGTGGATCTAATGGCAAGAAAAATGGCATTTACCTCTGCCTTTAGGCTAAACGCGATTGGGGCGTGGAAACATGCTCCATACGGTCACGCCATAATAGGTAGCATCCAGACGCTTCCGGATAATATCGATTATTGCATTTCTGGGCCCTTGGCGAGAAACTTCGGTTTGTCAATTCCGTATAATACGGAAGCAATGGACGGACCTTTACTTGAAGCAACGGGTCATTCAGTCTATACAGACGGTTCTATTAAAGGTGCAGACGCCTACATTCGGGAATTCGACATTAGGCTATCTTTTAAACTTCCAAACGAATATAGCATAATTAAGGCTGAAGTTTCAGCCATCAAAAGGGCGGCTAACTGGCTCAGTTATAACAAGATATCAGGCAGGGATATTCGTATATATAGTGACAGTCAGGCCGCAATAAAATCTCTAACAGGTGTATACACAACATCTAATTTGGTCCAGGAATGTCCAGTCGTACTCGAGTGGGTACGGGGACACGGAGATACTACAGGCAACTGCGTTGCTGATGATTTGGCGAAAAAAGGCGCCATGTTACCTGACGAAAACATAGACTTCCTATGTGGAATTCCGCTATCCAAATGCAAGCTACAAATTAGTAATTTCTACTATGAGCTCGCTCAGACAAGATGGGGTTGTGAACCTACATGCACTATAACCAGAATGATGTGGCCCCGACTGAATCGTGGGAGAACATCATATCTTCTTGGCTTGTCACGCTCACAATTGCGTGGCGTAGTGGCGGTCATTACCGGACACTGCACTTTTGGCAACCTACAACTACTTCTGTAGAAGTTGTCAAAACGAGGAGGAGGATGAAACCTTTTTTTCATCTTCTTTATCACTGTCCGGCATTAGGTGATCTACGCTTACGGTTTCTGGGGCATCGTTCCATAAATAGTCTTTCTGAGCTCTCGAATATGAGGCTTGAGGGCATCAACGCCTTTATAAGGAGTAGTAATTGGTTAATAGGACCAGATATGGGAACCTCTCGAGGGTAGCCTAATAACCGCTATCTTATTGATATGCAACTGTTGTAAATCTCCTTCTCTCTTCCTTGAACATCTTCTTCTTAACTACTCAATCTTCCACTTCTTTCTTTTCATTTCTATCTGCCCCACTTTCTTTCAAACTTCTAATTTTAGGTAACACAAAGGGATCATTGCTTGGACCCACGTAAGCTGTTCTTCTACTTTTCAACTTCGCGGCTGTCTGGAAACCTAACCAACCTTGGTAAACTTCGGGTCCATGTTATCCATGAGGAAAATCTGCAGGTGTTCGGCATTTAGTTTCAATCCTGTGGAGATAGTGTGTGAGGATTTGCGTGAGATAGAGCCTTCGAATTATTTAAAATAGAGTCGTTTTGGATAGACTGCCTATTACCGAAGTATTGACTGACTAGATACTAGAAGTAATATATGAGTGACAGATGTGGCACCCCAGTAAATGTCTAGATAAATAGTTAGTGTTATAGAGAAATATACACAGAGCAGAAACTCTGCTGTCAAAGACCTAACTCAGTTGTCAAAAACCTAAGTGGTGAGAATGTATTAGTAAAAACAAAATATGTGAAAACAAAAACAACACTCGTATGTGTAATTATTTTGACTAATCTTTTTCTTAGTCTATGATTAGTGTATTAATTATTCTACTTTATAACTCAGAGTAAATTATGTTTCCAAAATGAACTTACTTTGAAGTCCCAGTAAAATAATTAAAGTCCAACAATATCAGAAATATTATTTAAAAAATAACTTTTTGTGGTATAAAATGCTGACTATTACTAAGTACTTTCCAAATATGTATTTAAAACTAAAAACAAATTGAACTCCTAGCATTTTAACAAATTAGAAGTATTCAAGATCAAGAGATAACTCTATTTGCAATATATACTTAGTATTTTTTGTATTTTATTGCTGTTTTAAATAGAACTTAAAAATGTTAAACAAAATACAATTTCTATTTGTTAAAGTTAAAACAAATGTAACAGCATCACACATTGAAAACATACTGGAAAAAACTAAAAAAAAAATTAAATAAAATAAAAATGTTGCTGCTGCATAAAAAGTATCTATTATTTTTCAAAGTTTTGTCTTGTTTTTACAATGCAAGCATTTTTTTTTGTTTTGAGATATATTGTATTGTTGTAGTCGTATTTACACGAGTACCTACTATTTTCTTTTTTTTTTCTTCCCATTTTTCGGAAATAAACAGTACACTGGGGAAATCAACTTTTTACAACACATCATCATTTGTGGAAAAAATTGGTAAAAAAAAAAAGTACATAAATGTTCGAATATATTTGAAAATTCAGCAAATGAAGTGTAAATTGAAAGGTTTATGCGTAAGTTTTGTGGTAAGAGTTAAAAGCAGCAACAATAGCTACAACAAAAAACTACTTTACGCTATACATAGGTACCTTTATACAATAGAGTTTTGGCAATAAAAAAACTTGCTGAGTAAATAAGAAATTGTTAAAAGAAAATAATATACACAGTAATTTGTTATAGTGTCTACCATCACTTATGGTGTTTAAAACATAAGTGATGGTAGATCATTTAAGATCTCACAAAGTGTATGCTTATTCCGGGTTTTTATAAAAATCCCGATTTATTAGCTTTAGGTTTATTCCGTCTTTTTGTGTGTGTAAATCATGCTCTCTTCCAAAGTATCAAAGCGAAATTTATTATATTCCTCAAGAATGGTTATCAGTGTCCTAAGAAGTTTGCTATTGAAAATTAGTAAAATCGATAATATGTTATGAACGAAGTTGTAAAACAAGCGTTAAAAAATATTTTGTAAAAAGTGTACACTAAATAAAAAATTCTGTAGATTCAGAGTTCTGTAGATAAATTTCTATAAGAATTTCTAAAATATGTTTTGGATTTGTTATTACACTTAAATACACTTAAATTCCAAAATAGGATAAATAAGGCCAAGAGGGACAAACGGTCAATTTGGGAATTGCTTCGAGGGGTATCAATTTGATCTTCAGTGGAGTTGGTGAGACCCATCTTGTTTAATTATGTAATAATGTGGTGGCATTGTGGATTATATTTCCCACTGCAGGGCCATTGAGCATTCTGATAACTGGGCAAGTAAGGTCCACGCCTTCTAAGACCCTATTTACCATGTTAAATGCGATACAATTACTGTCAACTCTAGACTGATTATAAATTCTAATGGCTTGTGGTCTGGTAAAGACTCTAGTGGTCTGGTAAAGTTCTCCGGACCTACCCCTTACAGGGATCGAAAGGTGGTGACTTCTTCAGAATTAAGGTTACAGAATAAAATCCTCTTTCAGACAACGTGAATTTTGTAGTACTCTTTAAGCAATTGGCTGAACCCTCTAACCGGTAAGACCACTTCAAGGCGGTCTTCGATTTTTGGGCCCCAGTGCTGTATTAAACATTTTTTCGCTTCAAAATAATGAAAACTGTCTTTAGACAACACTTTTTTACATTTTCTTTATACCTTCCAATATATTCTGACAAGTCGTTTGTCAGCTATGATCAATCAAGTGAAAAAAGTCAGCAAATTAGCATCGAGAATTATTTCGCAAATTTTACTATTAAAAAACCACATTTGGAATAAAATGATCGACATCAAAATTTTACGGTAAGTAGATAACATTTTATATTTAAGTTTTAAAACGTATTTGAGTTCATCGATTCTGTAGACAGCACAGATGAAAGTATTGATAGCGATGACAGTGTTGCTGATTCCACTTATGTTCCAAAGACGAAACACCATTTTCGAAAATACATGCCCAATAAGCCGCATAAAAGAGGGCTCAAATTGTTCGGCGAAGAACAATCAAAGGTTCTCCGGTATGATAGAATGCAGAAGAAATTCATCGAAATCAACAGCCTTCAAATTATTCGAGAATACAATGATCGCATATGTGGAGTAGATCTCATGGATGGTCTCCAAGGTCGATACCATATTTGAGCTAAGACTCGCAATATTATAATAAGGTTGTTCTACTATTTTGTGGGCATGGTCTTTACAAATGCATTCTTTTTATACATGGCTTCCAACCATGTGTCCGATTAAAAAACTACTTTTACAGCTTCCAGATTTGCGGGAGGAAATAGCTGCTGGACTTGTTTCCTTCAAAAATATATCGTCTGTAGGATGACCATGTGTTCAAAATCTCGATGAGCCTTTATCAATACAGCCTGACATATCAGGTGTTGGGAAAAGAGCTGCTCATCAAGTAGCTGATGCTCAGTTCGATGCTGACGATTTTTTTCTTGTTTGGGTGGAGAGAAAAGCCAAAAAAAAGGTGCAAAAATTGCAAAAAAATGTGAACCCAAGTCGTTTGTTCCAAATGAGACCTGTCTTTATGGGCTAAATTTGATAAAAATTGTTTCTGGAACTACAACCATCGAAAATAATGCGTATTTTAACTTTGTTTGTTCCCTTCTCTCAATTAAATTTGTTTATATATAAAATTTACCTTTGTTGTCATATTACACGTAATCTGGCAAGACCGCCTACAATTTTTTACCTGGCGTTTGTTCAGAATGATTTTTTCTCCTGAAAATTAAAACTTACGGTTCTATTGACTACATCTACTTGAACAAAAATTATTGGCTTCATCGTATAACTTTTACGGTCTTGCCAGTTAGAGGGTTAATTAAGAGGATGAGATTGGATGATGAATGGACATTGGGAATTGTATAGATCCATGTTGGTCATTCGAATTATTGAATCATTTTGTGCTCTACTTTAAATTGCTTGTAAATAAATGTGTATATAGGATGATTAAAATGTGAATTGAACATAGCTTTGTTACATTTTGATAGAGGATACCAATGAACTTCTACAGCAGTGGTCGTCATGAAGAGAACATGGAAATTGAATTATAATAACATGCTGAGCTCATTCATTGTCAGCTGTAATATGGTTAGCTATTGATATAGGATTGAATAACGCTGTGTTTTATTTTGAAAGAGAAAGGACAGTTCAATTCTGCAGCAGTGGTCGGCATAAAGGGAACATGAACAATTTATTATAACACGATGTGTTATTTGTATGTCTGCTGTAGTATGGTCAGCTATTGATAGTGACTTATGTTTCATATTTTTGTCATTGTTTATGGGTAAATAACCGCTAATGTGGCTATTAGTACCCACCACTGTTCTACATTATTATCCAATATCTGGTTATATTTGTTTATTTACTGATAACAAGGCGGCCGTTAATAGATTAGCGCGTGCTTTTAGACATCTAAGGAGTGAAATCGAGAAATTCTTAACATACATATATGTTAATAAAAACGAAACCACTAAACTTACAGTTTTTATTTTTTTATTTGATTGAAATTATTATTACAATTTACAAGTGATGAAATTTTGAACCTTTTTCGGAATCCCTTGCCTCTCTTGATACAAATACCATATTATTGTTCTTGTACCACTCAAGGGCTTGTTTACCATAGTGATAGGATGCCAAGTCAGGCCGAAAACAAGTGGACACATTATGAAGTCTTATGAATGGCAGCCGCCATACCAAGAACTTTTTGGGAAAATTTTCTGCTTTTGGGTCCTAAACTGTCTACAACATTCCCTCGAGCATCAGCAATATCAAAATTTTGACCCGGAAGCTGCGAAAAATCTGCCAGAATATACGTTTCGTCATCCACAACGCAGCAGGAATATTTTGTTTATAAAATTTGACTTCAATTTCCGTTCTCTGTTTTTGGCTTCTAAATTTTTAGCAGAGTTCCTGTTAGGAACTTTTTGAGCCTTGTATGTTTTTAAACCTGCATTAGCTTTAACTTTTCGTACCAAATAGTCCGAGCACTGAGCTAACCGGCCTGCTTTCCTACCGGAAGTGTTGGGAGCTCTTTTGAAAACGCTTTCTATTTATCAGCTTTAGAAACATCATGTGAACCATTCCTTATACCTGAACCAGGTTTTCTATCAACGGACAAGTTCTCCCGGTACTGTTTAATAACATTGGAAACAGGTTGACGGCAGACCTTTTTTTGACATTAAATATAATAACTGACATGTTTTACAAATGGTAACTTGATCAAAAAAAAAAAATCAAATAATACTTGTGTTAAAAGTTTTAATGAAAAACGTGTGTTAAGAATTTAACGATCTCACTCCTTAAGTTAACTAAAGAATACCGGTGGTGTTTGAATGAGATAGCGAGACACTGAAGAATGACATAATTATGGCTCATTGGTCATTGTAACTCCCAGAATTAGTGCATTGCTGATGATTGGATTGAGCTTCATCAGACAAACGCATCCAATCACTCAATGTTTTGCAGAAGTTGTCATAATAGGAAAGAGCATATGACAATCTGTCAGGGCTGGCACAATATGAGGTGCTCCTACTCTCATATTTAGGAGGATGAATCTCAGATATATCTACTCATTCATTATAGAACCTGGTTGGTTCGGTTTGGAAACAACATGTTTGAAGGACATGCTGTTTAGGAAAAGTT
Source organism: Calliphora vomitoria (assembly GCA_942486065.2). Classification (NCBI taxonomy): domain Eukaryota; kingdom Metazoa; phylum Arthropoda; class Insecta; order Diptera; family Calliphoridae; genus Calliphora; species Calliphora vomitoria. Next base: position 13,653,936 of record OW818031.2, on the reverse strand, counting down.
TTGGATGTACCCAACTGAGCAGTTGGAATATTGTCAATCTACGAAATCTAACTAAACATATATTTAAAAAGAAGGACATGGACATTAAATGGATATTTGTCACTATAACATAAGAGTTACCTGAAAATTACCAACAAATTCTCTAAGAACAGAACGGAATGCAAGGTATCAAGGCCCACATGGCTCAAGCTAGACATGACAGATATCAAATTTGCTGTTAGGGTTGGAAGAATTTAGTTAGTGTGATTACCGATTACTTCTCAATTATAGCTAGTACAGTGCAAGGTCGGTATTCGCGACTAATTAAAAACCACACCTGTCGCAATAACTGAATTTTCCCGAAAACAGAACCCAACATTTTATTGAAAAAATTTAAGTAATTTTTAAAATTAGAATCCTTTTTATTGATATACATACATATTACATATTAAACATTTTTAAGGAAATTGGAGATTTTGAGTTACTTTTTTGGCAAATTATTTTTTAAAACAACAGCTGAATCACGTAGTTCATATAGTGCTGTTGTCGGCTTATCATTTTCCAAAGTCATTGTATGCATATGTTTATCGATGTTAAACAATCGTCCACTTTAATTTTGTTTTCTTCATGACCACTCTCGTATAAATCCTCCGATTCCATATCTGATAATTCCATTTGCTCCTCATTACTTTACACATGAAATTCTTCTTGAATCCAGTTGTTTATGTCAGCATACGTTAAAAGATGTTTCGTATCAATTTGAGCTACAAGTGTACCAATAATAGAAATATCTTCGTTTTCTTCCTTAATAATATTTTGTAAACAATTTAAGGGCAGTTATCCTCTTCACTTCATTCAGTACCGAATTAGAGCAAAGCGTTCCAGGATTTTCGGATATTGGACACTAATATTTTATCCCAGGACGTAGCTAGAATCTGAACTGCATTTTTGAGATTGAAGGTTTTTAGTTTGAGCTCCAAATTTGTTCCCTTCTGGTGAAGCAAGTGGGTGAGCGGTTGTTTTTTATAATTTAATTTGACCAAGTTGATAATGGTTTGATCTAACGGTTGAATAAACGCAGTGCAATTGGGTGGTAGATTCATTGCTATAATTAAACCGTCATCACTTTTTAGTTTTTCAACTGGGTAACATGTCGCGTTATCTAGAAGCAAAACTGCTTTTTGCGGCAGACCTTTTGAAGCCAAAAATTCTCGGGCCAAAAAAATGTTTACTTAAAAACAACTTACTTTTACTAATTGGTGAAAATTAACTTACGTGGGTAACAAATTCGTGATGGAACCAGTCCTTGAATATAAATGATGTCATCCAGGAGTTATTCCTGGAGTTGTATATTACAGGATTATTGAAAAAGCCTTTAAAGGCGTGTGGGTTTTTCGATTTTCCAACAACCAACAATTTCAGTTTGTCTGTGCTATTCGCATTTAAACAGGGCAAACAAGTTATTCTTTCTTTACATATTTTTTTTTTTTTTTTATACGTTTTTATTAGTTTATTGAATCTGCCTTTTATAGGCCAAACAATAAGTATTTAAATCTTATAACTAAAATTAAAAATAGTTGCTCTCCAACAAGAGAGCCTTCATGGTTAACTGGCACTCATCTTAGCGGGATGGTAGATCAGCTCTACGGAGCCTGGATCGGGGTTGGATCTGCACAAGTTGTCTTGCAAGCGTATTGGGATGGTTTTGCAGCTTAACAATATATTTCTCACGGACTTTCTTGAACTCTTCCTTTACCAATGTCACATCTAAGTCCCTGTGGATGTTTTCATTTCTTATATACCATAGTGCTCCCGTCATGGTCCTAAGAATTTTAGATTGGGCCCTCTGTATAAGATCAATACTAGTGTTGCTAGCCATTCCCCATAATTGAATTCCATACGTCCAAATTGGTTTTAAAACGGTCTTATACAGGATGACTTTATATTCAAGGCTTAATTTTGATTGATCACTGATTAACCAATGAAAGCTAGAGACTTTTAGCTTCATGTGAAGTCTCTTGGTTTCTATGTGACGGCGCCAAGTAAGCCGTCTATCAAGATGAATACCAAGGTAGGTGACATAATCAGACTGCGGTATATTAAAGTTGTTGAGTGTGACAGGTGGACAATTTCCTCTCCTTAGAGCGAACGTAACATGTTTACTTTTCAGCTCATTCACCTTTATTCGCCAGTTTTTCAACCATGTCTCCACACGTACGAGATAATTTTTCTTCCGCACGCTGTTTTCTCATTACATGTGACAAGAGTGTGATTTGGAAGCATCCTATAATATAAACCAGATTCGTCGGCATTGTAGATTTGGTGAAGACTCAACTTATGCACATCAACATAATCCTTAAACTCTCTCACAAATAGATCAATAAGTAGAGGTTTCGAAGACAATTTCTCGCCCGTAATTTGTAAAAATCTAATTCCATGTCGACGCTTAGATTTCTTCAACCATCTTTCACTGGCATTACAACCTGAATTGGTTTGATAAATTTTGAAAACAAATGTTTGGTTTTTGTTCGTAAAATCGCTGCTGATATTGAAACATGTTTTTGTCTTTGTTCTAGAAACCTCTTATAAAGCAGTTTTTCCATTCTTGGGTACTCAGCTTTCTTTAAGGTGCAACGTTTGCCAGGGCTACTTTCTGTTGTATGTATGAACTTTTTTTATGGAATTTTCTTTCTTTATAGTGCGGTAAACCGAAGTAACTTGTAACTTGAAATTCACGCAAACTGAATTTATGGAACCTCCAATTTTAATTTTTTTTTAAATTTCTAATTTTTAAGAAATCGTTGGTTTTACAATATGTTGAACTTTTCCCATATTAAAAGATGTATTAACACATTAAATGACACGAATAAACTGACAAAATTGAAGATCAAAATCAACCAAAAAGGTTAATATACCAAAAGACTAGGATTTCCCTTTTTTGGTTATAGACATTGTAATAAAATTTAAAACAAACAGATAAAAGTCGCGAAAACAGAACCTGTTTTTCGTAAACTGTCGCGATTATAGAGCCTGCTATGTTAAAAAATAAGCCGTCGCGATAACCAGGTCGTCGCGATAATGGGTAGTCGCAATACCGAGCTTGCACTGTATTAGTAAATAGGATAATAGCACTTCGGATTCTTGTAAGATTTGTGATAATGTTGTGGAGATTTCTGTCATTGACATATCTTGTATTCTACGATCAACTGGAGGAGATTTCTACTTGTAAACTGTGGAATATTGTATGGTTTAATAGGGGAATCTAAAATTTAGAAACACCAGCAAAAAATAGTAACGTTTGGTCTTCGAACAAACTAAAATATATTTTTAGTTAAAAAAAAATATTACCACTTTTTTATTTTCCCACATAAGTACCAACATACTCTTAGTAAATAAGAAAGTAAACGATTCCCCAAGTGCTAGAAAATACATTTCCAATAGAACTGTTACGTTATTAGCAATTACAAAACAAACAAATTGAAACGAAAGCCCAGACATAACTCCCAAAAAAAAAAAACAAAAAAACACACATATTCAGGATAAAAATTGAAAATAAAAAGAAAACTTATACAACTCACTCACTCACTTACCCCGTTACCACACTCTCCGTGAATATAAAATGACATGCAAACAATTCCCTACAGGTGTCATAATAAACAAATAAAGCAATTTGCTTTGTTGCCGGTGGAAAACAAAAAAATGGAAAAATAAAAAAAATAACATAACAAACAAAACAAAACGAAACGAAAGAAGCCAAATAAAGCAACGAAAATAAATAAAAGTGAATGTTGTACAAATGTATATAAACTTGTACAAATATGTGGAATGTAGAATGTGGAAATTCGTGTTCATCTTCTGTATTTACTCGCTCGTACACAAATAAATACTTTTACCCATTATAGAGCAAAAAAAAAAATACAAAAATACACAAACAACTCGGTTAAATAAAACATTTAATATTAAAAAATATATACATATGTATGTGTTAACGCAGTTGACAACATATTAACCCTGCGGTAAGTAGCCCTAACTTTAGGAAATGTTGAGGTTCCGTTAAAATAAAGCTGATCTTCATATAGAGTACTTTAAATTATTGGGTGTATGACTTAAAAATGCGGTATTTACAATAGATGGGGAAGTTTTACTTTACTTCTTTAATTTGAAAAAACTGAAGCTGAAACACACCGATTGCTCATCGAATCTTACGGTGAATGTGTTACATCGGTTTTTACTTGCGAGAGATGGGTTGAGCGGTTCAAAAGTGGTGATTTTGACTCGGAAGACAAAGATCGCCCAGGCCAGCCAAAAAAGTTTGAAGACCAAGAATTGGTCTTCAAACATTACTCCATGGAGATTGTTGTCAACAATCAGCAATTTCAAAATGTTTGCAAGCAGCAGGATTTATCCAAAAGCAGGAGAATTGGTACCATACGAATTGAAGCCGAAATATCTTGAAATATGATATTGTATATCTGAAGTGCTGCTTGAACGCTATAAAAGAAAATCATTTTTGCAACGAATCATTACTTGCGATGAAAAATAGATCAATTACGATAACCCGTAAGAGAAGCTTGGCCAACCAGCCGAATTTACACCAAAGCCAAATATCCATGACACTAAGGTAATGCTCTGTATTTGGTGCGACCAAAAGAGTCCTTTATATTATGAGCTGCTGAAATCTGATCAGACCATCACAGGGTACTGAATCGGACGCAACTGATTCGTTTGAACCCAGCATTGGCCCAAACTTCGAAACTTATTGCTTTTGGTGTCGGTAATAACTACTCTAGTTAGTGAGCTTTCTCAGAAATCGCACTATACGAGTTGTTATAGATGGGATCTCATCAAACGAGTTCAAGTTGAATTCAGGGGTACCGCAAGGCTCCGTTCTTTCTCCTACTCTATTCCTTATTTTTCTAAATGACCTTCTACATCAAACTTCCAACCCTATCTATTCTTTTGCAGATGACAGCAACATTTGCCATTCATATTCATTCAACTATAGGCCCAGCCTGTCGGAGATTGGGGCAATGAGGCAAAACATGAATGATTCCCTTAATCGGGACCTTGTAACAATCTCTGAATGGGGTCGTGCGAATAGAATCGCTTACAACGCCCGCAAGACTCAGTGTTGCATGTTGACACAAAAACGAACGACAAACAATGTTGCTTCATCTGTATTTATGGATGGTGTAAATATTGTGGAATCAGACGCTCTTGATGTTCTGGGCATGAAAATACAATGTGATGTCCGCTGGTCTAAACACAATTTTCAAGTGTCGAAAGAAGCATTCAAGTGTCTCGGTTTTTTGAAACGGTGTAGGAATTACTTCACTCCATCTGATCTCCTCACTATTTACACCACATATATCCGACCGAAAATGGAATACAACTCCCATGTATGGGCCGGTGCTTCTAAATCTATTTTCTAGCTTCTCGACTGCGTACAGGAAAGGGTGAAGGTGATTATTGGTGAGAGTAGGGTATCCAACTCTATTGATTCGCTGGAGCACCGTAGCAATGTGGGCTGCGTTTCACTGTTCTATCGGTACTACAATGGAATGTGTTCTGATGAAATTAGGGAACATGTTCCTAATACCCACAGATTTTTACGTAATACACGTTTTTCGTCAAGAACACATCCCTTTGTGGTCGATTGGCCAGTGGACCGCACAACACATTACAGGGAAAATTCGTTCTTTAGCCGTACTGTACGTATGTGGAAAAAACTTCCCGCCGAAGTGTTTCCTGCCATTTCCAATGTCGGAAACACTACTCCCTCTTTCCTCCCTCCCATAACCTATTTTCCTAGTTCCAACAAAATGCTTTGCATGAATAGGGGTCATCCCCTGATTGCTGGTCCAAGAAGAAAAAAAATTCCTGTTTAAAAGTATTTAGAATGAAGTTAACTTTATCACTAAAATACCATAGGAGCTAATCATCATCATCAAGCTACCAATAATCCAAATTACCGTTACCTTTTAACCCTCTAACTGGCAAAACCGTAAAAGTTATCCGATGAAGCCAATAATTTTTTTTTTTTCAAGTAGATGTAGTCAATAGAACCGTAAGTTTTAATTTTCAGGAGAAAAAATCATTCTGAACGAACGCCAGGTAAAAAATTGTGAAGGTCGCCTGTATGCGGTCATGCCAGTTTACGTCTCATATGACACCAAAAGTAAATTTTATATATAAAAAAATTTTATTGAGAGAAGGGAACAAACAAAGTTAAAATTCGCATTATTTTCGATGGTTGTAGTTCCAGAAACAATTTTTATCAAATTTACCCCATAAAGACAGGTCTCATTTGGAACAAACGACTTGGCTTTCACATTTTTTGCAATGTTACACCTTCTTTTTGGCTTTTCTCTCCACCCAAACAAGAAAAAGATCGTAAAAATCGAACTGAACATCAGCTACTTGATGAGCAGCTCTTTTCCCAACACCTAATATATCAGGCTGTAGTGATAAAGGCTCACCGAGATTTTAAACAGACGATATATTTTTGAAGGAAACAAGTCCAGCAGCTATTTCCTTCCACAAATCTGGAAGCTGTAAAAGCAGTTTTTTAATCGGACACATTGTTGGAAGTATTGGCCTTATCAGCCTGCAGACGTTTGTATAAAAAGAATGCATTTGTAAAGACCATGCCCACAAAATAGTAGAACAACCTAATTATAATATTGCGAGTCTTAGCTTAAATATGCTATCGACCCTGGAGACCATCCATGAGATTACTCCACCCATGCGATCATTGTATTCTCGAATAATTTGAGGGCAATTGATTTCGATGAATTTCTTCAGCTTTCTATCATACCGAGGAACCTTTGAATGTTCTTCGCCGAACAATTTGATCCCTCTTTTATGCGGCTTATTGGGTATGTATTTTCGAAAAATACATGATTAATAAAGCTGACAAACGACTTGTCAGAATATATTGGAAGGTATAAAGAAAATATAAAAAAGTGTTGTCTAAAGACAATTTTCACCATTTTGATGCGAAAAAATGTTTAATACAGCACTGTGTCCCAAAAATCGAAGACCGCCTTGAAGTGGTCTTACCGGTTTGAGGGTTAACCGTTTCGAATCGGTTCGAAACCAAACGATTTTTCATCGTGGTTATACTTTAGCTGCTGAGAATATCTACATTTGTGTGACTCCGTTTGCATGTAAACTTTCATTTATGTTTGCCACATTGATTTTATTGGCGCCTCCCTAATACAGATAACAAACACAATGTGTTAAACCAGCTCAAGGGCTAAATGTGGAAACTGCTGCTTGTTTTGTATCGCTTTGCATAACATGATTATTGTTTTATTTTATTTGTTTAATAATTCGTTGAGTTCTATGAAAGTTAAAACATGACTCGTGTATTTATTTGTTTAAGCAAATTGAGTTTTCTACATCACAGACTTTAAAAAAATATAGACAGACATAATAAGTGTAAAAAAAAAGTACCCTGTTGAAAAAAACAGTAAAAGTGACAGTGAGAGAAGGCTTTATTTTTTTTGCCACAAATGGTATTTAACTGATGAAAACAGTACTTTGCAACTGATGGATAAGAGAATGAATAGATATCATCATGTTTTCTATAAAAACTAATAACATGTGGTACAGTTCAGCTTTGTATTAGTAAGATCCTTGATTCTGCTTTTTCAAGGTTACGTTTTTTGTTCCCTAAAACTTGGCATTCCAACTACATTACTTCGAAGCTAATGACTAATTTGTTAGCTGATATATGAGTAAATATTTATTTTACATATAGCACACGAATTATTGTATAACGTCATATAAAGTTTCAGTATAACTCGGATTTAGTTAGTGCTGATTCACACACGTCTTGAGTTTGTAAATGAGAGAGGAGAAGATATTGGAATGATTTTCCTTTTTTTCTTCCTCTCTCTGTTCTATAAACTCAATATTTGCTCAAGTAAACTTGACGAGTGTGAACCTGCACATTAGCATATTTTACACAATGTAGTTAAGTTTTATTCCGAAGGCGAAGAGCAGAATATACTTTCCAGTACAAAGCAGCCTTAATACCATATCGTAACGAATTAACTAAACAGATATTCAGTTTTTACAGATTGCATCTGCTGCAATTTCTTATGATAACTGATGTATTATAGGCGTTACATGTAACTAGTTATTTAACCCTCCGGCGGGTGAGAAGATCCCTGGGACCTTTTTCATTTTCAAACTGAAATTACTCCTTGATGGTTCATGGGAAGTATACCCGTCCTCCACATGTATTCCAAGGAAACTTTATTTAGAATCGTTTAAAAAAAATCATAGCGATCCGACCAATAGTTTAGTTTCTATTGAGATTTAAATGTGTTTAGTGCGGGAACGTGTGAAAAAGTCAACTGGGACCTTGTACTGAAATTTCAAGAAATCGTTAATAAATGCATTGTCTTTTGGCTTGTTTTATTGTTTGAACACATCAAAAACGTGTTCCTTAAATTTATTTCTAACATTCATTATACATGTATAATTAGTAAATAATAATAAATCAAAACAAAAAAAAAAGTAAAAAAATGCGTTTTCATATAAAATTCCATACAAATAGAAATAGGTCCCTGTGGACCTTGTACATCGTATAAGGGCAACGGATGACTCTACCGTCGGAGGGTTAGAGTGCTATCAAAGTAATGACCTTTATGGTAAGTACACAATCGTTAAAATGAGTATATAAATTTTACTACACTCTTTACTTTATATTGAAAATTTCATCATGGTGGCATAAAGCATCATATTTAAAAGTAATTTCTAATAAGAAATTTTCTCTGCATACTATAAAAGAGGTGAAAAAATACAAGTTTCTTTAAAAAGCTTGGAATATGTATTATGCTATTATAAAACGAATAAGCGCTCCCACTATTCATAGGATTTCTACAGAGAGTGAAGGCCTCATATTCGAAGTCTATGAACAAGGATTTTAAGGAAAAGTTTGCAGATGCCAGAAATGTAAGGATTGCATACCTGAAGGCAATATCAGAACTGGCCGAAATGGTAACATAAAGGGTTTTCCAATAAGAGGTGTTATTTTGGATCACTCGGTATTTCGGTAGCTGTCCCTTTTGAAGCTTTTATTCTTTGACATTTGACAAGTAGAAACTACACCATTACTAACACTGGAATGATACACGCTTCAACAACGCATTGAAATTATTAAAATTCACTACAAAAATGGCGAAAATCTTGCAGTCATAGTTCGCAAAACTAAAGCATTTCTGGGTCGTCGTGAAGCACTTTGTCGAACCGCAATACAGAAATTGGTGGAAAAATTTGAGCAGTTGGGACAAGTTAGTGATGTGAAGAATAAAACTCGTGCGCGTCGCTCAAGAACAACTGAGAATATTGCTGCTGTAGCCCAAAGTGTTGAAGAAAACCCAGGTTTGTCCATTCCTCGTCGTTTTTGAATTCCACGTTTGTGCAATTGGGCATTCCACAAATGTGATTACACAGTATCTTATTGTCGGAGGTGGATGATATTGATCTGGACAACGTTTATGTTATGTTCACACTTGGGATTTTAAAAGTGTTTCAGCAAAATGTTGATTAAGTTAATCAAAGCCGTTCACAACAAACAAATTTATATTTCTTTAAAGCATTCAAAATGGAAAGAAATACTTTAATAAAGTTATCAGCAGATTATTTAAACTTATTAATGATGGAATTGTGAGCATTGATGGATTATTTGTGGTGGTTTATGAAAAATGTATTTATCGGTAGTAGATCTGAAAGGTATGTTCATTGTGGCCGATGCTACATCATCATCAGTTTGAGGTATGTTCAGGTGATTCTACGTGATTAATGAATTAGTGATTAAGTTTTAATCATCTCAATTTGAAGTGATTAACAAATCATTTAAATGTATGGATAATCATCTCGATTTTGAAGTGACTAGAACTTAATAAAGTTTGAGGTGATTAACTCTGCAAATTTGAACATAGCATTACTTTCAACAAGACGGCGCTACGTGCCACACAAGCAACAAAACAATTGCTCTTTTACGGGAAAAGTTTCGGGACCGTGTTATCTCTGGAAGAGATGATCATAATTGGGCACCGAGATCTTGTGATTTAACACCTTGCGACTTCTTCCTTTGGAGCCATGTGAAAGATAAGGTCTACGCCAACAGCCCAGCGCCGATTCAAGATCTCAAAGATAGAATTCGTGAGGCTATCGAGAACATACTTTGCGATTTGGTTATGGAACATTTCATGAGAAGAATATGGTCCTGTAATCGTGATCGTGGTGGCCATCTGGCTGATGTTGTTTTTCATTATTAACGGCATACTTTCTTCTTTATTATGAAAAAAACATCCGATCATTTGTCTCAAAAAATTCAATTTTTCCTTGAATACCAAAATACCACTTCTTGTTGGAAAACCTTGTATAAAGAGGGCATCTTTTCTCCACTTTTGTGGAATTTGGCAATCATGCTGACTGGTTAGGAAATAGCATTTCTTGTCTTGACAATATAAATTCCTTAAAACCCAACAATCTGGACATCTAAAACCATCACATCAACTAAAGGACTGAGATCGAAAAATTTTTAACATACATATATTTTAAAAAAAATGAAACCACTAAACTTACAGTTTTGACTTCATTTTTTATTTAATTGAAATTATTGTTACAATTTAGAAAAAAAAAATATATATATATTTTTATAGTTCTAATCACTAATGATGCAATTTTGAACCTTTTTCGAAAACCCATTATGGTTTTTACAGTGATTTCTGTCACTTTGTTCCAACAGGTTGCCCATCTCCGTTTAAAATCTACCACACTTTTGGATACCCTTTTTGTAATCTTCAATTCTCTTTTAACAAGAGCCCAATATCTCTCAACTGGCTTTAGCTCCAGGCAGTTTGGAGGAATTGCCTCTCTTGGTACAAATACCACATTATTGTTCTTGTACCACTCAAGACCTTTGTTATAATAGTGACAGATGCCACATCAGGCCAAAAATAAGTGGACACATTAAGAAGTCTAATCAATGGAAGCACCCTCCTTTGTATACATTTCTTATTGTAAATTTCGGTATTTAAAGAGTCCTTTGTAACAAATGTTTGGCTTTTTTTCCGCAACTGTATATTGCTTGCCATACCAAGAACTTTTTTGGAAATTTTGTCTGCTTTTGAATCCTAAACATTTCTTTAACATTCTTTCAAGCATCTGCAAGATAAAAAAATTGACCCAGAAGCTGCGAAAAATGTTACATACGTACATTTTGTCATCCATTATACAGCAGGTATATTTTTTGTATAAAATTTGACTTTACTTTCCGTGCTCTGTCTTTGGCCTCTAATTTTTTAGCAGAGTTCCTATCTGGAACTTTTTGAGCCTTGGTAGCTTTTAAACCTTCATTGGCTTTAACTTTCGTGCCAAATAGTCCAAGTACTGAGCTAACCGGGCTGCTTTCCTACCGGATGTGTTGGGAACTCTTTTGAAAATGCTTTCTATTTTTTTGGCTTTATAAACATCATGTTGTTCATTCCTTCTACCTGAACCAGGTTTTATATCAACGGACAAATTCTCCCAGTACTGTTTAATAACATTGGAATCAGTTTGACGTCAGACCAAGTTGGGTTTTGTTGAAAACATTTAATAATTTTAGTACGCACTTTTTTCTGGTCACTCATTTTAATCAGATTAACAACAAATTTACATAATTGACATTAACATTACAAAGGTAACTTGATCAAACAAAAAAAATCACATAATACTAGAGTTAAAAGTTTTAAATGAAAAACATGTGTTAAGAATTTTACGATCTCAGTCCTTATGTCTGCAAAACAGTATTAAGTACTAGATTGTTGTCAATTCCAGGAATTTGAATACAGTCATACAAGTATTATTGTTGGGATTATACAAATTATTTCAAAGAACTTCTTCTCGTGCAACTTAAGTTTCTCAGTGTCGAATGACACGGGCTTAGTGAAACCCCTCTCCTCTAAGGTACTTCAAAGAATTTCTTCTCGTGACGGCAAGACTGTCGACAGTCGTACTCATGTGGGTGAGTGATCATAAAAACATTATAGGCAACTGTGTGGCAGATGATTATGCAAAAACACAAGCCATGGTGTTCGATGGGGATATAGATTTCCTACGTGACAACTCACAATTGAAAAACATAGTGGCCGATATCATTGGTCACTAGAGTGCTTCAAAATTGTTCTATGAATTGTAGAAACATGTTCTGTAAAATATTAGGATGATAGGATGACGTTAACTGGTCGCTCAATAGCTCAGATGTTTAGAGAGGCATCTGCAATTTTGAGTGTACCCAATCGCTTTCATTTTTTGGAGTAATCTATTGGTTACTGGAAATGTTTAACTCATCATAGAAGACTCAGATTAGCTTACAACGACTTCTGCAGGACTTGTCAGAATGAGACTATTTATTCACTTCTCTATCATTGTCTAGCACTACGTTACTGTGACAACGTTCCTTTACCAGTCTTTCTGAATTATAGAATACCGAAAAATATACTTTCTTCTACACAGTTATTGTTCCTCTATTCTTGTCTTTTGAGGTAACACAAAGGTAACAAATTTAAGAGATCCAAGTGAGCTCTACCAGAGGATGTCTAGCAGTATAACTGGTATATGGAGGATTCTAAGCTTAGTGGTAAACTAATATAATATATTTCTAACTACACAAGAAATGTATATATGGACTTCTTTTCGTTTTATGATTACAACAATTTATATAAGAGAGATTGAGGAGCTCTTGAATTAAAAAAAAAAGTTTATTTTTCGTAAGTCTTTATAGAGCTAGAGCGGCTAGTTAGACACATGCCATATGTGGATTAAACGCCAAACTAAAGCCCTTATAAAAGCCTATTTTATTACATATTTTTAAACAAAATCACATTTATATTTAACAATGGAACTAATAGCTGAAGTGTTTTAATTACAGCAGCCACTACAAATCAAAATACCTAAAAGTGCTTATTTATTCATAACACATTTATGATTTCATTTAAAATAATGACTTCGAAATAACAAATTGTTCTATGTATGAAATAAATAATTTTGCTGGATTTTTTTTGCAGCAGCAGCTCAAAATCTGTTTATTTGCATAATCATCTAAATGCGCACTGGAGAGCTTAATAAATACATATATAAACAAAACACACAAATACCTAATATTTATTCCTTTTAACTTTCACTGTATTTATGTATTTATGAATATTTAAATCAATGCATAACTACATGTATGATTATTGTTTTTAATTAAAAACTTAATGTCAATTCTATAAATTCATACATGTTTAATTTTCGGCAATAGATACATTCGTACATACATACATTTGCACAGAGACAACATTGTATGTGTAAGTATGTAGACACTTTCCAATTATCATATTGAAAATGTTATTAAACATTTTTCATTTTGTTATGGAAAATTCAATTAACTTAAGTAAATATCGACAGAGATAAATGTTTAATTTATAATGTAAATACAATATAATACATGAATATACAAACATACATACATCCATACATATGTACATATGTATGTATGTATATAAACATAGATATAAATGAATACTTGAATGAATGTATTTGCACATTCTCACTAACACAAACACACACACACATACACAGGGATACTCACATACAGTCATAAAAATACATTCATTGTACATTGTGTTAACAACAACGACAACAGAAACAACTTTGAATTTACATACAATTATTGCTTCCACACTATAATATTGTAAATATCTACTCACATACATTGACATATGTAGTTATACAAACACACATATAAACATATTAGGCTGGCTCTTATTTTGTACTTTTTTTAAAATTTCCTTGATCTCAAGCTCCAAATTGTTCTGCGTCATCTAAACTCTTAATGCTGTAAATTTGAGCAAAATCAGAGAAGTTGTATATTTAATTCCAAGAGTTGGTTTAAATATATTAAATAACATTGTTTAAATATTGTTACGAATGTGCAATAGCGATTTGAATTTAACGGTTTGTAACGACTGCCTGCAACATTCATCATGTTTATAAACACGTTTATTAGTAGAAGCTTCTACTTATCATCAATGTTGATATCATGCGGTTATTAGCACTGTTTATAAGTGTGGCAGCACTAAATGTTTAAGCTGCTAACATTAACATCGATAGCTCTAGAATTCGAATGTTCTAGTTGTCCGTTAAGATCATTGTAGAAGATTAACGAAATAGTGGCAGAGGTTGCAGTAGAGAGTTGAGTTGATCATTGACGCTGTTAGATTTAACATCAACTGTATTGTACATTGAAGTTTGTACATTAGAAAGTGTGTGTGCATTTCTGCGAATTGATAAACGTGTATAAAGACACGGAATGACTATTTGAACTGTTGTTGTTGTACATTTTAAATAAATAAAGAGTTGGTACAATTTTAAACTACTACACGTATTTTATTTCCTATCAAAAGTATCCGGTTTATTTAAAGGAAATAAACCAACGTTTTAAAAAGGTTAAAACGTAACAATATAAAATATACAAATTATCTCACATCATTAACCCATTATAGCTTGAGACCAAAAAAAAAAAGAAATGCAAAATTCATGCATAACTCAAATACCAAGTTATAAGTCACGCAATGCCGTGACACCAATGACAACAAATATAAAAAATTTAACAATGTTCTAAAAATATCGAATTACAAACACTTAAATTAGCAACCCAAACAAACAATTATAAATTTAATTTTAGAAACTAGGCTATTTAAACAAATTTATGACCAAAAACTAAATTTCCTTAAAATCCGAAATTTGAAATCGGTACCAACGCTAATCCATTTGTTTAATATTTCGAAATTTTAGATTTAAAACAAGCAGAGAAATAACATGGTTCGGCATGGTTACGGCAACTATACCGTGTTCGTTGTAACAATATATTATTGTCGTAGACAAATAATTGTTATTATACCCTTCACCATGATTGGCAAGGGCAGTCGCGGATCCAGAGGGGGTGAAATAGGTATTCACACCTCCCCAAAACTGAAAAGTTTCCATACAAAAAAGAAAAATGTAGTACAAATTTTGATTTGAAAAATATTTTTTAACCAAAAATTTTTTTTTATAAATTTTCTTTCACTAATAAATTAAAAAAAAAAAAATTAATTAAAAAAAACTTTCAAAATTTTGTTTAGCTAAAAATATTTAAAAATTTTAGTTTAAAGTATAATTTGGTGATTATTTTTCAAACAACTAAAAAATTATAAATAGCACAAAATTTGTAGCTTTTATTTTGAAACATTTGTGCAATATTTATTCAATGTATTGGTCATTGTTAGCTATGGATGATTTATTCCCATTTTTCTGGCAACATATGGATTTCGAGCCAATATCGGATAGTCTGTTCCAAAGTGAAGCGTATCCCAGAGAGAGCGCTCGGCATCGATTGAAAGAAATAGTAGTGGACGAGTCAAGGTGTGTACTAAGGAGTGAGATCGTAAAATTCTTAACACCCATTTTTCATTAAAACTTTTAACCCAAATATTATTTGATTTTTTTTTTTTTATCTAGTTACCTTTGTAAAGCATGTAAGTTATTATGTTTAATGTATTATGTTCATTTGTTGTTAATCTGATTAAAATGAGTGACCAGAAACAAGTGCCAAAAAGTTGGCCAAGCATTCAAAGGTCTGCCGTCAAACTGTTTCCACTGTTATTAAACATAATCGGCAGAACTTGTCCGTTGATATAAAACCTAGTTCAGTTAAAGCTAATGCAGGTTTAAAAACATACAAGGCTCAAAAAGTTCCTGACAGGAACGCTGCTAAAAATTTAAAGGTCCAAGACAGAAAACGGAAATTGAAGTCAAGTTTAATAAAAAAAATATTCTTGGATGACGAAACGATGTTCTGGCAAATTTTTCGAAACTTCCTAGTAAAAAATTGTATGTTGCTGATGCTCGAGGGAATGTTGAAGAAAAGTTTAAGACCCAAAAGCAGACAAAATTTCCCAAAAAAATTCTTGGTATGGCAAGCAATATGCAGTTGCGGCAAAAGAAGCCAAACATTTCTTACAAAGGGCTCTATAAATACCGAAATTTACATCAAGGAATGTTTACAAAAAAGGATGCTTCCATTCATACGACTTCTTAATGTGTCCACTTACTTTTGGCCTGATTTGGCACCTTGTCACTATGGTAAGAAAGGTCTTGAGTGGTAAAAGAACAATAATATTTTTTTACCACTAAGGGAGCTAAGGCCAGTGGAGGGATATTGAGCTCTTGTTAAAAGAGACTTGAAGAGAACAAAAAAGGTGTCCAAAAGTTTGGTAGATCTTAAAAGGAGATGGAATACCTGTTCGAGCAAAGCGACAGAAAGCACTATAAAAACGTTAATGAAAGAGTTTCCGAAAAAGGTTCAAAATTTCATCACTAGTGATTAAAACTATAAAAATATTTTTTTTTTTTTTTTTTGTAAATTGTAATAATAATTTCGATCAAATAAAAAAAATTAAAACTGTAAGTTTAGTGGTTTCGTTTTATTAACATATGTTAAGAATTTTACGATCTCAGTCTTTATAAGGCGGGTGAGGCAAAACTTCCCAACCACTTCCTTCCAACTAGGTTTTAACAGGTATTGCAACAGCATTGTCATGATGGTACAAGTACATGTTCCCTGTGATGTTCTAGTCACACTTCAGCAGCTCATAAAAGATAGGACCCTTTTTCTGATGGATATTTGGCTTTAGTGTCGATTCGGCTGGTTGGCCGGGCTTCACATACGATTTCACTGCATTTGTTGTGTTTTCAATCATCAACATGTGCTAATTATATTGCTTGATGGCCATTATCTCAATAATTATACCCTACACCACCAATATTGGGGAGGGTATAATGGATTTGTGCAGATGTTTGTAACGCCCAAAAATATTAGTGTAACACTCACCTTAAAGTATACCGATCGACTCAGAATCACTTTCTGAGTCGATTAAACGATGTCCGTCCGTCCGTCCGTCCGTCTGGCTGGTTGGCTGGCTGTCCGTGTAAACCTTGTGCGCAAAGTACAGGTCGCATTTTTGAAGATATTTCGATACAATTTGGTCCATATCATTTTTTCTGCCCAAGGACGAAACCTATTGAAATTGGCTGAAATCGGTTCATTATTTCACCTAGCAAATTTCACAAATGTCCTACCAAAATTGGACTTTATCGGTCATAAATGTTTAATTTATATATGTATCTACACAAGTTTTTCTCCAAATAAGTTTTACATATACAGAATTCATGTCATCAAATTTTATTATGATCGGTCCATAATTAGTCATAGCTCCCATATAAGGCCCGCTTCCGATAATCACTTTAACGAGCATAAATCTCTTAAAAATGTTGGTATACACATAAAATGCAACACAAATAACTTTCATATAAATATTAATCACACCACTTAATTTCATGGTGATCGGTTCATAATTGGTCATAGCTCCCATATAAGGCCCACTTCCGAAAATCGCTCACGAATATAAATTATTGAAATTTTGAAAGAAAAATGTTTTTGCTCATTTACTTAGTGTAGGGTATTATATGGTCGGGCTTGACCGACCATACTTTCTTACTTGTTTTTTAAATGCCGTTATCAATAACAACTCAAAAATGATTACTGTGTTTTGATTTGTATGCAAAGTATTCAAATGATTCACAAAAGCTCGATGATAAGATGAATGCATAGTACAAAATCAGTGCATTAATTTGTTTTAAATAACTTTTCGCGCGTGGTTCAAGAACTAAATTTCTTCTTATTTTAATACAATAGACTCAGAAATATTAAAAAATATTGAAAACGGTGCTTTTCGTATTGTGTATATAAACTCAAAAAGCTCTTCTTATATTCATAACACTCATATTGATTCGCTGCTTTTGTGAATGGTAAGAATATGCAAGCAATTACATGCATTTTGTAACAAAATACTTGCTGTGGTGAATCATGCAATGACAGTTTTCGTTTAGTTTATGTATAGGGATAACTCAGTATTCATTTTTTCAAAATAAAATATATGTCATTTGAATGGTATTCATGCACATCTCTGTTATGTACCTCCCAATGATTTTGCAAGCTCCTGTTTAGTTTTACAACAATCTTTATGGAGTAAAACCTCCAATTCCTGGTCTTCAAACTTTATTGGCTGGCCTAGGCGATCTTTGTCTTCCGTGTCAATATAACCAATTATGAACCACAGAAACTATCTCTCGCACGTCGAAACCGATGAAACACAATCACCACAAGCTTCGTTGAGCAATCGGTGTGCTTCATGGGCATAATTTTTTTAAATTAAAGAAGTAAATCAAATCTTCCCTCATATGACGATTCGTTGGTAGAAAATTCGGCATTTTCGAAGCAAAACTAAATTTAGAATTTACCAATAAGATTGGGAATTTAGCATATGGAAATCTTACCAAAACATTTACACTATAATGTTCAACTAGCATAACCCGGTGCGCTTCGCTACCCCTATTCTAATAAAATAAAAAAATGTTAGAATGGCTTTCTGATGCAACCTTACTACGTACAATGGTATGAAAATAACACATGTAAAAAATAATAAGAATCTCTCAATTACAGTTCACTTGATATTCGAAAATTTCTAGCTAACTCTGTATGGGAGATACCATTCCAATTCTGATCCCACCAATTTTTACATATTTTATGTACAAAAATAACTAATATAAAGCTTTACTTTAACTACGATAATTCTGCAATTATAAATATTTCCAAATTTAAGTGATTCAGACAAAGCATAAAGAGCGTGACCAGAACAATGCCCATTGTTCTGGTCACGCTATTTTTTTTAGTTAAACTTGGTACAGTGATCAGAAATAAATTCGTCCTTAGCTAACCTTCGTATAATGATAATAAATTGATTGATACCAAGTTTAAATACTTTTAGAATTATAGTCACGACCACTAATACAATCCCAACCATTTTCAGACAATTATTAGAGCAATTATTACTTTATATGGGGGAATTGACTGAACACCTTTTCCAATATTTACTTTGTATAGGGCGTGCCACGCCCACTACTCCAATCCCAACATTTTTTAGCAAAACTATGCAGAATGATAAAAAAACCATTTAGACAAAATATTAAGAAATAACTACTTACTTTGTATGATTTCACCACCTGTTCCGATCCATCCCATTTATGATTAAACTTCATGCAGTGATAAGAAATTGATTCGTATAAAGTTTGAAGACTGTCACAGTTATAGTTCTGCAAATATTGTAAAATACATAACTATTTACTTACAGTTGCATATATTGTACATAAAATAAAAAAAGCAACAAAAAAACAGTGACTTCAAATTATTTTCCATTCTTTCTCTGTTATTTGTTTTGTTTAACAACTCTCACTTAAAACAAACAAAATCAATGCTGATTAATTGTTTCTCTTTTTTAAGTATTTACAACAACAAATTGGAGAAACACACATTGCTTTGTTTAGTTTTTAGCTTGAAGGTCACATGTCATCAGCTTTGAACGCTCACAACTCCTAAAAAACTGAACTGATTTCAATAAAATATATATTCTGCACATCTGTGAATAATAACCTTTAGAATGGCATATTTTTTGTCCAAAATTGAATGTATAATGTGACGGTAAAAGGGTCTAAAGAAATCGACTTGCCTATTAATATTATGATGATAACTAAGTGAGAATAAATGACAGATATTTAAAGGGTACATATCTGTAATTTATTCTCACTTAGTTATCATAATATTAATAGGCATATAAGTTATTAAAACAAAAACTGCATTTAAGTTATACCTCCAATATGGTAAGTATGGTTCACTGAAATATAATTATTTTTCAAACAACTTAATAATGATAAATACGAATACATAAGTATTATATTAAGAACTGAGATCGAAAAATTTGTAACAAACACACATATATGTTAATAAAAATGAAACCACTAAACTTACAGTTTTGAATCTTTTTTTATTTGATTGAAATTATTGTTACAATTTACAAAAAAAAAATTATGAATTTTTGAACCTTTTTCGAACACCCTTCCATTATAGTTTTTATAGTTGTTTATGTCACTTTGTTCGAACAGGTTGTCCATCTCGGGTTAAAATCGACCGCACTTTTGGACACCTTTTTTGTGCTCTTCAATTCTCTTTTAACAAGACACCAATATCTATCCACTGGACTCAGCTCCAGGCAGTTTGGAGGAGCCCTTTGTAACAAATGTTTGGCTTTTTTGCCGCAACTGCATATTGCTTGCCATACCAATAACTTTTTGGGAAATTTTGTCTGCTTTTGGGTTCTAAACTTTTCTTTATTATTCCCTCGAGCATCTGCAACATAAGAAAATTGACAAATTGACATCTTCCATTATACAGCAGGTATATTTTTTGTATAAAATTTGACTTCAATTTCCGTGCTCAGTCTTTGGCCTCTAAATTTTTATACCTTCATTGGCTTTAACTTTTCGTACCAAATAGTCCTAGCATTGAGCTAACCGCGCTGCTTTCCTACCGGAGGAGTTGGGAACTCTTTTGAAAATGCCTTCTATTTTTTGGCTTTAGAAACATCATGTGAACCATTCCTTCTACCTGAACCAGGTTTTATATCAACGGACAAGTTTTCCCGGTACTGTTTAATAACATTGGAAACAGTTTGATAGCAGACCTTTGATTGTTTGTCCAACTTTTTGTAGGACCAAGTTGGGTTTTGTTGAAAATATTTAATAATTTTAGTACGCACTTTTTTCTCGTCACTCATTTTAATCAGATTAACTACAAATGAACATGTTTTACAAAGGTAGCTTGATCAAAAAAAAAAAATCAAATAATACTTGGGTAAGAATTTTACGATCTCAGTGCTTATGTACAACCATTTAAACTTACAAATAACTATTAAATGTTAAGTTTCTTTATGAGTACTCATAGTATTTTTAAGATGCAAACAAAATATGTTTCCTTTTAATACGATAATATTTTGTTCTCACCATTTGTAGAATGCTGTTGCATTAGTGTTTATTGTTGGTGTTTGTCTAAGCTATGAGTTTTTACAAATAAAATTTTAGTGTCTATAATTCTCATTCTGGAGTTTATGTAGTTGATGAGGACATCAAAATATCATACAGACACCCAGATGAATGCAGCGTCTCCCAGGCAGAAATCTAAGCGATATGGAAAGCCACGGACTTGATAAGGACACACATCACATGGGGGTCTGTAGTGACAATTTATGTAGATAGACAGTCAACATTAAGAGCTTTAAAATGCCATTTGGTAAACTTTTTTACTTTTTCTGCAATTTGGGCTCTCGAAAATTATTTTTTTTTATGAGGACTGAGATCGAAAAATTCTTAACACACGTTTTTCATTAAAACTTTTTTTTTTGATCAAGTTACCTTTGTAAACAAAGCATGTCAATTATGTTCATTTGTTGTTAATCTGATTAAAATGAGTGACCAGAAAAAAATGCGTACTTAAATTATTAAATATTTTCAACAAAACCCAACTTGGTCCTACAAAAATTTGGCCAAACAATCAAAGGTCTGCCGTCAAACTGTCTCCAATGTTACTCAACAGTACCGGGAGAACTTGTCCGTTGATAGAAATCCTGGTTCAGCTAGAAGAAATAATGTTTGTTAAGCCAAAAAAATAGAAAGAGCCCCCAACACATCCCGTAGGAAAGCATCCCGGTTAGCTCAGTGGTCGGACCATTTGGTACGAAAAGTTAAAGCTAAAGCAGGTTCAAAAACATACAAGGCTCAAAAAGTTCCTGACAGAAACGCTGCTAAAAATTTAGAGGCCAAAAACAGAGCATAGAAATTGAAGTCAAGTTTTATAAAAAAATAATCCCGCTGTAGAATGGATGACGAAACGTATGTTCTGGCAGATTTTTCGCAGCTTCCTGGTAAAAATTTTGATATTGCCGATGCTCGAGGGAGTGTTGAAGAAAAGTTTAGTACCCAAAAACAGACAAAACTTCCCAAAAAGTTCTTGGTATGGCAAGCAATATGCAGTTCCGCCAAAAAGGCAATCATTTGTTACAACGGGCTCTTTAAATACCAAAATTTACATCAAGGAATATTTACAAAGGAGAATGCTTCTATTCATAAGACTTCTTAATGTGTCCACTTACATTTGCCTGATTTGGCACCCTGTCACTATGGTAAGAAATGTCTTGAGTGGTACAAGAACAATAATTTGGTATTTGTACCAAGAGAGGCAAATTCTTCAAAGTGCCTGGAGCTAAGGCCAGTGGAGAGATATTGGGCTCTTGTTAAAAGAGAATTGAGGAGCACAAAAAAGGTGTCCAAAAGTGTAGTTGATTTTAAATGGAGATGGACAACCTGTTCGAGCAAAGTGACAGAAATCACTATAAAAACCATAATGGAAGGGTTTTCGAAAAAGGTTCAAAATTTCATCACTAGTAGGGTATTCAATCGATTAACCGTTAATCGGTTAACCGATTAATTTTGGTCGGTTAACTGTTCGCATAATTTAAAATTTCCGATTTTCAAATAACAAATAAACCGATTAATTTGCGTCGATTAACCGATTAACCGAAATTTCTTTTTTTTTGTACTTTATATAGAAAAATAGTTTTAAACACACACATTTTATTTCTTAACTCATGAACATTCCTATCTAGCAATAGTTTTTTGAAGTATAGCTCAAAAACTGAAACTAAGGAATTTGGAAATGACCTTTTTTCTAGAAGGTTCCATGATGCACTTTGTCCTAATGAGTTGGAGGTAGACATGACAATAGACCAGCGATATTAATACTAGCAAACTTTGTAAATTTGTCATTGTGTGAGTTATTTATTGCGCTCTGCTACTCTCTATGCACTGAGCGAAATGGATGTAAAAGTTTGAAGTGGTATTTGTTGAATAAAAAGTGTACGTGAAGTTATTTATTTATTTTCTTTCACTGTAGCCGAGAGAAAAACAAAAACAATAGCTGAAAAAACAAGCAAAAACCCGCAACACAACCTACCTGTATCAAAGCTCATACGAGACTGATTGGTTTTAACTTTTTATACAATGTGTGTGCTTGCGTACGTGTGAAAACAAAGAGAAGAGAGCTCATTTGAGAGCTCAATGCCTTTCGCGGCAATAGACGAAACTGAAGACATTACTGAAACGAGTCTTTTATCAGAACTTAACAAAGCTATTAAAAGTTTTAAAAATCCCAAAAGGACTCCAATTGTAAAACTGAGGATTTTATATGCTTAAAAAAAAAACTGAATAAAGAACTGAGAAATTGGATAGTCTTTCTCATGCCTTACTTTTGATTTTTTCAACATCTATAATCAGTGAGAGAGTTTTTTCCAAGTCATGTTTTACTAAAACTAAAGAAAAATCATTTAAAAAGAAAGTATTATTAGTTTGCTATTATTAAATTTTTGGTTGAAATGCTTAAATAAGTACACAAAATTGTTTTATTTTCAATTTAAAATTAAAATAGAAATTATTCGGTTAATCGAATAATTTAAAATTAACCGATTATTAACCGATTAAATCTAAACCCCGATTAATTATTTGCTCGATTAACCGATTAAACCAGAAACCCGATTAATTGAATACCCTAATCACTAGTGATTAGAACTATAAAAATATTTTTTATTTTTTAATTGTAACAATAATTTCAATCAAATAAAAAAGATTCAAAACTATAAGTTTAGTGGTTTCATTTTTATTAATATATATGTATGTTAAGAATTTTTCGATCTTAGTCCTTATATGTCGTAGTGGATATTTTTATTCCTCATGCCAAAAGCTATCGAAGAATCGATGGCACAATATCAAAAAATGTTTGCCTTACAAATCGATCCACTCTAGTACACAATCAGAAGAAGTGTTGGATACCTCCTATATGCAATTTTTCGAAAAATTCCGGGGCTCCACGAAAAAAAATTCTGGTATTGCATGGTGTCGAGGGCTATTTGGCCAAAGTTGAATGCAGAGACAACCAGGGGGCCAATTTTCGTTCTATCAAACGATGAATTGAAAAGTTTTTTCATATTTTCATAGAGTTTCTGATTCTCGTTTAGTGAAAAATTATAAATAAATTTAAATGTTTTCACATGAAAAGAACAGCAGTTAAAAAAACTCGTTTGCGACTTAGCGCCGGTTTAAAACTGCTAAGCTACGACATCTGCATTTGACTCTTACATTTTATTAACATAGATAAAAAAGTTTCACGGCTACAATGGAATGAAACACTTTCTCATTAAAAGAACGGGAATCGCAATTTGTGTAATTGTGAAATGATAATATTGTTACGAATGTGCAATAGTGATTTGAGTTTAACGGTCTGTAACGACTGCCTGCAACATTCATCATGTTTATAAAAACGACCATTAGTAGAAGCTTCTACTTATCAACAATGTTGATAGCATGCGGTTATTAGCACTGTTTATAAGTGTGGCAACACTAAATGTTTAAGCTGCTAGCATTAACATCGAAAGCTCTAGAATTCGAATGTTCTAGTTGTCCGTTAAGATCGTTGTAGAAGATTAACGAAAGATGGCGTGTGTATTAATAGTGGCAGAGTTTGCAGTCGTGAGTGGAGTTGATCATTGGTGCTGTTAGATTTAACATCAACTGTCGGGTACATTTGAGTTTGTACATTATAGAGTGTGTGTGTAAAGACACTGAGTGACTGTTTGAATTGTTGTGGTTGTACATTTTAAATAAATAAAGAGTTGTTACAAATTTTAAACTACTAAAACTGCTTTTATTTGCAATCAAAAGTATCCGGTTTATTTAAAGGAAATAAACCAACGTTTTAAAAAGGTTAAAACGTAACAATATGAATAGTTCTTATGAAAACGAAAAGTTTTTTTTCATTTCACCGTTTCACAGAACAGGAATCGATCCCCAGAATTAATAAATTGGGTTGGATAGGAAAAGTGGGGACATGGACGCACAGATCTTCTGCAGGTTATGCGAGGATATTGAGCATATAGAATCAGTGAAACATATTCTGTATAACTGCCTTAGATTACAAGGTCTCAGGCAAAAATGGCTTGGGGAAAGATTCCATGATGAACAGGGGGATATATCTAGATATGGTCTTGGAAATCTATTAGGCTTTATCAGGGGAATAGGCTGGCTAGTTTAGGTAACGCGACTCTGAGAATCCCAGTCTATAAAAAAGTGCAAAATAAGGGCCATCCTAATACATAAGAATGTTAGCATGGATCCAAAAAAAAATTCATAAAAATATCTCTTAATTAGAAATTGTTTTAAAAAGTGTAAAAATTTCAAATATCCTTTAACCCTCAAATGTCCTTATACCCTTTGATGAACCATTCAATGGCATGTAATTCCCTCGAAATAAATATGATTAAAATCACGAAAATCAACATGATCTACGACTAACACTAGCAGGAATTTAGTTTTTTAGAATTTAGTTAGCTTCAATTTCAGTTCTGTAGCTTTCCTTTGGAGCCAGTCTACTGTACGTGCATTCACTCACTCATTCATTTTGTGTGTATAAATGTATATCTGTGTAGGTGTGGTTGTGTGTGGCTGGCTGTCTGTCTGCCTGTGTGTTTACATAGATTGATAGCGGAAGCGGAAGATGTAACAACAAAAGAACGGATTTAATTTACAAAATTTATATGTACGAACGTAATTTCACACATAAACATATATAAAAATCTGCGATATAGTTACAGCATTTGCGAGAATATTGCATATGAAAATGTAATTTTATCATAAAATCGTATGTACGAGTATAATACTAATTCACACCATAGTAATTGTAATTATAAATATGCAACGTTAATGGATTTATCCACAAACTTGATCTTAAAAAAAAAAAAAAACTTACAAACAAAGAATAAGGTATCATGATATCAGATATAAAAACCTTCTTTTTTGGAGCAGTTGTTTGACCCAATTTCTATGCTTAATAAATTTAGATATTACTCTTTATGTACATAAAATCGTTGCCAATTAAACGTTGAATGCGGTTTATTAGTATTCAGCGAATTTAGGTTAAATGACTTGGCAACTGTTAAAACTATTGTTTCAGTTTTAATTAAACCATTTGAAAATATTGTTACGAATGTGCAATGACGATTTGAATTTAACGGTCTGTAACGACTGCCTGCTGCATTCATCATGTTTAAAGGCACGTCCATCAGTAGCATGCGGTTGTTGGCATTGTTTGTAAGTATGACA
Source organism: Calliphora vomitoria (assembly GCA_942486065.2). Lineage (NCBI taxonomy): Eukaryota > Metazoa > Arthropoda > Insecta > Diptera > Calliphoridae > Calliphora > Calliphora vomitoria. The sequence continues at coordinate 13,627,773 of OW818031.2, read as the reverse complement.
ACACTAAATGTTTGAGCTGCTGGCAATGACATCGAAGGCTCTGGAATTCGAACATACGAGTTTTGTCCGTTAAGAGCATTGTAGAAGATTCCCGAGAGATGGCGTGTGTATAAATGGTGGCAGAGGGTGCAGTCGTGAGTGGAGTTGATCATTGTCGCTGTAAGAGTTTACATCAACTGTCTTGTTCGTGTATACTTGTACATTATAGAGTGTGTGTGTGTATTTCTGCGAATTGATAAACGTGTATAAAGACACTGAGTGATTATTTAGACTGTTGTTATTGTACATTCTAAATAAATAAAGAGTTGTTACAATTTTAAACTACTAAAACTGCTTTTATTTGCAATCAAAGGTTTCCGGTTTATTTAAAGGAAATAAACCAACGTTTTGAAATGGTTAAAACGTAACAATATTACAACAAATATTCTTAGCTCACAAGGAGGTTTGAACTCAATTTGAGAATGTTTTGAAATCAAACTCCTTAAGAAATTTCAAACGTTTGATAATGATTTGAAACGAATTTTTATTCTCAACTTATTCACAAATCTTATTTTCGAATGTATTGATTTCAAATAAATTGTTTATACTCAAAAGGATTTGTGACTTTGTTTTAAATATTTTAGAATTTTTTTTTTTTAACAAATTTAAGTTTCTTTTAAGTAAACACATCTGCTAACCACATATTGTTTCCTTCATTTCATTTTATTTAGCTTTATCTTCGTTTTAAAACCTATCCAACAACATCCTTTTAGAAGTTTCAACAGGCCACAGATGATTTGTTTTCGAACATAAAAAGGCAAACATTTACTTTGTTTCTTTTGTTTTTTTCTTCTCTTTCCTTTTTCATCAAATATTTTAGCCATGAAATCCTGGCTGCCAAAAAGCCAATCACAGTTTATTGATCTCCCTTAACTCCAAGGTATTATGATTCAATTAAAGTGTCAACTATGTTTAGCCATGAATATCAGCCATGTAATTTTCACAAATCTGTTTCGTTTACAGATTTGACAGCTGATAAAATTGGTATACACAAGTGATTTTGCACGATTTGCACTTGCATTAAGATTTTGAGAAATTGCTAAGCCAGCTGTGATTAGTTTCACTTGAATTTCAACTAAGTTTTAAATAAGCTTTAAACATACATACATATTTAATACAGTTATCATTTTGACTAATATAAAATTGTTTTGGCTATTATTTCGTTATCCTTAAGAGTGGTAGTATAATTGTGTTATACGTATAGATACACAGATGCGTGGGAAGAGATATGTAATTGTATCTATATGGCATGATAGCTACAAAGCTTATTTGTTGTTATTAAAAGCACTTAACGAACATACATTGACAAATTAACCAAAAATATTTGTTAAATTCCCCGGAGGCAATAATACAATTTACAAATAAATACATATATACATACATACATATATAGGTAACTTAAACATGCGAAGTATTCAGGCGTACTGTTAACATAAGATGATACAAACCTCGAACATAAGTGCGTACATATAAACATACATAAAAGTAACATTATTTCTACCTAGCAGTTCTAGGAGACTGTCCCGAACTAGTGATTTTACCTATCATTTGGGGTGACAACTAGTTATACAATGTGGCGCAAAAGTAATCCTCCTATCAGAAAATGCTATAAATTTTGCGATTGGCCCCTAATGTCAGTTCTGTTTTGACATTTGTGTAGTAAACACATGCCAAATACACGTTAATAAACAATGTTACGCTACACTGCACCAGAACGCGGAATATTGCTGACTATTTATTTGACCAATAATCGGTCGGTGGTTTTGGCACACCGTGAATTTCGGCGCAGATTTCCTGGCCGTCCAACGCCTACTGGTGAAACACTGCTACGTTTAGCCGCTCGCCTCGAAGAGACTGCCACAACACGAGAGCTGCCAGGCGTGGCAGACCCCGGAGTAGCCGTTCTGCAGATAATATTGCTGCTGTAGCCGAGGATGTTATGGAAGCGCCGTTGACATCGACCAGACGACGTGCCACGCAAATGGGTATCAGTCGACGGTCTTTACAACGAATTTTGGTACAAGATTTGAAGATGTTTCCGTACAAAGTCCAGACGCTGCATCAGGTGTTAGCTGCTGACCGCCAATCGCGTCTAACATACGATCAAGCCATCCTTAATCATCACCAAGAGGAAGATGATTTTTCATCAAAAATAATCATGAGTGATGAAGCCCATTTTCATCTTAGCGGATACATAAATAAACAAAATTTACGCATCTGGGGCACTGAAAATCCGCATGTAACCCACGAAGAGCCATTACACCCGCTCAAAGTCACTGTATGGTGTGCTGTTTTCGCTGGAGGAGTCATCGGACGTTGCGGGCCAAACGGTTACTGTGAATGGAGAGCGCTACAGAGCAATGATCGACGAGTTATTTTTGCCGCAACTTGATGAATTGGGATTGGAAAACATGTGGTTCCAACAGGACGGTGCAATGGCACACACTGCACGTGCCACAACCGATATGCTGAAGGATGCATTTCCCGGGCGCCTAATCTCCCGTTTTGGCGATTTGCATTGGCCAGCAATATCGCCTTTTTTGACCGCTCCAGACTTCTTTTTGTGGGGCTTTTTGAAGTTTATGTCAACAAGCCTCAGACTCTTGCAGCTCCTAAAGACAATATCCGTCAGGAATGTGAGGACCTATCACCGGATGTTTTGGCCAAAGTGATGGAAAATGACATAAAAAGGGCTCAAATGACAATCAACTGTGGCGGCGGCCATTTACATGACATCATATTTTCGACTTGATGTAAAAAAAATTAAAAGACCAAATAAAAATAATCCACAGGAAAAATCAAAGTTTTTCATTTTTCTTTTTTAATTACAGCCAAAAAACATCGGAAGTTTACTTTTGCGCCATCTTGTATAACTAGCTACGTGACTAGTTATTTTAACACGTGCATGTCACAAGCAGGGGGTCAGTAGACCCTTTTTGATTACAATGAGACTATCTAATAGCTGGTCCAAAGTAGTCAACCCATTAGATTCACATACCGATTACATAGAGTCAGTCAATTGTGATCAGCTATACAACAAGTTACTTTAACATGTATGGGTGTTAATTGGCCTTAAATACTCAATTAAGCCTCTAATGGCTAAACTTTAAAAAGCTAAAAAAAGTTATCAAATTATTTTTTAGGGTATTTATAACCCAATAAACTCAGAACAGCCATCAGAAACTAATTTGCATATTAAGTTTAGGAACCAGGTGCAAAAAGCTGAAGAGTGCCTCAGGGCATTGTTGCCGGTTTAGGTGTAAAAAACAATTAATTATGATAGGATTTTTTTGAAAAACTAATGAAAAAGATACAAAAAGTAAGAAAATATGTTTTACTTTCTACAATGATACTCATAAAAACAATTTTTGGCATTTGAGAAGTATAAATTAAAATCGCATTTTGAACAAACACACTGTGTTTTCCACTTTTTGCATAGTTTGCACCATCTTTTTTGCCTAACCAGATTGGAAAGTGGTCGATATTGTCATATTGGAAATAATTTGGTATCTCGGGAACTACAAAAAGTGTGTTGAGAACGCAAAAACTAAGGGGTGCCTCAGGGCACAGTTGCGGGTTGCGGCTAAATTTATAAGCGTGTTATATTGTATAATTTTTAACTTTTTTGTTATATAAAAAAAAGTGATAGGAATGGCAGATAGAGACCGAAGACAGATTAAATTATTCCCCTTGACTCATGATCAGTTGGAACTACACAAGAAGATCCACAGCCAAGAAGTTCAAAAGTTGGCGAAAAATTAACTTTTTTTTGGAAATAATTCGGTATCTCGGGAACTATTGGAGATATTTCACACGGTTGGAGCAGAAATTTCTCACGGTTGGAGCTGAGGTGATTTTGAGTTGATTTGCATTTGCTCAGCTTCCTAGCGCTAATGCGTGCCAGTGTGTGGCCCCTCAAAGTTGGTCCCCTCGGGTCTCAAAATTTTTAAAAAAAATCGCCAAAAATCCATTTATGGTCCAAATGAGCTAAAATTTTAAATATAAATAGTCCTTAAGAAGATCTACAAAAAATATACTTACATATGTCGGTTATATCTATTAGTTGAAGAGTTATTTAGGTTTATTGATTTATTTTTTTTTTAAATTTGCTCGATCTTTTTATGGTTTTTTAGATATGACGGGCCAACGAATTGTCGAAATTTATTTTTAAAATATCAGCTATATTGGTGATAAAATTCTTAATAAAATGGGGATATCATGCTAACAGCTATCTTGCTCCTATAAAAAGTTTCACGCATCCAAATTTGGAACATGTAAAATGGGCCGTATTCCCAAAAAAGTTCCTATATTTTTTCATTTGTAGAAAAAATTTTTCTTCAGGACTATACACAATTTTTATATGATCCAGAAATAGAACTTAATGCTAAAGCGTGTAAAGTAAAATTTGGCTCACTAGATCTGACACAACACCCCCCAGGCCTATTCAAACTCGGACAATTTAAAAAAAATAATTTTAGGTTTGAGTAAAAAATTCTGAAAACGCAAAGCACTGATCCTCGAAGATGTTCAATATTTGTATAATCCTATATGTTACTTAAACACTTACAAAGGTTTTTTACTATAACACGGTAAATAACGTCACAGTAGGCGCTTTTCTAAAAATACTCAGTTTTTGGAATAAATTTTTCCCGGTTTAGGAATTTCGGTATTTTAAAATAAAAAATGTCTAAAATTATAATACCGTTGATTTAAGGACATTTGGATCTATATTAGTTGCAAACTAAGTTATGTTATCTGTAACCGTTAAAATTTTACATTAATTCAAATTTTATATTTTTCTTCATCATCATCATCAATCACCTTATTATAATTTTTTAAGTTTTTAAAGTAAATGATGTCCAAAAATTTATAAAATTACTTAGTTTTACTAAAATATCAATCTTCAAGTCCTAAGGTTTTCAACAATATCAAATACTTATATAAAAAGTCTTTATTTACTCTTAAGAAGTTCCACAAACCTTGCCCCCTTTGAAAAGGGGGCCACAAGCTGAGCAAATGCAAATCAACTCAAAATCAGCTCAGCTCCAACCGTGTGAAATTTTGTAACAATATCTCCAATAGTTTCCGAGATACCGAATTATTTGCAAAAAAAAAAAAGTTTCTAAACCACTGTGCGTCATTAACTGGATGTTTTGCTTTTTTGCCAACTTTTGAACTTCCTGGCTGTGGATCTTCTTGTGGAGTACTAACTGATCATGAGTCAAGAGAAATAACATAATCTGTCTTCGGTCTCTATCTGCCATTCCTATCACTTTTTTTTATATAACAAAAAAGTAAAAGACTATGCAATATAAAGACTATACAATATATAACGCATTTAGCCTCAACCCGCAATTGTGCCCTGAGGCACCTCTTAGTTTTTGTGTTCTCTACACACTTTTTGTAAATTGTTTAACATAGATCGGCCGACTTAAAGTTAGTACAAATTTGATTTAAAGAAAAATCACGCATAAAATTGCACGTGCTAAAATTATGACATCACTCACAAAACAGCTGACAGAACAAAAACTAAAAGTCAGAATGCATTTCGACCTTCGAGGGAAATGTTAACAAATCTGTAACTAAAGTAACCATTAAATTTTTAAAACAAAATTTTGATTACTTGTCGAGATAATTGGTGTTTTGTAATGCATGCCTTGGGGCACTCTTGCGGGTTAGAGGGTTAAAAAGATACCTCCTAGACAGTCCAATAAGCGATTGCTTGTAATCTTCCTTCCACAACTTTCCAATAGATTATCAATTGACTCCTATCTGCACTGCAAAGGGTACATAAGTGTGAAATGGGCTAAAAGGGATACATTGACTACCTGCTTAACTGCTGGGTATGTATGTATGAACATTTGTTTATATGTTTCTACAATATGTGTAATGTGTTTAAAGTGGATACACATTCACTCATTCATTCAATTCAATCCAGTTTAGTTAAGTTATAAAGGTATTAAATCCCACAAGTGTTACATGCCACAAATAGCTTAACACCAGTAATACGTACCCAAACAAACACTTTCACATATCGTCACCGAAAACGCTTAAGCCCCATGCTAGTAGTTTAATCATTTTTACAAGGAAAATGCCAAGCGTGTTAAAATAAAAGATAAAGGGTATTAAATGTTTGATTTAAAGATTTGCTAGTGTTTTTTTTATAATTACAATTGGCAGAGCTTAATACTCATGATTCTTTCATAATCCTTTTGGAGAGGTTTTTCATGTAGTTAGAGCACTTTACATTTTAGTTAACGATATACAGCCAATGCTTAAGGCTTAAAGGACATACGAATATACGGATATACTACATTTGTACAACATATTTTTAAAGTATGTTGTATGTTTTTATTTTTAAATTAATTTAATTTATTTAAGATTGAAAAGCACAAGTGTATTATTGTTACACATGTGTAATTTTTACAGCTTGACCCTTAATTCTAAATTTTTGAAAATCCATTTGTAGAACCATTAAAAACTATTGCAAAATAAAAAGGAGCGATGAAAAACACTCTGATATTTGCTGTGAAAATCATGCCACTGGTCATTTTGCTTATAGAGAAGGCAAATATAGCAATTAGAATTAATCAAAATGGGATTATTGAAAACTGAAAATATTCATCATTGAGTATTAATATATAGAAATAGACTGTGTAACAGACCGAGCTACTCCTTATAATGATGAATATGACTTACTTTTTAACAGAGTAAATTTGGTTTCCAAATATTAAATGTCACATTTTGTGAATTTTTCCTGCCAGGAGTCTAAATTCAAAGAATAACAAGGATAAGACAAGATAGCTGAACAAATATCAAAAGGCGCGGATCCAGGCGAGTGAAGATAAGTTCGGAATAAGTTCTACGGAAGCATTTCGGATTTAGTACGCCTTCCTGGGAACGGTTCTGGAATTAGTTCTATTATCAATGATTTTTGCTTGAAATTGTTACCGTGGGAACTAGTTCTACGGAAGCACTTAATAGCCAACATTTCTTTCAAAAATTCTTTTCGTTCAAAATTATCACACCTGGAAACAGTTCCGAGAAACTGTTAAGGAAATTGCATTCTTTCATTTTTTACTTATGTTACAGACAAAGTTTGAAGGACTTATATTAACTACAAAAATGGTTGCTTATCGATTCCTGAATCTATGTATCGTTCATTGCATTAGACTTTAAAAGGTTTAATTTATCTTTTTTCGGTGAACACAATATTTCTAATTCTACATCAAATCCTATTTTTCTAAAAACATGTAATTTATTATTTATTACTCATACGTCCCGTATTTCGCCACAAATAATTTTGTACATACTTATCCTATCGGGAAGGGAAAGAGGAGACACCAAACCAGTCTAGTGATTGGTCCCCGTTTCGTATGGACCGTGCAAAGGAAAGGAATTGTCACTTGAGCATGACATTATTATTGGAGGGAATCGTTTACACAACTTAGATACTCTTTACATATTTCAGATCTAATCTCAATGAAATTGTTTAGAGTTAGTTAATGTAATAATATTCCTAGTTATTCCTATAAGAAAACCTTGAAGCCATGTATAAATTCTTCTGGTGATAAATTAGCCCAAAAATAAATAACATTTCGCTATCTTTTAATTAGAAATTCCAAATATTGAAAAATTTGACCTTTGACCTTCACGATTTAAGGTTTAACGTTTTCCAATTTTAGTAAAACTTTCAGAGTACATATATTTAAAATTATCTGGACAAAAATATTCTGAATATGTTTTACTTAAAATTCATAACAGTAAGGAAATAGAGCTCATTCGCCAAAAAATGGCCAAATAATTGTTTTTCTTGAAAAATTTAAAATTTAAATCGCAGGTACGGAAAAACTATAGAAGATATTTTCACAATTTTTTCATATTTTTGTTCGCTATTATATTCTCAATAAATCTCAATGTGATGATTAAAAAAATCGAAAATTTGTTTAACAAAATTTTTAAAATTTTGAAAATGGAGTTTTGAAACTGCCGTTAAAAAATTTTATTTTTTTGGTCATACCTGCGAATAGGTTAACAGTATCCTACGAAGACAAAAACTCATATACAGGTAAATATGGATATATTTTAAGTAAAAATCAGTTTCTATTTTAAAATTTATCAAAATATGTTAATTTTGTTTCTACATTTCTTGTTCTAGTAGCCTGAGACACGTTAATGGCCTGGGGAATTTGTAATAACTTTAACATTTTTTAAAAAATTTCTGTTTTTTATGTCTCTTTAGAACGACAATTACGTACACATTTCTATTATTTTAAATTAAATTGCAAAAGTAATTTTTTAATGGCAAAATTTTTACAAAAACTGAAAAAAAAGCATTTTTCGCCTTGTAAATGTATCTTAAAACTTCAGAGGGCTTGCGGCACGTCTTAACCCCAATCGATTTACCTTAAATTTTGTAAAGGATGATTTTTTTACCAATGCTCACCAAACTAGGGGGTGAGAGTGGCAAAAATCCAACTTTCGTTTATTAAGGGCCACCCAAATATGCATACACTGTGCGAATACAGATTTTGATGAGTAAAAACCCTCCAAAAAGGATGACCTGTCGTTTCTTCACCTGATTATGTATTTTACTAAATTTTTTTTAGTAGATTTAAGAAGTGTAAAATTTACCACCACGTAAAATTTTCACCTCGACAGTTAAAGGTTAAAATCCTAATAACATTTTAATGTAATTAATGCTGTTTTTCTCTACGCTAACTTAGGTGAGAAAGATGCCAGTGTCTGTAACAGCCAAAAGTATAAGTACAACACCATACTTCACTTTCAATCATATTGCATGTATTCACTTTCCAATTCAATTTATGATGACCTTCATTCCCTCCTTTTGGCTGGCAGTCAATGTAAGTCATTTGGCACATAACATTGTTTTGTGTCAGGATGTGTGAAGGTACCAAATCCAACCTGTAGGCGTGAAAAATCCCAGTAGGTCATCAAGTCTGGACACATATAACATACCAAGGTTAATTAGTATGTAGTTGCCTAGGAATCTATGTCTCTTGTTAGTTAGGGCCGGACATTCACAGAGAAGGTGGAACACAGTTTCCTCATTTTCATTGTCATCTATTTTCAGCTTTTTGAAGAAATTGTCTACGGAGTTGTAACTGACACCGCGTTAGAAATATTCGAAGCATAATCCATTCTAGCTATCTCGTCCGCCTGTTTTAACCATAGCAGTCTATATGCGCAGGGATCCAAACTAAAGTATTCCACCCACTCTTGAAAGCTCTTCCTTACACCTGTACCACTCAATTTTGGAGGGGACTAAAATTTTTAACACTTTACTAAATACTGTATGTGGAGTAACATAGAAAGAAGGCTGATTCAAGATAGGAGACAATAGGTCTAAATTTCGCAAATGGTCTTATGTTTTCTATTTGCACTTAGTCTCGCTGCATAGCAGTAAGATAAAACCTTTATGTGAATATCAAAAGAATCAAGGTGCCTCTAACTAGAACTACGAGTAGTTCGCACTGCGCCAGTGATTACAATGCATGCAGATCTCTGAATAATAGAAATCTATATTGTAACAAATGAAAAGCCGTTCATACCAGGACAAAAGAAGTAACATCCTCTTTTAAAGCAGTAAAAACTGTTCAGGCATAGGATAAAGGTTAAAAAACTAATCGCCCATATTAGACCGTACATCATGCAATAGGTGTAATAAGACACCGTTGCCTTCTGTTGTGTATTCAGTTTCCATGATAATGAAGAGTCCTTGAAATTTCACATTAACTGATGATTTCGCAGTTCCTTAAAATCGGAGTCTGAGTATTGTAATCTATTGTGCTTAAGTTTACTCCAAGACCACTTTTTGTCTTCAGTATTGTTGAGTAACTCCAAAGCATTAGACATGACATGTCACTTGTAACATTCGCATACAACCTTTTCCAGTTTAATTAGAATCGTGTACATTTCTATATCACCACAAATCATGATTACTTATTCACGTAAATAACTTATATCGACGTCTCTAAATTAAGTTTCCTGATTCGTTATACATCTACCCCTATATCAAGAATTAACACACATGCTCTGTGAAATAATAATAAGGAAATATTGACTCATGTCCCACATAGGCAGGTCAATACTTTTCGTAAAATGTGCAATACGGTATTACTATATTTCGACCGCTTTCTTGAATGGGACAACTTGGTAGAGATGTATTTAAAACAACTCAAGGGTGTTTACGTCCAACTCCGTTTTCAGATCCTGCTACCGCGGTACACCGACTTCCAAGAAGCAAGTATATAATAGGTAAAAAGAGGTTTAATGTTAGCTTTTATTGTTGTTTACCATTAAATAATTAAATAGCCTTCAATTTCAATACCATTGACTCAATCATCAATGCCTATTGTCAAATTAATACCCAAATAGAGGAAATGTGCATATAAATGTAATTAGAATTTGGGAAACCACTATAAATTTAATTATGCCATCATTTTAAATATGATATGATGGTGAAAAACTAAAATTTACAAACCCTAAGGTCGTTATTAACTGTCAATAAGGATAAAGTGTTACAATTTACCCCACGAATTACGCATTCTTTCACTTCCTTCTAGTTATTTTTATTTAAACTTTATATTTTACATTTATCTATACTATCATACAATAATGAACCACTTTAATAAACACATTTAAAATTGCCATAATTCTTTTAACAACTTTATATTTAATAGTAAATATCCTAATGATCGATTTAAAGTAAATGTTATACTATTCTTTAAGTATTCATCAAAAACAACTTTTTCTATTGGATAACCCATTACATAATTATGTATGTCTGTCTGTCTATTTAGTATAAATAAAGTAAATATGTTATCTCCATATGTTCACATAAGTGCATATAATGTACTATGTTTTTGTAGTATGTGTGAATACTTAGGTGTATCTGGAGTAGCTGTATCTTGTGTGTATATTATACAGATATATATATTAACATATTGTTATTGTTGGACCTTATGTTGCCACAAAATGTGTCAGAATTTTTAAATATGAAAATCCTTCATCATTTATTCAGAAACCCAACATTCATAAACACTCATACAACTACACACACACACACATACATACATACAAACACCAACCAACCTACTCGTTTGTTTTTGTAGGTAGAACTTAAATCGTGTGTTGGGGAATATAGAAATAAAAGAAACCAAAAAAATAAAAAATAAAAAACAAAATAAAAGAATGCAAGATTTTTCATTTCTATATTTGAATGTTTAAAAATATGTATGTGTGGGTGTGTATATAATATTGTAATAAAGGTCATTTGTTTTTCTTGTCATATTCATTGTTGTTGCTGTTGTTGTTGTTGTTATTATTGTACCCACATCAGAAGAGCCTAAAATGTGGTTATTATACTACTACAACAAAAGGATTATTGCATCAAAATGTATTTAACACAGAAATATGTGAAAACCATAAACATTTCGAGAAGATTTGAGGGGATTTAGCACCCAAAGAATTTATACAACAACAACAACAAAAAAGGTCTCCATATATAAAACATTGTACAACAACAGAAACATACATATATTCATATGTATATGGACACTGCTTGTAAATACATGCATATGAACATACAATTCTCATATGTATATACATTTCTGTCTGTGTATGTGGAGACGTACATACATATGTATATACTACGTATATTAGGATAGAACTTATTTTGTAAGATCCACGATCCTAGATTATTCTTCGTCATCTAAAAACTGAATAACATTTAGAGATTGCACATTGTGTTTGAAGTTTTGGAAATTTTCCAAAAAATTATATGTTAAAAAAAATGTTCATTTACCCATAGACATAGAGAAATATACATAGAGAGGAAACAGCAGTTAAGCATGTAGTCAATGTATCCCTTATAGACAGTAATCGTCACAAATGTTTTATCACTTGGCTGACTCCAATTTATATATTTTGGTCATTTGAGACGTATGTGCTCTTTGTAGTGCAGAAATAAGACAATTGGTTACTTTATACCTCCCAGGTAATCTAGAGTGGAGTCACTAAAGAGTCTCTAAGATATCTGGAGTGTGGTCACTTTAAACGTTTTGTGTGATAATTCGTTCAAACTGGTTTTATACAAATTATGTTGATATAATTCTCATACAGTTTATTTTTATTTTTTCTTAAGTATACTGTTATCCCATGTAACATAGCATGAATTCAATAGTCACTTTATTATCTCTTAGTAACCTATAGTGAAGTCACTTTAAACGTTTATTTTGCACTGCACTTTAGAAAGTAGTTATTTTACCCACCAGAAGCAATTCATGGGAGAGTTGTCGATGAAAGGTTTTTTTACAAGCTATCGTTTATTGGACTGACTATGATATGTATTTTAGCTGACTATTTCAGGTCAATTAGGACTCGTACATGTTAAAATAACTAGTTATGTAGCTTATCAAGTTACCAGTTAGGTAGATAGTAAGGTAACTGACGATATTTAACCATTATGTGAATCCAATGCGTTGACTACTTTGAACCAGCTATTAGACAGTCAATAAGGGTTAATTGACCCCCTGCTTAGTACATGCACGTGTTAAAATAACTAGTCACGTAGCTATTGAAGTAACTAGTTCCCACCCTAAATGATGGGTATAATCACTAGTTCGGCACTGTCTCCTAGAACTGCTGGGATAGTTCTTTTTACTAATACATTCTCACCACTTAGGTTTTTGACAGAAGAGCTTCCGATCTATGTGTATTTATCTATGCCCATAGACATTTAAATATAATGTAACATCTGACATCGATAAACCAATATAATTCAATACCAAAAAAGAAAGAGAGTTATATTTGGCTGTGCCGAATCTTCACACCAAAGTACACTTTAATATAAAGATTATACATATTTTATTGGTGAAAAAAAAACCATTTTAGATCCGAACTACTATGGTGTTATATACGTTATTGGAAGGCCTTTCAAAGGTCTTTAAATATCTATCATTAGATATCCATATTGTCTATATTAATAACTTAGTATTCCATATATAGATAAACAATTTGTAAAAATAGAGATAGTCGTGGTTTTTTTTATATCTCCGCTATTTGTACGCCGATTTTCTCGATTTTAAATAGCAATTGATGTATCAACCATGTGTGTAAAATATTCGGCGGCCTCGGAAAATTGATTTCAACATACAGACCGACGGATAAATAGACCGACTATATCCACACCGCTATCTATAACGATCCAGAATATATATACTTTATGGGTTCGTAAAATGTGGAAATTATAAACGGAATATATAGCTATGTTACTCATGGTAAAGGGTATAAAAAAATCACAAAATTTGTTTCATATCTTAAATCCACAATTTTACATTTTAAAAATTTTTTTTATAAACTAAATTTCAAAAAGTTTAATTATTTGAATCTAATAAATAACAAGTAAGAGAGCTTATACCTTTCACCAAATTATGCTTTAAAATAAAAATTTTAAATATTTTTAGGTAAACTAAAAAATTTTTTATAAATAAACTTCAAAAAATTTTGAAAAAAAAATTTTTTTAAAAAAAAATTTATATATGAAATTTATTTTTTTAAAATTTATTTGTGAAAAAGATTTTGGGTTTTTAAACCATTTTTTTTTTTAAATTAATTTATAACTGAAAAAAATGTTTTTTTTCTGTGATAATAAATCGGTATAAAAAATTTGTTCCCGATTTTTACCAATTGTAGGTCCAACTTACTTTGGACTTTAGTAAGCCGTTGCAAAGGTCTTTGAAATATATATTACTGGATATTCATTTTAATGACTCAGTAATCCAGATATAGATAAAAATAGGTCAAAAATCTAGGTTGTCCCGGTTTTCTCTTTATATCTCAGCCATTTGTGGGCCGATTTTTCAATATATTGATGTATCAATCATGTTTATAAGTTATTTGCGGACTACGGAAAGTTGATTTCAACATACAGACGTACAGACGGACATGGCTATATCGACTCTGCTATCCATAACGATCCAGAATATATATGGGGCATTTCATGTCAAGTGGTTAGTTCCATGGTTAGTTCTATTGGATAGTAATTCAGACACAATTTTTCAACAAGATCGGTCGGGAACTTTCCGAGTTAGAGGGGGGTCAAAATTTGACATTTTAGGCAAGCAGGTGTTTTTTCTCATCCATGTAACTTATTACCTATTGTTCTTAGCAAAATGTGTCCCAAAATTTAGATAGCTATTTATTCAATCTTTCGGGAAATAAAATGCCCCATATATATAAAACAAAAAAATGTTTCTACCTATGTTCGTTATAGACTCTGAAACTATCCAATCGATTAGTTCCAAACTGGTTTCAATAGAAACGAAATTTTCTTAAGATGGTTTTAAACACCTAAAATACTACATTAGGTAGGGTAGAAGGGGGACCATACGCCACTTTTTTTTTTTTTTTTTGAGGCGATCTCATTTCGGATACTTAGATATGTTGGCATTAGTTTTATTCATTTCAATCTTGTGTATCTTATCTTAATATACATATATTTTTAACTTTTCTAGACTGACCTAAAAGGGCGAAACGACCCCACCCATGGGGTAAATACGCCAGATTTGTCATTTGAAAAATAAAACATAAAAATCAAAAAATATAAATATAATCACCAAATTTGTTGCATTTCATAAATCCACAATTTTACATTTTCAAAATTTTTTTATTAACTAAATTTCAAAATGTTAAATTTTTTTAAATCTAATAAATAATAAGTAAGAGAGCTATATTCGGCTGTGCCGAATCTTATATACCCTTCACCAAATTATGCTTTAAAATAAAAATTTTAAATATTTTTAGGTAAACAAAATTTAAAAAATTGAAAAAAAATTTATGAGAAAATTTTTTATTTCTTAATTTATTTGTGAAAAAGTTTTTGGGTTTTTTAAATATGGGGCATTTCATTTCAAGTGAACCAACATTTTAAATCGATGTTTTCCGATTGGGAGGAAATTTGCATTATAGTTAGTTCTATATAGAGATCTCTATATATAAAATTTGTGGTAACGGTAAAGAATCCGCTATTTTACTATAAAAAAATAAAAAAGGTAACACAAATTTGAGAAAATTTTGACTTTAAAAAATGGTTTTTGTGTGTGAGGGTTTTATTACAATATGACCCGAAAAAACATGTTATAGTAAATAACACAAAATTTGCCATCCCATGGTGCTAGGGCCAAAATTTGGTTATAACCCTAATGTACCAATCCCGATTAGCATCTCTAGTTCTATTGGATATAAATTCAAACACAATTTTTCAACAATATTGGTAGAGAACTTTCTGAGCCTATTGTTCTTAGCAAAATGTGCCCCAAATAGTTTAGATCAGGGACCGAAAATAATAATTATTCTTGAAATTTCAAAGGAAAAAAGCCATCACAAGAAAATATCGGAGAATGAAGTCAAGTATACCATTTTGATTGTTTTCAACTATATTTTCATAAAATAACATGTTTTTTAAATTCTTGATTTTTTTTTTTTTTTTTTGTCAGACATATTTGTCAGACTATAAGTTTTATATTTTTGGCAGATATACAAATTAACTAATGAGTTTAATTTATTAGATATTTGTCAGACTCTTAATATATGTAAATAAAACTGATTAATTAATTTGTATATCTGCCAAAAATATAAAACTTATAGTCTGACAAATATGTCTGACAAAAAAATAACAATTATTTCTGACAAAAAAAAAATAAATAAAAATCAGAAAATAACAATTATGTTGTGATTTTTATTATAAATGTCATAATTGTTACGGTTTAGATAGCTATTTCTTTTATCTTTCGGGAAAAAAATTTAAAAAAAAGAATACAAAATTTTTGAAATTTCTTTTCCAAAATCAAAACCTTTTTTGATTTTTTTTTTTTCAAAATGGGACCTTTTTTCTCTCAAAAGAAAGCATAGATATTTTCCTTGAATACCTATTTTGTCGCTTAGTGGGATGCGAGTTGGTTATCTATCGAAATAAATGTTTCGTAACTCAAAACATACAATTTCTGACTTACAAAATAAAAAATTTTTTTTTTCTTTTTGCTCTAAAGAAAGCTTAGTTCCATTCCTTTAAAAGGTTTTTGGTCGCTTAGTGGGATGATAATAATGATGATGATAATGAGTTATAGATGTCAGAAAATTTGTATATGGGCAATTCCAGGTCATCGTACGTGACATTTGTACGCCTATAGAGTGGAATAGATTTTCCAAAAATAAGAGTATCTGAAAAATAATTTGGTCTGTATGTTTCATTCAGAAGGTGCTATATTTTAAAAAAATAATAAGTTCTTTCGAAACATTGTTATCCAAAATATCGAGCGAAATAAGGGTATATCGTACGTGACATAAAACGGAAGTAATTTTGAGGTACATGTAGAAATATGCGAAAATTTGAGAATCGTGAGAGGAGTTATGTTTTCTTTTAATTTCTTACACTAAACGAAATATTTTTACTTTACAATCCGTTATATTTAAGTAAAAACAATCATTGGATGATTTTATAATAAATAAAATTTAATATCGTACATGACATACCGTACGTGACAGATTTTTCTCTTATAATAAAACAATATATATTCTGTAAATATATGTATACAAAAACTAAAAAAATGAATAGAAAATATACATTCAGTTTCAATAAAATATTTTATAATAGCAAATAAACAATCAAAGTCAAATTCATTTCACACTATATGCTAATTGGGAGCTTAGTTTTGACCGCAATTTTAGCCCAAATCACGCCAATTATATTAAAAAATTAAATATAGTCTGTTTAAACTATTATTTTTGCCAATTAAATGTTGTAATAAGCTCTAAATACTGACACATAGTAATATTTTAGTGTTTTCTCCTATTCAAATCATATTGAAAAAAAGTTTCAAGGGTTTTTGGGATTTCAGTCCTGGTAGTCATTCTCGTGGAATTGCCCATATAAGTATTATATTTAAACATCTATTGAATTTGTATAATTTTTTAATATTGCTACATTGATACAAAACTCGAAACTTTTAACAAAATATGCAACCTCTAAATGGTATTCAAGAAGCATCGAATATAACAAAAGTGCCAAATGAGGACCACCCTAATATGTATGTAATTTTGTAAAGCAACAATCTACATACAATAACATGTTTTTTTTTAATGTGAATATAAATGTAAAAATGGCAATAAAGACAGCAAAGCAAGCAAATTCAAGAAAGCAATCATTTACCAAATTTCATGTTACTTTTATCATCATATTTTTCTTTACTCACAAGTAAATACACCGAGAAATAATCTTGTTTTGTTACAGGGGGGAAAAATCATAACAAATATATATACTTAACACAAAAGAAACTTTATTTTACTTTAATCTTTAACCAATTTAAACAATTTTAAGAAATGAAATGTTCCTAGTTTATTTGAGTAACAGTATGTCGTTTATTCGTAACTTAATCGATTGCGTGTGAGATGAATTGAATTTACATGCCGATTGAATGTATTATCAAATCCCCAATTTAGATTTTAATATTTGTACATTGGATCATTAATTTGTTCGTTGCACATGTGTTAACGAATCTGCGGCAATTAATTGCAGCTTGAAAAATATTGTATTTAAAAAGTTGGAAAAACTGGCTCGCGATCGTTCTATGGAGATTTCTTTCTACAAATTAAAAATGTTTATTTTTTGTGTTTTGCATATCAGTTATTAATTTTCATATAAATCTTTAATAACGAGATTGTAATATAAAACCAAACTTACATATCGTTAGCTTAATATAGAAAGGCCCTAACTCGTGTCTTTTTATTATTTGTAAGCCCAGATTTTCATTTATTTCGATAAATGGTCCGCTCATATATCATATTTAGCCAAAAAAAACTCGACTTAAAAAAAACACTTTAAAGTTAGGGCCTTTATATATTAAGGTAACTTTATGCTCTCCACCTTTTTATGTTAAACATAAAACCGTTACATAATTTTACACAATTCTGAATCGATAAATTTAATTTACAAAAAAAAATAAAAAAATTTTCCTAAACAAAAAAAAAAAAGAGAAAATCTTTCAACAAAAAAGTCTTTGCATGCAATTCCATTATCCCGTGTTATTTATTTATTTATTTATAAATACGTAACAATATTTCTGTGTAATTTTACACAAGTTACGAGTATTTGGAGTTGACATGGAATCCCATCATTACGTATTTATTAGCTTTTAAAGGATTTGTTGACATTTTATGCTTCGATTATGATTTTGAGGGGATTTGTTTTGATTGTTGCTTATTTGTGCGTTGTAGCTGCTGATGCTGATGCTGCTGCTATGTTTGTTGTTATTATTGGCGGTGATGTTACCGCTGATGCTGTTAACAACATCAGAAGCTGTTGTTGTGGCAACAACAACAACATCCATATTTAAAATGTTTTGTCAATGATTCCATTATTCTTTTCCATTTCTTATTTATTTTTTTTTCTTTGTCTTTTGTTCTTAAATGTGTAATAACGAACCAAGTTAACAAAGTTTTAACCCTATGAGTTTGCAATTTTATACGTACATTTCTGTGTTGTTTTTGTTTGAGGATTTCAAAGAAAAAATAATAATAAAAATAGAAAAAATAAAGAAAACATTCTGTCAGAATTGGTTGCTATAAAATTATGCAAATACCAAATGTTGATTTTGCCATTTATAAAAATGTACAAATGTAGCTAGTAGCAGTTTGTAGATGTGTAAGAATACCTAGTAAACATTAATTCGGAAGAAATGGAATACTGAAAGCTTGTCTATAATCATATTTACATAGATATTGCTCAATTAGAATCATCTAAAAAGACAACCGCTTTATATGTATATGGTGCCCGATCAGTAATCCTACCATTTACTGCTTTTTTGAGCGTATTCTAGAAGATATTCAATAGAACATAGTAAATATAGTTGAGCATGTTTACAGTAACCATTTCCATATTTTTAAAAGTTTTTTTTAACAATATTATAGTCACAGTAACGATTTACATGATTGTGGTAACCATAACATGGTTAACTTACGATTCCCATGATTGTATCTATCATATATATGGTTACAGTAAACAAGTATATGTTTCTGACAACCATTATTATGATTAGAGTTTTACCATATAATTTTGCTCTCTTCTACCTTTTAAAAACGGGTTTATTTCCTTTAAATAAGCCGGATACTTTTAATTGTAAATAAAAGCAATTTTAGTAGTTTAAAATTGTAACAAGTCTTTATTTATTTAAAATGTACAACAACAGACTAAATAGTCACTCAGTGTCTATTTACAGGTTTATCAATTCGCAGTTTAAAATTGTACACTTTATAATGTACAAACTTAAATGTACAAGACAGTTGATGTTAACTCTAACAGCAACAATGATCAACATAACTCACGACTGCCACCTCTGCCACTATTTATACACACTGTCATCTTCATCCGAGTAGTCGAGATTGTTCTTAACGGTCAACTAGAACATTCGAATTCTAGAGCTTTCGATGTTAATGTTAGCAGCTTAAACAATGCTAATAACCGCATGCTATCAACATTGTTGATGAGTAGAAGCTTCTACGAATGGACGTGTTTATAAACATAATGAATGTTGCAGGGAGTCGTTACAGACTGTTAAATTCAAATCGCTATTGCACATTCGTAACAATATCATAATCTGAGAACAACATATTATGATATAAAGATTCATCATAACAATGGTTGTCACAAACAAATACTTGTTTACTGTAACCATTTAAATGATTGATACAATCATGTGAATCGTAAGTTAACCATATTATGGTTACCACAATCATCTAAATAGTTACTGTGAGTATAAAATTGTTAAAAAAAATGTTTAAAAATGAGGAAATGGTTACTGTAAACATTAGACTGTCCACTATTTGTATGGGGGAAAAAAAATGTCGGAATCTTGTTGGTCTTAACCCCACAAAATGACTCCCCTTTCCAGATATTGAGATAGCCGAAATTTGAGCTCGATTAAACGACGTTAACCCGTGCCGCTCGTCGCTCAAAGTTTGAAAAAATCAACATTTTTGGCCAAAAAGCTAACATAAGAAGCTATAACTCCAGAACGGTAAATAATAGAAACACGATTAGTATCTCAAAACAAAGCTAATATTGTTCTTCAAAATTTATTTTATATACATTATTCTTGTTACTTTAAGCCAAACAGAGTTACAACAGCTTTTGTCTCCAAAAACGTGACCTAGTCGCGGTAGGAGCATACTTCGTATATTTTGATATTATGTGAAAAATGTTGCTAGTAAGTACATATTTTTAAATTTTATTGTTATTGAATCATAATGTACATAGGTTTAGTATTTCAAAAAGATATAAAACACAAAAATTGGTTGAAAAATTTAAAAGTTATTAAAAATTCCCCAGGCCATTAATGTGTCTCGGAGCACTTGATTATGATATGTGGAAAAAAATTTAACTTATTTTGAAAACTATACGAATAAAAACTATTTTATTACATAAAATATATCTATGTTTGCTCAAATATAAGTTTTTTTCCTTAAAATATAACGTGAATCTGTTCTCAGCTATGGTCAAAAAAAAATTTTTTTTTAGACGACAGTTTCAAAACACCATTTTCAGTTTTTTTTTAAACTTTGTTAAACAAATTTTTAAATTTTTTAAATATCACCGGGGGGTTTATGGTCAATAGATTAGGGAACAAAACAGTGAAAAAATTAGGTCAATACCTCTTATAGTTTAGGTGTACCTGCGGTTTGAATTCTGCGGATTTCGCGAAAAACTCATTTTTTTGGAATATTTTAGAAAATATGTCATAATTTTTTATTGTTATACATTTTAACCAAAATATTTACAGAATATTATTTCTCAGATATTAAAAAATATGTCCCTGAAGTTATATATAAATCGGGAAATCCTAAGGCGTAAACATTGGAGGTCAAAGGTCAAATTTTCGCAATATTTGGAAATTCACATTGAAACATATGGAAATAATCTTTATTTGTTGACCATATTTACTAAAATTACAGGATTTTATGGTATATGGTCCGATATTTAGAATAACATAAAAAAAAAAATCAAATTAACCCTTTAAAGCATTTGGGTCAAATATGTCCCCAAAGTTAATAAAATCAATTTTAATAAATTTAAAAAAAAAATTAATATAATTTATATTCATGCTTTTAAAGGGTTAATTTGATTTTTTTTTTGTATGTTATTCTAAATATCGGACCATATACCATAAAATCCTGTAATTTTAGTAAATATGGTCAACAAATAAAGATTATTTCCATATGTTTCAATGTGAATTTCCAAATATTGCGAAATTTGACCTTTGACCTCCAATGTTTACGCCTTAGGATTTCCCGATTTATATATAACTTCAGGGACATATTTTTTAATATCTGAGAAATAATATTCTGTAAACATTTTGGTTAAAATGTATAACAAAAAAAAATTATGACATATTTTCTAAAATATTCCAAAAAAATGAGTTTTTCGCGAAATCCGCAGAATTCAAACCGCAGGTACACCTAAACTATAAGAGGTATTGACCTAATTTTTTCACTGTTTTGTTCCCTAATCTATTGACCATAAACCCCCCGGTGATATTTAAAAAATTTAAAAATTTGTTTAACAAAGTTTAAAAAAAACTGAAAATGGTGTTTTGAAACTGTCGTCTAAAAAAAAAATTTTTTTTGACCATAGCTGAGAACAGATTCACGTTATATTTTAAGGAAAAAAACTTATATTTGAGCAAACATAGATATATTTTATGTAATAAAATAGTTTTATTCGTATAGTTTTCAAAATAAGTTACATTTTTTTCCACATATCATAATCTAGTGCTCCGAGACACGTTAATGGCCTGGGGAATTTTTAATAACTTTTACATTTTTCAACCAATTTTTGTGTTTTATATCTTTTTGAAATACCAAATCTATGTACATTATGATTCAATAACAATAAAATGTAAAAATATGTACTTACTAGCAACATTTTTCACATAATATCAAAATATACGAAGTATGCTCCTACCGCGACTAGGTCACGTTTTTGGAGACAAAAGCTGTTGTAACTCTGTTTGGCTTAAAGTAACAAGAATAATGTATATAAAATAAATTTTGAAGAACAATATTAGCTTTGTTTTGATATACTAATCGTGTTTCTATTATTTACCGTTCTGGAGTTATAGCTTCTTATGTTAGCTTTTTGGCCAAAAATGTTGATTTTTTCAAACTTTGAGCGACGAGCGGCACGGGTTAACGTCGTTTAATCGAGCTCAAATTTCGGCTATCTCAATATCTGGAAAGGGGAATCGTTTTGTGGGGGTTAAGACCAACAAGATTCCAAAATCGATTTTATGTGGACAGTCTAGTAAACATGCACAACTATATTTTTTCTCACAATGTGAATAAAACGAAAAAGGGGAATTCCCTCGATCGATTTGTAAGACCAACATTATTTGATATTGTGCCAAAGGAAGATTTTGCAGTTTATGAATAATTTCGGAAGGAACGATTTAAAGGCTCTCCAATTTCAGGATTAACAGTAAAGGAAAATCTAAAATATTCCACTTAAATTTAAGAAAAAAAAAACATTGTATTCACAAAATTAATGCTGCAGGAGAAAAATATTCAGCTGATTAGCTGCCACAATTTTTATGGAAAAATTAAATGAATTAAAATCAATGAAACAACTCACCAATGAGATAATGGAGAATGGAAAGTGTTTACTTAAGTTAAGTTTGGCTTGGCATAATGAAAATTTCATAGAATGACACAAGGTCTCAAAGGAGAGACTAACCTCATTAGTTTGCGTTAGTGCTGGTGGTACACACAAGTGCAAAGCATTAGTTATTGGAAAGAGCTTTAAAAAATGTCCATGAGTATGGTACCAGAAGTGGGAGAGAATTTTAAGAAAATCGGTCTAAAAGATTATAGTAAAATCATTCTGCCATTGGACAACATCCAGACGTGCAGGATTTCAATGCTGAAAACGTTATTGTGAAATTTTTTCCACCAAATTGAACGACTTTAATCCAACCGATGGATCAGTGAGAAATATGGAGCTTTAAATGTCATTATCGAAAAACTGCCATTATTAAAAAAAACTATTAAAGTTGGTACTCAATTAACCGGTAAAATTGATTATCCAGAATGCTCCCGGTCCCGACCATTACAGAGAATCGAGGTCTCACTGTATATACAAAAATTCAAACTGACTACTTGCTAGATTACTTAGGAACACTAAAGTGACAAATGTGTAAAATTGGAGTTGGCTTATTTTTGCATTACAAATGACTTATACTTGCTAAAGTAGTATTGGAAGACAAATTTAGAGAATAGCAAGAGTAATGTAAACGTTTTGTGGTCTCCTAATTTGTTGGGTAAACATAAACATATTTGTGTGTGGGCTTGTATAATGAACATGTGCTGTATATACATATTTTATTTAAATAAAATACCCTGCTGTTTCAGGGGTAACAATTCTTAAAGTTACACTAGCTATATTTATACGAAAGATTGTCATATCGAACTTGCTAAGATGTGTCAATGAATCAATATCCTGTATGCGATCGAATAACACCAATATATTGTTACGAATCTGTAATAGCGATTTGAATTTAACGGTCTGTAACGACTGCCTGAAACATTCATCATGTTTATAAACACGTTCATTAGTAGAAGCTTCTACTCATCAACAGTGTTGATAGCATGCGGTTATTAGCATTGTTTATAAGTGTGGCAACACCAAATGTTTAAGCTGCTAACATTAACATCGAAAGCTCTGGAATTCGAATGTTCTAGTTGTCCGATCATTGTAGAAGATTCACGATAGATAGGGCAAGATGAATTTATAGTTTGGGCAAAATGGGAGGTACTAATTTTTGTATGTCATATTTCTTGTTGATCATGATTTGCTTTTGTGTAAGCTGCCGACCGACAGCGAAATGAACAAATAGCAGAGATGATTTTGCGTAGAATAAATCCATATAGACGATGTGAATACTGTATTATGGAAGGATAACAAATGTGTCCGCCCGTCATCAACATATGTAGGTATTGAACGTATCAGAAGAACTAATCCTGATGAACAACAATCAAAGGTTCCTCGGTATAAAAGAAAGCAGAAGAAATTCATCTAAAGTAACTGCCCTCAAATTATTCTAGAATACAATAATCACATGGGTAGAGTAGATCTCATGAATGGTCTCCAGGGTCGATATCATATTTGAGCTAAGACTGAGGAAATAGGTGCTGGACTTGTTTCCTTCAAAAATATACGATTTGTAGGACGAACATCTGTTCCAAATCTCGATGAGCCTTTATCAGTACAGCCTGCCATATCAGTTGTTGGGAAAAAACCTGCTCATCAAGTTGCTGATGATCGGTTCGATGCTGACGATAATTTTTTGGCTGGAGAGAAAAGCCAAAAAACCGGTGCAAACATTGCAAGAAAATAATGTGTATTTTAACTTTGTTTGTTCCCTTCTCTCTATAATCTTAGATAGGCTCGCCATTTAATTGATTGACTATGAATGGCAAATGAAGCTGTCATCTAAAGAACAATAAGTATAATTTGTTATTCGTGATAGAAAGTCATTTAGTCAATTTTTGAACAACATTCTAATATAAAGGTAATTCTCTGCTTATATATGATGTGTTGAAAAGATCGGCTAATGATCAAGCTAGTGACGAAGGGAACTGCTTCAATATCAGTATTATTTATATTGAGTTTAGCTAAAACATTTAACAGTTCGAACTTCCAATTTTGTTTGACTAATAACTAGACTTTTAAATACGTATTTTAGGTTTCAAAAACTTGCAAATAATTGAGTCAAAAGTTAACTTTCTCCACCGAGTCAGTGAATATTTGTTCATTATTTAAAGGAGAGCATTATTCCCTACCGTTTTGATATGAGTTAGGTATAATTGGTCTATTTACAAAAATTTCACATTTTTGTTCGATACAAATAAAGGAACTAGTTCGTTCTTTTCATTTCAATTGTTCATTTATATTCTGAGGTGTTTGACTGAACTATGAGGTTGAGCCTGCTTTGTTTAAAGTCAGCTTGCTACTGAATTTAATAACACAGTAAAGTTTTTTTGCGATTTTGATCTTGAAGATGAAGTTCACAATTTTTGTTCTTTATGATAAGGGCTACAACTTTGCCTCAGAGAGTGAAGCAAAATTCCGAACTGTTTGCAAGATATGAGCCTGAGAAAATTATCACTTTTTTGCAAAAATGACACCGAGGCCCTAAATCTTTGGGGCCTGTAAAAAAAGAGCATGACTTTGGGCAAAATGACTTTGGGTCTTTTTTTGTCTTTTATCACGTGGTTATTTTTCCATGACTCCAAAAATTACACACAGTGTAATTATATATTTTCAACTCTTTGTTGAGAGCTTTGTTGACGTTCGTGTAAAGAGTTGACTAATATTCGTTGAGTAACTTCTTTTTGGCAGAGTCAACCAAAAAATAGGTGATTGCTTTTAAAATAAACATGATAATGTATTAGACGGTTAATGTTTGTGCCTTGGGACTGTGTAAGGTTCCCACTGATCTATAGCTTCATAATGTGCATTTGGCAGAATTGCTCAAATTAAAGAGTTCGTTCTTGAACAACACAACTCTAATTTTGACGAATGACCAGAAGCTTTTACCACCCCGAAGAACTTTAGTCCGAAGACGCTACCTCTTTATAACTCACTGTCTCTTAGCCATTCAAAGATACTGCCTTTTTACATAGTGACCGTCATTCACTAAAACTGTCATTAGTATCTAATTATTCAATAGTCGGGGGGCCGAACAAAATCAACTATTCATAACACGAACTTTTGTACCCAAGGAGCGAAACTCAGAAAATTCGTTTTATGCTATATAAAGGACTGAGATCGAAAAATTTTTAACACACGTTTTTCATTAAAACTTTTAACCCAAGTATTATTTGATTTTTTTTATCAAGTTACCTTTGTGAAGCATGTCAGTTATTATGTTTAATGTCAATTATGTTCATTTGTTGTTAATCTGATTAAAATGAGTGAGCAGAAAAAAGTGCGTACTAAAATTGTTAAATATTTTAAACAAAACCCAACTTGGTCCTACAAAAAGTTGGCCAAACAATCAAAGGTCTGCCGTCAAACTGTTTCCAATGTTATTAAACAGTTCTGGGAGAACTTGTCCGTTGATAGAAAACCTGGTCCAGGTAGAAGGAATGGTTCACAAGATGTTTATTAAGCCAAACAAATAGAAAGAATTTTCAAAAGAGCTCCCAACACATCCGGTAGGAAAGCAGTCCGGTTAGCTCAATACTCGGACTATTTGGTACGAAAAGTTAAAGCCAATGAAGGTTCGAAAACATTCTAGGCTCAAAAAGTTCCTAACAGGAGCGCTGCTAAAAATTTAGAGGCCAAAAACAGAGCATGGAAATTGAAGTCAAATTTTATAAAAAATATTCCTGCTGCATAATGGATGACGAAACGTATGTTCTGGCAGATTTTTTGCAGCTTCTGGGTCAAAATTTTGATGTTGTTGATGCTCAAGGGAATGTTGAAGAAAATTTTAGGATCCAAAAGCAGACAAAATTTCCCAAAAATGTCTTGGTATGGCAAGCAATATGCAGTTGCGTCAAAAGAAGCCAAACATTTGTTACAAGGGGCTCTATAAATACCGAAATTTTAAGGAATGATTATAAAAAAGGATGCTTCCATTCATAAGACTTCTTAGTGTGTCTACTTATTTCTGGCCTGATTTGGCACCCTGTCACTATGGTAAGAAAGGTATTGAGTGGCAAAGGACCAATAATGTGGTATTTGTACCAAGAGAGGCAATTTCTCCAAACTGCCTGGAGCTGAGTCCAGTGGAGAGATATTGGGCTCTTGTTAAAAGAGAATTGAAGAGCACAAAAAATGTGTCCAAAAGTGTGGAAGATTTTAAACAGAGATGGACAACCTGTTCGAACAAATTGACAGAAATCACTATAAAAACCATAATGGAAGGGTTTTCGAAAAAGGTTCAAAATTTCATCACTAGTGATTAGAACTATAAAAATATACAAGGTGGCGCAAAAGTAAACTTCCGATGTTTTTTGGATGTAATAAAAAAAAAAAAAAGGAAAAACTTTGATTCTTCTTGTGGATTATTTTTATTTGGTCTTTTAAATTTTTTTAAATCAAGTCGCGAATATGATGTCATGTATATGGCCGCCGCCACAGTTGATTGTCATTTGAGCCCTTTTTATGGCATTTTCCATCACTTTGGCCAAAACTTCCGGCGATAGGTCCTCACATTCTTGTCGGATATTGTCCTTAAGAGCTGCAAGAGTCTGAGGCTTATTGACATAAACCCGCGACTTCAAAAAGCTCCACAAACAGAAGTCTGGAGCGGTCAAATCAGGCGATCTTGCTGGCCAGTGCAAATCGCCAAAACGGGAGATAAGGCGCCCGGGAAATGCATCCTTCAGCATATCGGTTGTGGCACGTGCTGTGTGTGCCGTTGCATCATCCTGTTGGAACCACATGTTTTCCAATCCCAATTCATCAAGTTGCGGCAAAAAGAACTCGTTGATCATTGCTCTGTAGCGCTCACCATTCACAGTAACCGTTTGGCCAGCGTTTTGAATTCTCCAACTAAAAGACTTAGAAGTTGCTTGATGAGTAACGCTCAACTAATTCCAAGAGCTGCTGGGTGCTTACATATATATATGAATGTTTGTTTATATGGCAACAAATTTTATTTATTTATTTGTATTATTTGTTATTTTTCTGTATATAAATTATATTTGCATATTTATTCAAGACAATACAGGAAATATGTTTGAATTTCCATCCCTGTACAGGGTGTACATATATAGTAAAATAAAAATCGAATAAAAGGCATACTTGTTACAAGTCCTTTTTATAGTAAATCTAAAGGTTTTACAATCAAAATAGATAGAAACTTAAAAAAAAAACTTATAAAATATTTGTAATAAAGTAAATGTATGAGAAACTATACAAAGATGATGAATGTGTTCTAATATCAGAATTGATATAATATACATAATTTCCAATTATTATTTTCATAGATATTACAAAACTTGTAATTTATATAAACTTTCTTGTTTGTCCTTAAGCACCAGTTACTGCCGTCCATCGCATGCTTTTACATAAGATGCAATAATTTTGTCTTTATATCGGTTTTAGATTACATTGTTGGTTTGGTGGCATGATCGTTCGCCCCTGCTTTACGTGTGGCTAAAGCACACTACAATAACATTGCACATACACCAATCTATAATCTACACTTGTTTTTCACCTTCTGGCTGTTTGTTACCTTCGTTCGTTCGTTCCATTCACATGATTTGTATGTGCGGCATGTTGAAACTTTTAAATCCATTTTATGACTTTTGCGTGCAGGTGATTGTACGCATTTAGGGATTTGTCGAATGTAGGGATTACAATAAAAATTTACAACGTTTAGATGGCAACACACCTGGAACGTGACAAATTTTTTTTCATAAAACTGAACAAAAATTGCAAATGTATAAAAAAAAAAACAAATATCTTTGCGAAACTATGGTCAGATAGATAGTTAATGTGTGCTTGTAAGGATGTTAGTAAGTAATTGTAGTTATATCGATTTGTTTTTAGTCTATGAAGCGATAAACACTTCTCTACGCTCTTCTTATTCTTTAACAAGATATAAACATGACTTTAAACAAAATAATCGGAAATTGATCTGTGTCATATGGAATTGTAATATATCTAAATATGTAAGGACTATATGGTTTGTAGATATTTCTTTTCTTTCACAAATGATAAGTTTGTAAAACATATTTTGAGAATTGTTATACAAGGTGGCGCAAAAGTAATCCTCCTATCAGAAAATGCTATAAATTTTGCCGATTATTGGTCAAATAAATAGTCAGCAATATTCCGCGTTCTGGAGCAGTGTAGCGTAACATTGTTTATTAACGTGTATTTCGCATGTGTTTACTACACAAATGTCAAAACAGAACTGACATTAGGGGCCAATCGCAAAATTTATAGCATTTTCTGATAGGAGGATTACTTTTGCGCCACCTGTTATATAGGGAATTTGATATACCGATCTCAACAAAATAACTACATAACTACACCCAGATAAAAACAACTTAAAATCAATAAAATCGATATTGAATCGATAAGAAACATTAACGAAAGTCTGATAATGTTGAAATTCTTCATTTCAATATGGAAAAATAGAAATTTAAGGTTGAAAATTATTGATTTATCGAATTTCAATATAATTTTTCTATTATAACATATTATAATGAACATTATTGAATTAATATGGCGCGTTCTTATTTTTAAGATGCAGGTTTTCCCTGAGTGTAGGTGCACGCAGAGAAAAAATATAGTTGTGAATATTTACTGTAACCATTACAACAAGTTTTTAACAATATTATAGTCACAGTAATTATTTATATGACTGTGGTAACCATAATTTTTTTTCTCTGGCTAAAAGTTAGCTTTTCAAAAATTATAAATTTCTTTTCTTCTTCTTTATTTGCATATTTCTACTACTATTTTTAAAAACAGTAGTATTTCTACTACTATTTTAAAAAAGTAGTATTTCTACTACTATTTTAAAAAGGTAGTATTTCTACTACTTTTTTTAAAAAAGGTAGTATTTCCACTACTATTTTAAAAAAGTAGTATTTCTACTACTTTTTTTAAAAAAGGTAGTATTTCTACTGCTTTTTTAGAAAAGTAGTATATCTACTACTATTTTTAAAAAAAGTAGTATTTCTACTACTATTTAAAAAAAAAGTAGTATTTCTACTACTATTTTTAAAAAACTAGTATTTTTACTACTATTTAAAAAAAGTAGTATTTCCACTACTATTTAAAAAAAAAGTAGTATTTTCACTACTATTTTTAAAAAAGGTAGTATTTTTACTACTATTTTAAAAAAGTAGTATTTCTACTACTGGTTTTAAAAACGTAGTATTTCTACTACTATTTTTAAAAAAAGTAGTATTTCTAATACTATTTTTAAAAAAAGTAGTATTTCTACTACTATTTTTAAAAAAAGTAATATTTCTACTACTATATTTTTAAAAAAGTAGTATTTCTACTACTATTTTTAAAAAATGTAGTATTTCTACTACTATTTTAAAAAAGTAGTATTTCTACTACTATTTCAAAAAAATAATATTTCTACTACTATTTTTAAAAAAAGTAGTATTTCTACTACTATTTAAAAAAAAGTAGTATTTCCACTACTATTTAAAAAAAAAGTAGTATTTCCGCTACTATTTTTAAAAAAGGTAGTATTTCTACTACTATTTTAAAAAAGTAGTATTTCTACTACTATTTTAAAAAAACTAGTATTTATACTACTATTTAAAAAAAAGTAGTATTTCTACTACTATTTTAAAAAAAAAGTAGTATTTCTACTACTATTTTTAAAATGTAGTATTTCTACTACTATTTTTAAAAAAAGTAGTATTTCTACTACTATTTAAAAAAAAGTAGTATTTCCACTACTATTTAAAAAAAAAGTAGTATTTCCACTACTATTTTTAAAAAAGGTAGTATTTCTACTACTATTTTAAAAAAGTAGTATTTCTACTACTATTTTTAAAAAAACTAGTATTTCTACTACTATTTAAAAAAAAATAGTATTTCTACTACTATTTTAAAAAGAAGTAGTATTTCTACTACTATTTTTAAAAAAAGTAGTATTTCTACTACTATTTTTAAAAAAAGTAGTATTTCTACTACTATTTTTAAAAAATGTAGTATTTCTACTACTATTTTTAAAAAAAGTAGTATTTTTACTACTATTTTAAAAAAGTAGTATTTCTACTACTTTTTTAGAAAAGTAGTATATCTACTACTATTTTTAAAAAAAAGTAGTATTTCTACTACTATTTTTACTACAATTAAATAATTTGTTTGTATTTTAAAATAATTTCAAATATTTTTCATAATTTCTGCAAAAGAATCTCTATTTCTGGCCTTGCTCAAAAGTTTTTCCACATCTCGGATACCAGTCCACATTTGTATGTTATCAAGCCATGTTGTTTCTTTTCTACCTCTGTAGAGTCTTCCTTCAATGTTTCCTCGGATTACGGATTGAAGTTTATATTTCGGGTTTCTCATGATATGACCCAAGTATGATGTTTTTCTTCCCTTTATTGTTTGTATAAGATCTCTTTCTCGTTTTATCAGAACCGTTGAATTAGATATGAAGAGTGTCCAGGGAATTTTTAGGATACGGCGATAAATCCGCATTTCAAAAGCTTCCTTACATTCCTTACATCTTCGGCTTTTATTGTCCATACCTCTGAAGCATATAGCAGAAGTGATCATATATGTGTTTTAATGAAGCGCAACATAGTTTCAATATTGATGTCATGATTGCGGAGTACTTTCTGGTATTTGAAAAATGCATCTCTCGCTATTTCAATTCGGCATCGTATTTCCTTTGAATTGTCCCATTTTTCGTTAAATGTGACCCCGAGATATTTGTACTCTGTCGACTTTTGCATTATTTATTTGTAATGTGGCTGTAGTGTTATTATTTGTCTTACTTACAACCATATATTTCGTTTTTTAATATTAATTTTCAATCCATATTTTTCGCTACATGTAGTTAGTCTGTTCGGAAGATCCTGTAGTCCAGACATACTATCAGCCATTAAAGTAGTATCATCGGCATATCTGATGTTATTAATGAACATGCCACTTATGTATATACCTCTACGAACATTAGAAATTGATTATTGAAATATTTTTTCCGAGTAGATGTTGAAAAATAATGGTAATAGTATACAACACTGTTTGACCCCTCTGGATATCATAATAATATCGGTTAGTTCTCCGTTGATATCGACTTGTGCAGTTTGGTTCCAGTATAAGTTTTTAATACATTGTATTTCCTTGCCATTTATGCCGATAGACATAAGAATTTCTATCATTTTATTATGCTGTACAGAGTCGAAAGCCTTTTCGTAGTCAACGAAACATAGAAAAACATATTTTTTGTACGGTTCTGCATTTCCTTATTAGCACCTGTATAGAAAACAGTGCTTCCCTTGTACCCATACCTTCTCTAAATCCAAATTGCGAGTTTCCCATTACCTTTTCGCATTTTTTATAAATTCGGGAGTGAGTTATTCTAAGGAATATTTTCAGGGCGTGGCTCATTAGACTTATACGTCTATAATTACTGCACTGTTTTCGGTGGATTTTCTTTGGAATGATGATGAATGTCGATTTCAGACAGTCTTGAGGATTTTTGTCCGAATCGTAAATATAGTTAAACAACTCTATAAAAAGTTGGATGTTTTAGTCATCAATTAGTTTTAATATTTCGGACGGGATTTCATCGGGGCCACATGCTTTTTTATTTCGTAGCGATTGTATTGTAGATTCCACCTCCATTTTGCTGATTGGGTTGCCTGTGAGCGATTGTTGGTTGAATGATTCGTTGCTTGATCGGTTCGTATCTGTAAATATTTATTTGATTTCGAAAACGACTCTGTTGTTGATATATAGGACATTTGGAACTGGTATCCTCGGTATCAAACACTTTCAAAGTTTTCTTAATTTAAAATTAGATTTTTAAAAATTACACATCTTATTAGAAATTTTTTAAATTATTTAAAAAGAAAAAAAGTAATTTTTTCTCATGAAAATAGCTAAAAATCTCACTTATAAAATTTTTTAAATTCAAATACGTATAACTTTGGACTTAGTAATTATTTTTAAACAGCATTTCCTTTATATGACACATACATTTGTTTACAGTTCAATAAAAAAATATGGTGCAAATCGGGAAATATGTGGAGTAGGGTGGGTAAAAATGTTGGAAATTTAATTTTCAAAAGCGTATATCTCCTAAGCTATAAGAGATAATTGATAGGTTTTTTGTAGTACTCCACAAGGAGATTCTACATATGCAATTTTTTAGAAATCAGAACACAAGCGAAGAAATAATATCATTTTAAATATTTAACATAGCCGAGGTGTCCTACTTTGGGGACCACTGGCCGCGACCCAGAGCTCCATATTCAAAACTTGAACACTTCTGCTTTGCGCATGTAAATTTCATTCAAACTGCACTAACCGTTTAGAAGTTACAGATTTATTTCCCTCATTTTGTTTCCATGTCACTGCAGTGGCATGTGTTGGAGTAAAACTAATTAAAACCTACACGATTTAGGCATATGGGTATGGTATAGCAGAAAAGTTATGCAAACATA
Organism: Calliphora vomitoria; assembly: GCA_942486065.2. NCBI lineage: Eukaryota > Metazoa > Arthropoda > Insecta > Diptera > Calliphoridae > Calliphora > Calliphora vomitoria. The sequence goes on along the minus strand of OW818031.2, from coordinate 13,594,497 downwards.
ATAACACCTCGAGTAGGGTATATTCTGTCTGTCTTGCATTCCGAGTGCACACTGGTCAGAACCCTCTTGATAATAAAGAAGCTCTTTATGCTATTTAGCAGCCTTAAAAACATGAAAAGCATAATCGTCCAACTTTCTACATCTTTATATGGTTACATTAAAGCCAAACCAGTTGAGACTGTCGTACAATACTTACAAACTTCACTGGTTTGGTGAATGGTACTCGTTAAATCCATCTACTACCGAATCATCGACTAAACTCTGCGCACTTCTATACTGATAATAGCGCATTCGGGAACAACAGATGGCCAAACCATTGGCTCTGAACCTGAATGTACTCGACATGCTACCATTTTGGGAAGTCTAACTTACGAGTGAATGTTTTTACCCTTCCTCTGCGGACGATTTTCTTTATCGATCACGGAAGGTTATATAATGCATTTCATTGGAATGACACGCATGAGATATACAGGGTTTTCCAACAAGAGGTGGTATTTTGGTATTCAAAGAAAAATTGCATTTTTGAGATAAATGATCGGATGTTTATTTCATAATAAAGAGGAAGGTATGCCGTTAATAATGAAAAACAACATCAGCCAAATGGCCACCACGACCACGCTTACAGGACCATATCATTTTCATGAAATTTTCCATAACCAAATCGCAAAGTGGCTGCCCCATGTCCTCGGTAGCCTCAAGAATTCTATCTTTGAGGTCTTGAAACGACGCTGGGCTATTGGCGTAGACCTTATCTTTCATGTGGCCCTAAAGGAAGAAGTCGCAAGGTATTAAATCACAAGATCTCGGTGGCCAATTGTGATCACCTCTTCGAGAGATAACGCGGTCCGGAAACTTTTCCCGTAAAAGAGCAATGGTTTCGTTGCTTGTGTGGCACGTAGCGCCATCTTGTTGAAAGTAAACGTTGTCAAGATCAATATCATCCAAATCCGACCGAAATACGATGTAATGACGTTTGTGGAATGCCCAATTCCAAAGAACGACGAGGAATGGACAAACCTGGGATACCTTCAACATTTTGGGCTACAGCAGCAATATTCTCAGTTGTTCTTGAACGACGTTCACGGGTTTTATTCTTCACATCACTAACTTGTCTCAACAGCTGGAATTTTTCCACCAATTTCTGTATTGCGGTCCGACAAGGTGCTTCACGACGACCCAAAAATGCTTTAGTTTTGCGAACTGTGACTGCAAGATTTTCACCATTTTTGTAGTGAATTTTAATAATTTTAATGCGTTGTTGAAGCGTGTATCGATCCATTTTTAGTAATGACGTAGTTTCTACTTGTCAAATGTCAAAGAATAAAAGTTTCAAAAGTGACAGCTACCCAAATACCGGGTGATTCAAAATAACACCTCTTGTTGGAAAACCCTTTATATATAGATAGATTTGAGTCTGCGGCTGGAGTAGTTTTTTACATTCCCCTCTTTTGAAAGTTGATAAATTTCAAGCAGCTGGATCAATGCATTGTTGTCCATAAGCTGAGTAATACACTGGGAAAGTACTACAGGATATGTGGATAGAAAATCGGAATATGTACCGACAGTGATAGATTGGTTCATGAATTGCAGGCGTTTCTTAATGCGAAGGCAAGATATTTTAACGTGCAGCTATCCTGAGTTCCAGGTCATACTGGCTAACATCGGTTCTCATCTACAAGACCTATTGATTGAAGTTCCGCTTTTATAGCTTGAACTTTATGGGAACTTTATGAAATGGTTTAATTCGTAGTTATATTACGGCGTAATATGTATATGGCGCTAAAGCTCACCGAGGTTTATGATGAATATGTTTCATCGGTTTCAATGTGCGAGAGACGGTTTGTGCGTTTCAGAAGTGATGGCTTTGACACGGAAGACAAATATCGTCCAGGCCAGCCAAACAAGTTTGAAAACCAAGATTTGAAGGGATTAATCCATGAAGATTGTTGTCAGACTCAACAAGAGCTTACAAAATCATTGGTAGCTACTCAAGCAGCAAGATTCATTCTAAAGCAGGGAAATTGGGTACCATACGAATTGAAGCAGAGAGACCTTGAAAGACGATTTTGCATATCCGAGATGATGCTTGAACGCTATAAAAAAAGAATGACATTTTAGCACCGAATCATTACTTGAGATAAAAAATAGATTCATTACGATAACCCGAAACGTAAGAGGTCGTATGTGAAGCCCGGCCAACCAGCTGAATCGACACAAAAGCCAAATATCAATGGTGCTTAGATAATGCTCTGTATTTGGTAGGACTAAAAGAGTCCTATCTATTATTAGCTACTGAAATCTGTCCAGACCATCACAGGCAGCCTGTAGCGAATGCAATTGATTCGTTCAAAGCCAGCATTGACCGAAAAACGCCCAGAATATGCAGCAGACATGAAGCCGTAACATTCCATCATGACAATGCTCTGCCACATGTTAAAAATTATTTAGAATGAAGCGGTTGAGAAGTCTTGACTCATCCGCTTTATAGTTCAAACCTTACCCCATCCGACTACTATTTGTTTCGATCAATGCTGAACATTCTCTCTGGTTTACGCTTCGCTTCAGAACAGATTATTAGAAATTGGTTTCATTTGTTCTTGGCCTCAAAAGATATATGTTGAGGCCAAGGAAAAGGTCATATGTTGAGGCCAAGGAAAAGGTCATAGCAAATAATGGCCAATAATTTGAATAAATTTTTCAAAATAAAAGCTAAAATGTTGAAAAATCCACATTTTTAAGTTATACACCAAATAGATTATAATTTGTTACAGAGAAACAATTAATTAAAAATAAAAAGCTCATATACATTTAATATTAACTTGTGTAAAACTAAAATGGCAATCGAATTTTTTCTATTAATTCAAATATTTCAGGAATTGCTCAATTTTAAAACAAAGTACTCTTCCCCGAATTAGCTAAGTTAGTCGTTACTTTATAAACAACACAAGAACAAACTGAAAAATGGGAATTTTATTGTTCCCTGGAAATTAGAAAACATTATTATATAAAAACTTTTGTAGACATTAAGACTAATTTTAAAAACATTAAAAGTTCGTTTATGTTTTTAATTCCATAGAACTTTAATGTTAAAATTCTTAAATTAGTTCATGAAGCGGTATTTAGTGAGAAAACAAAATGTGATTTACAGAAGTGATGGAGAAATAATACACAAACAGTTCTAAACTACAGACTTGTGCTAAATATAAAATATTTTGGAAGAACTTTCTTTCAATAGAATTTTTATATACATAGTAGTGTTAACGATGAATTATTACTTATTTCATAAATAATATTTACTGCTGCTATTTTATTTGCGTACATCAACAAAATTTCAAATAAATCAAATTCATATTCATCTCCAATTAAAGCGCTTTCAAAAGGAACAATAACCAAAACCTTTTCAAATAAATGTGAATGAATGAGCTTGAATAAATTTCTGATGAGGGTTTACATTTACATTTAATACGTACGTAGTGCAAATACACACATTTCTCATGTAATTGAAATATTTTATATATTGTACAATGTACATACACATACAATACATTTACCCTCATTCAGGCAGACATACAAACAGAGAGACAGACAGACACATGGTCATACAAAAACATTTATGGTTTAATGAAAGTAATTTTAATTTTCATTGGCCATTTATGACTGTTTTAGACAGCAATAAATATGTGTTTAAGTGATGTACGACAATATTGTCGATTGTTCTATGGATTATTTGTTGTTATTGTTACGAATTATAAAATTGTGACTATTGCAGTTCCAAGTAACTTAAGGGAGTTAGCTCACAATATGCTTACAATTTAAAATATAAAGTAAAATAAATAATAAAGTGTAAATATTGTTGCGTTTTAACCTTTTTAAAATGTTGGTTTATTTCCTCTAAATAAACCGGATACTATTGATTGCAAATAAAAAGCAGTTTTAGTAGTTTAGAATTTGTAGCAACTCTTTATTTATTTAAAATCTACAACAACAGTTCAAATAGTCACTCAGTGTCTTTATACACGTTTATCGATTCGCAGAAATGCACACACACTTTATAATGTAAACCTTAAATGTACAAGGCAGTTGATGTTAACTCTAACAGCGCCTATGATAAACTCACTGACGACTAACACCTCTATCACTATTTATACACACGCCATCTTCCGTGAATCTTCTACAATGATCTTAACGGACACAATAGTACATTAGAATTCTAGAGCTTTCAATGTTAATGTTAGCAGCTTAAACATTTAGTGTTTCTATACTTACAAACAATGCTAATCACATGCTACTGGAGGTGTTTATAAACATGGGAGTTCTATTCCATTTTCGGCCGGATATATGTGGTGTAAATAGTGAGGAGATCAAATGGAGTGAAGTAATTCCTACACCGTTTCAAAAAACCGAGACACTTGAATGCTTCTTTCGACACTTGAAAAATGTGTTTAGACCAGCGGACATCACATTGTATTTTCATGAACAGAACATCAAGAGTGTCTGATTCCACAATATTTACACCATCCATTAATACAGATGAAGCAACATTGTTTGTCGTTCGTTTTTGTGTCAACATGCAACACTGAGTCTTGCGGGCGTTGAAAGCGACTCTATTCGCACGACCCCATTCATAGATTGTCACAAGGTCCCGATTAACAAGTAAGAGTGCCATATTCGGCTATGCCAAATCTTATATACCCTTAACCTTTGTTGTGGATGCATTAATTGCCCACTTTCAGCGTATAGCATCCTAAATATATCAAGAAGACTTTTAAAAATTTTACATTTAATTGCTGACGAACAGATTATATTGTAGAAGTTACAAACGAAATGACAATCTTATATATACCCACCTCACAAAAAAAAAAAGTACGCAAAGCAATGAAACCAACACACATCCAAACATACGTTTTGTTGCTTTTTGTCAAAGCATGCAATAAATTTTCTTTTGTTGATGAAATTTTCAGAGGTTGTCTCGGATTTTTGCTCATATCTCCGTTATTTATGGTTGCATTTCTGACAGAATTATTGTAGATTTGGATCCCGAAGATATCTGGGGTCTTCTGAAAATTCATTTCAATAGACAGAAAGACGGACATACAGACGGATATGGCTTAATCGAATCCGCTATCTAAAAGGATCCAGAATATATATACTTTATAGGATAGGAAAATTATATTGTGGAAATTACAAACAGAATGACAAACATATACATATATACCCTTCTCACGAAGGTGAAGGGTATAATAACAAGCTTGATTTAAATTAAAGTTAATTTTATTTTATTATTTAAATAAAAGCTTTCTTTAAAAATATTTTGTTATTTTTGTTTTATTTACTTCTTTTTATAGCTCCTTGAATAGTTCGAATTTAAATTCGAATTTTCGAAGCTTTGAAATTCCAGAACATTTTGAATATTGTTTTTTAAAATTTTTAAGTTCAAAATTGAAAATTTTAAGAAATTGGTGTCAAATCAAACTAAAAGTATTTATTTTAAATAATCCTGATGGTTTACAGATTATTTTAACAGCTCTAAAATGTTTTCGAACCTTAATTCTAATTTTCGAACATAAAATTGCATTATTACCTGGTTTATGCATGATCTACAGATCATTTTAACAATTTTTAAAAAAAATCGAACATAACTTTGAATTTTCAAATTTGCTAAAATTCAGTTAAACATTTTTAACTACACCAATATATCGTTACCACAAAATAGGATTGTCGTAAGTGAAATTTTTCGATTTTGAGATTATTATATATTTACAATACACTTCGCAAGCTCTTTGTAATAGTATCATCAGTTTTATCCCAAATTGTATATCAACCGAGATATTCAACATATATTTCATCGTACTTTACACAATTTTATCGTCCTGAGTATGTATTTTGTCGTATGTGCACACAAAATAGACATACAACATTTTTTGTATGCAAAATTATGATTTTTCATATTGAAAATACAATTGTTGTACGTCATATAATTTTATTATTTTTTTAATGACAAAGTGAAGAAAATACCTGGTAAGGACAATAATAACGTATGCGGAATGAAATTGCAACAAAAATTTGACACTGGCCAAAGAAGAAGTACATGAGCTATAAGTGTTTTAGGACTTATTTTGAATTACGTTATGTTTTGCCTTTATACTTTTTTTTGTTTTTGTTTAATTCATTTTTATTTGCAATCTATTTTACAAAAATTAAAATAATAAGCAAATTACATAAATAAAATAAAGATAACTTATATATTAAGTTCCAATGAACTCAATAAAAAAAAACAACTTTTTTACATTAATTTAAGCAAATTTACTAACATTTTCCTATTTTCTAAAGGGTAGGTCAAGAACGTGAAACCTCTTTAATCTTTGTATTTCTTCGCTATCATCTAATAAGTTGATTGCTAAAACGTTTGGGTAATTGCTGAGTCTATTTAGATATCTTTCACTGAAATTATTAATTTCCTCTTTGACTCTTGCAATTTTGAGATCGTTGTGTATGTTATTGTTATTTACAAACCAAGGCGCATTTGTGATTAATGTTAGAGTTTTAGATTGATACCTTTGTAGTATTTCAATGTTTGAGTTGCTGGTAGTCCCCCACAGCTGAACTCCATATGTCCATATGGGTTTAAGGATTGTTTTATATAGCAAAACTTTGTTCTCCAAGCTTAATTCAGATCTTCGTCCTAATAGCCAATACATTTTCCTCGTTTTGTTGTTTAATTGTTCGCGTTTCTTTCTTATGTGTTCCTTCCATGTAAGTCTACGGTCAATATTAAGACCCAGATATTTAACGTTACTGCTTTTTGGTATAATTGCTCCATTTAAATATACTGAAGGACAATCATGTTTTCTTAAAACTCCATTCTTTAAAAATATATCACATTTTTATATTTTAGCATAGAATGTGGTTAAGTCAGAAACATTGAATTGTTACTGAATAAAATAGTATTAAGAAAATTTGCACATAATATTTTTGAAGAACGGAGTTTTAAAGTGGAATATTTTTGAATCTAATTGAGATATTGACTCGAAATTTTTTTTGTAAGACCAAAAATTAACTTGTCTAAACCAATTAGTTCGGAATAAATGTGGATCCGAAAATATACAAATCTTTGAAATCGGATGGGAAACAAAAAAATGGCACGTATTTGAAAATTTTACATGTCGAAGGTACCCTAATTTGAGCCCTCATAACGCCGCCCCTGGAACAATTGTGGGGTCCATTTAAATAACTTAATTTCAAATACTCCTTGGCTACGTTTATGTCAAATTTTATCCCGATCGAACCAGCCGTTTAGAAATGCCAATTTATTTCCAAAAAATTTTTATTCTGCCCCACTGTGCGTTGGAAACAAATATAGCGTTTTCCGTTTTGTTGCAATTTCATTCCGCATATGTTCTATACTTTTTGGGGTCGCCAATAAAAAATGTATAAATTACAAACGGAATGACAAACTTATATATACCCTTGATACCCATTGTGAAGGGTATAAAAATGTAAATATTATTACAAACATTACTCATACCCCCGTAGTACTATTACTAAAATATTGCTCCCCCAGTAATGCCAACTATTTATGATAAAAACACCGTGAAGAACATCAATACTCGATAAAAGTTATGAATATTGTTTTCATATGAGATCATTTGTTAAAAGTGGGATAATATTCTCAATCGAAGTTATTGGTTTGTCCATCTCTGTCCCGTTGGGGGATGATGTTGCCATCAACAAAAAGAAGAAACTGAAGACTATGGAGCGCTGCTGTTATATATATTTAGCTTTCGTTAAGTCTTACTTTAACTTTATATTAGTTTTTGTGAGCCAATCGTTGCCTGGCCTCAGTAAAGTGAAGTTAATTTCTTAAACCTTTTTGCTTTTGTATTGAGCCCTATTTTAATTTGATTTAAATAAAACATCAATTTTGTACAATAAACAAATAAGAAAACATTAAAAGGAAAGTTTTTTTATTTTATAATAAAACAAACAGTTTTCTGTGCCTAAAAACCCTCTGTTTTATTCTTAACAAACCAAGTTGTTAGGAAACTTGGTAGAAAAAATTACAGGTGGCTTAACACCTTAATTAAAGAAGTAAAGCGAAACTTCCCGTATATAACGATTTGTTGGTACAAAATTCTACATATTCGAAACAAAAAAAAACTTTGTTGCTTACACTATAATATTCAATAACTAAGTGAGAATAAATGACAGATATGTAACCTTCAAAATGACATATAAGTTATTAAAAACAAAAACCGCGTTCAAAAGAAAGTTTTCAGTCATAAACCCAATAGGAATATTGTTTTCATATGAGATCCTTTGTTAAAAACAGAGTAATATTTGTGTTAACAGAAAAATCGTTAACTTAATATGCAAACGTTTCAAGTCCCTTTAAACAGATTTTACAGGAGAGACAAATAACGTTCAAAAATCGTTTGATTTTAAATATTTTTAAAATCTGTTAATGCAGTTTTATTACTTACAGATGAGAAGAAAATTTTGTTTTTTAAGTGGACTTAAGCACATTTTCTTATAAAAAGTTTTCTTTATTTTTATCGGTTTACCTATCATATTGAATTAAAGTTCCTATTCGAGGTGGTCATAGAATCCAATCATTGTCGGAATCGGTTTTGAAAACCACAGAATGAAAGTAAAAAGAAATTACAGTGAAACACACCTTCCCCATAGTGCTTAAATTCTATGAACATATCTCAATTACACGTAGAGAAAAAGTATAGTTGTGCATGTTTACAGCAACCATTTCCACATTTTTAAAAGTTTTTTAACAATATTATAGTCACAGTAATTATTTACATGATTGTGGTAACCATAATATGGTTAACTTACGATTCACATGATTGTATCAATCATATTGCTACGATTTTGCAATAGCGATTTGAATTTAACGGTCTGTAACGACTGTCTGCAGCATTCATCTTGTTTATAAACACGTCCATCAATAGAAACTTCTACTTATCAACAATGTTGATAACATACGGTTATTAGCATTGTTTATAAGTATGGCAAAACTAAATGTTTATGCTGCTAACATTGGCAGCGAAAGCACTAGAATTCGAACATAGTAGTTTGTCCGTTAAGAGCATTGTAGAGGATTTCCGAAAGATGGCGTGTGTATAAATAGTGGCAGAGGTTGCAGTAGTGGGTGATCATAGGTTAGAGCGCTGTTAGAGCGAACATCAACAACTGCCTTGTACATTTAAGTTTGTATATTATAATAAAGTGTGTGTGCATTTCTGCGAATTGATAAACGTGTATAAATAAAGAGTTGTTACAAAACTTCTTTTATTTGCAATCAAAAGTATCCGGTTTATTTAAAGGAAATAAACCAACCTTTTTAAAAAGGTTAAAACGTATCAATATATATGGTTACAGTAAACACGTATATGTTTGTGACAACCATTGTTCCATTGTTTACAGTAACCATTGCCACATTTTTAAAAGTTTTTAACAATATTATATTTTTTCTCTGCTGACTCTTTCAGCTGCTATAATTTCTGACTTCTTTACATACATTCATTATGTTCAAATTTCCACAATTAGTATGGCAATATTGTGATTTTTATTTCAATAAATATTAATTAATAGCTTATGCCTAAATAAATGTGTGAAAAAACTTTATCACATACAAGCAATTATGAAAAAATCACTTTTAGTTTGGTAGCAGCAAAAAATAACACTATTAAATAAATTATTCGTACATGTGTTGTTTTATGTGTTTTTTGATTTATGCCTAATTGAACATGCTTGTATGTATGTAATCCCCATAATATTTAACACATACAAATGTGCTTTAATTATTTCTTATAAAACGAAACAAATAACTTGTAATAGCAGGTCGTTAATGAAGCGCCACAATAAATCCATTTTGAAAATCTGACCTTTGACCTGGTTATCAAAAGGCTTAGTGTTATCTGCATTTAATCAAAATATTTATTTTAGAATCTTCATTAAATTTGATATTAAAAAGCTGTCTCTAGCAACCACTTCAAATACCGACTACTTCAAACTCTATTATAAACAACAAACTATATGTACAATATATTTATAAAAAAACATCGATATTTAACCTTTAAAAGGTATGCAATTTTTGGCTGCCTTTTTTTTATTATTATTATTTTTTTTTTTTTTTTTTTTTTTGTTGCCTTTGTAAAGTATTTCAAAGTTCAATAATCACTATAAATAAAATAAAAAGTTACAAAAACATTCTTTTTAAATAAATATATTTATGCAAATGTTTATGGCAAATATCATGCGGAAAAATTTACAACACAATCTCGCAATAAAAACAACAACCTAACAATATATATCGATATACTTATACACATAACATACAGATATACATTAGGCCGACTCACAGCAAAAAGAGATTTTGCTACCATCCTCAAAATATACCTTGGTTTGTGTTACAATGTCTCCCAAAATGTTTTCGATGTAGTGATAGCCGTTCATGAGCAGGACAATTTTCCAAAAAAAAAAAATATTTTTTTTTTTCTTCCAAAACAACACATGTAATATCCCAGTTAAGCAAGTAGTCAATATATTCCTTATAGACAGTAATCGTCACAAATGTCTTAACACTTGGCTGACTCTAATTTATATATTTTGGTCATTTAACACGTATGTGCTCTTTATAGTGCTGAGAGAATACAATTGGTTACTTTATACATCCTAGGTAATCTAGTGTGAAGACAATTGTCACTTAAGTGTCTCTAAGTAATCTGGAGTGTGGTCACTTTAAACGAGTTGTGTGATAATTCGTTCAAACTGGTTTTATACAGTTAATTTTTATTTTTGCTTAAGTATACTGATATCCCATGTTACAAAGCCTGAAGTCTATAGTCACTATAGTTTCTCTTAGCAGCCTATAGTGAAGTCACTTTAAACATTTATTTTGTACTGCACTTTAGAAAGTAGCTATTCAATCAGCAATTTTAAAACGTTTGCGAGCAGCAGATTCGATTTGAAGATGATTTTCCATGTCCGAAATGCTGCTTGAATGCTATAAAAGAAACTAATTGTTGCACCTAATCATTACTTGCGTTGAAAAATAGATCAATTAACTTTTTGCGGTATAGTGGTCACTTTACTAACCACTTCTTCTATAATCTTTAAAACATAGTTTTTTGGCATATATTGGCATTTTGCTAAGCAATTATATTTTTTGAAGTCATCGTTTATGTTCTGTTCGCAAAATTTTGCCGTCAGGCTGTTTTGGTTAGACAAATATATTGATTTGAAAATATTGTAAACCGCAGTTTTTTTAAGAGACTTTCTAGCATTCAATAAAATAAGAAAGATTGTTTATCGTTCATCGAATTCAGCGTTACTTTGTTATTTCGTTTGTTTGGTCAGAAAATTAAGAAAAAAAATGTATACGATACAAATGTGTATCATAATTATTTTTAATGCCACGGTGGTTAGTAAACTAACCACCCCACAAAAAACCTTTGAATGAGGTGGTTTTATATTTTGATTTATTTTCTCTTACTTTTTATAATAAACTAGCCTTAATTAAAGTAAAAATTCAATTGTTTTGCTTTTAAACTTATGCACATAAAACAGTGGCTGAAAAAGTTAAGATAACCCGTAGGAAATCGTATGTGCAGCCCGGCCAACCAGCCGAATTGACACCAAAGTCAAATATCCATTGCCCTAAGGTAAGGCTCTGTGGGAGCAAAAGGATCATATCCATTATCAGCTATTGAAATATGTCCAGACCATCACAAAGAATCTGTACCGCACCAACTGATTCGTTTAAAGCGAGTATTGACCGAAAAACGCCCAGAATATGCGGCCAGACATGAAACCGTAATATTCCATCATGACACTTGTTGCAATACCTGCAAAAAACTATTTAGAATGAAGTGGTTGGAAAGTTTTGCCTCACCCGTCTTATATTCCAGATCTGGCTTCGTACTACTACTATTTGTTTCGATCGATGTAGAGCACTCCTCTGGGATACGTTTCACTTCAAAACAGACTAAAAACTTAAATAAAATTTGAACTTAAATTTACTATATACCAACGAAGAAAATCTATTAATTGGGGAAAATTCCAATTTTTTTGCACACTACTAGTATTACAATAATTTTGATACCCATATTTAACATGTTTAAACCATGATATTTATCGGATTGACGCACAGTGGTCCAAATGCTCAATCTAGCCGGAAAAAGGTAATTTTTTTAAATGTTTAAAAAACTAATTTTTTTAATGGTAATATGTTGACAAGTGTCCATAGTACATAACGGTATATATATAAGTTTGTCATTCTGTTTGTAATTTCCACAACATAATTTTCCGACCCTATAAAGTATATATATTCTGGATCCTCCATTTAGCCATGTCCGTCTGTCTGTCTGTTGAAACCAATTTTCAGAAGACCCCAGATATCTTCGGGATCCAAATCTTCAATAATTCTGTCAGACATGCTTTCGAGAAGTTTCCTATTTAAAATCAGCAAAATCCGTCCTTAAATAACGGAGATATGAGCAAAAATCCGAGACAAACTCTATTTTTGATCTATATCTCGATTACTAAGTCATAAATATAGACAATATGGATATCTAACGATAGATATTTCAAAGTCCATTGCAACGATGTATATAAGGCTATTATAGTAAGTTGGACCTACAATTAAAAAAAATAAATTTTTAAATTAAAAACTTTAAAAAAAAAAATGGAAAAAAACAATTTCGAAAAAAAAATTTTTTTTTTTATTTTAAAGTATAATTTGGTGAAGGGTATATAAGATTCGGCACAGCCGAATATAGCTATCTTACTTATTTTTCTTTAAACAGCTACACTACATTGATACATTGCTTCTTTGTTAAAAAATGAATATCTCAAGTGACATTAAACAGTGCAAGGGAAATTGTCGTCAATAAATTATAAGAACAATTAAAAAGGTAAGAGTAAAAATTACTGTTTAAATTTATCAGAAAATATGTTTTGTTTAGACAAAAAATGCAATTATGTACATGTTTGTTCTAAATGTGAAATTTTTGTTCAATGTCCAAATTCTATTAGAATTTCAAATGGTAATTTAAAAGAGTTAAGATTTAGTTTTTATGCTGTCGTCATCTATATAGATTTAGCTTTCATATCTTTAAAAAATTAGATGCCACTTTTTGCCTCAACGATTTTTATTTAATTTAGAGTTTAATATGTCCATTACAAGGAAGGAGCTGTATTTTTATTTTTAAGGTTGACGTAGCCTTTAATGCCTTCCACACACATAGGGTTCAAACAAACCCATACATACAAAAACACACATTCATGCACAAACAAATTTTTTTTTTCTCAGATTCTTTGTATTGATGAAATCTATTTACGTACCAAGTTTGATGTCGGTACGGCTTTTCAAAAGCGAATTATGACTTTCATCCGGCTAGATTGAGCACATGGACCACTGTGTGACGGTCAGATAACATACGAAATAGTGTGAATATATTAAATAAATTTAACATACAATTTCTTAAATTTGCAAATTTTTCTAATTACTTTGAAAAAAAAAAAAAAAAACCTTTTCATACAAAATTCTTGCAAGAGCTCTTTCAAATGATGTCCGATAGTATATGTGTTATTTTGGAATAAAATACAAATATTTAAAAAAAAAAATATTTTTTTTGAAAATTGTCCAGCTCACGAACAGTTACACTAAACCAAAAGCACCCTTAAACAAATCAAGGTATATTTTTAAGGGTATAATAAAATCTGTTTTTCTTCTCCATACAAAGTGAGTCACTCTAATGTACATACATTCATAAATAAATATGTACTTATGTACAACACACAGATAGAAACACACAGGCTCATGTATTAAATCGTCCCTTTTTTATAGAATTCACTTAAATATTTATTAAATGCATTAAACGGAGTAAAGGGTAAACGTGTTTGGGAAAAAAACAAAACTGAAGTAAAATATTGAAACATATAAAATACAAACACAGGCATAAATACAGATACAGAGGCAGACAGACAGACAGACGGACACATATGAATGTAAATGTAGGGACATTAGGGTGATTTTTAAACAAATTTTAAATTCGAACGTTACTTTTCCTAATAATTTTCGATAAAATAGTTGGTGAAATCTGAAAAAAGCTTAAATCAAAATTATCTATTTGATCTCAAACTAACACTAATTGCTCTCCAACAACAACACTAGAGCTACAATATCAAATTATCTTAATATCTATTATAAATATTTCTGGTAATGTTGCTGAACGTAGTTCATTTTTCTTCTTAAAACCTAGCATCACTCTAATATACATTTGTATATGTATAACAAGTACATGTTATAATAAAACTAATGGAAACCAATAATCGTTTCAATATTTTTTATGGTGTTTATTATAAAAATGTATTTTTGAAAAGCTCAAACACCACACTCTCTCTCTCTTACACTCAAAGAAAAAAACTCCCACATGCATTAAATGTTGAATTTTAATCCAAATATTTCCATGCTAGCTGTACGAGGGGCATAGAATGCAAAGGCTGCAATGTCCATTTTGTTCATGAACTTATCTATTAATGACATCTAATTACATTTAATGAATGCTTCTGGTTAGTCAATATCCAAATACTAAATTTGATTTTAAACAATGTAAATCAATGGTCAAAAACTACCGATTGAAGCAAAGTCAGGAATGTCCATTGGACATAGTAGCTTTTGTTTTGCTCTCATTATGAGATGGCCTGCTTTATCATTAATATAACCATATTTTCCAAAAATTGCATACCTTTTGCCTTCTAATTTTGCTTTTTTATTATTGGTTGTTTGACTTAAAAATGTGGGATTTAAAATAGATTGCAAATCTTTTGAAGGCGGTTTTTGTTTTTAATAACTTATATGTCATTTTAAATGACATATCTTTCATTTATTCCCACTTAGTTATTAAACATTATAGTGTAAACAACAAAGCTTTTTTGCTTCGAAAATGTCGAATTTTGTACCAACAAAGCGTCATATGCGAGAAGTTTTGCTTTACTTCTTTAATTTGAAAAAAGTTTCGCTGAAGCACACCGATTACTCACCGAAGCTTATGGTGAATGTCTTTCATCGGTTTCAACGAACAAGAGATGGTTTGTGCGGTTCAGAAGTGGTGATTTTGAGACGGAAGACAAAGATCGTCCAGGCCAAACAAAATAGTTTAAAGACCAAGAATTAGAGGCATTACTCCATGAATATTGTTTTAAAACTCAACAAGATCTTGCTAAATCATTGGAAGCTACTCAAGCAGCAATTTAAAAATATTTGCGAGCAGCAGAATTCATCTAAAAACTAAGAAATTGGGTACCACACGAATTAAAGCCGGCAGACCTCGAAACACGATTTTGCATGTCCGAAATGATGCTTGAACGCAATAAAGGAAAATAATTTTTACACCGAATAATTACTTGCAATGAAAAATGGATCCAATACGATAACCCAAAGCCTAAGAGATCGTATGTGAAGTCCGGTCAATCAGCCGAATCGACACCGAAGGCAAATATTCATAGCGCTAAGGTAATTATCTGCATTTGGTGGGAGCAAAAGGGTCCTATCTATAATGAGCTGCTGAAATCTTACCAGACCTTCACACAGAACCTGTACTGAATGCAACTAATTCGCTTTAAGCGAACATTGACCGAAAAACGCCCAGAATATGAGGCTAGATATGAAACCATAATATTCCATCTCGACAACGATCGGACAGATGTGGACAGAAAGTGGTTGCAAAGTTTTGCTTCAACCGCTTTATAGTCCAGAACGTTCCCCGCAAAACTACTATTTGTTTCGATCAATGCAGAATGCTCTCTCTGGGATATGCTTTACTTTGGAACAGAGTATCCAACATTTTCTTGATTCGTTCTTGTTCTCAAAAGATGAGCAGTTCTTTTGGCTCGGAATCCATAAGTCGGAGATTGGGGCAATGAGGCAAAATATGAATGATTCCCTTAATTGGGACCTTCTGAAAATCTCTGAATGGGGTCGTGCGAATAGGGTCGCTTTCAACGCTCGCAAGACTCAGTGTTGCATGTTGACACATAAACGAACGACAGACCATGTCGCTTCATCCGTATTTAAGGGTGGTGTAAATATTGTGGATTCTGATACTCTTGATGTTCTGGGCATGAGAATACAATGTCAAGTGTTGAAAGAATCATTCAAGTGTCTCGGATTTCTAAAACGGCTTAGGAATTACTTCACTCCATCTGATCTCCGCACTATTTGTACCACTTATATCCGACAGGAAATGAAATACAAATCCGGTGCTTCAAAGTCTATTTTGGAGCTTTTCGACCGCGTACAGGAAAGGGCGAAGGTTATTTTTGGTGACAGTAGGGTATCCAACTCAATTGACTCGCTGGAGCACCGTCGCAATATGCACTGTTCTATCGTTACTACAATGGAATGTGTTTTGATGAAATTAGGGAACTTGTTCATGATACCCTCAGACCTTTACGTAATACACGTTTTTCATCAAGAACACATTCCTTTGTGGTCGATTTGCCAGTGGACCGCACAACACACTACAGGGAAAATTCGTTCTTTAACCGTACTGTATGAATGTGGAACAAACTTCCCACTGAAGTGTTTCCCGTCATATTCAATGTAGGAAAGCTCAAATTGAATGTCCATAAACACTATTCTTTCTTTCATCCCTCCCATAACCTATTTTCCTAGTTCCAACACAATGCTTTGCATGAGTAGGGGTCATCCCCTGAGAACAAAAAAAAAAAGATATTTTCTAAATTATTTTGCAAAGAGAATTTTTCGACTAACCTTGGTACGTAAATGGAGCCAAAAATTAAAATTAGAAATTGTGGGTTTCTTAAAAATAAATCTAAACTTTACTTTTTCTCTTTTCCATTTTAATTAAAAAAACGTCATTAAAAAACATTCATAAACAACAATATTATTGCATTAAAAAACATTTTAATTTGCCATAAACTAAGCTCATAGAGAATAGACATAGAGCGGAAACTCTCCTGTCAAAGAAATATTTCATAAATTTCTTGAAAAGAAGACACGATTTCCTTCACTTTGATACAGTGGTTAAAAGCGAAACTCGTACACCTAACTTTTTATTCTTTAATATTAAAACGCAGCGTTTTTTAAAATGATACATGAAAACAATGTATGGAGGTTTTTTGGGTAAATTGTCATCTATCGGATGGGTATTTAAACAAAGGAAGTATGTAAGAAGGTAAGAAATTGAGGGCGGTTTCATTAAATATCTTCGGGGGATAGAAAATCTCTTCGTGAAACTTCCAAAATTCTGGGAAGGAGTCATTCTACTATCCAGTACATTCTAAAACGACACAGGACTTCAAAACAAATAAAAAACAAGTAAGAGAGCTATATTCGGCTGTACCGAATCTTATATACCCTTCACCAAATTATACTTTAAAATATTTAAAAAATTGTTATTTTTTTTAAAAAAAATTTTTTTCGAAAAATTTAAAAAAAAAATTTTTTTTTAATTTAAAAAAATTGTTTTCAATTTAAAAATTTATTTTTTTTTAATTTATTAGTGGAAAAAAGAGTTTTTTGTGAAAAAAAAATCGGGTTAAAAAATATTTTTCCCGATTTTGACCCATTGTAGGTCCAACATACTATATAGCCTTATATACATCGTTACAATGAACTTTGAAATATCTATCATTAGATATCCATATTGTCTATATTTATGACTTAGTAATCGAGATATAGATCAAAAATAGGCAACAAAAATAGAGGTTGTCTCGGATTTTTGCTCATATCTCCGTTATTTATGGACGGATTTGGCTGATGTTAAATAGGAAACATCTCGAAAGCATGTCTGAATCCCGAAGATATCTGGGGCCTTCAGAAAATGGATTTCAACAGACAGACGGACATGGCTAAATCGACTCCGCTATCTATAAGGATCCAGAATATATATACTTTATAGGGTCGGAAAATTATATTGTGGAAATTACAAACGGAATGTCAAATTTATATATACCCTTCTCACGAAGGTGAATATTCTGTGAAGCTGAAGAGCGAAATATTGTCATAGCGTGTATAAAGGATCTCTTTGCATGCTCTTCCAAACTTTCGTCCATTGCGGAAGCCTCTAATGGAAAGAAAGCTTGCGCCCAAACCATCCGGAATATACTCCATAGAGCGAATTTGAATGGTATAATGGCTAGAAAAATGCCTTTTCTTAATAAGAGAAATAAAAAAGACTGCTTAAACTTCGCCAAACTACACAAATCAAAGGATTTTTTTTGGAAAGATGTGTTGTTCATAGACTAGAGAAAATTTTACATATTTGACTCTAATGAAAAACCATATTTATGGCGAAAGGCTAATAAGGAGCTCTTACCAAAATATGTTAAATCTACTTTAAAGCATGGTGATTAGGGTATTCAATTAATCGAGTTTCTGATTTAATCGGTTAATCGAGCAAATAATTAATCGGGGCTTAGATTTAATCTGTTATTAATCGGTTAATTTTGAATTATTCGATTAACCGAGTAATTTCTATTTTAATTTTAAATTGAGAATAAAACAACGAATTTTGAAGAACAAAAACATAAAAAACAAATAAAACATAACAATTCAGCAAAACCAAATAAGTAATAGCAAAAAAAAATATGGTATCAGAGACCTTTTTTATGCACATGTGAGTTTTTTTAGGATTCTAGGGAGATCTTCTGAAATAAGCTTTTTAAAAAAGAATATAATTGAAATGTTTTCCTTTTAAACGATTTTTTTTTCATTAGTTTTAATAAAACTTGACTTGGAAAGAACTCTCTCACTGATTAGATGTTGGAGATATCAAAAGTAAGACATGATAAAGAATATCCAATTTCTCATATATATATTGAGAGTCCTTTTTGTATTTTTTTAGATTATGAATACTTTTAATAGTTTCTGATAAAAGACTCGTTTCAGTTATGTCTTTAGATTCATCTATTATCAAGTCGTCCTCCGACTCATTAGGACAAAGATAATCATAGTACATTCTAGAAAAAAGTTCATTTCCAAATTCCTTAGTTTCAATTTTTGTGCTATACTTCTAAAAAACTATTGCTAGAAGTTAATGTTCATGAGTTAATACATAAAATTAGTGTGCTTAAAACTATATTTCTATATAAAGTGCAAAAAACTAAATTTCGGTTAATCGGTTAATCGACACAAATTAATCGGTTTATTTGTTATTTGAAAATCGCCAATTTTAAATTATTCGAACAGTTAACCGACAAAAATGAATAGGTTAACCGATTGGCGGTTAATCGATTGAATACCCTAATGGTGATTGATCGGTGATGGTTTAAGGGTATTTCTTGGCAGCTGGTTCAGGTTCTCTTCATTTCATAAGGCATAATGGACCAAAAAATGTATTTAGAAATTTTAAAACTGGAATTGCCATTATCAAAACAAAAAACGGAGTCTTTCAAACAATTATTACTTCTACCAGAATAGCGACCCTAAGCATAAAACTTACAATATCAGGTCGTGATTGTCATACAATTGTTCTCATGTAATGGAGACACCTGCCCAGAGCTCTGACATTAACCCAATCGAGAATCTTTGGAGCTACCTCGATAATAAAGAGAGACAACACCGCATTGCCTCTAAATAGGAATTGAAAAGAGTTATTTCTGATGAATGGGAAAATCTTGATCCCTCCGTTTGCCGCAAACTAGTGAAAAGTATGCCTAACAGACCATAAATGCTTATTCAAGAAAAATGATTCCATACAAAGTGTTGATATTTGTTAATTCTTATTTACAGTGTTATTTAAATGGTTTTACTCTTATTTTACATATGAATTGAATAAAGAATTATATAAGCTACAAGCCTCCCAAACACGCATTTTATGTAACTCTAACAGGTATGCCGAAATTAAGAGATATATAAAAAATTTCCTAGTGTACGAGTTTGACTTTGATTCACTGTATATATTTTGTATATCTTAAATTTTGAAGGTTATATTAAAAAAGGTACCCCAATTTGAGGCCTAGAGACTAAACCTCTCTTCCAAATTCAGTACAAAACTTAAACTCAATTATGCCTCTGCTATAGACTTGGGAAATTTTATTACAATTGACGGTGGAAGACACATTACATGTAGCTCATTAAGTAATTCAATTACTGTATGACCATATTTGTATATAACCATGGTAAGGTTGAGGTGGAATCATAATATGATAGAATATAATCATATTATGGTTGTGCTGCTACTATAATCGTCACCACTGCCATATATTTTCTTTGGGTGAATAAATATATATTTCAACGAAAGTATATTCCCAGCATATGTATATTAAGAACACAACTTTAATTTCAAGCAATAGGTATCGAAAGAGAACAATATTCATACTAGATCTACCTTAAGATAAATTCATCTTGCTATTTTTCACAATATTCACATTACAAATATTAAGTTGTAGTTATCGCAAGAATACGAAATAATTTTGAAAAACAGCAACACATTAGTATTTTAATTTTTCAGAACAAAACCGACGTTACAGTCTAACCACAAAAAATCCATAAGTAAAAGTTTACCATTATTTAAATTAAAGTAAATACTATATTTTCATTT
This sequence comes from Calliphora vomitoria, assembly GCA_942486065.2. Classification (NCBI taxonomy): domain Eukaryota; kingdom Metazoa; phylum Arthropoda; class Insecta; order Diptera; family Calliphoridae; genus Calliphora; species Calliphora vomitoria. The sequence continues at coordinate 13,573,915 of OW818031.2, read as the reverse complement.
TAAATTATGCCATTACTACAAAAAGGAAAACAACAAATAAGTTTCATCATGGAAAAAACACAAAAAGTTTAGATCATTACTTTTGGTGTCTTATTAAATATTAACGCATTTTAAATGATAGTCGAAATCCATACAAATGCAACTTGCATTCATTTGCTATTTCTTTTGGTACTGGCAGTAATAATACGTTAGATGAATCCAACTACAATACTCGTACATGCACCAAGTACACGTACTACCCTACACTAGAGACTTGGTAAACGGCTAGAATAAATCGAGATTTCCTATATTCCAAAAAAATCTGACAAAACGCAATTTTTAAATTTAAAATGACTTTTTTACTAAACAAACCCGAATAATTCTACATTGCTCTACCCGTATACCTGGGCTCAGTTGTAACATGTAAAAAACCCACAGCATTTCTAACTAATCTACCACTCTTCGAACAAAGATAACTCGAGCCAAAACAAAATTGCTAAAAAAAAACTTAAATGGTACTCTATAGAGAAATGATAAAAGTAAAAAAGTTTTCAAAAAGTTGTAATTTTTTAAGTAGTATTTAGATGTAGAGAAACACATATAAATTTGTGCAATTTTCTGACCATGAAATGAACACAAGTTTTTTTTTGCATATACGTAGTATAAATATATTTAATTTGGTTTATAAAAGAACACTAGACCATAGATAAAATGCACAGGTGTTGTTAATCGATATTTAATATGTGTAAAACTTAAAATGTAAATTAAGTATTAAGTTTAGACTTCCATTACAAAGTAATGGTTTAAAAAATTTAAATATAATGATCTCTTTATGTAATTTTGATGATATCCGATGATAAGTAATTACTTTAATCATTGTCTATATCTCTAAAAATAACATGTCGGGTTAGTGCTGGTGATGGTCTGGTTTCGTACTTCGGAAAATCTTTATTACAGATGTTTGAACGCTATAAAAGAAAATAATGAGTCATTACTTTGGAAGAAAAATGGATCCATTACGATAACCCGAAGCGTTAGAGATCGTACGTGAAGTCCGGTCAACCAGCCGAATCGACACCAAAGCCAAATAGCCATGGTCCCACCAACTGCTCTGTATTTGGTGGGACCAAAAGGGTCATATCTATTTTAAGCTGCTGAAATCTGACCAGACCATCACAGGAAACCTGATTCATTTGAAGCGAGCATTGATCGATAAACGGCCAGAATATGCGGTCAGATATGAAACCATAATATTCCGTCATGACAACTAGGGTATTCAATCGATTAACCGTTAATCGGTTGACCGATTAATTTTGGTGGGTTAACTGTTCGAATAATTTCAAATTGCCGATTTTTAAATAACAAATAAACCGTCAATTTGTGTCGATTAACCGAAATTTATTTATTTAAACATACATTTTATTTCATAACTCATGAACATTCCCATCTAGCAATAGTTTTTTGAAAAACTGAAACTAAGGAATTTGTAAATGACGTTTCTTCTAGAAGGTTCCATGATAAACTTTGTGCTAATGAGTTGGAGGAAGACATGATATTAGACGAAACTGAAGACATTACTGAAACGAGTCTTTTATGAGAACTTAACGAAACTATTAAAAGTATTGCTACGTTCTTACCTTTTAAAAACGTGGGTTTATTTCCTTTAAATAACCCGGATACTTTTGATTGCAAATAAAAGCAGTTTTAGGAGTTTAAAATTGTAACAATTAAATAGTCACTCAGTGTCTTTATACACATATATCAATTCGCTGAAAGACACACACACACTTTATAATGTACAAGTATACACGTACAAGACAGTTGATGTTAACTATAACAGCGACAATGATCAATCCACTCACGACTGCCAAATCTGCCTCTATTTATACACACGCCATCTATCGTGAATCTTCTACAATGATCTCAACGGACAAGCTAGTACATTCGAATTCTAGAGCTTTCGATGTTAATGTTATCAGCTTAAACATTTAGTGTTGCCATACTTACAAACAATGCTAATAACCGCATGCTACTGATGGACGTGTTTATAAACATGATGAATGTTGCAGTATTAAAAATCTAAAAAATCCCAAAAGGACTCCAATGGTATAACGGAGGATTTTATATGCTTAAAAAAAAAAAAAAAACCGAATAAACAACTAAGAAATTGGATAGACTTTCTCATGCCTTACTTTAGATTTCTCCAACATCTACAATCAGTGAGAGAGTTATTTCCAAGTCATGTTTTATTAAAACTAAAGAAAAATCATTTAAAAGGAAAGTTTTAAAAAAAAATATTTTCTTAAAAGATTATTTCAGAAAATCTCATTTAAATCGTAAAAAAAACTCACATCTGTATTATTATATTGCTTTTATTTTTTTGTTGAAATGCTTAAATACATACACAAAATTCATAGTTTTATTTTCAATTTAAAATTCAAATAGAAATTATTCGGTTAATCGAATAATTTAAAATTAACCGATTAAATCTAAACCCCGATTAATTATTTGCTCAATTAACCGATTAAACCAGAAACCCGATTAATTGAATACCCTAATGACAACGCTAGGCCACATGTTGCAATACCTTTTAAAAAGTATTTAAAATTAAGTGGTTAGGAAGTTTTCCATCAACCACTTTATAGTCCAGACCGCACCCCGTCCGACTACTAAAGGGTTTTCCAACAAGAGGTGTTATTTTGGTATTCAAAGAAAAATTTAATTTTTTGAGATAAATGATCGGATGTTTATTTCATAATAAAGAGGAAGGTATGCCATTAATAATGAAAAACAACATCAGCCAAATTGCCACCACGACCACGCTTACAGGACCATATCCTTTTCATCAAATTTTCCATAACAAAACCCTATGTCCTCGATAGCCTCACGAATTCTATCTTTGAGGTCCTAAATCGACGCTGGGCTGTTGGCGTAGACTTTATCTTTCACGTGGCTCCAATCACCTCTTCGAGAGATAACACGGTCCGGAAAATTTTCCTGTGGAAGAGCAATGGTTTCGTTGCTTGTGTGGCACTTAGCTCCGTCTTGTTGAAAGTAAACGTTGTCCAGATTAATATCATCCAACTCCAACCATAAGAAATCATTAATCATCTGTCGATAGCGCATAGGACGAGGAATAGACAAACCTGGGTTTTCTTCAACACTTTGGGCTACAGCAGCAATATTATCAGTTATTCTTGAGCAACATGCACGGGTTTTATTCTTTACATCACTAACTTGTCCTAAAAGCTCGAATTTGTCCACCAATTTCTGTATTGCGGTCCGACAAGGTGCTTCACGACGACCCAAAAATGCTTTAGTTTTGCGAACTGTGACTGCAAGATTTTCACCATTTTGGTAGTGAATTTTAATAATTTCAATGGGTTGTTGAATGGCGTAGTTTCTACTTGTCAAATGTCAAAAAATAAAAGCTTCAAAAGTGACTGCTACCGAAATACCGGATGATTCAAAATAACAACTCTTGTTGGAAACCCCTTTATTTGTTTCGATCGATGCAGAACGCGCTCTCTGGGATACGCTTCACTTTGGAACAGAGCATCCGATATTGTCTTGATACGTTCTTGTCCTCAAAAGTAGTTCTTTTGGCATGGAATGCATATGTTGCCAGAAAGATGAGAAAAGGTCATAGCTAACAATAGCCATTTTTAAGTCATACACCCAATAGTTTTTTGAGAATTACGCAGGTGCTTATTGGTTTCCTTGCATAGACCTTTTGACTTCATATAGGTGGGGTAATCAAGCAGCCGTCCAAAAGCTCACTTTGGTCCAATGATCTTTCCCTTTGTGTTAGCTGAAGTGAAAATGATAACAGAGATAAGAGAGAAATAAAAGTAGAAGAAAAGCAAAGTCTATAGATTTAGTCAGAGTGAAATTAGCAAGAGAGGAATATTGATAGAAATAGGAGGAGTAAGAGGAGATGTTAAAAATTCAAAGAATTCAACTAACGCAGACCATCATGGGACAGTTGCCGGGTCACCATGAGGTGCAATTTGCATGTTCAACCATCTGCTTTCCCTAATGACTTCATATAACTGCATTACATTTAATTCAATTGTATTAAATCACTCGAGGAGGTCTAATGTCATCCCCGAAGCGAGAAATTGCACCACCATGAAATGTCTACATGTCTTCCTCATCATTATCATCCAATTTTGGCAGAAAGAACTAATTTATCAGGTCGCAATATCAAACACCAGTAACTATCATTATTTGTATTTGTTTTTCAACGACAACGACTCTGAAGTCTTATACTAAGACTATCAAGTCTTATTCTAAGACTATGAAGTCTTATACTAAGACTATCAAGTCTTATACTAAGACTATCAAGTCTTATACTAAGACTATCAAGTCTTATACTAAGACTATCAAGTCATATACTAAGACTATCAGGTCTTATACTAAGACTATCAAGTCTTATACTAAGACTATCAAGTCTTATACTAAAACTATCAAGTCTTTTTACTAAGACTATCAAGTCTTATACTAAGACTATCAAGTCTTATACTAAGCCTATCAAGTCTTACACTAAGACTATCAAGTCTTATACTAAGACTATCAACTCTTACACTGAGACTATAAAGTCTTATTCTAAGACTATCAAGTCTTATACTAAGACTATCAAGTCTTATTCTAAGACTATCAACCCATCACATGTGGGTTCTTTGAATCCTAAATTCGGCAATTTTGAAGATTATTAAAGCCGTCAAGTTAACAAAAATGCTTCATGATTCGTTCTTCTATTGTGTAGTGTTCCATTTTTACCAACCCTAAACAGGCAGCTGTCAAACTGTTTTTCCTGTTTGGTTGTCATCTCTATACTGCAAAAATTGTGGCAAATTCAAATCTTGTGTGATTTTCCGAGTACAATTTTAATGGGATTATATCCACGATTAATTTAATTAATTTAATTAATTTTATTTCTTTCTTGCAGTGTAGCTCATTTCTAAACAATTTTGGCTGATGTTTTAAGCACAAGGTTCGCAACAGTATACCAAAGTTGAAAATCACAGATGGGAATATTATACAGATCTGAACCAGTAGTTGAAATGTTTTACATTATTTGTTTCTTAAGCTTATTTGATATTGTGTTTCTTACAGTGCAGTTCACTCAAACAAGCACAAATTGTATACAGTTGTCGAACACAAGTATCTTACCAATGGTCATTATCTCGGGTGTGAAAGATCAGTTGTTAAAAATTTCTCTTTATTTTTGAAATATATTATGAATAAACACTCTTTAAAGATAATTTCTCTAAGTTATATCAGATAACCTAAAGGTACCGGATATAAATTCAACAAACAGCAGTTATGCAAAAAGAAGGCACAAAACAACATTAAATATCAAAATTTGAAACACCTCAAATACAGCTATTTGTTTATTTGTATTCCCTCACGCTTTTTGCTGTAGGAACAACGGAAAAGTAGCTTCCGTCTACATCCGTATATATGGAAGTATTCTTTAAGGGTACTCTCTCTCTCTCTTTAACATTCACACAAAAACACACACATATACAATTAAATAAATATCTATGTATATGTACTTATAGCGAATTTACGGTTTTACAGTAGGAGTTCATCTTCTGAAACTCACACCCTTGTAGAAAATTGCTAAAGGAGAGTACTTTTACAAATACATACAGAGATTGTAATTGTATTTGAGTTTGTTAATGTAAATAGATGTAGATGTTGCATGCCATAATGACGGTATTCTAAAGTGAATTGAAGCATTAATAATTAATTGATGATTTGCGGTCTAACACCTCATGCATACACGTACACTTACTTTGCGAGTTATACAAATTCGAGTACATACTTACTAGTTACAAAGATATAGTATACGTTCACTGTATTTAAATGGAGTTGTTGTATATTTTGTATGTATGTATATTTGATACATTTTCCAGATACTTTACATACATATGTATCTTTATATAGTTAATGTAAGATTGTGGCAAGTTTCATTTCGCCAGAGATAATGAATAGATACAGATAAAGTAACATTTGATTCAAATTAAACAATTTTTTTTTGTGAAATTAAAAAGAGAGGCTGTTAAAAGAAGCTAGATATTTGGAATATTGTTGTACTTAGATAAAAGTATTGCTCCATGCATCCCAATAAAAATTATATTTTGTGCAGTTTTTTAATTTACTTTCAGCTTCAGTCTTGAAATGAAGGTGAGATACCGAACACCTCATTCCGGCTTCTCCTACAGCATCTAGAAACTGGACACATCAACAACATAAATGTTCAAAGATGTTAAATGATTGATCTAAACTTTATACAGCAAATAATCTTAAAAGCACGATCGCTGTTATTGAGCAACCGCAGCTTCTAAAACTTTCTCCTAGTCCCCAACCTGTGGCTATTGGCGAAGAATGATTCCGTTCATATGAAAATGCGTTGAGTCCTACACTCTGCCGGTTTGTTACCAGTACGGTCCTCATATCCAGACAGTTAGTGCAATGTCGAACAACAAGTCTCTAAATTCCTTCAAAGGTTTATCCGACTTCACTAACCTTAAAAATATAATCAAGAGTTCTATAAGGGTGTATTTACATCAATGGTGCGCAGCCCATAGCGCAATTGTGCAAAATCAAATCACACGTATTCTTATGCTCTTACATTTTAGTAGTCGTTGTCCACTCAACGAGACAACTAGGAATGCGCATGAGTACTGGTGTATGACTTTTTCTTTATTTTTTCAGTTTTTGACTTTGTTTGTTTGTAGGTGCACTGAACAAAATAAAGAACTGAACGTGTTGGTGAGAGTAAGTGTATTGTGAGAGAAGTTACTTTTGCGCCAGTGATAGGATTTGTGGCACAATTGTGCCATTTTTGGCTCTAAATATAAATGTTCAAATCCCATCACTGTTTTGGGCACCTCTGATTTACATTATGACTAAGTCATGACTTAATATCATGGGTTTTTTTTTTGTTCATGACTTTTTTTGATATTCTGCTTTGAGCTTGTATCTGATTGGTTGTTGATACGATTATATGCCAAAAAAAAAAGGAAAACATGGTTGAAAAAAAAGAGGAACAAAAAACAAAGACATGACTTTAAATCAAAGTGTAAATGTCGACTAAGACAAATTTTGTTCGTTGGGTAAATAGCCATTTGATAGTTAGGATCATAAACGCAATAGCTGGTAAAACGTCACCAAACTAAACTTGTTAAATTTAATCAGCTCCTAATCATCAGGCCATATATGCAACAGATCTATGTGCAGAATAGTAGCTAGGACATCATTTGGAACTAGTAATCTCAGAAATAACTAAAAACACATATGATAGACCTTATTAAGTAGAGCTCTCACAGTGACCAACATTACCCACCATAACAAGGCAACAGAATAATACCTGGGACAAAATTTGCACTGTGACCTATTCCTCTAAGGTCCTCATAACCTTAATACTGTTTTCCCTTCATACTAAGTACAGGTAAATTCTTTGCGAGTTGTTAAGTTTTCCCTAATGAATTTGCCACGTAAAAAGCATAAGGTAGACGTGTTATATATCAATGGATAGGGTATTTTGTTTATTTTTCAAAAATATACATAACTTTTGACAATTAAAAAATTTATGGAATACTTTTTTGAAAAATATGACAAAAAATGCTTTTTCAAATTGATATTAAATTTTTATTTATGAATATTTTTTAATGAAATTTTTCAGTTATATAGACTAATCCATAGGGTAACATAGAGACAAGCCGTAATTGTTAAAAACCTAAGTCTGTTGTCAAAAACCTAACTCTTGCAACAACGAAATACATGTTAGTCAATGTATTTTGTTGTTGTATCAGACATATAATTTATTGTTTTTTTGTTTGACAATACGGAGTGTCTCGTCTCTATGTATAATTCTCTATGGATTTATCTATTGAAAATTAAAACAAATTTTGAAATTTGTAATCAGGATTCCCTCTATTCCCAAAAAAGTGTTGAATAATCCCAAAAATGGAATTTTTTTAGTTTTTTGGCTATTATATCCATACTAAGGGCGGGGTTATCAGGTTTCTGTATTTTGATATCGACTATGCGATTTGAGAGTTTTTGCCCTAAAGTTGAATTTTACATAAAAAATAGACATTCTTTGGATGGACTTGGTCCACTCGGAATCAAAAATGTTTAAACTTTTTTTTAATTTAAAATATTTGATGCAAAGCTAGGCTTTTCAAAAAGTATAAATTCTTTATACTTCTTAGTAATTTTTTGCCATAAAAAAGTTATTTTTTTCCACAAAAATTCGCAAAAAATCGCTATTTTAAAATTTTTTATTTTTAAATGCATATAACTTTGGAGTCAGTCATTATTTTTAAACAAACCTTTTTTTTTTTTTTTTTTTGACACATACATTAGTTGTTAGTCCAACAAAGGAAAAATGGACAAAATCGGAAAATACAGTGCACTCGCGGTAACGTGAACTAATTAAAATTAAGGGAGTTCATGTTAGTGATATTGTTCACGTTAGCGATTGTCGAATTTTATGGAAAAAATATAAAATTTTATAATATAAACCTGTGTTTTACACGCTTAAACGTGAAATTCTTTTAATATTATTTTCATTATTAAAATATAAATCAAAAATTATTGATTAAAATGCATTACAAAACAAAACGAGATCACGAGAAAATATACATAGAAATAAAATTACATACCAAATAAAATTACTCATTCGTTGCCATACAAAAAATATTAATTTAGAGGATACAAACACATTTTTATTATAAGGGATTCCCTAAACTTTAAAAATCGAATTTAATGTATTTATTTCATTGTTGTCTACATGCTTAGAAAACAAATGCAGTGAAAAAAATTGTTCACGTTATAGAGCTTTCTGAGTTTGTTCACGTTACAGAGTAGTCAATGTAAACCAGAGCTAGGCATTTCCTATGCACGCGTGCTTTTTTAAATTTACAACAACGTACTCACACGTATTAAAAACTCATTTAGTCTCGTTTGAGCGTTCATTGAAGAAGGTTGTGTTGTCGCATGTTTCTTGCTTTTGTACATGATGATTACTAATGCAGGGATGAAAAACTTAATATTTTTAACATTAACGTATGGTGTTCGTTTTTAGAATTATAAACTTCCCAAAAGAAATGAATTTTAATCAAAAATGCTTTCTTAAATCGATATAAGTAAAGAAGTCTAACAGAAATTTTAAATTTAATAATATTATTTTTAATTAAAATACCACCATTTCAAAATTAAAATTTCCATGCCTGCGTTGTAGAGAATATGAGTGTATACATTTTTCTCTTTTCTTATTTTTCGCTCTTACAACAACTGACCAATCGCATGCCTTGCCGGGCTCTGATGTAAACAAACGCTTGTTCACGTTATGCGGTGTTCAGGTTACCGCGAGTGCACTGTATTTGGATCCGCTGGTATCAAAAAACTGAAGTAGTGTGGGTAAAAATGTTGAAAATTTAATATTCAAATGTGAATATCTCCTAAGCTTTATGAAGTAATTGCTAGCTACTACGTTGTTTTTTGTATTGCTCGTTCAGGAGATTCTATACGTGTAATTTCTTTAAAATCATTTTCAAAATGTAACATACCCGAGGTGTCCTACTTTGGGGAGCTCTGGCCGCTCTCCTGGTGAGGCCATGAAGTCCAAATTCAAAACTTAAACTTCACAATACTTCCTCTTTGCGCATGTGAAATTTCATACAAACCAGACTTACGGTTTAGAAGTTACAGATTTATTTCCCTCAATTTGCATAGGCCAATTCCATAACTGAGAACTCAATGACGAACCAACCAGATTCACTCATGAAAAGATTCATTTGGAAGTCCAAACAGTTCCTAAAGGCTCGCTTCATATCTATCTTCACATTCCGTCCAACCAATTCATGAGCTATACAGATAACATGCTTGTTACGGCGTCCAGAAAGTCTTATAACTTTGTCCTAGAATGTATCGCTATCTCAACCTGATTCACGCATGAAAAGATACTCATTGGAAGTCCAAACAGTTCCTACGGGAATACTATTCTACAGTTTACAAAAGGGCTACCAATAAAGGCTCTCAATCAGAGACTCCTACCATTCTAAGGTTAACCAAGATGTCTAGAATAACTCCCATATTTAATTAAACACAGCATTGCTAAAATATGCAAAAAAATATGGTATCTGAGATACTTTTTTATATACATGTGAGTTTCTTTAGGATTTTAGTGAGATCTTTTAAAATAATCTCTTAAAAAAGAATATAATTGAAATGTTTTCCTTTTAAACGATTTTTTCATTAGATTTAATAAAACTTGAGAAATCAAAATTAAAGAATATCCAATTTCTCATATAAAATTCTCAATTATGCACAGTGGACAATTTTGGTAAATTTCGGATTTTTTTGTAATTTTTCAAATTCAACAATAGTTATTTTAATTTTTTTCTATGAAAACATACTTTTTGTGCACATAGCTTTAAGACAAGTTTATTGCGACATTACTTGTTAAAATCGGTTTTTATTTGCAAAAGTTATTAAACTTTTAGATAATAAGTTAAACTTTAATGTTAAAACTAGATCGGCGGCAAACGGCGCCAACAGTTAAAATCCTAGTCAAAGTTGCGTGGTAAGCCAAAAAACATTATATATTTTAAATGAATAAATTTCAAATCTGCTAACAATATATACAAAACTCATAACGAAAATAGAATCTGGACAAGATACCCTTTCCAACAAGGTAAAACAATCCTAAAACAAATAATTATAAATATTAACGGTCTAATTCATAATAAAACCTTATTGTAGATTTAAAACACAAATTTGTTAACAAACGCTTTAGCTTTATAAACCTTTAATAAAGGTATTTTATTCATAAACGTTTGTTAAAGCCACAATAAGTAATGTACTGTTTTTGTCTAATCTGGCAATGCTTCTCAGTTATTTCCCCTTTTTCGTTATTAGTGTTGCTTGCAATTATGATAAAATATTCGTTAATTCTCTTTTTTTAATTGTTTGTTTTTAGTATTAATACATTTTTGAAGATAAAAACTAATTTTTAGATAAAAAATGTATATCTGATTCTGATTCTTTTATATATTTTATTTCAATTATTATTAAAAGTATTTGAATGACGAATATTCTGTGATAAAATAAACATCACTGTTTTATAATTTATTTTTATTGTCATTTTGTTAATTTTTAACAAAATTTAATGAATTTATATAAGGAAACAGATAATTTTAATTCCGGAATGGGTATATTAGATTGTGTGGACCTCCTTCCACAATGTTATCACATTTTATTACTACATTTCGTTACAGGTTAAAAGAAAATGACAAAAATGGCAATCAAACTCACTTGCGAACCTCATATAGCTCACTGCCGGAGGAATTTGAAACAAAATCATATATTTTTATATTGGAACATGTTCCCCAGCGGAGTTAAAATTACGTTTGTCAATTGCAATAGTATCGTCTATTATTGCAAATTTATAAAAAATTATCTTTAAAATTCTCTTTTTTCCAGATAAAATGTAAAAAGAATACCTTAAAGTTGGTTTATAGTAGTGTTGAAGCTACAATAAATATTTCAAATTTATGAATGGTTTATAACAGACTTATAAGACTATTAAACGTTTATGTATACAGTTTTTTGATTTTTTTCTTATTAACGACTTATAAAGCTGTTTTAAGTTATTATGAATTAGACCGTAAAACTACGCCCTTGAATATGGTATAATTTTAATTCCCCAAATCTTTAAAGTAGAAATACTTCTGTTGACATAATAACTATAATTTCTCCAAATAATTATTGCTTGACATCTTAGCTTTACGATAGAATTTGTTTTATGGTTAATTTCAAACATTTGCAAAAATCAATTATGAGTGCATACACCTTATATCATCCACTGTGCATTGGAGTCTTTTTGGAGTTTTTAGATTGGGAATACTTTTAATTGTTTCTGATAAAAGACTCGTTTCAGTGATGTCTTTAGTTTCATCTATTATCATGTCGTACTCCGACTCATTAGGACAAAGTTTATCATAGTACATTCTAGAAAAAGGTTCATTTACAAATTCCTTACATTAAATTTTTGTGAAAACCACAAATTACACAGATATGAATCGGCTGGTTCCAGAAATATGGCAATAGAGAATAAACAAACGAAAATGTCAAAATGGTTGTTGGCTATTGAAAATTGTATTTTTTTCTTTGAGTCTGAAAACCACTTTTCAAAGGTTCGATATTACTTTTTTGAGAACTGTCATTTGTTTCATATTATTACAGATATGATCTGCGTGAAAAACTATTGCTAGCAGTTAATGTTCATGAGCTAAAAAATAAAATGTGTGTGCTTAAAATTATATATTTCTATATAAAGTACCAAAAAATACATTTTGGTTAATCGGTTAATCGACACAAATTAATCGGTTTATTTGTTATTTGAAAATCGGCAATTTTAAATTATTCGAACAGTTAACCGATCAAAATTAATCGGTTAACCGATTAACGGTTAATCGATTGAATACCCTAGTAAATATGCAAATATCACCAAATTATCTATAATACATAATCAAAATTTTATAGCAAAAGTTTAAAATCAGGTAACCTGAAAAATGATTTTATCACAATAAAAACAAATAAAAAGTTTCCCATTTCGAGGTACACCAAAATGAACTTTTCAAATTTCAATTCCACAAAGTTATATATGTACGAACAAGAAAAAACTGTGAACTTAGCTGAGATTCGAACCCGTGTAAAATCGAACGTATGGCAAAGACTTTACCAGGAAGTTGTTATACTTAGAGCCAGTTTTTGACTTCGTATTTAAATATTAATTATATTTAAGTTCCATTTAAATACGAAAATGAGTTTCTCAGTGCTTTTTTAAATGATACTTAAATGGCCAACGTTGGCCATTTAAATTCTATTTAAGTTTCAAAAACTACCATATGTTTTTAACAGCTGTCTTTTGTTGTCTGTTTTTTTTTTCACTCTATTGAAGCGCTGTATTTTTTTACGGGATCTAACAAAAACTACTCTTCCGATGTGGTGAAGTTGGGGCTTCTTTTGTGCATTTTCCTACAAATATATTATTGTTTAATAACCTTTTTTTTTCTTATTTGGCAAAATGTATCAATTTTTGTTTTGCTTGAACAGCTGTTTTATACAAAACTATCGATAATTTTTTGATATTTAGTAGTGCTACCACACTTTTATATTATTTAAATAAGAAAAATTATATAGCACTGAAAAACTCAAACTGTATTTAAATACCATTTAAATGTAAGTAAAAATTAACTAAATACATATTTAAATACGAAGTCAAAAACTGGGCATTAGTATCAATTCAACTACTACACCTTGACACCTATTGTTTTTTTTTTCTTTTCTCCGAACCATTCCTTACAATTTGTATTTTAGAATTAAGTTTATTTAAGTTATTATAATGTGATTACTATGCACAAAATATGTGTGTAAATCATATTTTAAACAAAATTAAAACCAAATACCAACAAAATAACGACAATCACAATAATCATTGTTGTTTTAATCACAACATGAACAGATAAATTCTATCTTTATTCTTTATCTGAAAAGTACTTAAAAAAACTTTTTCGAAAGCCGTTATTTTAATTATTTAAGCTCAACAAAGACCAACACACAACTTTCACTTTCTGCCAACCATCACAAACTCACTATGTGGTAAAATAGAGAAGAAAACTCGGAAAAAACTAAGTGATGTAAATATGTGTATGTATTATAGTCTATTCAAACTATAAAACCGCAAAAGTGGTAACAGTGTTCAATGGGAGCCACACGCCACATAGACGTACACACAGCAGCAGCAACAGCAGCAGCAACAACAATACACAATGTTTCATTTTCATTGCCATCACCCAAGAACAAACAATGAGGATACAACCAACAGTTTTCACAAGCAATAATAATTTCAAAACATTTTAGATTGTCATTAAGTAACAAAACTGCAGGGGTAGAAAAACGCCACGTAAATTATTAAATATTTCATAAACTTTCCCACTAAACAACTCATACACACACACACTCATACACTCATTTCATAATTCACTCATTAAATCAATGTAGGAAAAACAAAAACATACAAAAAACACTAACACAAACACAGCCATCTAAAGCCAAATACAAAAACGCAATTCTTGTTGGGAAAAGTTTTCCATAATTTAATTGCATTTATGTAACACAACATGAGAAAAAGTAGACGACGGTAATGGCAGAACAAAACAGCAACTAAAAAGAACTTCATTGCGAATCGTTTAAACCAGTTTTCTGTAGAATGTCAAGATGCGTTTACACGCACTTGACACAACATTAAATTAAGCCTTTTTCACGAATTGCCAAGAAAACTTTTCTCTTTTTAAGAGTAATTTTACGGACGTTACGTACGCACAGTTATCGTTTGCTGAAATATCAAATGTTAATATTTTAAATAATTGAAATCATATTTTAATATCATGTACATGTAGAATCATTTACCTGGAAAATAACTTACAGAAAACTAAAAGATATATCAGTGATAAAATTACACAATTCGGTGTCAGTAGTGTATCAATCACATATGTGCACAAATCGTACATGGCGGATCAATCTGTCAAAGAAGAATTAACACTGTACCGTTGCACAGTGGGGCAGAATCAAAATTTTTTAGAAATAAATCTGGCATTTCTAAACGGCTGGTCCGATCGGGATAAAATTTGACATTGGCGTAGCCAAGGAGTATTCCAGCTTAAGTTATTAAAATGGACACTACAAATGCTTTGGGCGCGGCGGTAAGGGGGCTCAAAGTAAGGTACCTTTAATATGTATTTTAATCACGTGCTATTTTTTTGCAACTTTTTTGAAGGACGGAGATTTAAAGTGGAATATTTTTCAATCCAATTGAGATATTGACTTGAAATTTTTTTTATAGCTCCAAAAATTAACTTGGCTAAACAAAAAAAGTAGTTCTGAAAAATGTCGATCAAATTGTTCCTAATATTTGCAATCCTATCAAAATTTTGATACAAATTTTAGTTTTAGAAGCTCAATAAATATGTAATATATAATAAAATCTTTATTTATTAACAAAAGTCAATGAAATTTTCAACGTTTTTTAAATCTTTCATTCTGAATAACAAAGTGTAAAAAGGATATCTTATAGAAAAACATAATATTGTTATATGTCTTTAAAGAAGGTTTTTTTTTTAAATAAAAAAAGAGTTAAGTCACCTTTTCGCTCAAAAAA
Organism: Calliphora vomitoria; assembly: GCA_942486065.2. NCBI lineage: Eukaryota > Metazoa > Arthropoda > Insecta > Diptera > Calliphoridae > Calliphora > Calliphora vomitoria. The sequence goes on along the minus strand of OW818031.2, from coordinate 13,558,695 downwards.
CAGCACAAATCTACTATTTTTTTAATTTTTAAATTAAAAATCGTTTATTTTTGAATACGTAACTGATATTGCTTTGAAATCTTTTGCATATTATTGGTAATTAAGTTGTCTAACTTACGAAAAAAATTTGAGTTCATTCGGTTCAAAAGTAGGCCCTATATTTTATAAAAAAAAGCGGATCAAGGTATGGCAAAATTTTAAAATTTAAATTTTGAAATGCCTATATCTCGGAAATTATAAGAATAGTTGAACAGATCATTCTTAGTTATAGCCAACACATTTTACAAATAAATGCCCTTATAACCTTTAGTCCAAATAAGACTAATGTCAAGATTGATTCTCAATTATTTGACCACAACAGAGAACTCTCTAGATAGGTTGTTGGAAGTCCGCGTAATAAATGAGATGACATTGCAGCACCCTTTAGAAAAGTAATTAACATTATTTATTATCACTTTTATTCCCTTATAAACACAGCAATATTAATTGGTCTAAAGCATTATGTTAATTACTAAGGTTAGATTAGAATATCCACTATTCAAGCAGCTCACTTGGGTCCATTCAAAACTAATCCCATTGAGATATCCAATAAGCAAACAGTAAGTCCCTCAAACGCAAAGAATATCTGATGAGAGGATATATCTATTTAAGATTGATCCTTGACAGCTCCTGCAAGTATATTGGCCAAGGTTGGTCATTGACAGAATAAGTAAGACACTGCCCCTCCTCTTCCCTATTATGCTGGCTTCTACAGTAGACTTACGGCCGTTTTCTCATTAGGTGATTATCTTTTTTCTCAACGAAAAAGAAAGTAACAATACCATAAAAATCAATACTTTGTATGGAATCCTTTTTCTTGAATAAGCATTTATGGTCTGTTAGGCATAATTTCCACTAGTTTGGGATCAATATTTTCCCATTCATCAGAAAAAAACTCTTTTAATTCCTATTTAGAGGAAATGTGGTGTTGTCTCACTTTATTATCGAGGTAGCTCCAAAGATTCTCGATGGGGTTGACGTCAGAGCTCTGAGCAGGGGTCTCCATTACATGAGAACAATTATACAACAACGACGACCTCACATTCTAAGCTTTATACATATGGTCGTTATCCTGGTTGAAGTAGTAATTGTTTTGAAAGACTTCGTTTTTGCTTTGATAATGGCAATTCCAGTTTTAAAATTTCTAAATACATTTTTTGGTCCAATATTCCTTCGATGAAATCAAGAGAACCTGGACCAGCTGCCAAGAAAGACCCTTAAACCATCAACGATCCATCACCATGCTTCACAGTAGATTTAACATGTTTTGGTAAGAGCTCCTCATTAGCTTTTCGCCATAAATATGGTTTTCCATTAGAGCCAAATATTTTAAATTTCGTTTAGTCTATGAACAACACATCTTTCCAAAAAGAAAAATCCTATGGAGTATCTTCCGGATGATTTCGGGGCAAGCTTTCCCGCAATGGACGTAATTTTGGAAGAGCATGCAAAGATATCCTTTTTACACGCTTTGACAATATTTCGCTCTTCAGCTTCACAGAATATTTTATTGTGCGATTTTTTGGTTTTATTTTTTATTTGTTTTAAAGTCCTGTATCGTTTTAGAATGTATTGGATAGTAGAATTACTGCTTCCCAGAATTTTGGGAATTTCACGAAGAGATTTTCCATCTCCCGAAAGCTTTACAGCAAGCTTTCGGGTTTCTTTGGTTGTTTGTCCGTTTTGTCTTCAAATTGGATATTTTTTGGATACAACTTTATAAGTTAATGAAAATATTTGATGGTTTTTAATATTAGATCACTTTACATCCAAAGGCACAAAGCAAAGATATTCTTTTCTTAAATAAGTTTTATATACCATCCGATAGAGGACAATTTACCCAATAAACCCTCCATACATTGTTTACGTGTATCGTTTTTAAATAAGCTGCGTTTTAATATTAAAAAATAAAAGGTTAGGTGTACGAGTTTGGCTTTGAACCACTGTAAATAGATTTTATAAAAAAAGTTTAATACAGGAATTAACATTAAATTGATGGAGAATGAACTAAAAGAACATGAGTTCCAAGTGAATGCTGAAAGAGTTTGTCATGCCAGACCAACTACCTGGCAGACATGGAGGATAATGAATTTTTCAAAAGATTCCGGCTGTCGATGGCCACATTAAACAGCTGATTTATGTAAACATATTGTCACTTGAAGGCAGGGTTCCCATCTTTCACATCTATTTTGAGAGGTATTGCCAACTGAAAATAATGTTTTTTGTCGGTATATTGAGAAAACAAAAACTGTTAACAGACAATTTATCGGCCTAATAAATTTATCTCGATATTTAGTAACAGGCAGTTACTGTGCAAGCCCAAACCGTTCCAGCTGGACAATTATTTTACAGATAAATGACGAATAACAGCTATCAATCGGGTATCAACAACGTATGTCCACAAATCGTTCTCGGCGGTATCAATTTGACAACGATCATATAGGTTATGAAACTACGATAAAATGCTTCTATGGCGATCCTGCGTGTAATTTAAGAATCTAACTCATAAGACTTTGTCAGTTATTAAAACAACTTATTTACTATGCAATGGTGCTATTAACACGAAATTTGGTATTGTCTCTTGCATTTGGGCTAATGTCAGAAGAACCAAACAAAACAGTTCTACACTATGTGATCCCAGTACTATTCTATATTAATCTACTCTGTCTACGGCTATTATTAGGGTATTCAATAGATTAACCGGCAATCGGTTAACCGATTAATTTTGGACGGTTAACTGTTCGAATAATTTAAAATTGACGATTTTCAAATAACAAATAAACCGATTAATTTGTCTCGATTAACCGATTAACCGAAATTTCTTTATTTTTGCACTTTATATATTTAAGCACACTAATTTTATGTATTAACTCATGAACATTTGTCCATATTGTCCTAATGAGTCGGAAGACGACTTGATAATAGATGAATCTAAAGACATTAAAACGAGTCTTTTATCAGAAAGTATTCATAATCTAAAAAAATACAAAAAGGACTCCAAATATATATATGAGGATTTTATATGAGAAATTGGGTATTCTTTATCATGCCTTACTTTTGAATTCTCCAACATCAAATCAGTGATAGAGTTCTTTCCAAGTCAAGTTTTATTAAAACTAATGAAAAAAAAATCGTTTAAAAGGAAAACATTTCAATTATATTCTTTTTTAAAAAGCTTATTTCAGAAGATCTCCCTAAAATCCTAAAAAACTCACATGTGCATAAAAAAGGTCTCTGATACCATATTATTGTTTTGCTATTACTTATTTGGTTTTGTTGAATTGTTATGTTTTATTTGTTTTTTATGTTTTTGTTCTTTTTATTAATAAAATTCTTAAATAGGTACACAAAATTCGTTGTTTTATTCTCAATTTAAAATTAAAATAGAAATTACTCGGTTAATCGAATAATTCAAAATTAACCGATTAATAACCGATTAAATCTAAACCCCGATTAATGACTCTTGACCAAATGTGTAGGAAAGTAAGAAAGTCAAAAAATGATAAAGGCCCCTAAATGTCTCTTACATTTATTCAAATGCAATATCTTGTATTGACACAAATTTTAACAAAGTCCACGAATGACACATGTCAATTAATTTAAATTTAACGGTTTTTAACCAGCACTACACAACAGTGCTGGTTTCAAATTCCAATGTATTTAACGACACTACAATCTATAAGTGTAGGGTTATTCATTTAAACAGGTTTTTAATAAAACACTTAAAATAGAGTTAGATGTCGATATCTTTATTGTGACCCGAAAGAACAATCTCCGTTATTTACTTTTTACAGATAATTTCATTCAAACGTTAGCTGCGTTCATTCGGAAGGTACAATTTTCGATAATTTCGTTATGTTGGCTTCCAAATCTTATCGTCTAAGGCTTTTGACTTCACATAACTCCAAAAAAAAGGTGTGATATCACACGATCTAGGCGGCCAAGTTGAGTGGTACGGAATGCGAAATTAGCTTCTCACCGAAATGATTTTTTAATAAATGAGGATTCAAATGTGTTTCGTGTTCCTTGAAGTTCACGAAAAACATTTTTCACATAACTCTGATTTTCGTAAAACAGCAGAATAATTTGGATATGTTGTTACGCTGTGCGTCTCCAAGATGACTTAAAAACGAAATTTTCCTAAACTTTCGACTACTTAACAAATCTCAACCTTGACAGGCCTAACAGAAGACAATAATATAAAATTGCTATACAGGTGTAATGATAGATCTGACTATGACAATAACAACCACCTTCCGGAGAACGTTATCCAAATAATCATTGACAACACAACAAGATTACATGAAATGTCGACTGTGGTATATATTCGCACTAGTTGAATCTGAGATAGTCCCTTAAGATACCAGACTACGGTAGCGTAATTCAAGCCGAATCTATGGCTACAAAAGTAGCCTCTGAACAACTTCAGTATCAAGGCATATCGTGCAGGCATATATACATATTCACTGCCAATTAAAACTAACATACGAGTATATCTGTCATCTGAAGTAGTTGGAAAATTTAAAAAGTTAAATTAAATTATTATTTATTTCAAGCTGTAATTTAGCTAATATGTATTTAAAACAAGTAAGAGAGCTATATTCGGCTATGCCGAATCTTATATACCCTTCACCAAATTAGACTCTAAAATAAATTTAAAATTTTTTTTTTTCATAATTGTTTTTAAAAGTTTTTTCCAATTTAAAAAAAAAAAAAAAAAATTTAATTTATTAGTAAAAAAAATTTATGACAAAAGAATGTTTTTTGTGAAAAAAAATTCGGGTTAAAAAATAATTTTCCCGATTTTGACCCATTGTAGGTCCAACTTACTATAGCCTTATATACATCGTTACAATGAACTTTGAAATATCTATCATTAGATATCCATACTGTCTATATTTATGACTTAGTAATCGAGATATAGATTAAAAATAGGCAAAAAAAATAGAGGTTGTCTCGGATTTTTGCTCCGTTATTTATGGACGGATTTTGCTGATTTTAAATAGGAAACTTTTCGAAAGCATGTCTGACAGAATTATTGAGGATTTGGATCCCGAATATATCTGGGGTCTTCAGAAAATTGATTTCAACAGACAGACAGACGGACAGACAGACAGACATGGCTAAATCGACTCCGCTATCTATAAGGATTCAGAATATATATACTGAAAATGATATTGCAACAAAAAAATGCGTTTATTTGTAATACTTGTATTCGATTTATCAAATAAAGTAAAACTATAACAAAAAGGATACCGTTTATTAAAGGGAAATAAGCCAACGTTTAAAGTGAATAAAAACTTATATAAATACAATCCATTTTTACATTTTAATATCCTTTGACTCTTGGTATTTCAGCAAACGATATGAAAACTTTTCTAAATACATAAAGATAGATGAATATAAAACTGAAGAAGTAGTTTTAACATCAACATCGTCAACAGATTCAGCAACACAAACACAACAACGATAACAAAAACACCACCAATACCAACAACAAACTATAAGCAGCAACAACAAACAAAAGCCGCAACATTTCTCGTACGTTACGTAAGTAATGAAGAAGAAATGTTTTTAGTAAAAGTTTACTTGCAATTCACGCTTGACTTTGAGTTTTTATTTGAGTTATAAAGATTATTATGAATTTTAACCCGTACCTAGTATTTATTATATACAATGTACAATAGACTGCTGCAAGTTTGTAGGAGAGGAAAATTACGTCCATATTGCAGGCTATAAATGACCGAAGAATATCTTGAAACTACTATCTTTTTCACACTCAAGTTGGTTAAGTTTGGCACCTTTATATAGCTCGCCTTATATGCAAACAGGGAGCATATGAAATTAATATTGCGACAGTTGAGGTTCTTCTTTAAACTGATTAGGATCTAGTAGTTTTTAGAATCCATAAGACTTTAACTGGATATTTTACTCATTCCTTGTAAGCTGGAAGAAATCAAGAGCAGTTTTTAGAGAGAGGTCTCATACTTCTACGAATGATTATAGGCTAATAAGTTTGTCATATCTTTTTTAACTTCTATCAGTTACAAGTCCTTCGTTGCAGGATATAACATGCTGTCGGAGTTATTTCTCTATGTGGCAGGCCCCAGTTTTTCTTTGAGCTTTGAGCTTTGAAGGTTATACTCGTTTAGCAGCCCCATTATGGCTTATGCGGGTTTTATCATGGTGTGAACCAGATAGTCATATATTATTAATTTATCTATTTTATGAAAGTTGCGATCCTTCTTTAAATCTCTTAAATTCAATTTATTTGGAACTAGCGCTTTATATAACCTATAAGACTATAATTGGACATTACACACATTCCTTAACAGCTGTAAGAAATTAAGAGCTATCTTCATTCTGATTGCTAAAAAAAATAGAACAATAATCCTGTTATCTCTTTTATATATTCTATCAGTGGCGAATCCTTCATTGTAGGATATAGCATGTGTTTGATGTTATTTCTCTACTTGAAGCCTCCAGTTATTATCAGGTCTCTCAGTTTGTCTTAAGTTTTATACTGGATGGACTGCATTTGAAGGTTTTCTTGTAATGTAAACCAGATATTTATGTTTAGCTCCATTTAAAGTTGTCTCTGTAAGTCTTGTTTCATACGCCACTTTTACGAGCTGGCCGTATGTCACAAATAACACGAACGTATGTCACGAATAACACGAACAATGTTGGCCTCCAAGGCGTCATTTGTTGCTGGTTTGTCTGCTTAAACCACTGACTTCACGTGGCCCCACAGAAAATAATCGAGAGGTTGCAAATCGCATGACCTCGGAGGCCAGTTGACAGGTCCATTTCTCGAAATCAAGTTATTGCCCAATTTTGATTTGAATAAATCAATGGTTGTGGTCGCCGTATGGCAAGTAGCTCCACCTTGTTGATACCTTATATCGCTTCATCCATATTTTCAAACAAAAAACCAATGATTATGGTGCATTTTTATGGATGTAATAGAGTCTGTGGGGTCTGTTGTGTATTCGTCGCACTCCATATGCGGCAGTTATGTTAATTAAGGAGTGAGGTCGTAAAATTCTTAACACACTTTTTTCATTAAAACTTTTAATCCAAGTATTATTTGATTCATTTATTTTTTATCAAGTTACCTTTGTAAAACATGTCAGTTATACTCATTTGTTGTTAATCTGATTAAAATGAGTGACCAGAAAAAAGTGCGTACTAAAATTATTAAATATTTTCATGAAAACCCAACTTGGTCCTACAAAAAGTTGGCCAAACAATCAAAGGTCTGCTGTTAAACTTTTTCAAATGTTATTAAACAGTAACGGGAGAACTTGTCCGTTGATAGAAAACCTGGTTCAGGTAGAAGGAATGGTCCACATGATGTTTCTAAAACCAAACAAATAGAAAGCATTTTCAAAAGAGCTCCCAACACATCCGGTAGGAAAGCAGCCCGGTTAGGTCAGTACTCGAACTATTTGGTACGAAAGGTTAAAGCCAATGAAGGTTTTAAAGCACACAAGGCTCAAAAAGTTCCTGACAGGAACTCTGCCAAGAGTCAAAGACAGAGCACGGAAATTGAAGTCAAATTTTATACAAAAAATATACCTGCTGCATAATGGATGACGAAATGTACGTATGGAAAATTTTTCGCAGCTTCTGGGTCAATTTTTTCATGTTGCTGATTCTCGAGGGACCCAAAAGCAGACAAAATTTCCCAAAAAGTTCTTGGTATGGCAAGCAATATGCAATTGCGACAAACAAGCCAAACATTTGTTACAAACGGCTCTATAAATACCGAAATTTACATCAAGGAATGTTTACAAAAAGGATGTTTCCATTCATAAGACTTTATAATGTGTCCACTTATTTTTGGTCTGATTTGGTATCTGTCACTATGATAAGAAAGGTTTTGAGTGGTGCAAGAACAATAATGTGGTATTTGTACCAAGAGAGACAAATTCTCCAAACTGCATGGAGCTGAGTCCAGTGGAGAGATATTGGGCTCTTGTTAAAAGAGAATTGAAGAGCACAAAAAAGGTGTCCAAAAGTGTGGTAGATTTTAAACGGAGATGGACAACCTGTTCGAACAAAGTGACAGAAATCACTATAAAAACCTTAATGGAAGGGTTTCCGAAAAAGGTTCAACATTTCATCATTAGTGATTAGAACTATAAAAATATATATTTTTTTTGGAAATTGTAACAATAATATCCATTAAATAAAAAAAGATTTAAAAGATCTCAGTCCTTAGGTTGCCTTTCCCTGGTATAGATTTATCAGTGTTTTTATGCTTAGTGTTTCACGTTTCGATATTGTCCATATCTTGAAGAATGTTACGGAATCCCCAGAATTTATTTTAGGTTCCAAAAGCTTGGTTATCCTTACCCAATTGCTGATATCAGATCTCCACTTCTTCATACTATTCTTCACAGATATCAGAAGCTTTCTACCTCCTTAACGATGTGATGTCTCAAAAGTTGAGATATTAGAGAAGTTTCTTAATGCAAGAATTTCAAACCAAATGTCGGTATTAGGCCTCCACTTGTTAATATTAGGCTTTACATGATGCAGACGCTTTTTACTTCAAGAAATCAAAGTTCATTGAACATTTTACTGAAACTACATGAAGTAGTTTTTGAGAAATTTCTTAACGAAGGAGGTTGCGATGACTTATTTCAACCTTCTTGGCCTGCTGTAGAGAAAAACAGCATTCCTGCGAATGCTCCAAAGAATGGAGATAGTTTGTATCTCCGGAATCCATCATAATTGCAATTTAGGAGCTACTGCTACTACTGCTGGTTTTGTTAGAAACAAGACGGCGAACTAACCGGCAATATACCTGCATGTACTTTACAATAGAATGGGAACTCATCTGTAATCTGCTGAATTGAGAAATGTATAGCACACTTCGTCAGTTGTCATGCATAAACGATACTTATACAGGGACTATTTTGAAACATGGTATCAGCTAAATAAACAATTGGTCAACTCACAAGTTCTCTTATCATGTCATATTGTCATTATGTCCTAATATTTCACAATGGTTTTTATTGCTTTTCCAGCAAAAAGTTTCCTAAAATAATACTGCTTTCTATGCTATGTTTATTGTGTTATCGTACGCAGAGAACACAGATTCAGCAAGCGAATTTGTAGCCAATCGAATGATTCTGTCTTAGTGAACGAATTTTACGGTTGTAGATACAAAATTGTAGAAGAGGTAACAAAAGATTGTTTGCTTCTACGGAAATTCTTCTATATCAACTGACTTTCTGTTGATAGAACCGAAAAATTCTATTTGTGCAACCGAATCATCCGATTGGCAACAAATTCGCTTGCTACTACGAATCCGTTTCCTCTGTGTAACCAATCAGCAGATACCAACGACGAATGCCTAAGAGTAGGTTAAGCCGAGCCGCAGAGTCGTGATATATTAGAACATTATGACAATATGACATGATAAGATACCTTGTGAATTGACCAAATGTCTAAGGAACTGACACACTAAATTCCCCGATTCATTATTTTGCAGTACCTTAATGCAAACTAAGGTATAGTATGTATGTGCCAGCATATGTATTTAGATGAGACGCAAAGTATTTTAACATCTTAAATAGTTGTAATATAATTACTTAACTTTTTATTACTTGTGCTTTAAATTACAAATAATGCATTAAGTATGTCAAAGAGAATAAGTATAAAGAGTACATAGACATAAACACAGTTTTAGCAAAACAAATTTAAAGATTTATAATTTCATCAACAATCATTTTTGTAATAAAAACTAACAGGAAGATAAACAAATTTTTTAAAGTTCTGAAAACAAACAAAAAGAAAAATACAATATTTAACATGAACTTTCTTTCTTGCACATCTTTATCTAGTATTCATATAGTTTTATACAAAAAAAAAAAAGCTAATTTTCTATGAAAGAAAAAACAAGTCTTGTATATTTATTCAATTTAAATCATGGCCTGACAATTGTAATATTTATATGTCATATAAATCTGTTGTACAAGAAACTCTTCTTGTTTGGTATTGTACATATAGTCGTACATACATACATGTGGTCTAAATTAAATAATATTTTGTGGTGTATCACGTCCACAATATTTCTTGTAAAAAATAAACATTGTTTTTAATTTAATCCTTTCATTCGCCTCGTACAATGTCAAAGAAACAATAACAACAAAATCTAGCAAAAAAAAAAAGCCACAAACACTGGCAGGTCATATATACATAAATACATTAGGAGTGCACCATTTAAATTGGACTAAAAGTCGAAAAAAAGCTGGTTAATTTATTATAAGCATGCAAATCTTATGATTATTATAAAGGTAGAATAAACTGGCCATGCTAAGGTTGCTTTAGCAATTCAAATAAACACTCACTATGCTATGTTCACATTTGCAGAGTTAATCACCTCAAACGTGATTAATGCTATGTTCACACTTGGGATTTTAAACGCGTTTAAGCAAAATGTTGATTAAGTTAATCAAAGCTGTTCACATTACATTTGAGATGATTAAGTTGACATCAGCTTAAACTAAGCAAACACAACAAAAACATAATCGGCATTTATAGAGCCAGTTTTCAATAGCATCACTCATGTCGATTGATGTCAACAGACAGATGGACGAAAGGTCATTATAAAATCTATTTTCCTATCTTCAATTTATTAACTCTTTGCGGTTGGGTGGTTACTTTACTAACCACATTTTCTATAGTCTTTAAAACATAGTTTATTGGCATCTATTGCCATTTTGCTAAACAATTATATTTTTTGAAGTCATCGTTTATGATTTTATGCAAAACTTTAGCGTCAGGGTGCTCTCATTAGATAAATATATTAATTTGAAAATATTGTAAAAAAGCACAGAGTGTTTATTGTTCATCAAATTCAGTGTTACTTTGATATTGCGGTTGTTTGGTCAGAAAATTTAGTCGAAAATATTCGAATTCAAAACAAGTAAGAGAACTATATTCGGCTGTGGCACCAAATTATACTTTAAAATAAAATTTAAAAAATTCTTATTTTTTTAAAAAAAAATTTTTCGAAATTTTTTTTTAAAATTTTTTCCAATTTTTTAAAAAAATTTTTTTTTTAATTTAAAAATTTATTTTTTTTAATTTATTAGTGAAAAAAGAGTTTTTTGTGAAAAAAATTTGGGTTAAAAAATATTTTTCCCGATTTTGACCCATTGTAGGTCCAACTTACTATAGCCTTATATACATCGTTGCAATGGACTTTGAAATATCTATCATTAGATATCCATATTGTCTATATTTATGACTTAGTAGTCGAGATATAAATCAAAAATAGGCAACAAAAATAGAGGTTATCTTGGATCATATCTCCGTTATTTATGGACGGATTTTGCTGATTTTTAATAGGAAACTTTTCGAAAGCATGTCTGACAGAATTATTGAAGATTTGGATCCCGAAGATATCTGGGGCCTTCAGAAAATTGATTTCAACAGACGGACAGACAGACGAACATGGCTAAATCGACTCCGCTATCTATAAGAATATATATACTTTATAGGGTCGGAAAATTATATTGTGGAAATTACAAACGGAATGACAAATTTATATATACCCTTCTCACGAATGTGAAGGGTATAAAAATTTATACGAAACAAAAATTTGTATCATAGTTATTTTTAATGCCAACCGCCACGGTGGTTAGTAAACTAACCACTTCACTCCACAAAAAACCTTGGAATGGGGTGGGTTTTTCATGTTTTGAATTACTTTTTCTTAATTTTTATAATAAACTAACCTTGATTAAAGTAAAAATGCAATTGTTTTGATTTTAAATTTCTACACGAAAAAGCGTGGCTAAAAGAGTTAATACAATTTATGGGAATACGAATATAAAACTTCATTTAGTGAACTTTAATTTTATTTAGTTACAAACATCGAAAAACAATTTTTGATTTTATACAAAAGATGCTGGTCTAATGTAAGTGCATACAAACGTAAATGTTTGCGTTTCTTGTATCACATGCACTTCTTAAAAGAAAATAATGAAAAATATAAAATTAAACCAACTCAAAACGAATATATTACACACTACAGACCAAATGTTTAATAAACTTTCAGTATCTAGAGCAGTGGTCTAATCGCATAGCCAGCAGGGTACGAACATAATTTTTAATATACCTGTGAACGAGACGAATGTGATTGAAACACGTTACAATGATGTATAGGAGATTGTACATTAAAACTACAATGAGAAAATGCGTTTAATGCAACATTACAATACAATTACTAAGTTGGCAAGTTATTTTTGTGTTGAACACTGATCTATAGCAATTTCTATTAAAAATGGACCAGTAAAATCAATCAATACTCTGAGGAACGGGTGGCGGCAAACACCCCAGGTTCGATCCCTGGTATAGGACGACAAATTTCCATCATGGTTTTCTAGATTTTAAAAATTAAACCCCCTCTAAACAATTCATCCAAGAAGACGCCTGACCTCCCCTCCCCCTGGAAAGAGGATAATATCGTGGCAAAGGTCAGGCAGCCCGCCACCCTCTAGGGAAAAGTAGGAATAAAAGATTAGCAAGGTTCCCCACTACTACACCAAACGCAGAGAGGGCGTTGTTTCTAGGCAACGACAGATGGCAGCCCCATTATCCTAGACCAGCTACAGCAGACCAATCATCTACAACCGTTTAACTTAAGATACAAAAATAACAAAAAGACTGGATCTAATGGCAACATCGTACATGGAGAAGCACAATAATCCAATAATAGGACAGGTGCAATCTAATCTCACATGGGAAATACGCGAAAATCTACTACAACAAATCGTATACGATGGAGATGCTTTGTGGAAGCTAAATGCCCCCAAGAGAGGTAATGGAGAAAAAAAAACTCTGATGAATGACTGTGATCAACTGTTTTGTTATTGTGAACTTACTCAGTGAATTGTGTGATCCTCTCTTTAACCTAACCTACTATTGTTATACTGAACATTATTAATTGTAGTAAAAACTAACTAGATTCATTGTGAGAGACTATAGGGCAGTGGTCTGCATAAAGAGAACATGGAATATGGAAATCTGAACTACTATTGATTATGATTTTGGTTTCATATATGATCATTTGTATAAGATACAAGTTATGATAGTTTTTGTATGAAAATACCACAATTTCAAAATAGTTTTTGAGTGTTTTTTACAAAAATTTAAAAATTGTTTAACAGTCGTTTTTTTCTGAATCATGTCATAAACTTCATTTTGTTTACAGGAAAATAAACGATCATGTCTTGTACTTGTAGCTATCAGAGCTGTAAATGAATCATTAATTTTTGAATTAATTCGCGAATCATTCACACCAAAAAATTAATTGAATGAAATTTGAGTCAATTCAAATGAATTTGGTAAAAATAAACGATCATGTCTTGTACTTGTAGCTATCAGAGCTGTAAATGAATCATTAATTTTTGAATTAATTCGCGAATCATTCACACCAAAAAATTAATTGAATGAAATTTGAGTCAATTCAAATGAATTTGGTAAAAATTAATTGCAATTCATTTCCCATTCATTTGAATTGAATTGATTTTTAATTAATTCAAATGAATTAGAAAAAAGAATTAGCTATGAGTACTATAGCCTAATACACAGTGGTTTAGAAACTTTTTAGTATGGAAATAATACGGTAGCTCGTGAACGATCTGAGATATTTTAATAACATTTAAATCAGATAGAGCTGAGGAGTTTTTTTTAATTATTTTTGGAAGGCCCTATATATTGAAGTACATTAAAAATTAGTAAGATATCACACGGTAAATAACGGCTGAGCAGCTTCTTTTATGAAACAACTAAATATTTGGAACATATTTTCCCCGTTTTTAAGAATTTTGGTATTTAAGTGAAGAGAATGCCAAAACTTATCAACCCATTAATCGATTTTTTGTATATAAGTTCCAAATTTTATTACGATATCTTAATACGTTCGAATTTTAAATTTTTTCTTCACGAAATAACTTTAAATCATGAAGTTTTTATGGTAAATATTATTCCGACAATGATTATATTTTGTTTAAAGTTTTGAATAATACCAAATACTTATTAATTTTTTCACTTTCTTGTGTAAAATTAGTGGTAGAAAGTTTGCTATCACTAAAAGTGATCACACTGGCAAAATAAAATAAAATAAAATTTTTAGTGGAAAAAAATGGGCAAAGGCAAAGAAATTTCTGAGCCAATTCGAAAACCGTCATTAAGTTGAGAAATGATGGCAAATCTTTTAATGAAATTCGAATTTTATTAAATCTAAGTAAAAGCACAGTCCAGACAATAATAAAAAATTTCAAAGAATATGGAAATTATGAAAGCAATGCTCGTAGTCGGCTTCCCCGCATTCTCGACAAACGAACAGAACGGTCTATTATACGTTCCATTCAAGAAAATCCTAAGCTAAATGCAGTCAAACTAAGCCGGAAAATGAGAACAAATCTAGAAATTACCGTTTCTGATCAGACTGTTCGCCGATGTATCAAGAGAAGTGGGTGCTACGAAAATGCTCATGTAAACGACCCTACATTTTGGAAGAGGGTAATACTCACAGATGAATGTAAATTTATGGCTTTTGGAGCTGATGGACGAACAAAAGTTTGGCGAAAGCCTAATGCAGAGTTATTACCACAAAATGTTAATTGCACCGTAAAACATGGAAGCGGGTCAGTCATGGTCTGGGGATGTATGGCGGTAAATGGTTTCGGTAAGCTCAGGTTCATTGATGGTACTATGGATAAAGCCATGTATATCGATATTTTAAAGGAAATCTACCTTCCCAGCATCCAACTTCTAGATCTGGAGGACAACGCAATATTTCTCCAGGACAACGATCCGAAAACATTCATCAAAGTTAGTTAAGGAATGGCTTCTATATAACGTAAAAACCAAAATGGAACATCCCCCGCAGTCCTCCGATCTTAATGTTATTGAATATTTATGGGATATTTTAAAACGAGGTCTAAAAAATCGACAAGTAACATCAGTTACAGCACTCACTGAAGCGTTAATGGAAGAATGTAGCAAAATTAAAGCCAAGGGAGGCCACACAAAATATTATTTTAATTTTTTTTTAAGTTTTTTTTAATACCGTATGTAAACTTATGTAAATTAAATTATGCCAAAAAATTCATTATTTTATGTTTTTTAGTAGAATCAATAAATCCGAAATAGCATAAAAAAAGTAATTAAAGAATTTTTCACTAAATATTTATTAATAAATATGAAATAGATGAGGGGTATGTAAACTTTTCTAAGACTGTGTATATCATTCAGGGACTTACAAACCTTGCCTCCTCTTGAAATTGTTAACTCATACTAGTTTCGCATAAAGCATAAATTGTGATTAAAATTGAAATGATTGAAATAAACATTGAAATAATACACACACACACACACAAAATCAGCATTGAACTCATTTATTATTGTGACTACAGCCTCGCGCTTGTTCAAGTTTTTATGTAAATTGTTACATGTGTAACGATAAGTTTCTATGATCTACAGTAGAAATTTTGGGAAAAAAATTTAAGACATAAAACATACACGCGCATGCATAAATCTGTGTGTAAATATCCCAGCAAACATCAATGAAATACAAAGATATTCTTCAAAGTTATTTTATCAAAAGCTCCTTAACTTAGTTAATGTTTGATACCCTACAGTTGTTTCACCACTGCAGTTGAAAAAATGCAGAGCTACTTGAAAGTTGCATTCCACTGTTTAATGGCGAATGGGCTATTTTGGAAATAAGAGTAATGGAGGAAATAAATAACAAATTGAAAACAAAATAATTGAAACAAATTCGAAAGCTGTTATTTTAGCTGTTGTTTGTCTATTTCAAGGCAAGTGCTTGCTGGGTTTAGTATTTCCTTTTCTACTTGCCCTATACACATGCAAACATTTTGTAGAAATGTGTTTAGAGGACTTATTTTTTAATTTTATTTTTGTAAATCCTGACAGTTGGTGACATAAACATGATTTTTTTATTGTTCGTTATTATTTTTAGTTAAATAAATAAAATATTGTATAAAAAAAAAACATATAACAAACTTACATTTACTCACACATACTATTTCGCACAAACAACCCATATGATCCAAATACAAGACTAAACTAATTTTAGTTAAGTTTGAATCCAGTTCTATAGGACTAAGGAAAGTTTTAAGATTTTTCAAAATATCGAAGATAATGGAAATAGCAATAATAATAACTAGATGATATGTGAGTCCTTTTTCTAAAAAAAAATAACAGCGAATTACATTACTTTGAAATCGGAGTGCTAAATTAAAAATCTGTGCACAGATTTTGCAGATTTTAAAATGTTTAAAATTTAATTTTGTTCAAAGAGATATTGTTATGTTTTTACCTTTTAAAAACGGTGGCTTATTTCCTTTAAATAAACCTAATTATTTTGATTACAAACGAAAGCAAGAACTCTTTATTTATTCGAATTTTACAACTTAAATTCAGTCCTTAACTCTTTGCGGTTGGGTGGTTACTATACTAACCACATTTTCTATAGTCTTTAAAGCATAGTTTATTGGCATCTATTGCCATTTTACTAAACAATTATATTTTTTTAAGTCATCGTTTATGATTTTTTGCAAAAGTTTAGCATCAGGGTGCTCTGGTTAGATAAATATATTAATTTGAAAATATTGTAAAAATTAGTTTTTTTAAGAGACTTTCACGCATTCAATAAAAATAAGCACCTTGACATATCGGTTGTTTGGTCAGAAAATTTAGTCAAAAATATTCGATTTCAAAAAAATGTATACGAAACAAAAATGTTTATCATAGTTATTTTTAATGCCAGCCGCCACGGTGGTTAGTAAACTAACCACTTCACTCCACAAAAAACCTATGAGCTGAAAAAGTTAATACACACACCTGTATAATTATTTCTTAAATTAAATACACTTAATACTGAAGTTAACTGAAGCAAAGCTTTCTAACAACTCAATCACTAGCAACTCGCCGTTACTATTTATATACACCGCGCCATCTTCTAGTAAACTCCTGCATTATATATTGCAATAGTCAACCACAGCATTTAAAGCTACTTCACAGTTACTGTTGCCATACTTATAAACAATAAAGGCGTAGTATCAACAATGTTTATAAATAGAAGTTTCTAGCGATTGAAATGTTGATAAATATGAATATAAGAAGCAGCCGTTGCAAACCGGTAAATTCAACTTAATAATGCAATTTCGTAACAATATTATAGCTTGGGTTGATTTGGCGTGATTCCCTTAACCTTCTAATGCTTAAGCATGCCTCAAGGCACTTATCGCAAAAATGCCAATAATGCAAATATAACTGATTTTTCATTTCAAAAACTCTTGTAACAGTTTCTAAAAAACATACTTAAATATTTTAATAAGCCTTGAAACGTTTTAAGCTCACTCTTATTTCTTATTAACTGCTCTTTTTATAAACTAAGTGCATTAAAAACCAAAAAAACTATGGGAAGTTTATGTTGTGCTATCAAACGTTGATTAACGTGTTTTAAAGTTTTCCGATTCCAATCATATTATTTTTCTTAAAAAATTTACTTATATTTTATATTTTGGAGTCAGGATTTATGTTTAAAAAGGGTAAGCTACTCTTTAGAGACGTGATTAATTGACATTGCATTGGGCATTGCAGACTAGTTCTGCTGCCTTAGTTTTTCTCTCATATAGCAAAATGTTGTTTGGTTTTCACTGCTTTGATTTGCAATTTTTTACATGAAATTTTAAGAAATGGCTGGTCGAGTGAACAAACATTTCAAATTACTTGATTTGAGTGATGAACAATTAGAAAAGTTGTTTTCAATCAAAATTTGCAAACTATTCTAACTAAAACCCGACTATTTTTCAATCTCTAATGCCTCAAGGGTGCCCTAAGGCTCTCATTTAGTTTTTTCCACCTGACAGGTAAACCATTGACTGTACAAACTTTTAAATGTTATTTTTGAAATCAAATGAGCAAATTTACCATACAAAAATTATAACCAACGTTTTTAGCCATTTTTTTTTTTTGGAAATAGGAAAATGTAGATTGTAGCGACCTGGATCCGCGCCTGATTTTGACTAACATTTAATCTTCAGACACCATGAATTATTTATCTGATATATTATCAAAATCAGATAAAACTTAAATACAAAATAATTTGAAAGCTCTAGAATTCGAACATACTAGTTTGTCCATTAACAGCATTGTAGAAGATTCCCGAAAGATGGCGTGTGTATAAATAGTGGCAGAGGTTGCAGTAGTGAGTGAGTCTAATTTGAAGCATCGTTAAGTAAATACATCAACTGCTTTGCCAGTGTATACTTGTACATTATAAAGAGTGTGTGTATTTCTGCGAATTGATAAACGTGTAAATAGACACTGAGTGACTATTTGAACTGTTGTTATTGTACATTTTAAATAAATAAAGAGTTGTTACAATTTGAAACTACTAACTAAACTTATTTGCAATCAAAAGTATCCGGTTTATTAAAAGGAAATAAACCAACGTTTTAAAAGGGTTAAAACGTAACACTAGAATTTCACGATGTCCGTACATCTGACTGTATTAATAACCTTAGATGAAAAGAAAGAGACACAAAACTGATGGCGTAATTGGTTCCTAAGGGATACGGGTGGTTCTAGTTCTATCACATTATATGAAATGGACCTGGTACTTTTACAAAGCGTTGGCCTGAGAAGTTGTAAATTTTAGACACTCTGTGATAGATCAAAGATGAAACCCTTATAATATTTTTCCGTATATTTATACCAAATTCGTTGACAAATTGTCAATATTACAAAAAGAGATGTTCTCTTTTCATATGTTAAAACAAATTTCACACAGGATACGTTGTAGGTAATTGAATTGCATTGAATAAATATTACACAAAAACTTACATCCAGCATTTGGGAATTTGCTACTAAATGTATTTAATTTTAATATCCTTTGCTAAAAATCAAATTAGACATTTTTTTTGTTAATAAAATTTGTTATAATTTATTTTCTTTACATACAAACTTCAATTTTATGCCAGTATTTAGTAGATACATATTTAAAAACAGCATACATACACATGTCTTGTATATTATTTGCAGTATTTGCTGCCAGAGTACAACATATGTTGTTGGCCAAAATAGAACAAACTTATAAAAAAAAAAATGTTTTTTTTTCCTCCTTTTTTAACTCATCCTTTACTTTGATTGATATCATGTCCAATCTTGCCAAGGTTCGCATATTAGGCACAATAAATCTTTTCACAACCATTAAGCATGACAAGAAAGATTTGTTGGAGCAAATTACAAGAAATAGAAAAACCAAAGCAACACATTTGTTTTTACTTTTTATTTTAATAATAAATACAAAACATGAGTATAAATAAAAAGCTGGTGCTGAGCTTTAAAAACAATAAGGTTATTTACACTGGTTATTGGTAGTGATCTTTTAAATATGTATATCAATATGTACCCATGTATATTTTTGTTAATAATTTCAATTTTTATATCAGCAAACCTTCTTAAAGTAAAACTTTTGAAATACAAAAGTACACTACTTATTTGTTTTAAACTAACTCTTTAAAATATTTCATTCATTTCAAAATTCTGTAAAAATGACTGTTTATTGCTTGCGTTTGCTTGCACATACATAATTTGTAATCTGTTTAACCTTTTCCCCATCTCTAAACATCTGTTTGAGAGTGAAAATTTAATGTAACATTTGTTTTAAACGCATTTACACCTTGTTGATCTTTAATGCCGTACAAAGTGTTTTACGCTGCTATGCTTAAGATCCACTCTTTAAGGATTTACAAAAACCATATGTATGTATGTAGTCATACCCTGCAGTTTTATAGGCAGTAATTCAAACACAAGTTCGACAGGTCAATAAGTCACTAAGGTCGTTGGATTTTTATTTTAAATAACTATAATGTAATTTTGAAGGCTACATTAGGGTGGCCCTTTCTTATTAAAAGATAGCGATACAGATAATGTTGCTCAAAACTACAGACACTTAGTTTATAAAAACGGAAAAGGAAATTAAATATTATAAAATATTTTTTGTTTGTGTAAATTTAAACATTTTTCATTTTGACAAATTTTGTTATTGTTTTTATTTCAAACATTTTGTTATTATATATGTATATTGTTAATTATTTAAATTGTTTCCCTGAAGATGCTACTCAATGAAGTAGCGAAATATTGGAAATAAAATAAAAACTATTAAATATAAAAGTTGACCTAAAGCTCAATAAATTAGAAAAATTAAAAATAAATAAAAAGGTCGAATAAATTAGAATTAAAATTGAAACTTAAGAAAAATATAACATGTAGTCTAGTATTTACATTCTTTAAAAATAGTAGTAAAATACTACTTTTTTTAAAAATAGTAGTAGAAATAATCCTTTTTTGAAAATAGTAGTAGAAATACTACTTTTTTAAAATAGTAGAAATACTTCTTTTTTAAAATAGTAGTAGAAATACTACTTTTTTCAAATAGTAGTAGAAAAAATACTTTTTTTAAAAATAGTAGTAAAAATACTACTTTTTTAAAATAGTAGTAGAAATACTACTTTTCTAAAAATAGTATAAATACTACTTTTTTAAAATAGTAGTAGAACTACTACTTTTTTAAAATAGTAGTAGAAATACTACTTTTTTTAAAAATAGTAGTAGAAATACTACTTTTTGAAATAGTAGTAGAAATACTACTTTTTTCAAATAGTAGTAGAAATACTACTTTTTTAAAATAGTAGTAGAAATACTACTTTTTTCAAATAGTAGTAGAAATACTACTTTTTTTAAAAATAGTAATAGAAATACTACTTTTTTTAAAAATAGTAGTAGAAATACTACTTTTTTTAAAAATAGTAGTAGAAATGCTACTTTTTTAAAAATAGCAGTAGAAATACTACTTTTTTTAAAAATGGTAGTAGAAATACTACTTTTATTTTAAATAGTAGTATTAATACTACTTTTTTAAAAAATAGTAGTAGAAATACTACTTTTTTAAAACTAGTAGTAGAAATACTACTTTTTTAAAAAATAGTAGAAGAAATACTACTTTTTTAAAATAATAGTAGAAATACTACTTTTTTAAAAATAGTAGTAGAAATAATACTTTTTTTAAAAATAGTACTAGATATACTACTTTTTTTAAAATAGTAGTAGAAATGCTACTTTTTTAAGATAGTAGTAGAAATACTACTTTTTTTCAAAATAGTAGTAGAAATACTACTTTTTTTTAAATAGTAGTAGAAATACTACTTTTTTAATAAATAGTAGTAGAAATACTACTTTTTTAAAAATAGTAGTAGAAATACTACTTTTTTAAAAATAGTAGTAGAAATACTACTTTTTTAAAAATAGTAGTAGAAATACTACTTTTTTTAAAAATAGTAGTAGAAATACTATTTTTTTAAAAAATAGTAGTACAAATACTACTTTTTTTAAAAATAGTAAAAATACTACTTTTTTAAAATAGTAGTAGAAATACTACTTTTTTAAAAACTAGTAGTAGAAATACTACTTTTTTAAAATAGTAGTAGACATACTACTTTTTTTAAAAATAGTAGTAGAAATACTACTTTTTTAAAAAATAGTAGTAGAAATACTACTATTTTAAAATAGTAATAAATAAATACAGTTTTATATTGCTGGTTAATACTCAAAGAAATTGGAGTATACTTACTTCTTTTGGTGCGCTGAAGTAAAAAGAAACAAAACGAGAATTTGTTTAAATTATAAAATTCAAAATTATTTATTTTTGTTTCGTGTGGTTTTATTATTTTGTAGTTTTGTTTAAACGTTGATGTTTATGTTGTTCACTTTCACTGTTCTTGTATAAATGTTCGTTGTTCTTATATAGATGTTTGTTGGTTTTATGTAAATGTTGGTTTTATATAAATGTTTGTTTTATATAAATGTTTGTTTTCATATAAATGTTTTTTGTTTGTTTGTTTTCATATAAATGTTTTTTGTTTGTTTATTTTCATATAAATGTTTTTTGTTTGTTTATTTATTATTTTTAATAATTTGTTTTTCAAAATATGTATTTAGTTTTTAGGTGTTTTTTTGTATCTCGATAGTCGACGACTGGGACTCGTCGTTGCCGCGTAAACTCGGCTTAGGCCGTTTTAACACAGCCGCTGAATCATTGGCCGATGCGACTCAGTCGAGGTCGATCAAAGGGTTGTCACCCTCATCTGATGATCGATCCTCGACATGGCGGCCCCCTTGCACTGGTGCAATGTTAAGGGCCCCAGTTAATTGATCTAGGGCCGAAACGATTTGTTGCACCAATCCTTGGGCATTTGGAGTCGCGTCGGCCATATGTTGATGTTGAAGACGTCGTTGACGATGCTGCTGTTGTTGGCGCTGCTGTCTTGGTTGGCGCCGTTGACGCTGCTGTTGTGGTTGTGGTTGGCGCCGTGGACGCTGAAGCTGCTGTTGTTGTTGGCGAAGTTGACGCTGAGGTTGTTGGCGTCGTCGCCGCACAGGTTGTTGTTGGGATTGTTGTTGTTGACGCCGTTGGCGCAGAGGTTGTTGTTGTAGGGTTTGTTGCTGAGACAGCCTGTCTCGTACATTCTCTGGATGCAACATGGTATGGTGCAAGTCGCCACACACTTGACAGCCATCCATGGAAATGCATCCTCCGACCAAATGTGTACGGGCAAAGCAATTGGTACAATAACGATGGACCCGTACCACATACTGACGCTGCCGCAGTGTCATCCGCTTGAACTGTTTGCAAAACCGAAGGGGATGGTAGCGGAAGCACACGAGGCACAATTCGGAAGATTGAAGAGGATCCATCTGTAAAATATAAATAAAAATGGAAAGAACCAGCAGAAATGGATTCACAAACAAAAATTTGGACAATTTTGACAGAACATTTAGGAAACATAACTCTAGTCAATCTACTGACTTATCACATAAAGGAAGCATGCAAAGTTTTACTACTGGTCTAGTAACGATACCAGATGCTGTTCGAATGTCAGCAACGCGGACGCGCTTATCCTTTCCTAAATGTACTTCTTTAATTCTTCCCATTTTCCATTCACATGGTGGGAGTAGCTCGTCTTTGATAATGACGAAATCACCTTTCTGCAGATTTCGCTGTGGATATTTCCATTTATAACGCTTGTGAAGCTCATGGAGGTATTCAGTTTTCCATCGCTGACTGAAACGATGGTGGAAAGCCTTGAGCCGCTCCCATCTGTTAATCGTCGAAATGTTGTCTGCAGGTAGTTCTGGAGCGAACAACCATGGAGCTCCTCTTAGAAAGTGCCCTGGAGTTAGGGCTTGCAGATCTTCGGGGTCTTCAGACATTGGGGAAATGGGCCTGGAGTTGAGTACACTCTCGATTCGAGCCAGAAGAGTCGAAAACTCTTCAAAATTGAACTTTTGAGCTCCGGTTACCTTTCTGAAGTGTAACTTGAAACTCTTTACTCCGGCCTCCCAAAGACCTCCCATGTGCGGAGCGCTGGGCGGAATGAACTTCCACTCGAATCCCAAAATTGCATATTTCTCGGTCATAGATTTAGACGATCTTTTAAGAAATAAAGAATACTCCTTCCGTAAAGATCGACTTGCACCGATGAAATTCGTACCATTATCGGACATAAGGCATTTTGGAAGACCTCTTCTAGCTATGAACCTGGCGAACGCTGCAAGAAATGCGTCAGAGGATAAACTGGAACATGCTTCGAGATGAATGGCTTTTGTTGAAAAGCATACAAACACGCAGGCATATCCTTTTACGTATGGAGAATTTCGAACATTTCCTGACTTTATTTGAAATGGGCCAGCGAAATCGACACCTGTATATGTAAAAGGTAAGGAGAATGAACATCTTTCTATGGGAAGAGCAGCCATAATCTGGGACTTCACTTGCTGCTTATAACGAACGCATATTAAACAATGGTGAACACATTTCTTTACTGCTCTTTTAAGTCCTGGGATATAGAACTGGCTTCGTAATGCATTCATCATAAGAGAAATGTCAGCATGCATTAAAGTCTTGTGAGTAAAATCGAGAAATATTTTACAGAAATTGGAAGAGTTTGGTATAATTATAGGATACCTTTCATCATAGGTCAAAGATGAATTTGCTAATCTACCGTTAACTCGCATAACTCCGGTAGAATCAAGAAATGGATTTAAAGTAAGTAGAGAACTTTTCCTTGAAATAGATTTTGAGTCTAAGAGTTGATGATATTCACTTGTGTAGTAAATCGTTTGAGTTAATTTTATTAACATAATTTTTGATGCATTAAGTTCAGCATGACTGAGAGTCAAACTTGTATACTGAGCCTTTGGACCTTTGTTTCTGGTTGCATTAATGAACCTGAGAACATATGCTAGGACTGCTAGTGCTCGAGGAAGAGATGAGAATCTATCTATTAAATTATGGTCAGCCGGTATTAAGGAATAAACATCAATCTTTCTTCTTTCGTGAATAACTTCCGGCAAGGCGTTGGATTTGGGCCAGTGTTCTCGGGAGTCCAAGAGCCACATTGGTCCGTGCCACCACAATGGGTTGGCCACAAGATCTTGTGGCTTACAACCGCGTGTGCCAAGATCAGCTGGATTGTGATCTGTTGGAACATGATTCCAGATGGCATTACCAACATTTTCAATAATTTGCGTTGTCCTATTTGCTACATACGTTTTCCAAACTGCTGGAGGTTTTTGTAGCCAGGCAAGCACAATTGTTGAATCACACCATAAGTAAAGTGTAGGACTATTGAAAGGTAGATTTAAAAGAGTTTGCCTTACGAGCTTCGAAAGTAGTAGGGCTCCACATAGCTCAAGACGAGGTAAACTTATTCGTTGCAAGGGAGCAACTTTGCTTTTCGCAGCTAATAGATGTGAGTATCTAACGCCGGAGTTTTCTGACACAACATATAATGTAGCGCAATAAGCCTGCTCTGAGGCGTCACAGAATCCATGGATCTGGATATTGTGTTGTGGGTGGTAGTTGATCCACCTAGGGATTGTAATGGATTCGATAGTAGGAAAACTATCAGTAAAATTGTTCCACTTGGCAAGAAAATGCGGTTTAACATTGTCATCCCAGCCAACCCCATCTTGCCACAATTCTTGTAAAAGAATTTTGGCTTGAATAATAATAGGCGTAAGCCATCCTGCGGGGTCAAAAAGTTTAGCAATCGTGGAAAGAATCTGCCTTTTGCTTGCTGAGGAATTAAAGGGCAATTCTTTAACTTTATAAGAGAAGGAATCACTTATAGCATTCCAACGAATTCCCAATGTTTTTGTTGAACTTGAATCGTATAATTTCAAAAATTCAGTGTCTAATAAATTGTCAGATGAAATCTGAGATAATAAATCTGGATGATTTGCTGTTATTTTTTTTAGAGGGAAACCAGCTGATTTTAAAGTGTCAATCAGCTGTTTTTGACCTTCCATAGCCGATGACAAAGAATGGCCCCCTGATAATATGTCGTCAACATATGTCTCTTTTCTCAGAATTCTTGAGGACATAGGGCTATCCTTTTCCGAATCTGACGCTAATTGCAAAAGAGTGCGAATAGCCAAATAGGGAGCACATCCTATACCGAAAGTTACTGTTGATAATTCAAAATCTTCAATTGTACTAGAACTAGTTCTTCTAAACAATATCCTTTGATACGGACGATCAGATTCATGAACCAATATTTGGCGATACATTTTTTCGATGTCCCCATTGAAGACATATTTATATAAACGCCAATTTAAAATGATCGTCATTAGATCAGCTTGTAATGTTGGTCCAACGTGGAGAACGTCATTCAAAGAAAATGAACCTTTCGTTTTTCGTGATCCGTTGAAAACGACACGAACCTTTGTTGAAGTACTTTCCGGTCTAAAAACGGCATGATGTGGTAAGTAATAGGAAAAGAACTTTCCATCATTATAAATTTCTTGAGAACTTGATTTTCTCATGTGACCAAGAGAAATATATTCATTTAATATATCACTATAAACTTCCATAAGTTTCTTATTACGCTGAAGCTGCTGTTGTTGTTGGCGAAGTTGACGCTGAGGTTGTTGGCGTCGTCGCCGCACAGGTTGTTGTTGGGATTGTTGTTGTTGACGCCGTTGGCGCAGAGGTTGTTGTTGTAGGGTTTGTTGCTGAGACAGCCTGTCTCGTACATTCTCTGGATGCAACATGGTATGGTGCAAGTCGCCACACACTTGACAGCCATCCATGGAAATGCATCCTCCGACCAAATGTGTACGGGCAAAGCAATTGGTACAATAACGATGGACCCGTACCACATACTGACGCTGCCGCAGTGTCATCCGCTTGAACTGTTTGCAAAACCGAAGGGGATGGTAGCGGAAGCACACGAGGCACAATTCGGAAGATTGAAGAGGATCCATCTGTAAAATATAAATAAAAATGGAAAGAACCAGCAGAAATGGATTCACAAACAAAAATTTGGACAATTTTGACAGAACATTTAGGAAACATAACTCTAGTCAATCTACTGACTTATCACATAAAGGAAGCATGCAAAGTTTTACTACTGGTCTAGTAACGATACCAGATGCTGTTCGAATGTCAGCAACGCGGACGCGCTTATCCTTTCCTAAATGTACTTCTTTAATTCTTCCCATTTTCCATTCACATGGTGGGAGTAGCTCGTCTTTGATAATGACGAAATCACCTTTCTGCAGATTTCGCTGTGGATATTTCCATTTATAACGCTTGTGAAGCTCATGGAGGTATTCAGTTTTCCATCGCTGACTGAAACGATGGTGGAAAGCCTTGAGCCGCTCCCATCTGTTAATCGTCGAAATGTTGTCTGCAGGTAGTTCTGGAGCGAACAACCATGGAGCTCCTCTTAGAAAGTGCCCTGGAGTTAGGGCTTGCAGATCTTCGGGGTCTTCAGACATTGGGGAAATGGGCCTGGAGTTGAGTACACTCTCGATTCGAGCCAGAAGAGTCGAAAACTCTTCAAAATTGAACTTTTGAGCTCCGGTTACCTTTCTGAAGTGTAACTTGAAACTCTTTACTCCGGCCTCCCAAAGACCTCCCATGTGCGGAGCGCTGGGCGGAATGAACTTCCACTCGAATCCCAAAATTGCATATTTCTCGGTCATAGATTTAGACGATCTTTTAAGAAATAAAGAATACTCCTTCCGTAAAGATCGACTTGCACCGATGAAATTCGTACCATTATCGGACATAAGGCATTTTGGAAGACCTCTTCTAGCTATGAACCTGGCGAACGCTGCAAGAAATGCGTCAGAGGATAAACTGGAACATGCTTCGAGATGAATGGCTTTTGTTGAAAAGCATACAAACACGCAGGCATATCCTTTTACGTATGGAGAATTTCGAACATTTCCTGACTTTATTTGAAATGGGCCAGCGAAATCGACACCTGTATATGTAAAAGGTAAGGAGAATGAACATCTTTCTATGGGAAGAGCAGCCATAATCTGGGACTTCACTTGCTGCTTATAACGAACGCATATTAAACAATGGTGAACACATTTCTTTACTGCTCTTTTAAGTCCTGGGATATAGAACTGGCTTCGTAATGCATTCATCATAAGAGAAATGTCAGCATGCATTAAAGTCTTGTGAGTAAAATCGAGAAATATTTTACAGAAATTGGAAGAGTTTGGTATAATTATAGGATACCTTTCATCATAGGTCAAAGATGAATTTGCTAATCTACCGTTAACTCGCATAACTCCGGTAGAATCAAGAAATGGATTTAAAGTAAGTAGAGAACTTTTCCTTGAAATAGATTTTGAGTCTAAGAGTTGATGATATTCACTTGTGTAGTAAATCGTTTGAGTTAATTTTATTAACATAATTTTTGATGCATTAAGTTCAGCATGACTGAGAGTCAAACTTGTATACTGAGCCTTTGGACCTTTGTTTCTGGTTGCATTAATGAACCTGAGAACATATGCTAGGACTGCTAGTGCTCGAGGAAGAGATGAGAATCTATCTATTAAATTATGGTCAGCCGGTATTAAGGAATAAACATCAATCTTTCTTCTTTCGTGAATAACTTCCGGCAAGGCGTTGGATTTGGGCCAGTGTTCTCGGGAGTCCAAGAGCCACATTGGTCCGTGCCACCACAATGGGTTGGCCACAAGATCTTGTGGCTTACAACCGCGTGTGCCAAGATCAGCTGGATTGTGATCTGTTGGAACATGATTCCAGATGGCATTACCAACATTTTCAATAATTTGCGTTGTCCTATTTGCTACATACGTTTTCCAAACTGCTGGAGGTTTTTGTAGCCAGGCAAGCACAATTGTTGAATCACACCATAAGTAAAGTGTAGGACTATTGAAAGGTAGATTTAAAAGAGTTTGCCTTACGAGCTTCGAAAGTAGTAGGGCTCCACATAGCTCAAGACGAGGTAAACTTATTCGTTGCAAGGGAGCAACTTTGCTTTTCGCAGCTAATAGATGTGAGTATCTAACGCCGGAGTTTTCTGACACAACATATAATGTAGCGCAATAAGCCTGCTCTGAGGCGTCACAGAATCCATGGATCTGGATATTGTGTTGTGGGTGGTAGTTGATCCACCTAGGGATTGTAATGGATTCGATAGTAGGAAAACTATCAGTAAAATTGTTCCACTTGGCAAGAAAATGCGGTTTAACATTGTCATCCCAGCCAACCCCATCTTGCCACAATTCTTGTAAAAGAATTTTGGCTTGAATAATAATAGGCGTAAGCCATCCTGCGGGGTCAAAAAGTTTAGCAATCGTGGAAAGAATCTGCCTTTTGCTTGCTGAGGAATTAAAGGGCAATTCTTTAACTTTATAAGAGAAGGAATCACTTATAGCATTCCAACGAATTCCCAATGTTTTTGTTGAACTTGAATCGTATAATTTCAAAAATTCAGTGTCTAATAAATTGTCAGATGAAATCTGAGATAATAAATCTGGATGATTTGCTGTTATTTTTTTTAGAGGGAAACCAGCTGATTTTAAAGTGTCAATCAGCTGTTTTTGACCTTCCATAGCCGATGACAAAGAATGGCCCCCTGATAATATGTCGTCAACATATGTCTCTTTTCTCAGAATTCTTGAGGACATAGGGCTATCCTTTTCCGAATCTGACGCTAATTGCAAAAGAGTGCGAATAGCCAAATAGGGAGCACATCCTATACCGAAAGTTACTGTTGATAATTCAAAATCTTCAATTGTACTAGAACTAGTTCTTCTAAACAATATCCTTTGATACGGACGATCAGATTCATGAACCAATATTTGGCGATACATTTTTTCGATGTCCCCATTGAAGACATATTTATATAAACGCCAATTTAAAATGATCGTCATTAGATCAGCTTGTAATGTTGGTCCAACGTGGAGAACGTCATTCAAAGAAAATGAACCTTTCGTTTTTCGTGATCCGTTGAAAACGACACGAACCTTTGTTGAAGTACTTTCCGGTCTAAAAACGGCATGATGTGGTAAGTAATAGGAAAAGAACTTTCCATCATTATAAATTTCTTGAGAACTTGATTTTCTCATGTGACCAAGAGAAATATATTCATTTAATATATCACTATAAACTTCCATAAGTTTCTTATTCCTTTCTAGCTTTGATTCAATATGTAAATATTGTTTCTTAGCAATATATCGTGATGACTGTAAGAACACAGCCTTTGGAAATTCGCTTTTAAATGGAAGTTTAACCACGTATCTACCATCAGGTTGACGATAAGTTGTTTCGTTATACAATTTTTCACAGAAGTGATCTGCTTCTGAACGTGGTTTTATATGTGTAATTTCTTCTAATTCCCAGAATTTCTTTAAAATCGAACTAATATTTTCCGCCTCGTTTTCCTTAGGAATATGATCTATGGCTGTTAATGAAATAGTGTGCAATTTCAATGGACCGTAAATATACCAGCCATAAATTGAATTCTGAGCAATCAGATTACCTAAAATATTTTTCTTTAAGCCATCAAGGGCAATGTGAGGTATTATATCACTTCCTAAGAGCATGTCAATTTGTGCAGAAAGCAAGAAGTTTGGGTCTGCTAGTTTTAAATCATTGATCTCGGAAAGATCAGAAATTGATATTGTACAGCTTGGCATTAAATTAGTCAAATTTGAAACAATTATGACACTTGCATTTAGTTTAAAGTCGTGCTGTTTGTCGTATAAAGTAATAGTGCTTACTTTATCAGCATTCGCTACTACAGTACCCCCCAAACCGCAAATTTCGAAATTCGCATTTTCAGTCCTCATATTTAATCTCTTAGTAATTCTACGAGTCAAGAAAGATCTCTTTGAACCTGAATCTATCAGAGCTCTGATTGTGAATGGCTCACCACAATGTAGGATTTGAACAAGAGCTGTTGGAAGTAAAATTTCATCTTGATTTACCGACAAATGTGTATTTGTCCTCATTGCCTGCCTAGACGATCCGGGATCGCATGACTCTTCCGATGAAACTGAATTTTCCCTTATTTGGTCATTAACAATGTTTACAGGCTCCGCATGAAAAGCGTTCACTGTGGAATTTCTATTATTTGAGTTATTTTGTGAATTTGTTTTTTCATTTTTTTTGAAATGAAGCATGCTGTGATGTTTGTTACCACACTCATTACACCTATTGACACTAGTGCATTCTGAAACTTTGTGGGCGGCGGATAAACAATTGGAGCACATTTGATTTTGTGAGACAAAATCGTTTCGCTGCTTTTGTGAAAAGTTTGCGAATTTTGTGCAGAATCGTAAATAATGATTTTTTTCGCATAATTTGCATTGAGGTGTTTGTAGAGTTCTATTATTATTTTTCGGTCGCAATGAGTTATTAGAATTCATTTGATTTCCATCATTCGTAATTCCAACCACCCTTTCTACTACTCTGTGCCTTTTAATGAGGAATTGTTCCATTTGAGACCATGACGGCAATATGGAATTAGAAGCTAACGATTGTTCCCAAAGAGAGAGTGTCTCACTAGGTAATTTTGTTGAACATAGGTATATCAGAATTGGATCCCAATTTTCTACCTGTACCCCATGAGAAGACAACATTGCTAGACAATCACTTATAGTAGTCTGTACTTTATTAATGGCTTCGGCTGATTCTGATTTGGCAGGTGGAATATTGAATAGAGCTTTCAATTGAATATCAACTAGAACGCGTTTATTCTCATATCGTGCTCGTAAAGCACTCCATGCCAATGAAAAACCATCGTTCGTTAGTGGATATTTATTTACAATAGAGCTTGCTTCACCTTTTGCCTTTCTTCTTAAATACAATAATTTTTGAACGTCTGGCATTCTTAATTTGCTAATGTATACAGCACTGAACATATCTCTAAATGAAGGCCACTCTTCATAGGAACCATGAAAGTCGGGTGCATCGCACGGTGGGACGCTGATACCCATATCTGGCGCTTCATACGTTATGTTCATGGGATAGTAACTAGATGGATCAATTACAGAGGAGTGAGCGGGTCCACTTCCTCTTTGAGCATTTTCGGCGGATGCCTTAGAAATTTTAATAAAATCCATCATTTCAGCCTTAGTTTCCTGATATCTATCCCTACAAATTTCAAACTTTGATTTTGCATCTTCCTTGAACTTTATATTGACTACTCCATCATCCGCCAAATAAACGCCCTCATAGGCTCGGCGAAGTGATTGCCAATCTTCTTCTAGCGTTTGCAGTTTTGTCTCCAGAAGAGATTCGGTCAAGTCATCGCAACCAATACTTGAAAATTTACCGCAAACACTCATAAGATTGTCTGATTCGTGGTCGAATTTAGTGCAAATCTGTGAACCCATTTTTTAATTTATTAGTTTTTCCCTGAAATGGATATTCAAGCTAAGAATCTGAATTCTAAAAAAAAATATGAAAATAAATTTACTTTTGTTTCGTTTGAACAAACTAATTTCCGAATTATTTTTGAAAAAAAATGATTTGCTTTCAAATTTAATAAATTATTAATTATCTACTTTGGTCTCACCAAATAGATACAACAAATCCAACTATCCGGTTCGAAGGACCATAAACAATTTCCAAACCGAAAGTTGGATTTGTTGTATCTATTTGGTGAGACCAAAGTAGATAATTAATAATTTATTAAATTTATTACACGAAATGTAATAAATAAATACAGTTTTATATTGCTGGTTAATACTCAAAGAAATTGGAGTATACTTACTTCTTTTGGTGCGCTGAAGTAAAAAGAAACAAAACGAGAATTTGTTTAAATTATAAAATTCAAAATTATTTATTTTTGTTTCGTGTGGTTTTATTATTTTGTAGTTTTGTTTAAACGTTGATGTTTATGTTGTTCACTTTCACTGTTCTTGTATAAATGTTCGTTGTTCTTATATAGATGTTTGTTGGTTTTATGTAAATGTTGGTTTTATATAAATGTTTGTTTTATATAAATGTTTGTTTTCATATAAATGTTTTTTGTTTGTTTGTTTTCATATAAATGTTTTTTGTTTGTTTATTTTCATATAAATGTTTTTTGTTTGTTTATTTATTATTTTTAATAATTTGTTTTTCAAAATATGTATTTAGTTTTTAGGTGTTTTTTTGTATCTCGATAGTCGACGACTGGGACTCGTCGTTGCCGCGTAAACTCGGCTTAGGCCGTTTTAACACAGCCGCTGAATCATTGGCCGATGCGACTCAGTCGAGGTCGATCAAAGGGTTGTCACCCTCATCTGATGATCGATCCTCGACAAGTAGAAATACTAATTTTTTTAAAAATAGTAGTAGAAATACTAATTTTTTTAAAAATAGTAGTAGAAATACTACTTTTTTAAAATAGTAGTAGAAATACTACTTTTTTAAAAATAGTAATAGAAATACTACTTTTTTAAAAATAGTAGTAGAAATACTACTTTTTTAAAATAGTAGTAAAATACTACTTTTTTAAAATACAGTGGACTCGCGGTAACGTGAACGTGAACCCTCTAACGTACATTGACTACTCTGTAACGTGAACAAATTCAGAAAGCTCTATAACGTGAACAATTTTTTTCACTGCATTTGTTTTCTAAGCATGTAGACAACACTGAAATGCATACATTAAATTCGATTTTTAAAGTTTAAGGAATCCCCTTGTATTAAAAATGTGTTTGTGTCCTCTAAATTAATATTTTTTGTACGACAACGAATGAGTGATTTTACATGCTATGTAATTTTATTTCAAAGTATATTTTCTCGTTTTGTTTTGTAATGCATTTTAATCAATAATTTTTGTTTTATATTTTTATAATGATAATAATAATAAAAGAATTTCACGTTTAAGCGTGTAAATCACAGGTTTATATTATAAAATTTTATATTTTTTCCATGAAATTCGACAATCGCTAACGTGAACAATTTCACTAACATGAACTCCCTTGGTTTTAATTAGTTCACGTTACCGCGAGTGCACTGTAGTAAGTTAAGCCATTTTTAAATTTTTTTTTCAAATTTCGATCAAATTTTACCACGCATTTTTTAAACGGCAAAGTATTGTATGTACTACAGATATACCTTAATAACGTAATTAATATTTTATTGAAAATTTTATAAGAATAAAATTGATTTTAACCGTTTAGTGTACTCTTGAGTTATTAGATTAAAAAACATTAAAATTAGCACCATTCATATTGACTGAATTTTTCAAGATTTTAAAATTTGAGTGTCATTTTAACCCCAAGTGCCATTAAGGGTTAATTTCCATTTTTGTGCTGTTGTTATAAAAACTAGACTACATGTTATATTTTTCTTAAGTTTCATCTAAATTGCCCCAAAAATAAATAACATTTCGCTATCTTTTAATTAGAAATTCCAAATATTGAAAAATTTTACCTTTGACCTTCACGATTTAAGGTTTAACGTTCTCCAATTTTAGTAAAACTTTATTTAAAATTATCTTGACTATAATATTCTGGATAGGTTTTACTTAAAATTCATGACAGTAAAGAAATAGAGCTTGTTCGCCAAAAAATGGCCAAATATTTGTTTTTCTCGAAAATTACAAAATTTAAATCGCAGGCACGAAAAAACTATAAAAGATATTTTGATAATTTTTCCATATTTTTATTCCCGATTATATTCTCAATAAATCCCAATAAGATGATCCAAAAATTCTGAAATATGTTTAACAAAATTTGTAATAATTTGAAAATGGAGTTTTGAAACTGCCGTTAAAAAATTGTACTTTTTTGGTCATATCTGCCAATTTGGTTAACGATATCCTACGTAGACAAAAACTCATATACAAGTAAATATAGATATATTTTAAGTAAAAATTAGTTTTTATTTTAATATTTATCAAAATATGTTAATTTTGTTCTTACATTTCATGTTCTAGTAGCCAAAGACACGTTAATGGCCTGGGGAATTTTTAATAACTTTAACATTTTTTGAGCAATTTATGTTTTTTATGTTTCATTAGAACGACAATTACGTACACATTTCGAGTCTTTAAAACTAAATTGCAAAAGTATTTATTTAATGGCAACATTTTTACATAAACTAAAAAAAAAATACATTTTTGTAAATGCATCTCAAAATTTCAGAGGGCTTGCGGCACATCTTAACCCCAACCGATGTGTTTGGGTTAAGACGGTTTTCAGGATGTTTTTCAGAATATTTATTGAGCTTCTAAAACTAAAATTTGTATAACAATTTTGATAGGATTGCAAATATTTGTTTAGATAAGTTAATCTTTGGTGTTACAAAAAAAATTCAAGTCAATATCTTAGTTAGATTCAAAAATATGCCACTTTAAAACTCCGTCTTTCAAAAATATTGCACTTTTTCCTTCCTCCCATAACCTATCATCCTAGTTCCAACACAATGCTTTGCATGAGTAGGGGTCATTCCCTGAGAAGAACAAAATAACCATGTTAAACTCACCAGTAGGTTGGTGGGTAGCCAATGAAGGTTTTGTTGCTGCTGGGTAGTAATCAGAATAAGACAACAAATTTGTAGTCATGTGTTTTCTAATGCCAACACAACATTATTAGCTTTGTAGCTAAATTGCATGACGTTCTTAAAATCTTTAGTTAAACTTCCATAAGGCTAATGGGTACTAAGCCAAATCGTAATACTTATTATGATAACACCAATATAATTATTAAATTTACAAATTCTATTTTGTAGTAGACTTATTTTAAGTAAAAAAATTAACTCCCTACCTATTAATTACCCTTTATTTATCTGGTTAAAATTAAGTTTATTAAAAAGATTAGACGACAAAATAAAGAACTCGTAATTATATCGAATTTGCAATATTCCATGATACAACGAAATGTGTTGCATACAATTTAAAAAAAGGTTGACAGCTAAAGAAATTCATTAACATATTTCTTTAAAAAAAGGAAAAATACTCTGTAATTTACCTTGATAAAATTAAGATTATTTTGCCGTGAATAATACTACAAAAAAATAACTAAATACAAGTTAATTAAGCAAACGTGATTTTATATTTAATTTGGCAACGTTAAAATGCCCTACAACAAAAAAGGGAATAAATATTACATTAGGCAATTGTTTGAAAAATATTTAAATGTATACTAAATGTATAAAAACTAAAATATGCAAAAACTTGCTAATGAATTGTAATTATTCAATAACTTACTTTTCATTGACTACTACATACCATTTGCATTACTTAGAAGTAGTCGAATAATGACATGCATGTTTATGATCTTTAATATATCTATTTCTTTTCTAGTCATTTTATGGAGCATATTTTTACTGATATTGGCTTCTAAAAGACTTAACTATCAATGACTGCAAACATAACTTATAACTAGTGATATTAAAGTAATGACATATTTATAAGTGGTTGTGGTAAGTACTTGCATCCACTGATATCACCGTGTTAAAAAAATTAATTAAAATTCAATTGTGTAAGTAGTGAAGTTGAAGAATTTAGCATTTTAACTCATTACTAGGTAATGAAGGTTTTTAATGAGGACACAACAAAACTAAGTTGTCCCCCAAAACATAAAATATTGTTAGAGGAGTTATGCTTTCAGCTACAAAAACAGAATACATACTTCCTCTTTGTTAAAATGTATTCAGTACCGCAATTCTGTAACTTTTTATACTTTCCTACCGATGTCGTTAAGTAACGAAAAATATCGGTTGCTTTAACGAATTTAATATTCACTATTTGAAGTTAACGATTTCTCGTTATGGCTTAACTAGAACATTTTATTCGGAATATCTCTTAACGATAAATATTGTTAACTAACGAATTTTGATTACTTAACGACAAAATTTTGTCGTTAAAAAGTTACAGAATTGCGGTACAGAAGTTTGAAATTATTTCTAATTTGGTTTCAATATAAATAAATTGAAAGCAATACTACGTTATTGCTGCTTTGCTGAATTACTGTAAGCTACTACTTAATAGTAGCTGTAATATAGGCAGTATTGCTTTTATGTCTACTATTGCATCTATATATTGCACTGATTTTCAATCCGATTTCGGATTGCTTCAAGCAAACTTGTCTTCGCGACTCTCATATTACATAGCTATTTGTTTTATATAAAGGGTTTTCTAACAAAAGGTGTTATTTTGAATCACCCGGTAGCTGTCAATTTTTTTTTTCTTTGACATTTGACAAGTGGAAACTACACCATTACTAAAAATGGAACGATACACGCTTCAACAACACATCGAAATTATTAAATTTCACTACAAAAATTGTGAAAATCTTGCTGTCACAGTTCGCAAAACAAAAGCATTTTTGGGTCGTCGTGAAGCACCTTGTCGGACCGCAATACAGAAATTGGTGGAAAAATTCGAGCTGTTGGGACAAGTTAGTGATGTAAAGAATAAAACCCGTGCACGTCGCTCAAGAACAACTAAGAATATTGCTGCTGTAGACCAAAGCGTTGAAGAAAACCAAGGAATTGGGCATTCCACAAACTTCATTACACCGTATCTTATGGTCGGAGTTGGATGATATTGATCTGGACAACGTTTACTTTCAACAAGACGGTGCTACGTGCCACACAAGCTCTTTTATGGGAAAAGTTTCCGGATCTCTCGAAGAGGTGATCACAATTGGCCACCGAGATCTTTTGATTTAACAGCTTGCAACTTCTTCCTTTGAGGCCACGTGAAAGATAAGGTCAACGGCAATAGCCCAGCGTCAATTCAAGAACTTAATGATAGAATTCGTGAGGCTATCGAGGACAGCCACTTTGCGATTTGGTTATGGAAAATTTCATGAAAAGGATATGGTCCTGTAAGCGTGGTCGTGGTGGCCATTTGGCTGATGTTGTTTTTCATTATTAACGGCATACCTTCATCTTTTATATGAAATAAACATCCGATCATTTATCTCAAAAAATTCCATTTTTCTTTGAATACCAAAATAACACCTCTTGTTGGAATATCTTCAGTAACTTTTCGAAGAGCCTTTAAGTATCGTGTTGATTTTTCAAGAGCCATTCGATCAGATTCAGCTCACATGGATCCATCCGTATCGGACTTAACCAAGGGGCAAACAACAGGTCCATCAATTGACGATCTCAATGCCATCAATGATCCTTACTAAATCAACCAGATTATCTGATGAACAAGATTCTCTATAACTCTTACATTAACTCTTCCTAATTTTAGACAAAGCCGGACATTGACAGAATGGAGAAGACATCCTCTCTTCATCTTTATCATTATAACAACTTAAAAATTAGTCGTTGAATATGCTGTTCTCCATGATATAGTATCCAGGGGTACTAGTATCAGATGCCAGTAAATTTATTTGGTAGTGACGGACCTCACAATAGTACAGTTTTTTTAGATATTCTATTTGAAGCAAGCTCATACAGTTTTTATTGCAAATATACAAGAAGAACGCTAGGAAAGAGGTCAATTATCTCATCGCTGATTTTTACCAGTCCAAGCATTTTTCTAGAATATTTCGCTATTCCGTTCAGCGATACCCGGTATTCTTCGGTTGACTTATATATCGAAAAGATACCGAATACTCCATTAACGCGATTTTTCGGTAATTTTCACTTATAGACCCGTTTAATAGGGGCATCAGTGGCATATATTGGTAAATATAGATATATATATCCCCCAATATTTTATAATATTTAAACCAGTTAGGAATAATTTCCACTAATGAAACCGTAATAGGTAATAGGAACCATTTAAAAGATACATGCTTCTAATCTATATCAATAATGTCGACTCATGTGTAGGTTTCTCTATGGCCTTCTTACATGACAAGATTCTCCTGCTTGACAGTTGAGATATTATGAAAGCTTCGAAACCACTATGACTTACACATACTTAGTGCTTTCAGATAAGAATTCATTCGATCTTTCACAATCGATGACATTGAAAAGGAGAGGACATTACTCAATATGCTGTTAAACTCAAAATCTTGAAGCAGTAACTAAAAGTGTTGATGAACGCGTCATTATTAGCCAAAGATTGTAATTTAAGCAATAGCTGTCTAAATTGGAAGTTATATATACCCTTCTCACGAAGGTGAAGGGTATAAAAACAACAACGTTTAACGAAACACAAAAAAAAAACAAAATAAGCAAAGCAATGAAGCCAACACACATCCAAACATACGTTTTGTTGCTTTTTTGTCAAAGTATGCAATAAATTGTATTTTTTTATGAAATTTTCAAAGGTTGTCTCAGATTTTTGCTCATATCTCCGTTATTTATTGACGGATTTTGCTGATTTTAAATAGGAAACTTCTCGAAAGCATGTCTGACTGAATTATTGAAGATTTGGATCACGAAGATATCTGGGGTGTTCAGAAAATTGATTTCAACAGATAGACAGATAGACGGACATGGCTTAATCGACTCCGCTATATATAAGGATCCAGAATATATATACTTTATAGGGTCGGTAAATTATATTGTGGAAATTACAAATGACAAACTTCATTTGTCACCTTCACGAAGGTGAAGGGTATAAAAACGGAATTACTTACATACTGATCTTAAGTGAAGCTATTGCATACCGATCTTAAGCAATGCAGATAGTAACAAATACTCATTACTAGGTAATAAGCGAGTTAATTAGTTAACCAAAAAGTATTACAAAAACTCTCTGTCCCGAAGGTACAATTGTATGGGGGCTAGTTGAAATCATGGACTGACTAGCTACCTCCTAACGTTTGGGACCTATAGTGTTTTCAACAGACAGAGAAACGGACGGACATAGCTACATCGTCTTAAAATCTTATGAAGTTCTGCGACAAATATTTTGAAGTGTTACAAACAGAACGACAAATATATATATCATTTTTTATGATGGGTATAAAAATAATCTTTTAATAGTTTCTAATAAATAGAATAGATTAAATAACTAACTTAATATATAATGGCTTTAACTAATAACTTAAATTGAGAATATTATTAACGCCAGCCAAGTTTCTCCTGTTTTCATTATTGTTAACTGAGTATTTCGCCAAAGCTACTTACAAATCTGAGCAACTGGCTACTTCTTACACTACTAAGGTATAGAAAAGTAACTAGAAAAAATATTACATTTGTTTATTTGTCAATGAAACTACCGCATACATTACTGTACACAAAACGAGTGGACATTGTGGGAGAAAGTAGCATTAAAGCCAGTGCAAAGCTGTCAATCACTACTTTCAACTGCAGCGTTTTCAAAGCAATGTTAATAGAAAAATCAAAACAAAATTGTAAAACCTTACCCGTCATCTAATAATCCAAAACTTAATTTACTGAAATGGTTGTTATTTTTGACTCAGGAATAGTAAATGATTCGTTTTTTCTTGCCGCATTTAAATCCCGCTGTTAATTAATTTTATGTAATTTTCAGTGTGATTTTTGGGTGTTGAAGCTTTCGTTGGATTTCCTTGGTGTTGGTTTGTTGGATTGCCACAGGAATAGTAATAACACCTCACCTCACATACCCTTGAAAGTAATTCAGTTAAAATGGACACATTCAACTAAATAAATTTTACATTAAAAAAAAAAAAATGAAATGAGCAGCACACAGATTTAGTCACAACACCTTTACAATAACATGACGATGATGATGATGATGAGGAAGGACGTAGACAAAACATACCAATGTGGATGAAACACAGCACGGCATCGTACCGCAGCAAAATTAAATAAACTTATCCAGATACTCGGAAGATAACAATGTAAATATGTTTGTACACTCTCTCGTTCATTGTATGTACATGGAGTTAAAATTAAATCATTTACATTTTTCTTATTTAATTAAAATGTCATTTTCTTCTTTTTAATTGTACTTTTTGTTCTTTTGCAATCAAAGGGAAAATTATTCTCTTTTTTTCATTTCAGTTATTGTTCTGATGGTCGAAAATAAAAAAAAATAAAAAAAACGAATTGAAAAAGTTTAACAAAAGAGAAAGTAACTTTGGAATAAGCGCTGTTGGCAGATTTGAAGAATTAAAGTAGAGGCGATTGAAGATTTAATGTTTTTTCCCTTAATTTTACAATTTACAATACATATATGTATTCTATATGTATTCCACTTTACATAAACATTTAATATAAAATAAATGTTCACTTCTACAAATTTGTCACAGCAAAGAATGTTGAAAGATTTTTACACCAACCCATAAAATCAACCATTCTAATTTGTAAACTTTTCTCCCTCAGTGTACATTATAAATTATATGTTAAATATGTATGCATAAGTACATATTTACGTATGTATGTTTGAATAAATAAATTTCTGCCTGAGGAAGATTAACTTCACAATATGCGTTTGACGCTAAAAGGACATCAAAAGAATAATTTTCCTTTGCATGCTTCAACAATCAAAATTATATCAAGAATACAACAATATTTTTCTATCTCCCTTTTTGAATGATTCAGTTCAAAGATAAAATATTTTATAAAAAAAAAATACTGCAACCCTTCAGTGCAAAATATTAAATAGTTATGGGCACTGCATACATTAGGAGAAATTAAGAAAAATATTATATATGTAGACAAGAAGTCAGTTAGTGTTCCTAAAAAACCGAATTATTTAAAAACCGATTAATATAAATTACATAAAATCGATTTTTAGTCAGAAATATGAGTGATCACAGATCAAGCTTCTTTTCTTAATATAACGCTTATTTACAAAGTTATTAATGATTTTAGATATTTTGAATTTTTTATTAGAAAATATCGATTTTTGTTTACAAACAAGAGTGATCACAGATCGAGCTTCTTTTCCTTATTAACCGCTTATTTACAAAGTTATTAACGATTTAAGATATTTTAAGTTGAGAGATCACAGATCGAGCTTCTTTTCCTAATTAAACGCTTATTTACAAAGTTATTAACTATTTAAGAAACAGAAATTGTTGTTCAGAAATATAAGTGATCACAGATCGAGCTCCTTTTCCTTAATAAACGCTTATTTACAAAGTTATTAACGATTTAAGATATTTTGAGTTTTTCATATAAAATAACGATTTTTGGTTATGAGTGATAACAGATCAAACTTCTTTTCCTTATTAAACGCTTATTTACAAAGTTATTAACGATTTAAGATATTTTGAGTTTTTCATATGAAATATCGATTTTTGGTTAGAAATATGAGAGATCACAGATCGAGCTTCTTTTCCTTATCGCCTATTTACAAAGCTATTAACGAATTAAGATATTTTGAGTTGAGTGATCACAGATCGAGCTTCTTTTCCTTATTAAACTCTCATTTACCAAGTTATTAACGAATTAATATATTTTGAGTTTTTCATAGAAAATATCGATTTTTGGTTAGAAATATGAGTGTCACAGATCGAGCTTCTTTTCCTTATTAAACGCTCATTTACAAAGTTATTAACGATTTAAGATATTTTGAGTTGAGTGATCACAGATCGAGCTTCTTTTCCTTATTTAACGCTGATTTACAAAGTTATTAACGAATTAATATATTTTGTGTTGAGTGATAACAGATCGAGCTTCTTATCCTCATTAAACGCTCATTTACAAAGTTATTAACGTATTAATATATTTTGAGTTTTTCATAGAAAATATCGATTTTTGGTTAGAAATATGAGTGATCACAGATCGAGCTTAGCTTCCTTATTAAAAACTTATTTACAGAGTTATTAACGATTTAAAATATTTTGAGTTTTCATAGAAAATATCGAATTTTGGTTAGAAATATGAGTGATCACAAATCGAGCTTATTTTCCTTATTAAATGCTTATTTAAAAAGTTATTAACGATTTAAGATATTTTGAGTTTTCATAGAAAATATCGATTTTTGGTTAGAAATATGAGTGATCACAGATCGAGCTTATTTTCCTTAATAAACGCTTGTTTACAGAGTAATTAACGAATTAAGATATTTTGAGTTGAGTGATCACAGATCGAGCTTCTTTTCTTTATTAATCGCTTATTTACAAAGTTATAAACGATTTAAGATATTTTGAGTTTTTCATAAAAAATATAGATTTTTGGTTAGAAATATGAGTGATCACAGATCGAGCTTCTTATCCTTATTAAACGCTCATTTACAAAGTTATTAACGAATTAATATATTTTGAGTTTTTCATAGAAAATATCGATTTTTGGTTAGAAATATGAGTGATCACAGATCGAGCTTCTTTTCCTTCTTAAACGCTTATTTACAGAGTTATTAACGATTTAAGATTTTTGATACAACCTAACTACGTACAATGCGCTATGTGTCAAGGGATCTAGCATCATAAAACTTTTTGCAGAGACCCCTGTTGCTAAAATAACCCCCCTCCCACCCAACCAACTCACCAAACATTTTCCAAAAAAATTTCAATCTATATTCTCATAGCACTTTCCACAAATATCACTTTAAAAAAGTTGCCATTAACCCCCCCCCCCCTCATTTTTCTTATTACCCCGCCACCAACTCATAAACAATTTTCAAAAAAAAAAATCAATTTACATTCTCATAGCACTTTCTACAGATAGCATTTCTTCGTTTGTTTAACGTGTTCTTGGAACTCCGCTATAAGTAAATTTTGGGTAAGGAATTGTATATGTCTTTGGCATTCGCTATTTTTATAAAACTTGCTAATTTAAGCTCTCATGTTTCGGTACAAGTAGTTACAAAAAATGTTTATATGTTTCTAGAAAAAAGATAATTATTTGCTTCGGTGCAATTAGTTGCATAAAATTTTAGTATGGTATGAACCCTGACATTTCCACAAATAACTTTATATGTATCATTCCTCGGACAAATGCAGGCAACGTAAGATCTATACTACAGAAGACAAACAATTTTTTCGCAACTTCACAAAAAACATGACTAATAAAAACA
The DNA here is from genome assembly GCA_942486065.2 of Calliphora vomitoria. NCBI lineage: Eukaryota > Metazoa > Arthropoda > Insecta > Diptera > Calliphoridae > Calliphora > Calliphora vomitoria. The sequence goes on along the minus strand of OW818031.2, from coordinate 13,515,397 downwards.
CGATATTTTACACATAATATAAACACTTAGTAAAATATTTTAAGTTTTTTTATACACACCTCCGGTATTGTAATCCATTATGGTAAAGTCTAATTTTAAAAAAAAAAATGGCTTTTTCCTTAATGAAATTGTTTTACTTTTTTCAGCTTGAAAACTTTATTTAAAAAATGTAAACTTTCACAGCTTTTTATGTATAAACTGAGTGGCCAATTGGCATACATTTTTGGCATTTATGTCATCGAAGTGTTAGGAATTGAACCGTAAACCTTTTTTGGAAATGGCCACATAGTGCAATGATATGAAAATAACACATGCAAAATATTGAGAATCTCTCAATTATAGTTCATTTGAAATTCGAAAATAACTAACTAACTAACTCTGTATCAGAGATGTATATGAGTTGATTCGTTTTTTTTCTATATGAATGAAATCACTGCATTTGTTGTATTTTCAATAATATACATGTGATAATTATATTGCTTACAGGGCTTACGGTCTCACAATTGATTGCCATTTTCTCAATAGTTTTTTAAATGCCGTTAGCAATAACAACTCAAAAATTATTACTGTGTTTTGATTTGCATGCAAAGTATTCAAATGATTTACAAAAGCTCGATGATAATTTGAATGCATAGTACAAAATCAGTGCATTAATTTGTTTTAAATAATTTTTCGCGCGTGTTTCAAGAACTAAATTTCATCTTATTTTGATACAATAAACTCCAAAATAATAAAAACAAGTAAGAGTGATATATTCGGCTATGCCGAATCTTATATACCCTTCACCTTTGTTGTGGATGCATTACTTGCCCATTTTCAGCGTATATCATCCTAAATATATCAAGAAAACTTTTAAAAATTTTACATTTAATTGCTATTGCTATATTGTAGAAGTTACAAACGAAACAACAATTTTATATATACCCTTCTCAAAAACAACAACGCCAAACGAAACGAAACACAAAAAAAAAAAATACGCAAAGCTGTGAAACCAACTCACATCCAAACATACATATGTATGTACGTTTTGTTGCTTTTTTGTCAAACACCAAAAACAAAAACAAAATAATGAAGCCAACAAACATCCAAACATATGCACGTTTTGTTGCTTTTTTGCGAAACACAAAAAAAAAAACAAAATACACAAAGCATGAAGCCAACACACAATGAATCCAACACACATACATTTTGTTGTTTTTTTGTCAAAGCATGCAATAAATTGTCTTTTTTTGATGAAATTTTCAGAGGTTGTCTCGGATTTTTGCTCATATCTCCGTTATTTATGGACGGATTTTGCTGATTTTAAATAGGAAAATTCTCGAAAGCATGTCTGACAGAATTATTGAAGATTTGGATCCTGAAGATATATGGGGTCTTCAGAAAATTGATTTCAACAGACAGACAGACGGACAGACAGACGGACATGGCTTAATCGACTCCACTATCTATAAGGATCCAGAATATATATACTTTATAGGGTCGAAAAATTATATTGTGGAAATTACAAACGGAATGACAAATTTATATATACCCTTCTCACGAAGGTGAAGGGTATAAAAATTAAAATTGGGGGTTTCCGTATTAAGAAAATATAAATATGCAAGAAAAATCCTTCTAAATAACTCATATCAAGCTTTACTTTAACTACGATAATTCTGCAATTGTACATAACTATTTACTTTATATGGGAGGGGTCATTCCTACTAAGGCGATCCCGCCCAATTGCAGCCAAACGTTCTACAAATTTAAGTGAGGCAGACAAAGCTTAGTGACTCTCGAAATTTCAATATTCTTTGTAATGGCGGTCCCATGCCCATTGTTCGGTTCAAGCTATTTTTTAGTTATACTTGATACACTGATCAGGAATAAATTTTTAGCTAACCTTCGTATAATGATAATAAATTGATTGATACAAAAATTAAATACTTTTAGAACTATAGTCTCCAGACATTCGAAATTAATTATTTACTTTGTATAGGATGTGCCACTCCAAATACTCCAATCCCGAAAAATCTTAGCGAAACAATGCAGAATGATAAAAAAGCCATTTAGACAAAGTTTGAAAATTCTTGCAATTATAGTTCACAAAATATTTTTAGAAATAACTACTTACTTTGTATAGTAGGTGACTCACCACCTGTTCCGATCCATCGCAATTTTGGTTACACTTCATGCAGTGAAAAGAAAGATGATTCGTATAAAGTTTGTAGACCGTCACAATTATAGTTCTGCAAATATTGTAAAATACATAACTATTTATTTACACTTGCATAAATTGCACTCAAGTGGCTTATAATTATTAAGTCTTTCCTGTCATATTTGTTTTCTTTAACAACTCTCACTTAAAACAGAGAAAAATGAATGTAATTTAATTGTTTCTCTTATTTATTTACAACAAGAAATTGGACAAACATACATTGCTTTGTTTACTTTTTAGCTTGAAGGTCATATGTACACGTTTTTTGCATATGTCTAAGTAACATCTTTAAACGCTCATAACTCCTAAAAAACTGAACCGATTTCAATAATATCGATTTTTGGTTAGAAATATGAGTGATAACAGATCGAGCTTCTTTTCCTTATTAAACGCTTATTTACAAAATTATTAACGATTTAAGATATTTTGAGTTTTTCATAGAAAATATCGATTTTTTTGTTTGAAATATGAGTGAACACAGATCGAGCTTATTTTCCTTATTAAACGCTTATTTACAAAGTTATTAACGATTTAAGATATTTTGACTTTTTCATAGAAAATTTTTGGTTAGAAATATGAGTGATCACAGATCGAGCTTATCTTCCTTACTAAACGCTTATTTACAAAGTTATTGAAGATTTAAGATATTTTGAGTTTATCATAGAAAATATCGATTTTTGGTTAGAAATATGAGTGATCATAGATCGAGCTTATTTTCTTTATTAAACGCTTTTTTACAAAGTTATTAACGATTTAAGATATTTTGAGTTGAGTGATAACAGATCGAGCTTATTTTCCCTATTAAACGCTTATTTACAAAGTTATTAACGATTTTATATATTTTGAGTTTTTCATAGAAAATGTTTGGTTAGAAATATGAGTGATCACAGATCGAGCTTTTTTTACTTATTAAACGCTTATTAACAAAGTTATTAACGATTTAAGATATTTTGAGTTTTTCATAGAAAATATCGATTTTTGGTTAGAAATATGAGTGATCATAGATCGAGCTTATATTCTTTATTAAACGCTTTTTTACAAAGTTATTAACGATTTAAGATATTTTGAGTTGAGTGATCACTAGGGTATTCAATCGATTAACCGTTAATCGGTTAACCGATTAATTTTTGTTGGTTAACTGTTCGAATAATTTAAAATTGCCGATTTTCAAAAAACAAATAAACCGATTAATTTGTGTCGATTAACCGATTAACCGAAATTTATATTTTTTTTTGCACTTTATATAGAAATATAATTTTAGCACACACATTTCATTTCTTAACTCACACAGATCATATCTGTAATAATATGAAACAAATGACAGTTCTCAAAAAAGTAATATCGAACCTTTGAAAAGTGGTTTTCAGAGTGAAAGAAAAAATACAATTTTCAATAGTTAACAAATGTGATATATATTTGTCCCTCTTTTTAAATCACAACCATTTTGACATTTTCTTTTGATGGTTTTCTATTGCCATATTACTGGAACTGTGTAATTTGTGGTTTTCTAGAAGTATAGCACAAAAATTGAAAGTAAGGAATTTGTAAATTAAGGACGACATGATTATAGATGAATCTAAAGACATAACTGAAACGAGTCTTTTATCAGAAACTATTAAAAGTATTCCCAATCTGAAAAACTCCAAAACTGCATAGTGGATAATATAAGGTGTATGCATCTCAGAATTGATTTTGGCAAATTTTTGAAATTAAACATAAAACAAATTGTATCGTAAAGCTAAGATGTCAAGCAATAATTATTTGCAGAAATTATAGTTATTATGTCAACAGAAGTATTCGAAAATGGCGACAGAACACACTACTTTCTACTTTAAAGATATGGGGAGTTAAAATTATACCATACTCAAGGGCGTAGTTTTAACATATATAATTATTTGTTTTAGGATTGTTTTACCTTGTTGGAAAGGGTATCTTGTCCAGATTCTATTTTCGTTATGAATTTTGTATATATTATTAGCAGATTTGAAATTTATTCGTTTAAAATATATAATGTTTTTGGCTTACCTACGCAACTTTGACTAGGATTTTAACTGTTGGCCTACGTTTTAACGTAGGATAAAAGTTTAACTTATTATATAAAAGATATATCAAAACTAGCTGCCTTTTCGTGCCTATAAACAAAAAACTATAAAAAAAAAATATTGGACTGTTTTTAATTTATTCGCACTTTTTTCGAAAAAGTTTAATAACTTTAGCAAATATAAACCGATTTTAACAAGTAATGTCTCGTTTTTTCGCTATAAACTTGTCTTTAAAACAATGTGCACAAAAAGTATGTTTTCATAGAGAAAAATTAAAATAGCTATTGTTGAATTTGAAAAATTACAAAAAAATAAAGAAAATGCTAAACTTTTTATAAAAACTTAAATAATTTCTTGAAATATACATTTTTACATTTTATGAAAGATTAATTCCTTGCCTCTCCATAATTGTTTAAAATTTTTAAATCGCTCTAAAAATGTGTGAATTAGAGGTACTAAAGTACTACGGTCTACCCTAAAACAGTTTTAAAAAAAAAAAAACTCAAAATGTTGAGGGTGTTTCAATATCTTTGAAAACGGTTTTTAACATTAAACTTCGAAAGCTTTTTTTTAAAGTATCATACATTTGCTACCAATGGAGTTTTATTTTAACTCTACTGTAGCTGAACATGTTTTTCAAACAATGCAACCTTTGGGCTTTGCAAATATTGGGTCTTCAAAGTCTACGGGCCGAAGGTTGTATTTTTCCAAAAAAAAAAAAAAAAAACTAAGCTAAGCTAAACGGCTGTTAAAGTTCTTAATACTATTAAAACTAATGAAAAAAGTACATAAAAACACCTCTTTTTCTTGTCTTAACATATCACTTTCATACAAAAACTAAAAAAAAATCCAAAATGTATTTTTAACCGTTCATTACTTTTTTTATTATGATTCGATTTTTAAGATTAAAAAAGCAAATTAAAGCTTAAAGTCCCACCTCTTCAACAAAAAAATCTTACAAAAACCCTCATCCATTCAATAGTTACAGATTTTTGATCCGAAAATTACCAAAATTTTCCACTGTGCAATGGTATAATTAAGAATTTTATATGAGAAATTGGATATTCTTTACTTTTGATTTCTCAAGTTTTATTAAATCTAGTGAAAAAATCGTTTAAAAGGAAAAGATTTCAATTATATTCTTTTTCAAGAGCTTATTTCAGAAGATCTCAATAAAATCCTAAAGAAACTCACATGTGTATAAAAAAGGATCACAGATACCATATTTTTTTTGCTATTACTTTCTTTGTTGCATTGTTATGAGATCTTTGTTTTTTTTATTTATAAAATGCTTAAATAAGTATACAAAATTTGTGGTTCCATTTTCAATTTAAAATTAAAATAAAAATTATTCGTTTAATCGAATAATTTAAAATTAACCGATTATTAACCGATTAAATGTAAACCGCGATTAATTATTTGCTCGATTAATCGGTTAATCCAGAAACCCGATTAATTGAATACCCTAGTGCTCACAGATCCAGCTTATTTTGCTTATTAAGCGCTCATTTACAAAGTTATTAACGATTTAAGATATTTTAAGTTGAGTGATCACAGATCGAGCTTATTTTCCTTATAAATCGCTTATTTACAAAGTTATTAACGATTTAAGATATTTTGAGTTGAGTGATAACAGTCGAACTTATTTTTCTTATTAAACGCTTATTTACAAAGTTATTAACGATTTAAGATATTTTGAGTTTTTCAAAGAAAATATCGATTTTTGGTTAGAAATATGAGTGATCACAGATCGAGCTTCATTTCCTTATTAAACGCTCATTTACAATTAACGATTTAAGATGTTTTGAGTTGAGTGATCACAAATCGACCTTCTTTTCCTTATTAAACGCTTATTTACAAACTTATTAACGATTTAAGCTATTTTGAGTTTTTCATAGAAAATATCGAGTTTTGGTTAGAAATATGAGTGACCGCAGATCAAGCTTCTTATCCTTATTAAACGCTCATTTACAATTAACGATTTAAGATGTTTTGAGTTGAGTGATCACAAATCGACCTTCTTTTCCTTATTAAACGCTTATTTACAAAGTTATTAACGATTTAAGCTATTTTGAGTTTTTCATAGAAAATATCGAGTTTTGGTTAGAAATATGAGTGATCACAGATCGACCTTCTTTTCCTTATTAAACGCGTATCTACAAAGTTATTAACGATTTAATTTATATTGAGTTGAGTGATCACAGATCGAGCTTCTTGTCCTCATTAAACGCTCATTTACAAAGTTATTAACGAATTAAGATATTTTGAGTTGAGTGATCACAGATCGAGCTTCTTTTCCTTATTAAACGCTCATTTACAAAGTTATTAACGAATTAATATTTTAAGTTTTTCATAGAAAATATCGATTTTTGGTTAGAAATATGAGTGATCACAGATCGATCTTCTTATCCTCATTAAAAGCTCATTTACAAAGTTATTAACGAATTAAGATATTTTGAGTTGAGTGATCACAGATCGAGCTTCTTGTCCTCATTAAACGCTCATTTACAAAGTTATTAACGAATTAAGATATTTTGAGTTGAGTGATCACAGATCGAGCTTCTTTTCCTTATTAAACGCTCATTTACAAAGTTATTAACTAATTAATATATTTTAAGTTTTTCATACAAAATATAGATTTTTGGTTAGAAATATGAGTGATCACAGATCGAGCTTCTTTTCCTTATTAAACGCTCATTTACAAAGCTATTAACGAATTAATATATTTTAAGTTTTTCATAGAACATATCGATTTTTGGTTAGAAATATTAGTGATCACAGATCGAGCTTCCTTTCCTTATTAGTGCTTATTTACAAAGTTATTAACGAATTAATATATTTTGAGTTGAGTGATCACAGATCGAGCTTCTTATCCTCATTAAAAGCTCATTTACAAAGTTATTAACGAATTAAGATATTTTGAGTTGAGTGATCACAGATCGAGCTTCTTATCCTTATTAAACGCTTATTTACAAAGTTATTATCGATTTAAGATATTTTGAGTTTTTCATAGAAAATATCGATTTTTGGTTAGAAATATGAGTGATCACAGATCGAGATTCTTTTCCTTATTAAACGCTTATTTACAGAGTTATTAACGATTTAAGATATTTTGAGTTTTTCATAGAAAATATCGATTTTTGGTTAGAAATATGAGTGATCACAGATCGAGATTCTTTTCCTTATTAAACGCTCATTTACAAAATTATTAACGAATTAATATATTATTAATAAATTTGATTTGAGTGATCACATATCGAGCTTCTTATCCTCATTAAAAGCTCATTTACAGAGTTATTAATGAATTAAGATATTTCGAGTTGAGTGATCACAGATCGAGCTTCTTTTCCTTATTAAACGCTCATTTACAAAGTTATTAACGATTTAAGATATTTTGAGTTTTTCATAGAAAATATCGATTTTTGGTTTGAAATATGAGTGATCACAGATCGAGCTTCTTTTCCTTATTAAACGCTCATTTACAAAGTTATTAACGAATTAATATTTTAAGTTTTTCATAGAAAATATCGATTTTTGGTTAGAAATATGAGTGATCACAGATCGATCTTCTTATCCTCATTAAAAGCTCATTTACAAAGTTATTAACGAATTAAGATATTTTGAGTTGAGTGATCACAGATCGAGCTTCTTGTCCTCATTAAACGCTCATTTACAAAGTTATTAACGAATTAAGATATTTTGAGTTGAGTGATCACAGATCGAGCTTCTTTTCCTTATTAAACGCTCATTTACAAAGTTATTAACGAATTAATATATTTTAAGTTTTTCATAGAACATATCGATTTTTGGTTAGAAATATTAGTGATCACAGATCGAGCTTCCTTTCCTTATTAGTGCTTATTTACAAAGTTATTAACGAATTAATATATTTTGAGTTGAGTGATCACAGATCGAGCTTCTTATCCTCATTAAACGCTCATTTACAAAGTTATTAACGACTTAAGATATTTTGAGTTGAGTTATCACAGATCGAGCTTCTTATCCTCATTAAAAGCTCATTTACAAAGTTATTAACGAATTAAGATATTTTGAGTTGAGTGATCACAGATCGAGCTTCTTTTCCTTATTAAACGCTTATTAACAAAGTTATTAACGATTTAAGATGTTTTGAGTTTTTCATAGAAAATATCGATTTTTGGTTAGAAATATGAGTGATCACAGATCGAGCTTATTTTCCTTATTAAACGCTCATTTACAAAGTTATTAACGAATTAAGATATTTTGAGTTGAGTGATCACAGATCGAGCTTCTTTTCCTTATGAAACGCTCATTTACAAAGTTATTAACGAATTAATATATTTTAAGTTTTTCATAGAACATATCGATTTTTGGTTAGAAATATTAGTGATCACAGATCGAGCTTCCTTTCCTTATTAGTGCTTATTTACAAAGTTATTAACGAATTAATATATTTTGAGTTGAGTGATCACAGATCGAGCTTCTTATCCTCATTAAAAGCTCATTTACAAAGTTATTAACGAATTAAGATATTTTGAGTTGAGTGATCACAGATCGAGCTTCTTGTCCTCATTAAACGCTCATTTACACAGTTATTAACGAATTAAGATATTTTGAGTTGAGTGATCACAGATCGAGCTTCTTTTCCTTATTAAACGCTCATTTACAAAGTTATTAACGAATTAATATTTTAAGTTTTTCATAGAAAATATCGATTTTTGGTTAGAAATATGAGTGATCACAGATCGATCTTCTTATCCTCATTAAAAGCTCATTTACAAAGTTATTAACGACTTAAGATATCTTGAGTTAAGTGATCACAGATCGAGCTTATTTTCCTTATTAAACGCTCATTTACAAAGTTATTAACGAATTAAAATATCTTGAGTTGAGTGATCACAGATCGAGCTTCTTATCCTTATTAAACGCTTATTTACAAAGTTATTAACGATTTAAGATATTTTAAGTTTTTCATAGAAGATATCGATTTTTGGTTAGAAATATGAGTGATTACAGATCGAGCTTATTTTCCTAATTAAACGCTTATTTACAAAGTTATTAACGATTTAAGATATTTTGAGTTTTCATAGAAGATATCGAATTTTGGTTAGAAATATGAGTGATCACAGATCGAGCTTATTTTCCTTATTAAACGCTTATTTACAAAGTTATTAACGAATTAAAATATCTTGAGTTGAGTGATCACAGATCGAGCTTCTTTTCCTTATTAAACGCTCATTTACAAAGTTATTAACGAATTAATATATTTTGTGTTGAGTGATAACAGATCTTATCCTCATTAAACGCTCATTTACAAAGTTATTAACGTATTAATATATTTTGAGTTTTTCATAGAAGATATCGATTTTTGGTTAGAAATATGAGTGATCACAGATCGACCTTCTTTTCCTTATTAAACGCTCATTTACAAAGTTATTAACGAATTAATATATTTTGAGTTGAGTGATCACAGATCGAGCTTCTTTTTCTTATTAAACGCTCATTAACAAAGTTATTAACGAATTAAGATATTTTGAGTTGAGTGATCACTTATCGAGCTTATTTTCCTTATTAAACGCTTATTTACAAAGTTATTAACGAATTAATATATTTTGAGTTGAGTGAACACAGATCGTGCTTCTTTTCCTTATTAAACGCTCATTTACAGAGTTATTAACGATTTAAGATATTTTGAGTTTTCATAGAAAATATCGATTTTTGGTTAGAAATATGAGTGATCACAGATCGAGCTTATTTTTCTTATTAAACGCTTATTTACAAAGTTATTAACGATTTAAGATATTTTGAGTTTTCATAGAAAATATCGATTTTTGGTTAGAAATATGAGTGATCACAGATCGAGCTTATTTTCCTTATTAAACGCTTATTTACAAAGTTATTAACGAATTAAGATATTTTGAGTTTTTCAGAGAAAATATCGATTTTTGGTTAGAAATATGAGTGATCACAGATCGAGCTTATTTTCCTTATTAAACGCTCATTTAAAAAGTTATTAACGATTTAAGATATTTTGAGTTGAGTGATTACAGATCGAGCTTCTTTTCCTTATTAAACGCTTATTTACAAAGTTATTAACGATTTAAGATTTTTGAGTAGAGTGATCACAGATCGAGCTTATTTTTCTTATTAAACGCTTATTTACAGAGTTATTAACGATTTAAGATATTTTGATTTGAGTGATCACAGATCGAGCTTATTTTCCTTATTAAACGCTCATTTAAAAAGTTATTAACGATTTAAGATATTTTGAGTTTTTCATAGAAAATATCGATTTTTGGTTAGAAATATGAGTGATCACAGATCGAGCTTCTTTTCCTTATTAAACGCTCATTTACAAAGTTATTAACAAATAAATATATTTTGAGTTGAGTGATCACAGATCGAGATTCTTTTCCTTAGTAAACGCTCATTTACAAACTTATTAACGAATTAAGATATTTTGAGTTTTCATAGAAAATATCGAATTTTGGTTAGAAATATGAGTGATCACAGATCGAGCTTATTTTCCTTATTAAACGCTTATTTACAAAGTTATTAACGATTTAAGATATTTTGAGTTTTCATAGAAAATATCGAATTTTGGTTAGAAATATGAGTGATCACAGATCGAGCTTATTTTCCTTATTAAACGCTTATTTACAAAGTTATTAACGATTTAAGATATTTTGAGTTTTTCATAGAGAATATAGATTTTTGGTTAGAAATATGAGTGATCACAGATCGAGCTTCTTTTCCTTATTAAACGCTCATTTACAAAGTTATTAACGAATTAATATTTTAAGTTTTTCATAGAAAATATCGATTTTTGGTTAGAAATATGAGTGATCACAGATCGAGCTTATTTTCCTTATTAAACGCTCATTTACAAAGTTATTAACGTATTAATATATTTTGAGTTTTTCATAGAAAATATCGAATTTTGGTTAGAAATATGAGTGATCACAGATCGAGCTTATTTTCCTTATTAAACGCTTATTTACAAAGTTATTAACGATTTAAGATACTTTGAGTTGAGTGATCACAGATCGAGCTTATTTTCCTTATTACTCGCTCATTTACAAACTTATTAACGAATTAAGATATTTTGAGTTGAGTGATCACAGATCGAGCTTATTTTCCTTATTAAACGCTCATTTACAAAGTTATTAACGATTTAAGATATTTTGAGTTGAGTGATCACAGATCGAGCTTCTTATCCTTATTAAACGCTTATTTACAAAGTTATTATCGATTTAAGATATTTTGAGTTGAGTGATCACAGATCGAGCTTCTTATCCTTATTAAACGCTTATTTACAAAGTTATTAACGAATTAAGATATTTTGAGTTGAGTGATCACAGATCGAGCTTCTTATCCTTATTAAACGCTTATTTACAAAGTTATTATCGATTTAAGATATTTTGAGTTTTTCATAGAAAATATCGATTTTTGGTTAGAAATATGAGTGATCACAGATCGAGCTTCTTATCCTTATTAAACGCTCATTTACAAAGTTATTAACGAATTAAGATATTTTGAGTTGAGTGATCACAGATCGAGCTTCTTATCCTTATTAAACGCTTATTTACAAAGTTATTATCGATTTAAGATATTTTGAGTTTTTCATAGAAAATATCGATTTTTGGTTAGAAATATGAGCGATCACAGATCGAGCTTATTTTCCTTATTAAACGCTTATTTACAAAGTTATTAACGATTTAAGATATTTTGAGTTTTCATAGAAAATATCGAATTTTGGTTAGAAATATGAGTGATCACAGATCGAGCTTATTTTTCTTATTAAACGCTTATTTACAAAGTTATTAACGATTTAAGATATTTTGAGTTTTTCATAGAAAATATCGATTTTTGGTTAGAAATATGAGTGATCACAGATCGAGCTTATTTTTCTTATTAAACGCTTATTTACAAAGTTATTAACGATTTAAGATATTTTGAGTTTTTCATAGAAAATATCGATTTTTGGTTAGAAATATGAGTGATCACAGATCGAGCTTATTTTCCTTATTAAACGCTTATTTACAAAGTTATTAACGAATTAAGATATTTTGAGTTGAGTGATCACAGATCGAGCTTTTTTCCTTATTAAATGCTCATTTACAAAGTTATTAACGAATTAATATATCTTGAGTTGAGTGATCACAGATCGACCTTCTTATCCTTATTAAACGCTCATTTACAAAGTTATTAACGAATTAAGATATTTTGAGTTGAGTGATCACAGATCGAGCTTCTTTTCCTTATTTAACGCTTATTTACAAAGTTATTAACGATTTAAGATATTTTGAGTTTTCATAGAAAATATCGAATTTTGGTTAGAAATATGAGTGATCACAGATCGAGCTTATTTTCCTTATTAAACGCTTATTTACAGAATTATTAACTATTTTAGATATTTTGAGTTTTTCATACAAAATATCGAATTTTGGTTAGAAATATGAGTGATCACAGATCGAGCTTCTTATCCTTATTAAACGCTCATTTACAAAGTTATTAACGATTTAAGATATTTTGAGTTTTTCATAGAAAATATCGATTTTTGGTTAGAAATATGAGTGATCACAGATCGAGCTTCTTTTCCTTATTAAACACTCATTTACAAAGTTATTAACGAATTAAGATATCTTGAGTTGAGTGATCACAGATCGAGCTTCTTATCCTCATTAAACGCTCATTTACAAAATTATTAACGAATTAAGATATTTTGAGTTTTTCATAGAAAATATCGATTTTTGGTTAAAAATATGAATGATCACAGATCGAGGTTATTTTCCTTATTAAACGCTTATTTACAAAGTTATTAACGATTTAAGATATTTTGAGTTGGGTGATCACAGATCGAGCTTATTTTCCTTATTAAACGCTCATTTACAAAGTTATTAACGAATTAAGATATTTTGAGTTGAGTGATCACAGATCGAGCTTATTTTCCTTAATAAACGCTTATTTACAAAGTTATTAACGATTTAAGATATTTTGAGTTGAGTGATCAGAGATCGAGCTTCTTTTCCTTATTAAACGCTTATTTACAAAGTTATTAACGATTTAAGATATTTTGAGTTTTTCATAGAAAATATCGATTTTTGGTTAGAAATATGAGTGATCACAGATTGAGCTTATTTTTCCTATTAAACGCTCATTTACAAAGTTATTATTGAATTAAAATATTTTGATTTGAGTGATCACAGATCGAGCTTCTTTTCCTTATTAAACGCTCATTTACAAAGTTATTAACGATTTAAGATATTTTGAGTTTTTCATAGAAAATATCGATTTTTGGTTAGAAATATGAATGATCACAGATCGAGCTTATTTTCCTTATTAAACGCTTATTTACAAAGTTATTAACGAATTAAGATATTTTGAGTTGAGTGATCGCAGATCAAGCTTATTTTCCTTATTAAACGCTCATTTACAAAGTTATTATCGAATTAAAATATTTTGATTTGAGTGATCACATATCGAGCTTATTTTCCTTATTAAACGCTTATTTACAAAGTTATTAACGATTTAAGATATTTAGAGTTTTTCATAGAAAATATCGATTTTTGGTTAGAAATATGAGTGATCACAGATCGAGCTTCTTTTCCATATTAAACGCTTATTTACAAAGTTATTAACGATTTAAGATATTATGAGTTTTCATAGAAAATATCGATTTTTGGTTAGAAATATGAGTGATCACAGATCGAGGTTATTTTCCTTACTAAACGCTCATTTACAAAGTTATTAACGAATTAAGATATTTTGAGTTGAGTGATCACAGATCGAGCTTCTTTTCCTTATTAAACGCTCATTTACAAAGTTATTAACGAATTAATATATTTGGAGTTTTTCATAGAAAATATCGATTTTTGTTTAGAATTATGAGTGATCACAGATCGAGCTTATTTTCCTTATTAAACGCTTATTTACAAATTTATTAACGATTTAAGATATTTTGAGTTTTTCATAGAAAATATCGATTTTTGGTTAGAAATATGTGTGATCACAGATCGAACTTATTTTCCTTATTACTCGCTTATTTACAAAGTTATTAACGATTTAAGATATTTTGAGTTTTCATAGAAAATATCGAATTTTGGTTAAAAATATGAGTGATCACAGATCGAGCTTATCTTCCTTATTACACGCTTATTTACAAAGTTATTAACGAATTAATATATTTTGAGTTTTTCATAGAAAATATCGATTTTTGGTTAGAAATATGGGTGATCACAGATCGAGCTTATTTTCCTTATTAAACGCTTATTTACAGAGTTATTAACGATTTAAGATATTTTGAGTTGAGTGATCACAGATCGAGCTTATTTTCCTTATTAAAGTTATTAACGAATTAAGATATTTTGAGTTGAGTGATCAGAGATCGAGCTTATTTTCCTTATTACTCGCTTATTTACAAAGTTATTAACGATTTAAGATATTTTGAGTTTTTCATAGAAAATATCGATTTTTGGTTAGAAATATGAGTGATCACAGATCGAGCTTATTTTCCCTATTAAACGCTCATTTACAAAGTTATTATCGAATTAAAATATTTTGATTTGAGTGATCACAGATCGAGCTTCTTTTCCTTATTAAACGCTCATTTACAAAGTTATTAACGATTTAAGATATTTTTAGTTTTTCATAGAAAATATCGATTTTTGGTTAGAAATATGAGTGATCACAGATCTAGCTTATTTTCCTTATTAAACGCTTATTTACAAAGTTATTAGCGATTTAAGATATTTTGAGTTTTCATAGAAAATATCGAATTTTGGTTAGAAATATGAGTGATCACAGATCGAGTTTCTTTTGCATATTAAACGCTTATTTACAAAGTTATTAACGATTTAAGATATTTTGAGTTTTTCATAGAAAATATCGATTTTTGGTTAGAAATATGAGTGATCACAGATCGAGCTTATTTTCCTTATTAAACGCTTATTTACAAATTTATTAACGATTTAAGATATTATGAGTTTTCATAGAAAATATCGATTTTTGGTTAGAAATATGAGTGATCACAGATCGAGGTTATTTTCCATACTAAACGCTCATTTACAAAGTTATTAACGAATTAAGATATTTTGAGTTGAGTGATCACAGATCGAGCTTCTTCTCCTTATTAAACGCTCATTTACAAAGTTATTAACGAATTAATATATTTGGAGTTTTTCATAGAAAATATCGATTTTTGTTTAGAATTATGAGTGATCACAGATCGAGCTTATTTTCCTTATTAAACGCTTATTTACAAATTTATTAACGATTTAAGATATTTTGAGTTTTTCATAGAAAATATCGATTTTTGGTTAGAAATATGTGTGATCACAGATCGAACTTATTTTCCTTATTACTCGCTTATTTACAAAGTTATTAACGATTTAAGATATTTTGAGTTTTCATAGAAAATATCGAATTTTGGTTAAAAATATGAGTGATCACAGATCGAGCTTATCTTCCTTATTACACGCTTATTTACAAAGTTATTAACGAATTAATATATTTTGAGTTTTTCATAGAAAATATCGATTTTTGGTTAGAAATATGGGTGATCACAGATCGAGCTTATTTTCCTTATTAAACGCTTATTTACAGAGTTATTAACGATTTAAGATATTTTGAGTTGAGTGATCACAGATCGAGCTTATTTTCCTTATTAAAGTTATTAACGAATTAAGATATTTTGAGTTGAGTGATCAGAGATCGAGCTTATTTTCCTTATTACTCGCTTATTTACAAAGTTATTAACGATTTAAGATATTTTGAGTTTTTCATAGAAAATATCGATTTTTGGTTAGAAATATGAGTGATCACAGATCGAGCTTATTTTCCCTATTAAACGCTCATTTACAAAGTTATTATCGAATTAAAATATTTTGATTTGAGTGATCACAGATCGAGCTTCTTTTCCTTATTAAACGCTCATTTACAAAGTTATTAACGATTTAAGATATTTTTAGTTTTTCATAGAAAATATCGATTTTTGGTTAGAAATATGAGTGATCACAGATCTAGCTTATTTTCCTTATTAAACGCTTATTTACAAAGTTATTAGCGATTTAAGATATTTTGAGTTTTCATAGAAAATATCGAATTTTGGTTAGAAATATGAGTGATCACAGATCGAGTTTCTTTTGCATATTAAACGCTTATTTACAAAGTTATTAACGATTTAAGATATTTTGAGTTTTTCATAGAAAATATCGATTTTTGGTTAGAAATATGAGTGATCACAGATCGAGCTTATTTTCCTTATTAAACGCTTATTTACAAATTTATTAACGATTTAAGATATTTTGAGTTTTTCATAGAAAATATCGATTTTTGGTTAGAAATATGTGTGATCACAGATCGAACTTATTTTCCTTATTACTCGCTTATTTACAAAGTTATTAACGATTTAAGATATTTTGAGTTTTTCATAGAAAATATCGATTTTTGGTTAGAAATATGAGTGATCACAGATCGAGCTTCTATTCCTTATTAAACGCTTATTTACAAAGTTATTAACGATTTAAGATATTTTTAGTTTTTCATAGAAAATATCGATTTTTGGTTAGAAATATGAGTGATCACAGATCGAGCTTATTTTCCTTATTAAACGCTTATTTACAAAGTTATTAACGATTTAAGATATTTTGAGTTTTCATAGAAAATATCGATTTTTGGTTAGAAATATGAGTGATCACAGATCGAGCTTATTTTCCTTATTACTCGCTCATTTACAAAGTTATTAACGAATTAAGATATTTTGAGTTGAGTGATCACAGATCGAGCTTATTTTTCTTATTAAACGCTTATTTACAAAGTTATTAACGAATTAAGATATTTTGAGTTTTTCATAGAAAATATCGATTTTTGATTAGAAATATGAGTGATCACAGGTCGAACTTATTTTCCTTATTAAACGCTTATTTACAAAGTTATTAACGATTTAAGATATTTTGAGTTTTTCATAGAAAATATCGATTTTTGGTTAGAAATATGAGTGATCACAGATCGAGCTTATTTTTCTTATTAAACGCTTATTTACAAAGTTATTAACGATTTAAGATATTTTGAGTTTTTCATAGAAAATATCGATTTTTGGTTAGAAATATGAGTGATCACAGATCGAGCTTATTTTCCTTATTAAACGCTCATTTACAAAGTTATTAACGAATTAAGATATTTTGAGTTGAGTGATCACAGATCGAGCTTCTTTTCCTTATTTAACGCTTATTTACAAAGTGATTAACGTATTAATATATTTTGAGTTTTTCATAGAAAATATCCATTTTTGGTTAGAAATATGAGTGATCACAGATCGAGCTTATTTTCCTTATTAAACGCTTATTTACAGAATTATTAACTATTTTAGATATTTTGAGTTTTTCATACAAAATATCGAATTTTGGTTAGAAATATGAGTGATCACAGATCGAGCTTATTTTCCTTATTAAACGCTTATTTACAAAGTTATTAACGATTTAAGATATTTTGAGTTTTTCATAGAAAATATCGATTTTTGGTTAGAAATATGAGTGATCACAGATCGATCTTTTTATCCTTATTAAACGCTTATTTACAAAGTTATTAACGATTTAAGATATTTTGAGTTTTTCATAGAAAATATCGATTTTTGGTTAGAAATATGAGTGATCACAGATCGAGCTTTTTATCCTTATTAAACGCTTATTTACAAAGTTATTAACGATTTAAGATATTTTGAGTTTTTCATAGAAAATATCGATTTTTGGTTAGAAATATGAGTGATCACAGATCGAGCTTATTTTCCTTACTAAACGCTCATTTACAAAGTTATTAACGATTTAAGATATTTTGAGTTGAGTGATCACAGATCGAGCTTATTTTCCTTATTACTCGCTCATTTACAAAGTTATTAACGAATTAATATATTTTGAGTTTTTCATAGAAAATATCGATTTTTGGTTAGAAATATGAGTGATCACAGATCGAGCTTATTTTCCTTATTACTCGCTTATTTACGAAGTTATTAACGAACTAAGATATTTTGAGTTTTTCATAGAAAATATCGATTGTTGGTTAGAAATATGAGTGATCACAGATCGAGCTTATTTTCCTTATTAAACGCTTATTTACAAAGTTATTAACGATTTAAGATATTTTGAGTTTTTCATAGAAAATATCGATTTTTGGTTAGAAATATGAGTGATCACAGATCGAGCTTCTTATCCTTATTAAACGCTCATTTACAAAGTTATTAACGAATTAAGATATTTTGAGTTGAGTGATCACAGATCGAGCTTCTTATAATTATTAAACGCTTATTTACAAAGTTATTAACGATTTAAGATATTTTGAGTTGAGTGATCACAGATCGAGCTTATTTTCCTTATTAAACGCTTATTTACAAAGTTATTAACTTTTTTATTAAGTTATTAATATTTTGAGTTTTTCATAGAAAATATCGATTTTTGGTTAGAAATATGAGTGATCACAGATCGAGCTTCTTTTCCTTATTAAACGCTTATTTACAAAGTTATTAACGAATTAATATATTTTTAGTTCAGTGATCACAGATCGAGCTTCTTTTCCTTATTAAACGCTTATTTACAAAGTTATTAACGATTTAAGATATTTTGAGTTTTCATAGAAAATATCGATTTTTGGTTAGAAATATGAGTGATCACAGATCGAGCTTCTATTCCTTATTAAACGCTTATTTACAAAGTTATTAACGATTTAAGATATTTTGAGTTTTCATAGAAAATATCGATTTTTGGTTAGAAATATGAGTGATCACAGATCGAGCTTCTATTCCTTATTAAACGCTTATTTACAAAGTTATTAACGATTTAAGATATTTTGAGTTTTTCATAGAAAATATCGATTTTTGGTTAGAAATATGAGTGATCACAGATCGAGCTTATTTTCCTTATTAAACGCTTATTTACAAAGTTATTAACGATTTAAGATATTTTGAGTTTTCATAGAAAATATCGAATTTTGGTTAGAAATATGAGTGATCACAGATCGAGCTTATTTTCCTTATTAAACGCTTATTTACAAAGTTATTAACGATTTAAGATATTTTGAGTTTTTCATAGAAAATATCGATTTTTGGTTAGAAATATGAGTGATCACAGATCGAGCTTCTTTTCCATATTAAACGCTTATTTACAAAGTTATTAACAATTTAAGATATTTTGAGTTAAATTAGGAAATATCGATTTTTGGTTAGAAATATGAGTGATCACAGATCGAGGTTATTTTCCTTATTAAACGCTCATTTACAAAGTTATTAACGAATTAAGATATTTTGAGTTTTTCATAGAAAAGATCGATTTTTGGTTAGAAATATGAGTGATCAGAGATCACGCTTATTTTCCTTATTAAACGCTTATTTACAAAGTTATTAACGATTTAAGATATTTTGAGTTTTTCATAGAAAATATCGATTTTTGGTTAGAAATATGAGTGATCACAGATCGAGCTTCTATTCCTTATTAAACGCTTATTTACAAAGTTATTAACGATTTAAGATATTTTTAGTTTTTCATAGAAAATATCGATTTTTGGTTAGAAATATGAGTGATCACAGATCGAGCTTATTTTCCTTATTAAACGCTTATTTACAAAGTTATTAACGATTTAAGATATTTTGAGTTTTCATAGAAAATATCGAATTTTGGTTAGAAATATGGGTGATCACAGATCGAGTTTCTTTTGCATATTAAACGCTTATTTACACAGTTATTAACGATTTAAGATATTTTGAGTTTTTCATAGAAAATATCGATTTTTGGTTAGAAATATGAGTGATCACAGATCGAGCTTATTTTCCTTATTAAACGCTCATTTACAAAGTTATTAACGAATTAATATATTTTGAGTTGAGTGATCACAGATCGAGCTACTTTTCCTTATTAAACGCTCATTTATAAAGTTATTAACAAATAAATATATTTTGAGTTCAGTGATCACAGATCGAGCTTCTTTTCCTTATTAAACGCTCATTTACAAAGTTATTAACGAATTAAGATATTTTGAGTTGAGTGATCACAGATCGAGCTTATTTTCCTTATTACTCACTTATTTACAAAGTTATTAACGAATTAAGATATTTTGAGTTTTTCATAGAAAATATCGATTTTTGGTTAGAAATATGAGTGATCACAGATCGAGCTTATTTTCCTTATTAAACGCTTATTTACAAAGTTATTAACGATTTAAGATATTTTGAGTTTTCATAGAAAATATCGATTTTTGGTTAGAAATATGAGTGATCACAGATCGAGCTTATTTTCCTTATTAAACGCTTATTTACAAAGTTATTAACGATTTAAGATATTTTGAGTTTTTCATAGAAAATATCGATTTTTGGTTAGAAATATGAGTGATCACAGATCGAGCTTATTTTCCTTATTACTCGCTCATTTACAAAGTTATTAACGAATTAAGATATTTTGAGTTGAGTGATCACAGATCGAGCTTCTTTTCCTTATTACTCGCTTATTTACAAAGTTATTAACGAATTAAGATATTTTGAGTTTTTCATAGAAAATATCGATTTTTGGTTAGAAATATGAGTGATCACAGATCGAGCTTATTTTCCTTATTAAACGCTTATTTACAAAGTTATTAACGATTTAAGATATTTTGAGTTTTCATAGAAAATATCGATTTTTGGTTAGAAATATGAGTGATCACAGATCGAGCTTATTTTCCTTATTACTCGCTCATTTACAAAGTTATTAACGAATTAAGATATTTTGAGTTGAGTGATCACAGATCGAGCTTATTTTTCTTATTAAACGCTTATTTACAAAGTTATTAACGAATTAAGATATTTTGAGTTTTTCATAGAAAATATCGATTTTTGATTAGAAATATGAGTGATCACAGGTCGAACTTATTTTCCTTATTAAACGCTTATTTACAAAGTTATTAACGATTTAAGATATTTTGAGTTTTTCATAGAAAATATCGATTTTTGGTTAGAAATATGAGTGATCACAGATCGAGCTTATTTTTCTTATTAAACGCTTATTTACAAAGTTATTAACGATTTAAGATATTTTGAGTTTTTCATAGAAAATATCGATTTTTGGTTAGAAATATGAGTGATCACAGATCGAGCTTATTTTCCTTATTAAACGCTCATTTACAAAGTTATTAACGAATTAAGATATTTTGAGTTGAGTGATCACAGATCGAGCTTCTTTTCCTTATTTAACGCTTATTTACAAAGTGATTAACGTATTAATATATTTTGAGTTTTTCATAGAAAATATCCATTTTTGGTTAGAAATATGAGTGATCACAGATCGAGCTTATTTTCCTTATTAAACGCTTATTTACAGAATTATTAACTATTTTAGATATTTTGAGTTTTTCATACAAAATATCGAATTTTGGTTAGAAATATGAGTGATCACAGATCGAGCTTATTTTCCTTATTAAACGCTTATTTACAAAGTTATTAACGATTTAAGATATTTTGAGTTTTTCATAGAAAATATCGATTTTTGGTTAGAAATATGAGTGATCACAGATCGATCTTTTTATCCTTATTAAACGCTTATTTACAAAGTTATTAACGATTTAAGATATTTTGAGTTTTTCATAGAAAATATCGATTTTTGGTTAGAAATATGAGTGATCACAGATCGAGCTTTTTATCCTTATTAAACGCTTATTTACAAAGTTATTAACGATTTAAGATATTTTGAGTTTTTCATAGAAAATATCGATTTTTGGTTAGAAATATGAGTGATCACAGATCGAGCTTATTTTCCTTACTAAACGCTCATTTACAAAGTTATTAACGATTTAAGATATTTTGAGTTGAGTGATCACAGATCGAGCTTATTTTCCTTATTACTCGCTCATTTACAAAGTTATTAACGAATTAATATATTTTGAGTTTTTCATAGAAAATATCGATTTTTGGTTAGAAATATGAGTGATCACAGATCGAGCTTATTTTCCTTATTACTCGCTTATTTACGAAGTTATTAACGAACTAAGATATTTTGAGTTTTTCATAGAAAATATCGATTGTTGGTTAGAAATATGAGTGATCACAGATCGAGCTTATTTTCCTTATTAAACGCTTATTTACAAAGTTATTAACGATTTAAGATATTTTGAGTTTTTCATAGAAAATATCGATTTTTGGTTAGAAATATGAGTGATCACAGATCGAGCTTCTTATCCTTATTAAACGCTCATTTACAAAGTTATTAACGAATTAAGATATTTTGAGTTGAGTGATCACAGATCGAGCTTCTTATAATTATTAAACGCTTATTTACAAAGTTATTAACGATTTAAGATATTTTGAGTTGAGTGATCACAGATCGAGCTTATTTTCCTTATTAAACGCTTATTTACAAAGTTATTAACTTTTTTATTAAGTTATTAATATTTTGAGTTTTTCATAGAAAATATCGATTTTTGGTTAGAAATATGAGTGATCACAGATCGAGCTTCTTTTCCTTATTAAACGCTTATTTACAAAGTTATTAACGAATTAATATATTTTTAGTTCAGTGATCACAGATCGAGCTTCTTTTCCTTATTAAACGCTTATTTACAAAGTTATTAACGATTTAAGATATTTTGAGTTTTTCATAGAAAATATCGATTTTTGGTTAGAAATATGAGTGATCACAGATCGAGCTTATTTTCCTTATTAAACGCTTATTTACAAAGTTATTAACGATTTAAGATATTTTTAGTTTTTCATAGAAAATATCGATTTTTGGTTAGAAATATGAGTGATCACAGATCGAGCTTATTTTCCTTATTAAACGCTTATTTACAAAGTTATTAACGATTTAAGATATTTTGAGTTTTTCATAGAAAATATCGATTTTTGGTTAGAAATATGAGTGATCACAGATCGAGCTTATTTTCCTTATTAAACGCTTATTTACAAAGTTATTAACGATTTAAGATATTTTGAGTTTTCATAGAAAATATCGATTTTTGGTTAGAAATATGAGTGATCACAGATCGAGCTTCTATTCCTTATTAAACGCTTATTTACAAAGTTATTAACGATTTAAGATATTTTGAGTTTTTCATAGAAAATATCGATTTTTGGTTAGAAATATGAGTGATCACAGATCGAGCTTATTTTCCTTATTAAACGCTTATTTACAAAGTTATTAACGATTTAAGATATTTTGAGTTTTCATAGAAAATATCGAATTTTGGTTAGAAATATGAGTGATCACAGATCGAGCTTATTTTCCTTATTAAACGCTTATTTACAAAGTTATTAACGATTTAAGATATTTTGAGTTTTTCATAGAAAATATCGATTTTTGGTTAGAAATATGAGTGATCACAGATCGAGCTTCTTTTCCATATTAAACGCTTATTTACAAAGTTATTAACAATTTAAGATATTTTGAGTTAAATTAGGAGATATCGATTTTTGGTTAGAAATATGAGTGATCACAGATCGAGGTTATTTTCCTTATTAAACGCTCATTTACAAAGTTATTAACGAATTAAGATATTTTGAGTTTTTCATAGAAAAGATCGATTTTTGGTTAGAAATATGAGTGATCAGAGATCACGCTTATTTTCCTTATTAAACGCTTATTTACAAAGTTATTAACGATTTAAGATATTTTGAGTTTTTCATAGAAAATATCGATTTTTGGTTAGAAATATGAGTGATCACAGATCGAGCTTCTATTCCTTATTAAACGCTTATTTACAAAGTTATTAACGATTTAAGATATTTTTAGTTTTTCATAGAAAATATCGATTTTTGGTTAGAAATATGAGTGATCACAGATCGAGCTTATTTTCCTTATTAAACGCTTATTTACAAAGTTATTAACGATTTAAGATATTTTGAGTTTTCATAGAAAATATCGAATTTTGGTTAGAAATATGGGTGATCACAGATCGAGTTTCTTTTGCATATTAAACGCTTATTTACAAAGTTATTAACGATTTAAGATATTTTGAGTTTTTCATAGAAAATATCGATTTTTGGTTAGAAATATGAGTGATCACAGATCGAGCTTATTTTCCTTATTAAACGCTCATTTACAAAGTTATTAACGAATTAATATATTTTGAGTTGAGTGATCACAGATCGAGCTACTTTTCCTTATTAAACGCTCATTTATAAAGTTATTAACAAATAAATATATTTTGAGTTCAGTGATCACAGATCGAGCTTCTTTTCCTTATTAAACGCTCATTTACAAAGTTATTAACGAATTAAGATATTTTGAGTTGAGTGATCACAGATCGAGCTTATTTTCCTTATTACTCACTTATTTACAAAGTTATTAACGAATTAAGATATTTTGAGTTTTTCATAGAAAATATCGATTTTTGGTTAGAAATATGAGTGATCACAGATCGAGCTTATTTTCCTTATTAAACGCTTATTTACAAAGTTATTAACGATTTAAGATATTTTGAGTTTTCATAGAAAATATCGATTTTTGGTTAGAAATATGAGTGATCACAGATCGAGCTTATTTTCCTTATTAAACGCTTATTTACAAAGTTATTAACGATTTAAGATATTTTGAGTTTTTCATAGAAAATATCGATTTTTGGTTAGAAATATGAGTGATCACAGATCGAGCTTATTTTCCTTATTACTCGCTCATTTACAAAGTTATTAACGAATTAAGATATTTTGAGTTGAGTGATCACAGATCGAGCTTCTTTTCCTTATTACTCGCTTATTTACAAAGTTATTAACGAATTAAGATATTTTGAGTTTTTCATAGAAAATATCGATTTTTGGTTAGAAATATGAGTGATCACAGATCGAGCTTATTTTCCTTATTAAACGCTTATTTACAAAGTTATTAACGATTTAAGATATTTTGAGTTTTCATAGAAAATATCGATTTTTGGTTAGAAATATGAGTGATCACAGATCGAGCTTATTTTCCTTATTACTCGCTCATTTACAAAGTTATTAACGAATTAAGATATTTTGAGTTGAGTGATCACAGATCGAGCTTATTTTTCTTATTAAACGCTTATTTACAAAGTTATTAACGAATTAAGATATTTTGAGTTTTTCATAGAAAATATCGATTTTTGATTAGAAATATGAGTGATCACAGGTCGAACTTATTTTCCTTATTAAACGCTTATTTACAAAGTTATTAACGATTTAAGATATTTTGAGTTTTTCATAGAAAATATCGATTTTTGGTTAGAAATATGAGTGATCACAGATCGAGCTTATTTTTCTTATTAAACGCTTATTTACAAAGTTATTAACGATTTAAGATATTTTGAGTTTTTCATAGAAAATATCGATTTTTGGTTAGAAATATGAGTGATCACAGATCGAGCTTATTTTCCTTATTAAACGCAAATTTACAAAGTTATTAACGAATTAAGATATTTTGAGTTGAGTGATCACAGATCGAGCTTCTTTTCCTTATTTAACGCTTATTTACAAAGTGATTAACGTATTAATATATTTTGAGTTTTTCATAGAAAATATCCATTTTTGGTTAGAAATATGAGTGATCACAGATCGAGCTTATTTTCCTTATTAAACGCTTATTTACAGAATTATTAACTATTTTAGATATTTTGAGTTTTTCATACAAAATATCGAATATTGGTTAGAAATATGAGTGATCACAGATCGAGCTTATTTTCCTTATTAAACGCTTATTTACAAAGTTATTAACGATTTAAGATATTTTGAGTTTTTCATAGAAAATATCGATTTTTGGTTAGAAATATGAGTGATCACAGATCGATCTTTTTATCCTTATTAAACGCTTATTTACAAAGTTATTAACGATTTAAGATATTTTGAGTTTTTCATAGAAAATATCGATTTTTGGTTAGAAATATGAGTGATCACAGATCGATCTTTTTATCCTTATTAAACGCTTATTTACAAAGTTATTAACGATTTAAGATATTTTGAGTTTTTCATAGAAAATATCGATTTTTGGTTAGAAATATGAGTGATCACAGATCGAGCTTATTTTCCTTACTAAACGCTCATTTACAAAGTTATTAACGATTTAAGATATTTTGAGTTGAGTGATCACAGATCGAGCTTATTTTCCTTATTACTCGCTCATTTACAAAGTTATTAACGAATTAATATATTTTGAGTTTTTCATAGAAAATATCGATTTTTGGTTAGAAATATGAGTGATCACAGATCGAGCTTATTTTCCTTATTACTCGCTTATTTACGAAGTTATTAACGAACTAAGATATTTTGAGTTTTTCATAGAAAATATCGATTGTTGGTTAGAAATATGAGTGATCACAGATCGAGCTTATTTTCCTTATTAAACGCTTATTTACAAAGTTATTAACGATTTAAGATATTTTGAGTTTTTCATAGAAAATATCGATTTTTGGTTAGAAATATGAGTGATCACAGATCGAGCTTATTTTCCTTACTAAACGCTCATTTACAAAGTTATTAACGATTTAAGATATTTTGAGTTGAGTGATCACAGATCGAGCTTATTTTCCTTATTACTCGCTCATTTACAAAGTTATTAACGAATTAATATATTTTGAGTTTTTCATAGAAAATATCGATTTTTGGTTAGAAATATGAGTGATCACAGATCGAGCTTATTTTCCTTATTAAACGCTTATTTACAAAGTTATTAAAGATTTAAGATATTTTGAGTTGAGTGATCGCAGATCAAGCTTATTTTCCTTATTAAACGCTCATTTACAAAGTTATTAACGAATTAATATATTTTGAGTTTTTCATAGAAAATATCGATTTTTGGTTAGAAATATGAGTGATCACAGATCGAGATAATTTTCCTTATTAAACGCTCATTTACAAAGTTATTAACGAATTAATATATTTTGAGTTTTTCATAGAAAATATCGATTTTTGGTTAGAAATATGAGTGATCACAGATCGAGATAATTTTCCTTATTAAACGCTCATTTACAAAGTTATTAACGAATTAATATATTTTGAGTTTTTCATAGAAAATATCGATTTTTGTTTAGAATTATGAGTGATCACAGATCGAGCTTCTTTTCCTTATTAAACGCTCATTTACAAAGTTATTGTCGAATTTATATATTTTGAGTTTTTCATAGAAAATATCGTTTTTTGGTTAGAAATATCGAGATAATTTTCCTTATTAAACGCTCATTTACAAAGTTATTAACGAATTAATATATTTGGAGTTTTTCATAGAAAATATCGATTTTTGGTTAGAAATATGAGTGATCACAGATCGAGCTTATTTTCCTTATTAAACGCTCATTTACAAAGTTATTAACGAATTAAGATATCTTGAGTTGAGTGATCACAGATCGAGCTTCTTTTCCTTATTAAACGCTCATTTACAAAGTTATTAACGAATTAATATATTTGGAGTTTTTCATAGAAAATATCGATTTTTGTTTAGAATTATAAGTGATCACAGATCGAGCTTATTTTCCCTATTAAACGCTCATTTACAAAGTTATTAACGAACAAATATATTTTGAGTTGAGTGATCATAGATCGATCTTTTTTTTCCTTATTAAACGCTTATTTACAGAGTTATTAACGAATTAAGATATTTTGAGTTTTTCATAGAAAATATCGATTTTTGGTTAGAAATACGAGTGATCACAGATCGAGCTTATTTTCCTTATTAAACGCTTATTTACAAAGTTATTAACGATTTAATATATTTTGAGTTGAGTGATTACAGATCGAGCTTCTTTTCCTTATTAAATGCTCATTTACAAAGTTATTAACGAATTAGTATATTTTGAGTTTTTCATAGAAAATATCGATTTTTGGTTAGAAATATGAGTGATCACAGATCGAGCTTCTTTTCCTTATTAAACGCTCATTTACAAAGTTATTAACGAATTAATATATTTTTAGTTCAGTGATCACAGATCGAGCTTCTTTTCCTTATTAAACGCTTATTTATAAAGTTATTAACGATTTAAGATATTTTGAGTTGAGTGATCACAGATCGAGCTTATTTTCCTTATTAAACGCTTATTTACAAAGTTATTAACTTTTTTATTAAGTTATTAATATTTTGAGTTTTTCATAGAAAATATCGATTTTTGGTTAGAAATATGAGTGATCACAGATCGAGCTTATTTTCCTTATTAAACGCTTATTTACAGAGTTATTAACGAATTAAGATATTTTGAGTTGAGCGATCGCAGATCAAGCTTATTTTCCTTATTAAACGCTCATTTACAAAGTTATTAACGAATTAAAATATTTTGATTTGAGCGATCACAGGTCGAGCTTCTTTTCCTTATTAAACGCTCATTTACAAAGTTATTAACGAATTAAGATATTTTGAGTTTTTCATAGAAAATATCGATTTTTGGTTAGAAATATGAGTGATCACAGATCGAGCTTATATTCCTTATTAAACGCTTATTTACAGAGTTATTAACGATTTAAGATATTTTGAGTTTTTCATAGAAAATATCGATTTTTGGTTAGAAATATGAGTGATCACAGATCGAGCTTCTTTTCCTTATTAAACGCTTATTTACAGAGTTATCAACGAGTTAAGATATCTTGAGTTGAGTGATCACAGATCGAGCTTCTTTTCCTTATTAAACGCTCATTTACAAAGTTATTAACGAATTAATATATTTTTAGTTGAGTGATCACAGATCGAGCTTTTTATCCTCATTAAACGCTCATTTACAAAGTTATTAACGAATTAATATATCTTGAGTTGAGTGATCACAGATCGAGCTTATTTTCCTTATTAAACGCTTATTTACAAAGTTATTAACGATTTAAGATATTTTGAGTTGAGTGATCACAGATCGAGCTTATTTTCCTTATTACTCGCTCATTTACAAAGTTATTAACGAATTAAGATATTTTGAGTTGAGTGATCACAGATCGAGCTTATTTTTCTTATTACTCGCTCATTTACAAAGTTATTAACGAATTAATATATTTTTAGTTGAGTGATCACAGATCGAGCTTTTTATCCTCATTAAACGCTCATTTACAAAGTTATTAACGAATTAATATATCTTGAGTTGAGTGATCACAGATCGACCTTCTTATCCTTATTAAACGCTCATTTACAAAGTTATTCACGAATTAAGATATTTTGAGTTGAGTGATCACAGATCGAGCTTCTTTTCCTTATTAAACGCTTATTTACAAAGTTATTAACGATTTAAGATATTTTGAGTTTTCATAGAAAATATCGAATTTTGGTTAGAAATATGAGTGATCACAGATCGAGCTTATTTTGGTTATTATTCGCTTATTTACAGAGTTATTACCGATTTTAGATATTTTGAGTTTTTCATAGAAAATATCGATTTTTTTTTAGAAATATGAGTGATCACAGATCGAGCTTATTTTCCTTATTAAACGCTTATTTACAAAGTTATTAACGAATTAAAATATTTTGATTTGAGCGATCACAGATCGAGCTTATTTTCCTTATTAAACGCTTATTTACAAAGTTATTAACGAATTAGGATATTTTGAGTTGAGTGATCACATATCGAGCTTCTTTTCCTTATTAAACGCTCATTTACAAAGTTATTGACGATTTAAGATATTTTGAGTTTTCATAGAAAATATCGAATTTTGGTTAGAAATATGAGTGATCACAGATCGAGCTTCTTTTCCCTATTAAACGCTCATTTACAAAGTTATTAACGAATTAGGATATTTTGAGTTGAGTGATCACATATCGAGCTTCTTTTCCTTATTAAACGCTCATTTACAAAGTTATTGACGATTTAAGATATTTTGAGTTTTCATAGAAAATATCGAATTTTGGTTAGAAATATGAGTGATCACAGATCGAGCTTATTTTCCTTATTAAACGCTTATTTACAAAGTTATTAACGATTTAAGATATTTTGAGTTTTCATGGAAAATATCGAATTTTGGTTAGAAATATGAGTGATCACAGATCGAGCTGATTTTCCTTATTAAACGCTCGTTTAAAAAGTTATTAACGATTTAAGATATTTTGAGTTGAGTGATCGCAGATCAAGCATATTTTCCTTATTAAACGCTCATTTACAAACTTATTAACGATTTAAGATATTTTGAGTTTATATAGAAAATATCGAATTTTGGTTAGAAATATGAGTGATCACAGATCGAGCTTATTTTCCTTATTAAACGCTTATTTACAAAGTTATTAACGATTTAAGATATTTTGAGTTTTCATAGAAAATATCGAATTTTGGTTAGAAATATGAGTGATCACAGATCGAGCTTATTTTCCTTATTAAACGCTTATTTACAGAGTTATTAACGATTTAAGATATTTTGAGTTTTCATAGAAAATATCGATTGTTGGTTAGAAATATGAGTGATCACAGATCGAGCTTATTTTCCTTATTAAACGCTTATTTACAAAGTTATTAACGATTTAAGATATTTTGAGTTGAGTGATCGCAGATCAAGCTTATTTTCCTTATTAAACGCTCATTTACAAAGCCATTAACGAATTAAAATATTTTGATTTGAGTGATCACAGATCGAGCTTCTTATCCTTATTAAACGCTTATTTACAAAGTTATTAACGATTTAAGATATTTTGAGTTTTTCATAGAAAATATCGATTTTTGGTAAAAAATATGAGTGATCACAGATCGAGCTTATTTTCCTTATTAAACGCTTATTTACAAAGTTATTAACGATTAAATTTATTTTGAGTTTTTCATAGAAAATATCGATTTTTGGTTAGAAATATGAGTAATCACAGATCGAGCTTATTTTCCTTATTAAACGCTTATTTACAAAGTTATTAACGATTTAAGATATTTTGAGTTGAGGGATCACATATCGAGCTTCTTTTCCTTATTAAACGCTCATTTACAAAGTTATTAACGAATTAAAATATTTTGATTTGAGTGATCACAGATCGAGCTTATTTTCGGTAAAAAATATGAGTGATCACAGATCGAGCTTATTTTCCTTATTAAACGCTTATTTACAAAGTTATTAACGATTAAATTTATTTTGAGTTTTTCATACAAAATATCGATTTTTGGTTAGAAATATGAGTGTTCACAGATCGAGCTTATTTTCCTTATTAAACGCTTATTTACAAAGTTATTAACGATTTAAGATATTTTTAGTTTTTCATAGAAAATATCGATTTTTGGTTAGAAATATGAGTGATCACAGATCGAGCTTATTTTCCTTATTAAACGCTTATTTACAAAGTTATTAACGATTTAAGAAATTTTATGTTTTTCATAGAAAATATCGATTTTTGGTTAGAAATATGAGTAATCACAGATCGAGCTTATTTTCCTTATTAAACGCTTATTTACAAAGTTATTAACGATTTAAGATATTTTGAGTTGAGTGATCAGAGATCGAGCTTCTTTTCCTTATTAAACGCTTACTTACAAAGTTATTAACGATTTAAAATATTTGAGTTTTCATAGAAAATATCGATTTTTGGTTAGAAATATGAGTGATCACAGATCGAGCTTATTTTTCTTATTAAACGCTTATTTACAAAGTTATTAACGATTTAGGATATTTTGAGTTTTTCATAGAAAATATCGATTTTTGGTTAGAAATATGAGTGATCACAGATCGAGCTTCTTTTCCTTATTAAACGCTCATTTACAAAGCTATTAACGAATTAATATATTTTGAGTTGAGTGATCACATATCGAGCTTCTTTTCCTTATTAAACGCTCATTTACAAAGTTATTAACGATTTAAGATATTTTGAGTTCAGTGATCACAGATCGAGCTTATTTTCCTTATTAAACGCTCATTTAAAAAGTTATTAACGATTTAAGATATTTTGAGTTTTTCATAGAAAATATCGATTTTTGGTTAGAAATATGAGTGATCACAGATCGAGCTTATTTTCCTCATTAAACGCTTATTTACAAAGTTATTAACGAATTAAGATATTTTGAGTTGAGTGATCAGAGATCGAGCTTCTTTTCCTTATTAAACGCTTATTTACAAAGTTATTAACGATTTAAGATATTTTGAGTTTTTCATAGAAAATATCGATTTTTGGTTAGAAATATGAGTGATCACAGATCGAGCTTCTTTTCCTTATTAAACGCTCATTTACAAAGTTATTAACGAATTAAGATATTTTGAGTTGAGTGATCGCAGATCAAGCTTATTTTCCTTATTAAACGCTTATTTACAAAGTTATTAACGAATTAAAATATTTTGATTTGAGTGATCACAGATCGAGCTTATTTTCCTTATTAAACGCTTATTTAAAAAGTTATTAACGATTTAAGATATTTTGAGTTTTTCATAGAAAAAATCGATTTTTGGTTAGAAATATGAGTGATCACAGATCGAGCTTATTTTCCT
Source organism: Calliphora vomitoria (assembly GCA_942486065.2). NCBI lineage: Eukaryota > Metazoa > Arthropoda > Insecta > Diptera > Calliphoridae > Calliphora > Calliphora vomitoria. Next base: position 13,482,876 of record OW818031.2, on the reverse strand, counting down.
TATTAAACGCTTATTTACAAAGTTATTAACGGTTTAAGATATTTTGAGTTTTTTATAGAAAATATCGATTTTTGGTTAGAAATACGAGTGATCACAGATCGAGCTTATTTTCCTTATTAAACGCTTATTTACAAAGTTATTAACGATTTAAGATATTTTGAGTTTTTCATAGAAAATATCGATTTTTGGGTAGAAATATGAGTGATCACAGATCGAGCTTCTTTTCCTTATTAAACGCTCATTTACAAAGTTATTAACGAATTAATATATTTTGAGTTGAGTGATCACATATCGAGCTTCTTTTCCTTATTAAACGCTCATTTACAAAGTTATTAACGATTTAAGATATTTTGAGTTCAGTGATCACAGATCGAGCTTATTTTCCTTATTAAACGCTCATTTAAAAAGTTATTAACGATTTAAGATATTTTGAGTTGAGTGATCGCAGATCAAGCTTATTTTCCTTATTAAACGCTCATTTACAAAGCTATTAACGAATTAAAATATTTTGGTTTGAGTGATCACAGATCGAACTTCTTTTCCTTATTAAACGCTCATTTACAAAGTTATTAACGTATTAATATATTTTGAGTTTTTCATAGAAAATATCGATTTTTGGTTAGAAATATGAGTGATCACAGATCGAGCTTATGTTCCTTATTAAACGCTTATTTACAAAGTTATTAACTATTTAAGATATTTTGAGTTTTTCATAGATAACATCGATTTTTGGTTAGAAATATGAGTGATCACAGATCGAGCTTATGTTCCTTATTAAACGCTTATTTACAAAGTTATTAACGATTTAAGATATTTTATGTTTTTCATAGAAAATATCTATTTTTGGTTAGAAATATGAGTGATCACAGACCGAGCTTATTTTCCTTATTAAACGCTCATTTACAAAGTTATTAACGATTTAAGATATTTTGAGTTTTTCATAGAAAATATCGATTTTTGGTTAGAAATGTGTGTGATCACAGATCGAGCTTATTTTCCTTATTAAAAGCTTATTTACAAAGTTATTAACAATTAAATTTATTTTGAGTTTTTCATAGAAAATATCGATTTTTGGTTGGAAATATGATTGATCACAGATCAAGCTTATTTTCCTTATTAAACGCTCATTTACAAAGTTATTAACGATTTAAGATATTTTGAGTTTTTCATAGAAAATATCGATTTTTGGTTAGAAATATGAGTGATCACAGATCGAGCTTATTTTCCTCATTAAACGCTTATTTACAAAGTTATTAACGAATTAAGATATTTTGAGTTGAGTGATTAGAGATCGAGCTTCTTTTCCTTATTAAACGCTTATTTACAAAGTTATTAACGATTTAGGATATTTTGAGTTTTTCATAGAAAATATCGATTTTTGGTTAGAAATATGAGTGATCACAGATCGAGCTTCTTTTCCTTATTAAACGCTCATTTACAAAGTTATTAACGAATTAAGATATTTTGAGTTGAGTGATCGCAGATCAAGCTTATTTTCCTTATTAAACGCTTATTTACAAAGTTATTAACGAATTAAAATATTTTGATTTGAGTGATCACAGATCGAGCTTAGTAGTTTTAGTATCGTCCTTATTTTTTAATAAAAACAATAAATTTTAATTTTATTCTTTTTTTATAATATTTATTTTTATTTATTAACTTTTTATTTTTATTTCGCTTATCCACGTCAACGTCTAAATCAATAATGCATCCCATTTATCAAAGACTTTGTCTATATATCATTATTAACATAACCATTCATGATATTGCATGGTGCTTTGACATGCACAATCATGATCACTTAACAACAATTACTTTCAAATAAAAACGCATGATATCTGGGCATGCAGAATAAAAAATTACCCTTAGCAACAATTAAATAATTATCAACTAAGTAATAATAACACATGATATTTGGGCATGCAGAATCTTATATTATCTTTACTTTTGCATTTACATTGTGTGTATATAAAAAAAGGGACAAGATTGTGCATGCTCAATTGCATAGTAACATGAATCAAAATAGAATGCAAAAACAGGTTATTAATAATTATCACTACCTACTTATCTTACATACACATTCTATGTATGTAAGAAAGTAGCAATGTCAACTACTGGGCATTAACAAGTAATTATACTTATATTATAGGTATGTTGTTGTGATTCAAATGTTATGTTAATATGGGTCTATAATTAATAGGGGTATTCATATGTGATCGCATATAACTCCCCCATCGTTTGATTGACGCTACGAGGAAATCTTTATCGTGAAATAAATTACTTTTCAATATCCGTTTTTCAAAATATCTAGGGCTTAATAATAAATCTAATCAATAACATTAGTGTGTACATTAATATTTATAACTATATTTGCAATTCGACAATCTCTGAAATGCATACTATACATTGCAATAAAGCAAAAAAAAAAAAAAAGTTTTTGCTGTTTTTCTAATACATAGTTTATCGATAAATTATTAGAAACATACTTTAAATATATATAATGTACTTCATATTTTAAATTTTATTAATTATTTATGTATATATATATATATATTTTTTTTTTATTTTTTTATCTTCATTAAAAGTAATACATATAATCAAATTTGTTTACAATTATTTTTCTTTAGTTTTACTTGGACTGAATTTAGTTGAATATCAATAGAATTTGCAATTGAGAATTAGAAAATATGTATATTTTAATCAAAAGAAAGGAAAATACTATAATATTTTCGATGTACATGTATCTTATTTCCTATGAGATCAATATATTTCATTGTTGTTTAACGTTTCCTTTTTCTTTTAATATGGGATTTATAGTATTTATGTCCCGTTTGGGCTATAACATGATCGTCGTCAATTCTGTCGACATAGATTTTTCTAAATTTTGCATGATTCTTCCCTCCTCTTTCATGTTTTAAATACACTTCCCCTTTTTGAAGTTCACAATCCTCTCTGTGTTCGTTTAACTTTGAAATAGAAGTTTCCTTAGCCTTTAGAATTCTTCCTCTTATCATTGGATAATCTTCTGCCTTTATTAAGCCATTCTGAAAATCTATAGGTCTACATCTTGTAGTCGAATGAATTGTATTATTATAGAACATGATCACTTTATAAATTTTCTCATCTACGCTGTCAGTTTCCCTATCAGGGTCATGCCTTAATAACCTAATATGCTCGTTCATCGTGTTGTGGAGACGTTCCACATCCGCGTTTGACGTATGGTTATTGTTTGAAACAAAATGAATTTCTATATTTCTTTGCCTTAAGAATTCCATCAATGGGAGTGCTTTAAAACCAAGCTCATTATCCGTTATAATTTTATCAATATTGCCTACTATGCTCAAATATTGGATAAGAGCCCTCTTAAATTCCACCCAAGATCTATTTTGAATTTTTATTGCCTGAGCAAATTTGGAAAATTTATCAATAATTGTTAAAAATAAATTCTTTTGTAGACTATAAAATACGTCCATATGGACAACTTGTCCAGGTCTATCAGGTGTCTCGGTTGTCCTAAACTTTTGTTTAATTGGATTACGGTCGTACTTCTCTATATTACAAATATAGCAATTATTAACAAATTGTTGAATACGAAGTTTCAGTTTTGGATGAAATATTTTAACTTTTAGCTGCTCAAAGTTTTCATTTATGCCTCGATGGTTATTTCTCAAGTGTTCGTCTTCAATGTACTTACAGAGATCGTTTTCGTCAACAATATCTTGAAGAAAACTTTCACATCTGACGATTTTAAAATTAGAATTTTTCGAAAAAAATTTATAAAATGTCTCTCTAAAAAGATCGAACAGAGAGTTATCATTAATGTAAATAGCATTTACCTTCGAAGGGTGGAAATGGTTTTTTATTAAGGCTATCATATCACTTTCATTAAAAGCATTTGCTGTTATAATTTTTCTAGAATTTTTAAATATTGGAATGTTTACTATTTTTAAGGAGTGATGGTTTGATTTCTCGATTATTATTTGGTATCTATATAAGTTAAGTGGAGATTTCCTAGTCACTATCGTATGGCTGTGTGGCCCTTGAATTAAGTTTATTTGAGGTTGTAAACGGGACAAGGCATCTGCGTTTCCATTGTTTATCCCACGTTTAAAAATAATGTCATAATCGTATTCCTCAAGTTTTAAACGCCATCTTACCAATTTTGAATTGGGTTCCTTAATGGAAAATAGCCATTGTAGTGGTTGGTGGTCCGTTTTGATGACAAATTTTCTTCCAAAAAGGTATGGCCGGAAATACGTCACAGCCCATACCACGGCTAGCAATTCCTTTTCAATCGTACTATAATTTATCTCATGCTGATTCAAAGTCCGGCTGGCATAACAAATTGGGTGGTTGTCTTGCGAAAGTACAGCACCTAGCGCAAAGTTACTAGCATCTGTGTTTAGGACAAATTGTTTCTCAAAATCAGGGTATACTAATATTGGGTTGTTAACAAGCATTTTCTTCAAAGTTTGGAAACTTTCCACATATTCAGGATCACATAAATTTACTTTGGCGTCTTTTTTCAGGAATTTTGTCATCGGCTTCGCTATTCTGGAATAATCTTTTATGAATTTGCGGTAGTACCCACTAAGGCCTAAAAACTGCTTTATTTGTTTCTGTGTCTTTGGAAGTGGATAATTAACTACGCATTCAACTGTTTTAGGGTTAGGTTTTATGCCATTTCGAGTGACAATATGTCCTAGAAATTCCGTTTCTTTCTTTAAAAAATTACATTTATCCAACTGAATCTTTAAATTGGCCTCTCTAAGTTTACTAAATACCTTCCTTAATGCATTAACATGTTCCTGAAGAGATGTAGAATATACAATAATATCATCCATATAGACTAAACAAACCTTGTTAATAAGATCACCTAGTATACTATTCATAAGTCTTTGGAATGTAGCTGGGGCCGTTTTAAGACCAAAAGGCATCCTTAAGAACTCAAAATGTCCCCCTTCAACCGAGAAAGCTGTTTTGTGTATATCCCGTTCGTCGATTTCTACTTGGTGGAAACCTTTAGCCAAGTCCAAAGTGGAAAAATACATACATCTGCCTAGTTTGTCGAGAATTTCTTCTATATTAGGAATAGGAAAACGGTCGTCTATGGTATTCTCATTGAGTTTCCTGTAATCGACAACTAATCGCCACTTCTTGGCGCCGCTTACATCGTCCTTTTTCGGTACTATCCATATCGGAGCAGAGTATGGGGATTTTGATGGTCGTATTATTCCAGAATTTAGCATTTCCTGAATTTGCCTTTTTACCTCATCTTTATGCACATATGGATATCTATATGTTTTCGAAAATATTGGTACATCGTCCCTAGTATTTATCCTGTGCTTTATGGCGTTAGTAAATGACAAATTAGAATTGGTTTCATGGAACAACTCACTAAAATTATTTAAAATAGTTTTAAGATTCTGTTTCTCTTCAAAGTTTAGGTCCTCCGTATTAATTCTATCAAACAAACTAATTTCCTGATTATTATCCTCTGTCAATTTGTCATCTATTAAATGATAATTTTCTACAGTTACCGGACACGAATTTTCCCCTGTTAGGTATATTACATCTGGGCAATCCGCATTTGTCTCTAAAGTTACCTTAAAATTTTGTGCATTAAAAATGCCTTCATTTACAATACTTTTACCAAAATTATCACGAAGTTCTGTAATGTGTATTAATCCACTTTCAACAGGAGTAACTAATTTAACATGATTCAATTTTGGAAAAAATAAGGGCACGATTCTACCATTTATTCTTAATTGTTTTCTATCATAGTCTATAACTGCGTCATAAGTTCGAAAAACGTCATTGCCTATGATCCCATCATAGTTATTATTAAATTTACATTCTATTAGAAACATTGTATTATTTGTATTCCCAAGTTCAGAGAACAATGGAATCTTATACATGGTATTGGTAAATATTTCGCCTTGAATTGTCTTCAAAGTCATGGTTTCGGAATTAATCTTCCATTTTGGATCGCATACACCGGGATTCACAATGGAGTGAGTGGCACCTGTGTCTACAATAAATTTAAATTTGTTCTTTATTACTATATAAGGTAACTCTCTGGAGAGGCCAGAAAATGAAAATTTTCAGCTGTGAAAATGTTATTTGTGGTTGTCGGTTGATTTGTTTCTTGATGTCCATGTGAGACTTTCATTTTATTACCTTGTGGCACTGAAAACATGGTAGCGGAAGGAGTTTGGTATCTACTTAGTTCCTCAGCTTCCACTACAGGTTGCGTGGAATAATGGTTGCTTGAATGATGTGAACATGGATGATAAGTGTGACTTGGCGATTCTGAGAAACGAGTTGGAGTTCCAAAACTATGTATCATATTGATATCCATTGGTTCCGAAACTTGGTTTCTATAATAAGAATTTTGATTCTGAGACATACCAGAAAAATTATGTCTATTAGTCTGGTTATTTCTAGAAGTTAAATTATTGTTTCCCTGATTGTATTCAAAGTTGTTGTTAGGTCTTGCATTATTATTTCTGTAGTCAAAATTATTAGATCCGTTGATATAGTTCTTATGAATCAAATTATTTGGTCTATTGTTTCTAGAAGTTAAGTTATTGTTTCCTTGTTGATATTCAAAATTGTTGTTAGGTCTTGCGATATTATCTCTGTTCTCAAAATTCCTATTATTATAATTATTTACTCTATTATTACTTTTATTATTCAAAGTATTTAGGTTTCGGTTATCATTTTTATTTGGTTCAAAACGTCTGTTACTATGATTATCTTTGCTTCCAGAATGAGACCGATTTCTTTCCCTATTGTCTATGTTACCATTCCAATTATACTTGCTATTGTCAACGTACCCTGACTTGAACAGAATATTCATGGCATCTTCGAGAGTATCCGGATCTCTACATACTAAAACGGTTTTCATTGGCTCTGGCATTTTCTGCTTAAATATATTGAGAGCAGTTTTCATATTGTTGTAAGCAATTTGCTCACTTTCCAGACATATTCCTAGGTCAGAAACAGTTTTGTTATTAAGGCTTCTAAGTCTGGTTTTAATTTCATTATAAAAATCTACAACACCTGTCCTAAAAACTGTAGATCGAAGCTTATCATACAATTTTTCAGTGCTCTGATATTCCCCGAAATAATTTATTAAAATTGTCTTAATTTCCTCCCAAGTCTGAGCATGAAAATTAATTTCAATTGCCTCCTTTGCACCTCCTTTTAATTTGCTTTTTATAAAATCCAAAAAAAGAAGTTGAGAAGATTGATCATATTGGGAAAAAAGAGGGGTGATTCTATTAACTAAAGAAATAAAAGTATATAAATCATTTCTGTCGCCTGAAAATTCTGGTAATCTCTCAATAAACCTAAAAGGATCCAAGGAAATTGGAATAAAAGGAATATTTTGTTGTTCCTGATTCATGTTGCATGAAGTAGAAGGGAAGAATTAGAATTTAATCAATTGCTTTTCCTAATGGAAATAAGGTATACTAATAGTTCAAATTAAATACAACAAAATAGTCTTTCAAATGCAATAAATATATATTATCAAATAACTTAATAATACTTAACTTGTAAAAATACTAAAATATGTTTAACATATACCTAGTTATACTTAAATTATTTTCCAGCCGTATTCCTTTTAGTTGATGTTTTTTCAGCAATACCCCAATATATTTGTCTGCTTGTTGAAGGATTTTGCAGAATTGTCTCCACCTCCTCGTTTTTTATTACAAAAAAATTTCTCGTACTTGGGCAAATACTTCTGCAGTTGTATATCCCTTTTTATTCGTTGATTTTTAACACTAGTATTATACAGTAAATTATGCACTATTTATTTTAAGTTTTAATAAATGTTTATAACACATTTAATATTTCTGGTTTATGTTATATTTTTTTATATAATTTCCACAATTCTCTGCATTTTTCGTTCTTTCTAAAAAATTTTTCTTATTTTAGACAAATATTTATACAGTTGTATCGTTTGTATTGTTTTTCAATGTTAATTGCTTTTAATTTGTTACATTAGTTATTTTCTTGTTTTTATTTTTTTTAAATTTTTATTAAAATTTTATGTTGCAGATGCACTAATGATTGTAAATAAAAAAAAATATGTTTTGTAGCGAATTTTATATTTCTGATTAAAGTTCTTATATAATTTTTTCAATATATATTTTGTGATCAAGGATTCACGTCCTTTTTTTTAATTAAAATAATATATTTTTGTAGAATGTTCACAATTAAATTGTTTATTGTTCGATTGCCCATAAGGACATTAAAATGTCTAGTATCCTTTATATTTAATTTTCACTTAAATATAGAGTTAAAGGATACTTGGGCAATCCTACCGACTGCGCCAGTTTTAGTATCGTCCTTATTTTTTAATAAAAACAATAAATTTTAATTTTATTCTTTTTTTATAATATTTATTTTTATTTATTAACTTTTTATTTTTATTTCGCTTATCCACGTCAACGTCTAAATCAATAATGCATCCCATTTATCAAAGACTTTGTCTTTATATCATTATTAACATAACCATTCATGATATTGCATGGTGCTTTGACATGCACAATCATGATCACTTAACAACAATTACTTTCAAATAAAAACGCATGATATCTGGGCATGCAGAATAAAAAATTACCCTTAGCAACAATTAAATAATTATCAACTAAGTAATAATAACACATGATATTTGGGCATGCAGAATCTTATATTATCTTTACTTTTGCATTTACATTGTGTGTATATAAAAAAAGGGACAAGATTGTGCATGCTCAATTGCATAGTAACATGAATCAAAATAGAATGCAAAAACAGGTTATTAATAATTATCACTACCTACTTATCTTACATACACATTCTATGTATGTAAGAAAGTAGCAATGTCAACTACTGGGCATTAACAAGTAATTATACTTATATTATAGGTATGTTGTTGTGATTCAAATGTTATGTTAATATGGGTCTATAATTAATAGGGGTATTCATATGTGATCGCATATAACTCTTAGTTTCCTTATTAAACGCTTATTTAAAAAGTTATTAACGATTTAAGATATTTTGAGTTTTTCATAGAAAAAATCGATTTTTGGTTAGAAATATGAGTGATCACAGATCGAGCTTATTTTCCTTATTAAACGCATATTTACAAAGTTATTAACGATTTAAGATATTTTGAGTTTTTTATAGAAAATATCGATTTTTGGTTAGAAATACGAGTGATCACAGATCGAGCTTATTTTCCTTATTAAACGCTTATTTACAAAGTTATTAACGATTTATGATATTTTGAGTTTTTCATAGAAAATATCGATTTTTGGTTAGAAATATGAGTGATCACAGATCGAGCTTATTTTCCTTATTAAACGCTTATTTACAAAGTTATTAACGATTTAGGATATTTTGATAATATATTTTGAGTTGAGTGATCACATATCGAGCTTCTTTTCCTTATTAAACGCTCATTTACAAAGTTATTAACGAATTAAAATATTTTGATTTGAGTGATCACAGATCGAGCTTCTTTTCCTTATTAAACGCTCATTTACAAAGTTATTAACGAATTAAAATATTTTGATTTGAGTGATCACAGATCGAGCTTATTTTCCTTATTAAACGCTTATTTACAAAGTTATTAACGAACTAAGATATTTTGAGTTGAGTGATCACAGATCGAGCTTATTTTCCTTATAACTCGCTTATTTACGAAGTTATTAACGATTTAAGATATTTTGAGTTTTTCATAGAAAATATCGATTTTTGGTTAGAAATATGAGTGATCACAGATCGAGCTTCTTTTCCTTATTAAACGCTCATTTACAAAGTTATTAACGAATTAATATATTTTGAGTTGAGTGATCACATATCGAGCTTCTTTTCCTTATTAAACGCTCATTTACAAAGTTATTAACGAATTAATATATTTTGAGTTGAGTGATCACATATCGAGCTTCTTTTCCTTATTAAACGCTCATTTACAAAGTTGCTAACGAATTAATATATTTTGAGTTGAGTGATCACAGATAGAGCTTATTTTCCTTATTAAACGCTCATTTACAAAGTTATTAACGAATTAAAATATTTTGATTTGAGTGATCACAGATCGAGCTTCTTTTCCTTATTAAACGCTCATTTACAAAGTTATTAACGATTTAAGATATTTTGAGTTTTTCATAGAAAATTTCGATTTTTGGTTAAAAATATGAGTGATCACAGATCGAGCTTATTTTCCTTATTAAACGCTCATTTAAAAAGTTATTAACGATCTAAGATATTTTGAGTTAAGTGATCACAGATCGAGCTTGTTGTCCTTATTAAACAAAGTTATTAACGATTTAAGATATTTTGAGTAGAGTGATCACAGATCGAGCTTCTTTTCCTTATTAAACACTTATTTACAAAGTTATTAACGATTTAAGATATTTTGAGTTTTCATAGAAAACATCGAATTTTGGTTAGAAATATGAGTGATCACAGATCGAGCTTATTTTCCTTATTAAACGCTTATTTACAAAGTTATTAACGATTTAAGATATTTTGAGTTGAGTGATCACAGATCGAGCTTATTTTCCTTATAACTCGCTTATTTACGAAGTTATTAACGAATTAAGATATTTTGAGTTTTTCATAGAAAATATCGATTTTTGGTTAGAAATATGAGTGATCACAGATCGAGCTTATTTTCCTTATTAAACGCTTATTTACAAAGTTATTAACGATTTAAGATATTTGAGTTTTTCATAGAAAATATCGATTTTTGGTTAAAAATATGAGTGATCACAGATCGAGCTTATTTTCCTTATTAAACGCTTATTTACAAAGTTATTAACGATTTAAGATATTTTGAGTTTTTCATAGAAAATATAGATTTTTGGTTAGAAATACGAGTGATCACAGATCGAGCTTCTTTTCCTTATTAAACGCTTATTTACAAAGTTATTAACGAATTAATATATTTTGAGTTGAGTGATCGCAGATCAAGCTTATTTTCCTTATTAAACGCTCATTTACAAAGCTATTAACGAATTAAAATATTTTGATTTGAGTGATCACAGATCGAGCTTCTTTTCCTTATTAAACGCTTATTTACAGAGTTATTAACGAATTATTAACGATTTAAGATATTTTTAGTTGAGTGATCACAGATCGAGCTTATTTTCCTTATTACTCGCTTATTTACATAGTTATTAACGAATTAAGATATTTTGAGTTGAGTGATCACAGATCGAGCTTATTTTCCTTATTACTCACTCATTTACAAAGTTACTAACAAATTAAGATATTTTGAGTTTTTCATAAAAAAGATCGATTTTTGGTTAGAAATATGAGTGATCACAGATCGAGCTTATTTTCCTTATTAAACGCTTATTTACAGAGTTATTAACGATTTTAGATATTTTGAGTTTTTCATAGAAAATATCGATTTGGTTAGAAATATGAGTAATCACAGATCGAGCTTCCTTTCCTTATTAAACGCTCATTTACAAAGTTATTAACGAATTAATATATTTTGAGTTTTTCATAGAAAATATCGATTTTTGGTTAGAAATGTGAGTGATCACAGATCGAGCTTATTTTCCTTATTAAACGCTTATTTACAAAGTTATTAACGATTTAAGATATTTTGAGTTTTCATAGAAAATATCGAATTTTGGTTAGAAATATGAGTGATCACAGATCGAGCTTATTTTTCTTATTACTCGCTCATTTACAAAGTTATTAACGAACTAAGATATTTTGAGTTGAGTGATCACAGATCGAGCTTATTTTCCTTATAACTCGCTTATTTACGAAGTTATTAACGATTTAAGATATTTTGAGTTTTTCATAGATAACATCGATTTTTGGTTAGAAATATGAGTGATCACAGATCGAGCTTATTTTCCTTATTAAACGCTTATTTACAAAGTTATTAACGATTTAGGATATTTTGAGTTTTTTATAGAAAATATCGATTTTTGGTTAGAAATATGAGTGATCACAGATCGAGCTTATTTTCCTTATTAAACGCTTATTTACAAAGTTATTAACGATTTAGGATATTTTGAGTTTTTCATAGAAAATATCGATTTTTGGTTAGAAATATGAGTGATCACAGATCGAGCTTCTTTTCCTTATTAAACGCTTATTTACAGAGTTATTAACGAATTATTAACGATTTAAGATATTTTTAGTTGAGTGATCACAGATCGAGCTTATTTTCCTTATTACTCGCTTATTTACATAGTTATTAACGAATTAAGATATTTTGAGTTGAGTGATCACAGATCGAGCTTATTTTCCTTATTACTCACTCATTTACAAAGTTACTAACAAATTAAGATATTTTGAGTTTTTCATAAAAAAGATCGATTTTTGGTTAGAAATATGAGTGATCACAGATCGAGCTTATTTTCCTTATTAAACGCTTATTTACAGAGTTATTAACGATTTTAGATATTTTGAGTTTTTCATAGAAAATATCGATTTTGTTAGAAATATGAGTAATCACAGATCGAGCTTCCTTTCCTTATTAAACGCTCATTTACAAAGTTATTAACGAATTAATATATTTTGAGTTTTTCATAGAAAATATCGATTTTTGGTTAGAAATATGAGTGATCACAGATCGAGCTTATTTTCCTTATTAAACGCTTATTTACAGAGTTATTAACGATTTAGGATATTTTGAGTTTTTCATAGAAAATATCGATTTTTGGTTAGAAATATGAGTGATCACAGATCGAGCTTATTTTCCTTATTAAAGGCTTATTTACAAAGTTATTAACGATTAAATTTATTTTGAGTTTTTCATAGAAAATATCGATTTTTGGTTAGAAATATGAGTGATCACAGATCGAGCTTATTTTCCTTATTAAACGCTCATTTACAAAGTTATTAACGAATTAAAATATTTTGATTTGAGTGATCACAGATCGAGCTTCTTTTCCTTATTAAACGCTCATTTACAAAGTTATTAACGATTTAAGATATTTGAGTTTTTCATAGAAAATATCGATTTTTGGTTAGAAATATGAGTGATCACAGATCGAGCTTATTTTCCTTATTAAACGCTTATTTACAAAGTTATTAACGATTAAAGATATTTGAGTTTTGCATAGAAAATTTCGATTTTTGGTTAGAAATATGAGTGATCACAGATCGAGCTTATTTTCCTTATTAAACGCTTATTTACAAAGTTATTAACGAATTAATATATTATGAGTTGAGTGATCACATATCGAGCTTCTTTTCCTTATTAAACGCTCATTTACAAAGTTATTAACGAATTAATATATTTTGAGTTGACTGATCACATATCGAGCTTCTTTTCCTTATTAAACGCTCATTTACAAAGTTATTAACGATTTAAGATATTTTGAGTTGAGTGATCGCAGATCAAGCTTATTTTCCTTATTAAACGCTCATTTACAAAGTTATTAACGAATTAAAATATTTTGAGTTTTTCATAGAAAATATCGATTTTTGGTTAGAAATATGAGTGATCACAGATCGAGCTTATTTTCCTTATTAAACGCTCATTTACAAAGTTATTAACGAATTAATATATTTTGAGTTGAGTGATCACATATCGAGCTTCTTTTCCTTATTAAACGCTCATTTACAAAGTAATTAACGAATTGATATATTTTTAGTTGAGTGATCACAGATCGAGCTTATTTTCCTTATTAAACGCTTATTTACAAAGTTATTAACGATTTAAGATATTTTGAGTTGAGTGATCAGAGATCGAGCTTCTTTTCCTTATTAAACGCTTATTTACAAAGTTATTAACGATTTAGGATATTTTGAGTTTTTCATAGAAAATATCGATTTTTGGTTAGAAATATGAGTGATCACAGATCGAGCTTATTTTCCTTATTAAACGCTCATTTACAAAGTTATTAACGAATTAATATATTTTGAGTTGAGTGATCACATATCGAGCTTCTTTTCCTTATTAAACGCTCATTTACAAAGTAATTAACGAATTAATATATTTTGAGTTGAGTGATCACACATCGAGCTTATTTTCCTTATTAAACGCTCATTTACAAAGTTATTAACGAATTAAGATATTTTGAGTTTTTCATAGAAAATATCGATTTTTGGTTAGAAATATGAGTGATCACAGATCGAGCTTATTTTCCTTATTAAACGCTTATTTACAAAGTTATTAACGATTTAAGATATTTTGAGTAGAGTGATCACAGATCGAGCTTATTTTCCTTATTAAACGCTCATTTAAAAAGTTATTAACGATTTAAGATATTTTGAGTTTTTCATAGAAAATATCGATTTTTGGTTAGAAATATGAGTGATCACAGATCGAGCTTATTTTCCTTATTAAACGCTTATTTACAAAGTTATTAACGTTTTAAGATATTTTGAGTTTTTCATAGAAAATATCGATTTTTGGTTAGAAATATGAGTGATCACAGATCGAGCTTATTTTCCTTATTAAACGCTTATTTACAAAGTTATTAACGAATTAAGATATTTTGAGTTTTTCATAGAAAATATCGATTTTTGGTTAGAAATATGAGTGATCACAGATCGAGCTTATTTTCCTTATTAAACGCTTATTTACAAAGTTATTAACGATTTAAGATATTTTGAGTTTTTCATAGAAAATATCGATTTTTGGTTAGAAATATGAGTGATCACAGATCGAGCTTATTTTCCTTATTAAACGCTCATTTACAAAGTTATTAACGAATTAAGATATTTTGAGTTGAGTGATCAGAGATCAAGCTTCTTTTCCTTATTAAACGCTTATTTACAAAGTTATTAACGATTTAAGATATTTGAGTTTTTCATAGAAAATATCGATTTTTGGTTAGAAATATGAGTGATCACAGATCGAGCTTATTTTCCTTATTAAACGCTTATTTACAAAGTTATTAACGATTTAAGATATTTGAGTTTTTCATAGAAAATATCGATTTTTGGTTAAAAATATGAGTGATCACAGATCGAGCTTATTTTCCTTATTAAACGCTTATTTACAAAGTTATTAACGATTTAAGATATTTTGAGTTTTTCATAGAAAATATAGATTTTTGGTTAGAAATACGAGTGATCACAGATCGAGCTTCTTTTCCTTATTAAACGCTTATTTACAAAGTTATTAACGAATTAATATATTTTGAGTTGAGTGATCGCAGATCAAGCTTATTTTCCTTATTAAACGCTCATTTACAAAGCTATTAACGAATTAAAATATTTTGATTTGAGTGATCACAGATCGAGCTTCTTTTCCTTATTAAACGCTTATTTACAGAGTTATTAACGAATTATTAACGATTTAAGATATTTTTAGTTGAGTGATCACAGATCGAGCTTATTTTCCTTATTACTCGCTTATTTACATAGTTATTAACGAATTAAGATATTTTGAGTTGAGTGATCACAGATCGAGCTTATTTTCCTTATTACTCACTCATTTACAAAGTTACTAACAAATTAAGATATTTTGAGTTTTTCATAAAAAAGATCGATTTTTGGTTAGAAATATGAGTGATCACAGATCGAGCTTATTTTCCTTATTAAACGCTTATTTACAGAGTTATTAACGATTTTAGATATTTTGAGTTTTTCATAGAAAATATCGATTTGGTTAGAAATATGAGTAATCACAGATCGAGCTTCCTTTCCTTATTAAACGCTCATTTACAAAGTTATTAACGAATTAATATATTTTGAGTTTTTCATAGAAAATATCGATTTTTGGTTAGAAATGTGAGTGATCACAGATCGAGCTTATTTTCCTTATTAAACGCTTATTTACAAAGTTATTAACGATTTAAGATATTTTGAGTTTTCATAGAAAATATCGAATTTTGGTTAGAAATATGAGTGATCACAGATCGAGCTTATTTTTCTTATTACTCGCTCATTTACAAAGTTATTAACGAACTAAGATATTTTGAGTTGAGTGATCACAGATCGAGCTTATTTTCCTTATAACTCGCTTATTTACGAAGTTATTAACGATTTAAGATATTTTGAGTTTTTCATAGATAACATCGATTTTTGGTTAGAAATATGAGTGATCACAGATCGAGCTTATTTTCCTTATTAAACGCTTATTTACAAAGTTATTAACGATTTAGGATATTTTGAGTTTTTTATAGAAAATATCGATTTTTGGTTAGAAATATGAGTGATCACAGATCGAGCTTATTTTCCTTATTAAACGCTTATTTACAAAGTTATTAACGATTTAGGATATTTTGAGTTTTTCATAGAAAATATCGATTTTTGGTTAGAAATATGAGTGATCACAGATCGAGCTTCTTTTCCTTATTAAACGCTTATTTACAGAGTTATTAACGAATTATTAACGATTTAAGATATTTTTAGTTGAGTGATCACAGATCGAGCTTATTTTCCTTATTACTCGCTTATTTACATAGTTATTAACGAATTAAGATATTTTGAGTTGAGTGATCACAGATCGAGCTTATTTTCCTTATTACTCACTCATTTACAAAGTTACTAACAAATTAAGATATTTTGAGTTTTTCATAAAAAAGATCGATTTTTGGTTAGAAATATGAGTGATCACAGATCGAGCTTATTTTCCTTATTAAACGCTTATTTACAGAGTTATTAACGATTTTAGATATTTTGAGTTTTTCATAGAAAATATCGATTTTGTTAGAAATATGAGTAATCACAGATCGAGCTTCCTTTCCTTATTAAACGCTCATTTACAAAGTTATTAACGAATTAATATATTTTGAGTTTTTCATAGAAAATATCGATTTTTGGTTAGAAATATGAGTGATCACAGATCGAGCTTATTTTCCTTATTAAACGCTTATTTACAGAGTTATTAACGATTTAGGATATTTTGAGTTTTTCATAGAAAATATCGATTTTTGGTTAGAAATATGAGTGATCACAGATCGAGCTTATTTTCCTTATTAAAGGCTTATTTACAAAGTTATTAACGATTAAATTTATTTTGAGTTTTTCATAGAAAATATCGATTTTTGGTTAGAAATATGAGTGATCACAGATCGAGCTTATTTTCCTTATTAAACGCTCATTTACAAAGTTATTAACGAATTAAAATATTTTGATTTGAGTGATCACAGATCGAGCTTCTTTTCCTTATTAAACGCTCATTTACAAAGTTATTAACGATTTAAGATATTTGAGTTTTTCATAGAAAATATCGATTTTTGGTTAGAAATATGAGTGATCACAGATCGAGCTTATTTTCCTTATTAAACGCTTATTTACAAAGTTATTAACGATTAAAGATATTTGAGTTTTGCATAGAAAATTTCGATTTTTGGTTAGAAATATGAGTGATCACAGATCGAGCTTATTTTCCTTATTAAACGCTTATTTACAAAGTTATTAACGAATTAATATATTATGAGTTGAGTGATCACATATCGAGCTTCTTTTCCTTATTAAACGCTCATTTACAAAGTTATTAACGAATTAATATATTTTGAGTTGACTGATCACATATCGAGCTTCTTTTCCTTATTAAACGCTCATTTACAAAGTTATTAACGATTTAAGATATTTTGAGTTGAGTGATCGCAGATCAAGCTTATTTTCCTTATTAAACGCTCATTTACAAAGTTATTAACGAATTAAAATATTTTGAGTTTTTCATAGAAAATATCGATTTTTGGTTAGAAATATGAGTGATCACAGATCGAGCTTATTTTCCTTATTAAACGCTCATTTACAAAGTTATTAACGAATTAATATATTTTGAGTTGAGTGATCACATATCGAGCTTCTTTTCCTTATTAAACGCTCATTTACAAAGTAATTAACGAATTGATATATTTTTAGTTGAGTGATCACAGATCGAGCTTATTTTCCTTATTAAACGCTTATTTACAAAGTTATTAACGATTTAAGATATTTTGAGTTGAGTGATCAGAGATCGAGCTTCTTTTCCTTATTAAACGCTTATTTACAAAGTTATTAACGATTTAGGATATTTTGAGTTTTTCATAGAAAATATCGATTTTTGGTTAGAAATATGAGTGATCACAGATCGAGCTTATTTTCCTTATTAAACGCTCATTTACAAAGTTATTAACGAATTAATATATTTTGAGTTGAGTGATCACATATCGAGCTTCTTTTCCTTATTAAACGCTCATTTACAAAGTAATTAACGAATTAATATATTTTGAGTTGAGTGATCACACATCGAGCTTATTTTCCTTATTAAACGCTCATTTACAAAGTTATTAACGAATTAAGATATTTTGAGTTTTTCATAGAAAATATCGATTTTTGGTTAGAAATATGAGTGATCACAGATCGAGCTTATTTTCCTTATTAAACGCTTATTTACAAAGTTATTAACGATTTAAGATATTTTGAGTAGAGTGATCACAGATCGAGCTTATTTTCCTTATTAAACGCTCATTTAAAAAGTTATTAACGATTTAAGATATTTTGAGTTTTTCATAGAAAATATCGATTTTTGGTTAGAAATATGAGTGATCACAGATCGAGCTTATTTTCCTTATTAAACGCTTATTTACAAAGTTATTAACGTTTTAAGATATTTTGAGTTTTTCATAGAAAATATCGATTTTTGGTTAGAAATATGAGTGATCACAGATCGAGCTTATTTTCCTTATTAAACGCTTATTTACAAAGTTATTAACGAATTAAGATATTTTGAGTTTTTCATAGAAAATATCGATTTTTGGTTAGAAATATGAGTGATCACAGATCGAGCTTATTTTCCTTATTAAACGCTTATTTACAAAGTTATTAACGATTTAAGATATTTTGAGTTTTTCATAGAAAATATCGATTTTTGGTTAGAAATATGAGTGATCACAGATCGAGCTTATTTTCCTTATTAAACGCTCATTTACAAAGTTATTAACGCATTAAGATATTTTGAGTTGAGTGATCAGAGATCAAGCTTCTTTTCCTTATTAAACGCTTATTTACAAAGTTATTAACGATTTAAGATATTTGAGTTTTTCATAGAAAATATCGATTTTTGGTTAGAAATATGAGTGATCACAGATCGAGCTTATTTTCCTTATTAAAGGCTTATTTACAAAGTTATTAACGAATTTAGATATTTTGAGTTTTTCATAGGAAATATCGATTTTTGGTTAGAAATATGAGTGATCACAGATCGAGCTTATTTTCCTTATTAAACGCTCATTTACAAAGTTATTAACGAATTAAGATATTTTGAGTTGAGTGATCAGAGATCGAGCTTCTTTTCCTTATTAAACGCTTATTTACAAAGTTATTAACGATTTAAGATATTTGAGTTTTTCATAGAAAATATCGATTTTTGGTTAGAAATATGAGTGATCACAGATCGAGCTTATTTTCCTTATTAAAGGCTTATTTACAAAGTTATTAACGAATTTAGATATTTTGAGTTTTTCATAGGAAATATCGATTTTTGCTTAGAAATATGAGTGATCACAGATCGAGCTTATTTTCCTTATTAAACGCTCATTTACAAAGTTATTAACGAATTAAGATATTTTGAGTTGAGTGATCAGAGATCGAGCTTCTTTTACTTATTAAACGCTTATTTACAAAGTTATTAACGATTTAAGATATTTGAGTTTTTCATAGAAAATATCGATTTTTGGTTAGAAATATGAGTGAGGATATTTTGAGTTTTTCATAGAAAATATCGATTTTTGGTTAGAAATATGAGTGATCACAGATCGAGCTTCTTTTCCTTATTAAACGCTTATTTACAGAGTTATTAACGAATTATTAACGATTTAAGATATTTTTAGTTGAGTGATCACAGATCGAGCTTATTTTCCTTATTACTCGCTTATTTACAAAGTTATTAACGAATTAAGATATTTTGAGTTGAGTGATCACAGATCGAGCTTATTTTCCTTATTACTCACTCATTTACAAAGTTACTAACAAATTAAGATATTTTGAGTTTTTCATAAAAAAGATCGATTTTTGGTTAGAAATATGAGTGATCACAGATCGAGCTTCTTTTCCTTATTAAACGCTCATTTACAAAGTTATTAACGAATTAAAATATTTTGATTTGAGTGATCACAGATCGAGCTTCTTTTCCTTATTAAACGCTCATTTACAAAGTTATTAACGAATTAAGATATTTTGAGTTTTTCATAGAAAATATCGATTTTTGGTTAGAAATATGAGTGATCACAGATCGAGCTTATTTTCCTTATTAAACGCTTATTTACAAAGTTATTAACGATTTAAGATATTTTGAGTTTTTCATAGAAAATATCGATTTTTGGTTAGAAATATGAGTGGTCACAGATCGAGCTTATTTTCCTTATTAAACGCTCATTTACAAAGTTATTAACGAATTAAGATATTCTGAGTTGAGTGATCAGAGATCGAGCTTCTTTTCCTTATTAAACGCTTATTTACAAAGTTATTAACGATTTAAGATATTTTGAGTTTTTCATAGAAAATATCGATTTTTGGTTAGAAATATGAGTGATCACAGATCGAGGTTATTTTCCTTATTAAACGCTCATTTACAAAGTTATTAACGAATTAAGATATTTTGAGTTTTTCATAGAAAAGATCGATTTTTGGTTAGAAATATGAGTGGTCACAGATCGAGCTTATTTTCCTTATTAAACGCTCATTTACAAAGTTATTAACGAATTAAGATATTTTGAGTTGAGTGATCAGAGATCGAGCTTCTTTTCCTTATTAAACGCTTATTTACAAAGTTATTAACGAATTAAGATATTTTGAGTTGAGTGATCACAGATCGAGCTTATTTTCCTTATTAAAAGCTTATTTACAAAGTTATTAACGAATTAAGATATTTTTAGTTGAGTGATTACAGATCGAGCTTGTTTTCCTTATTAGACGCTTATTTACAAAGTTATTAACGATTTAAGATATTTTGAGTAGAGTGATCACAGATCTAGCTTCTTTTCCTTAATAAACGCTCATTTAAAAAGTTATTAACGAATTAATATATTTTGAGTTTTTCATAGGAAATATCGATTTTTGGTTAGAAATATGAGTGATCACAGATCGAGCTTATTTTCCTTATTAAAGGCTTATTTACAAAGTTATTAACGATTTAAGATATTTTGAGTTTTTCATAGAAAATATGGATTTTTGGTTAGAAATATGAGTGATCACAGATCTAGCTTCTTTTCCTTAATAAACGCTCATTTAAAAAGTTATTAACGAATTAATATATTTTGAGTTTTTCATAGGAAATATCGATTTTTGGTTAGAAATATGAGTGATCACAGATCGAGCTTATTTTCCTTATTAAACGCTCATTTACAAAGTTATTAACGAATTAATATATTTTAAGTTGAGTGATCACATATCGAGCTTCTTTTCCTTATTAAACGCTCATTTACAAAGTTATTAACGATTTAAGATATTTTGAGTTGAGTGATCACATATCGAGCTTCTTTTCCTTATTATAAGCTTATTTACAAAGTTATTAACGAATTAAGATATTTTGAGTTGAGTGATCACAGATCGAGCTTCTTTTCCTTATTAAACGCTCATTTACAAAGTTATTAACGATTTAAGATATTTTGAGTTTTTCATAGAAAATATCGATTTTTGGTTAGAAATATGAGTGATCACAGATCGAGCTTCTTTACCTTATTAAACACTCATTTACAAAGTTACTAACGTATTAATATATTTTGAGTTTTTCATAGAAAATATCGATTTTTGGTTAGAAATATGAGTGATCACAGATCGAGCTTCTTTTCCTTATTAAACGCTCATTTACAAAGTTATTAACGAATTAAGATATCTTGAGTTGAGTGATCACAGATCGAGCTTCTTATCTTTATTAAACGCTTATTAACAAAGTTATTATTTTGAGTTTTTCATAGAAAATATCGATTTTTGGTTAAAAATATGAGTGATCACAGATCGAGCTTATTTTCCTTATTAAACGCTTATTTACAGAGTTATTAACGATTTTAGATATTTTGAGTTTTCCATAGGAAATATCGATTTTTGGTTAGAAATATGAGTGATCACAGATCGAGCTTATTTTCCTTATTAAACGCTTATTTATAAAGTTGTTAACGGTTTAAGATATTTTGAGTTTTTCATAGAAAATATCGATTTTTGGTTAGAAATACGAGTGATCACAGATCGAGCTTCTTATCCTTATTAAACGCTTATTTACAAAGTTATTAACGATTTAAGATATTTTGAGTTTTTCATAGAAAATATCGATTTTTGGTTAGAAATATGAGTGATCACAGATCGAGCTTATTTTCCTTATTAAACGCTTATTTACAAAGTTATTAACGAATTAAGATATTTTTAGTTGAGTGATTACAGATCGAGCTTATTTTCCTTATTAAACGCTTATTTACAAAGTTACTAACGAATTAAGATATTTTGAGTTGAGTGATCAGAGATCGAGCTTCTTTTCCTTATTAAACGCTTATTTACAAAGTTATTAACGATTTAAGATATTTGAGTTTTTCATAGAAAATATCGATTTTTGGTAAGAAATATGAGTGATCACAGATCGAGCTTATTTTCCTTATTAAAAGCTTATTTACAAAGTTATTAACGAATTAAGATATTTTTAGTTGAGTGATTACAGATCGAGCTTGTTTTCCTTATTAGACGCTCATTTAAAAAGTTATTAACGATTTAAGATATTTTGAGTTGAGTGATCAGAGATCGAGCTTCTTTTCCTTATTAAACGCTTATTTACAAAGTTATTAACGATTTAAGATATTTGAGTTTTTCATAGAAAATATCGATTTTTGGTAAGAAATATGAGTGATCACAGATCGAGCTTATTTTCCTTATTAAACGCTTATTTACAAAGTTATTAACGAATTAAGATATTTTTAGTTGAGTGATTACAGATCGAGCTTATTTTCCTTATTAAACGCTTATTTACAAAGTTACTAACGAATTAAGATATTTTGAGTTGAGTGATCAGAGATCGAGCTTCTTTTCCTTATTAAACGCTTATTTACAAAGTTATTAACGATTTAAGATATTTGAGTTTTTCATAGAAAATATCGATTTTTGGTTAGAAATATGAGTGATCACAGATCGAGCTTATTTTCCTTATTAAACGCTTATTTACAAAGTTATTAACGAATTAAGATATTTTTAGTTGAGTGATTACAGATCGAGCTTATTTTCCTTATTAAACGCTTATTTACAAAGTTACTAACGAATTAAGATATTTTGAGTTGAGTGATCAGAGATCGAGCTTCTTTTCCTTATTAAACGCTTATTTACAAAGTTATTAACGATTTAAGATATTTGAGTTTTTCATAGAAAATATCGATTTTTGGTAAGAAATATGAGTGATCACAGATCGAGCTTATTTTCCTTATTAAACGCTTATTTACAAAGTTATTAACGAATTAAGATATTTTTAGTTGAGTGATTACAGATCGAGCTTATTTTCCTTATTAAACGCTTATTTACAAAGTTACTAACGAATTAAGATATTTTGAGTTGAGTGATCAGAGATCGAGCTTCTTTTCCTTATTAAACGCTTATTTACAAAGTTATTAACGATTTAAGATATTTGAGTTTTTCATAGAAAATATCGATTTTTGGTAAGAAATATGAGTGATCACAGATCGAGCTTATTTTCCTTATTAAAAGCTTATTTACAAAGTTATTAACGATTTAAGATATTTTGAGTACAGTGATCACAGATCGAGCTTATTTTCCTTATTAAACGCTCATTTAAAAAGTTATTAACGATTTAAGATATTTTGAGTTTTTCATAGAAAATATCGATTTTTGGTTAGAAATATGAGTGATCACAGATCTAGCTTCTTTTCCTTAATAAACGCTCATTTAAAAAGTTATTAACGAATTAATATATTTTGAGTTTTTCATAGGAAATATCGATTTTTGGTTAGAAATATGAGTGATCACAGATCGAGCTTATTTTCCTTATTAAAGGCTTATTTACAAAGTTATTAACGATTTAAGATATTTTGAGTTTTTCATAGAAAATATGGATTTTTGGTTAGAAGTATGAGTGATCACAGATCTAGCTTCTTTTCCTTAATAAACGCTCATTTAAAAAGTTATTAACGAATTAATATATTTTGAGTTTTTCATAGGAAATATCGATTTTTGGTTAGAAATATGAGTGATCACAGATCGAGCTTATTTTCCTTATTAAACGCTCATTTACAAAGTTATTAACGAATTAATATATTTTAAGTTGAGTGATCACATACCGAGCTTCTTTTCCTTATTAAACGCTCATTTACAAAGTTATTAACGAATTAATATATTTTGAGTTGACTGATCACATATCGAGCTTCTTTTCCTTATTAAACGCTCATTTACAAAGTTATTAACGATTTAAGATATTTTGAGTTGAGTGATCGCAGATCAAGCTTATTTTCCTTATTAAACGCTCATTTACAAAGTTATTAACGAATTAAAATATTTTGATGTCAGTGATCACAGATCGAGCTTATTTTCCTTATTAAACGCTTATTTACAAAGTTATTAACGATTTAAGATATTTTGAGTTTTTCATAGAAAATATCGATTTTTGGTTAGAAATACGAGTGATCACAGATCGAGCTTATTTTCCTTATTAAACGCTTATTTACAAAGTTATTAACGATTTAAGATATTTTGAGTTGAGTGATCACAGATCGAGCTTATTTTCCTTATTACTCGCTTATTTACAAAGTTATTAACGAATTAAGATATTTTGAGTTGAGTGATCACAGATCGAGCTTATTTTCCTTATTAAAGGCTTATTTACAAAGTTATTAACGATTTAAGATATTTTGAGCTGAGTGATCAAAAATCGAGCTTCTTTTCCTTATTAAACGCTTATTTACAAAGTTATTAACGATTTAGGATATTTCGAGTTTTTCATAGAAAATATCGATTTTTGGTTAGAAATATGAGTGATCACAGATCGAGCTTCTTTTCCTTATTAAACGCTCATTTACAAAGTTATTAACGAATTAAGATATTTTGAGTTGAGTGATCGCAGATCGAGCTTATTTTCCTTATTAAACGCTCATTTAAAAAGTTATTAACGATTTAAGAAATTTTGAGTTGAGTGATCACAGATCGAGCTTCTTTTCCTTATTAAACGCTCATTTACAAAGTTATTAACTATTTAAGATATTTTGAGTTTCTCATAGAAAATATCGGTTTCTGGTTAGAAATATGAGTGATCACAGATCGAGCTTATCTTCCTTATTAAAAACTTATTTATAGAGTTATTAACGATTTAAGATATTTTGAGTTTTCATAGAAAATATCGATTTTTGGTTAGAAATATGAGTGATCACAGATCGAGCTTATTTTCCTTATTAAACGCTTATTTACAAAGTTATTAACGAATTCAGATATCTTGAGTTGAGTGATCACAGATCGAGCTTATCTTCCTTATTAAAAACTTATTTACAGAGTTATTAACGATTTAAGATATTTTTAGTTTTCATAGAAAATATCGAATTTTGATTAGAAATATGAGTGATCATTGATCGAGCTTATTTTCCTTATTAAACGCTTATTTACAGAGTTATTAACGATTTAAGATATTTTGAGTTTTTCATAGAAAATATCGATTATTGGTTAGAAATATGAGTGATCACAGATCGAGCTTATTTTCCTTATTAAACGCTTATTTACAAAGTTATTAACGATTTAAGATATTTTGAGTTTTTCATAGAAATTATCGAATTTTGGTTAGAAATATGAGTGATCACAGATCGAGCTTATTTTCCTTATTAAACGCTTATTTACAAAGTTATTAACGATTTAAGATATTTTGAGTTTTTCATAGAAAATATCGATTTTTGGTTAGAAATATGAGTGATCACAGATCGAGCTTATTTTCCTTATTAAACGCTTATTTACAAAGTTATTAACGATTTAAGATATTTTGAGTTTTTCATAGAAAATATCGATTTTTGGTTAGAAATATGAGTGATAACAGATCGAGTTTCTTTTTCTTATTAAACGCTTATTTACAAAGTTATTAACGATTTAAGATATTTTGAGTTTTTCATAGAAAATATCGATTTTTGGTTAGAAATATGAGTGATCACAGATCGAGCTTATTTTCCTTATTAAACGCTTATTTACAAAGTTATTAACAATTTAAGATATTTTGAGTTTTTCATAGAAAATATCGATTTTTGGTTAGAAATATGAGTGATAACAGATCGAGTTTCTTTTTCTTATTAAACGCTTATTTGAAGGTTATTACGAATTAATATATTTTGAGTTGAGTGATCACAGATCGAGCTTCTTATCCTCATTAAACGCACATTTACAAAGTTATTAACGAATTAAGATATTTTGAGTTTTTCATAGAAAATATCGAATTTTGGTTAGAAATATGAGTGATCACAGATCGAGCTTTTTTCCTAATTAAACGCTTATTTACAGAGTTATTAACGATTTAAGATATTTTGAGTTTTTCATAGAAAATATCGATTTTTGGTTAGAAATATTAGTGATCGCAGATCGAGATTATTTTCCTTATTACTCGCTTATTTACAAAGTTATTAACGATTTAAAATATTTTGAGTTTTTCATAGAAAATATCGATTTTTGGTTAGAAATATGAGTGATCACAGATCGAGCTTATTTTCCTTATTAAACGCTTATTTACAAAGTTATTAACGATTTAAGATATTTTGAGTTTTCATAGAAAATATCGAATTTTGGTTAGAAATATGAGTGATCACAGATCGAGCTTGTTTTCCTTATTAAACGCTTATTTACAAAGTTATTAAAGATTTAAGATATTTTGAGTTTTTCATAGAAAATATCGATTTTTGGTTAGAAATATGAGTGATCACAGATCGAGCTTATTTTCCTTATTGAACGCTTATTTACAAAGTTATTAACGATTTAAGATATTTTGAGTTGAGTGATCGCAGATCAAGCTTATTTTCCTTATTAAACGCTCATTTACAAAGTTATTAACGATTTAAGATATTTTGAGTTTTTCATAAAAAATATCGATTTTTGATTAGAAATATGAGTGATCACAGATCGAGCTTCTTTTCCTTATTAAACGCTCATTTACAAAGTTATTAACGATTTAAGATATTTTGAGTTGAGTGGTCACAGATCGAGCTTCATTTCCTTATTAAACGCTCATTTACAAAGTGTTTAACGAATTAAAATATTTTGATTTGAGTGATCACAGATCGAGCTTCTTTTCCTTATTAAACGCTCATTTACAAAGTTTTGAACGATTTAAGATATTTTGAGTTTTTCATAGAAAATATCGATTTTTGGTTAGAAATATGAGTGATCACAGATCGAGCTTATTTTCCTTATTAAACGCTTATTTACAAAGTTATTAACGATTTAAGATATTTTGAGTTTTTCATAGAAAATATCGATTTTTGGTTAGAAATATGAGTGATCACAGATCGAGCTTATTTTCCTTATTAAACGCTTATTTACAAAGTTATTAACGATTTAAGATATTTTGAGTTTTTCATAGAAAATATCGATTTTTGGTTAGAAATATGAGTGATAACAGATCGAGTTTCTTTTTCTTATTAAACGCTTATTTGAAGGATATTACGAATTAATATATTTTGAGTTGAGTGATCACAGATCGAGCTTCTTATCCTCATTAAACGCACATTTACAAAGTTATTAACGAATTAAGATATTTTGAGTTGAGTGATCACACATCGAGCTTATTTTCGTTATTACTCGCTTATTTACAAAGTTATTAACGATTTAAGATATTTTGAGTTTTTCATAGAAAATATCGATTTTTGATTAGAAATATGAGTGATCACAGATCGAGCTTCTTTTCCTTATTAAACGCTCATTTACAAAGTTATTAACGATTTAAGATATTTTGAGTTGAGTGATCACAGATCGAGCTTCTTTTCCTTATTAAACGCTCATTTACAAAGTGTTTAACGAATTAAAATATTTTGATTTGAGTGATCACAGATCGAGCTTATTTTCCTTATTAAACGCTCATTTACAAAGTTGTTAACGATTTAAGATATTTTGAGTTTTTCATAGAAAATATCGGTTTTTGGTTAGAAATATGAGTGATCACAGATCGAGCTTATTTTCATTATTAAACGCTCATTTACAAAGTTATTAACGATTTAAGATATATTGAGTTTTTCATAGGAAATATCGATTTTTGGTTAGAAATATGAGTGATCTCAGATCGAGCTTCTTATCCTCATTAAACGCTCATTTACAAAGTTATTAACGAATTAAGATATTTTGATTTGAGTGATCACAGATCGAGCTTATCTTCCTTATTAAACGCTTATTTACAAAGTTATTAACGAATTAATATATTTTGAGTTGAGTGATCACAAATTGCGCTTATTTTCCTTATTTGACGCTCATTTACAGAGTGATCACAGATCGAGCTTATCTTCCTTATTAAACGCTTATTTACAAAGTTAACAACGAATTAATATATTTTGAGTTTTTCATAGAAAATATCGATTTTTGGTAAGAAATATGATGATCACAGATCGAACTTCTTTTCCTTATTAAACGCTTATTTACAAAGTTATTAACGAATTAATATATTTTGAACTGAAAGATCACAGATCGAGCTTATTTTCCTTATTAATCGCTTATTTACAAAGTTATTAACGATTTAAGATATTTTGAGTTGAGTGTTCACAGACCGAGCCTATTTTCCTTATTAAACGCTCGTTTACAAAGTTATTAACGACTTAAGATATCTTTAGTTGAGTGATCACAGATCGAGCTTATTTTCCTTATTAAAAGCTCATTTACTAAGTTATTAACGAATTAAGATATTTTGAGTTGAGTGGTCACAGATCGAGTTTATTTTCCTTATTAAACGCTTATTTACAAAGTTTTTAACGAATTAAGATATTTTGAGTTGAGTGATCACAGATCGAGTTTATTTTCCTTATTAAACGCTTATTTACAAAGTTTTTAACGAATTAATATATTTTGAACTGAAAGATCACAGATCGAGCTTGTTTTCCTTATTATACGCTTATTTACAAAGTTATTAGCGATTTAAGATATTTTGAGTTGAGTGATAACAGATCGAGCTTGATTTTCTTATTAAACGCTCATTGTTAACGATTTAATATATTTTGAGATTTTCATAGAAAATATCGATTTTTGGTTAGAAATATGAGTGATCACAGATCGAGCTTATTTTCCCTATTAAACGCTTATTTACAAAGTTATTAACGATTTAAGATATTTTGAGTTTTTCATAGAAAATATCGATTTTTGGTTAGAAATGTGAGTGATCACAGATCGAACATATTTTCCTTATTAAACGCTTATTTACAAAGTTATTAACGATTTAAGATATTTTGAGTTTTTCATAGAAAATATCGATTTTTGGTTAGAAATATGAGTGATCACAGATCGAGCTTATTTTCCTTATTAAACGCTTATTTACAAAGTTATTAACGAATTAAAATATTTTAAGTTTTTCATAGAAAATACCGATTATTGGTTGGATATATGTATGATCACAGATCGAGCTTCTTTTCCTTATTTAACGCTTATTTACAGAGTTATTAACGAATTAAGATATTTTAAGTTTTTCATAGAAAATACCGATTATTGGTTGAAAATATGTATGATCACAGATCGAGCTTATTTTCCTTATTAAACGCTTATTTACAAAGTTATTAACGATTTAAGATATTTTGAGTTTTTCATAGAAAATATCGATTTTTGTTTAGAAATATGAGTGATCACAGATCGAGCTTATTTTGCTTATTAAACGCTTATTTACAAAGTTATTAACGATTTAAGATATTTTGAGTTTTCATAGAAAATATCGATTTTTGGTTAGAAATATGAGTGTTCACAGATCGAGCTTCTTTTCCTTATTAAACGCTCATTTACAAAGTTATTAACGAATTAAGATATTTTGAGTTTTTCATAGAAAATATCGATTTTTGGTTAGAGATATGAGTGACCAAAGATCGAGCTTCTTTTGCTTATTAAACGCTTATTTACAAAGTTATTAACGATTTAAGATATTTTGAGTTTTTCATAGAAAATATCGATTTTTGGTTAGAAATATGAGTTATCACAGATCGAGCTTATTTTCCTTATTAAAAGCTTATTTACAAAGTTATTAACGATTTAAGATATTTTGAGTTTTCCATAGGAAATATCGATTTTTGGTTAGAAATATGAGTGATCACAGATCGAGCTTATTTTCCTTATTAAACGCTTATTTACAGAGTTATAAACGATTTAAGATATTTTGAGTTTTTCATAGAAAATATCGATTTTTGGTTAGAAATATGAGTGATCACAGATCGAGCTTATTTCCTTATTAAACGCTCATTTACAAAGCTATTAACGAATTAATATATTTTGAGTTGACTGATCATAGGTCGAGCTTCTTGTCCTCATTAAAAGCTCATTTACAAAATTATTAACGAATTAATATATTTTGAGTTTTCCATAGAAAATATCGATTTTTGGTTAAAAATATGAGTGATCACAGATCGAGCTTATTTTCCTTATTAAAAGCTCATTTACAAAGTTATTAACGAATTAAGATATTTTGAGTTGAGTGGTCACAGATCGAGTTTATTTTCCTTATTAAACGCTTATTTACAAAGTTTTTAACGAATTAAGATATTTTGAGTTGAGTGATCACAGATCGAGTTTATTTTCCTTATTAAACGCTTATTTACAAAGTTTTTAACGAATTAATATATTTTGAACTGAAAGATCACAGATCGAGCTTGTTTTCCTTATTATACGCTTATTTACAAAGTTATTAGCGATTTAAGATATTTTGAGTTGAGTGATAACAGATCGAGCTTGATTTTCTTATTAAACGCTCATTGTTAACGATTTAATATATTTTGAGATTTTCATAGAAAATATCGATTTTTGGTTAGAAATATGAGTGATCACAGATCGAGCTTATTTTCCCTATTAAACGCTTATTTACAAAGTTATTAACGATTTAAGATATTTTGAGTTTTTCATAGAAAATATCGATTTTTGGTTAGAAATGTGAGTGATCACAGATCGAACATATTTTCCTTATTAAACGCTCATTTACAAAGTTATTAACGAATTAATATATTTTGAGTTTTCCATAGAAAATATCGATTTTTGGTTAAAAATATGAGTGATCACAGATCGAGCTTATTTCCTTATTAAACGCTCATTTAAAGTTATTAACGAATTAAGATATTTTGAGTTGAGTGATCACAGATCGAGCTTCTTTTCCTCATTAAAAGCTCATTTACAAAGTTATTAACGAATTAAGATATTTTGAGTTGAGTGATCACAGATCGAGTTTCTTTTTCTTATTAAACGCTTATTTACAAAGTTATTAACGATTTAAGATATTTTGAGTTTTTCATAGAAAATATCGATTTTTGGTTAGAAATATGAGTGATCACAGATCGAGCTTCTTTTCCTTATTAAACGCTTATTTACAAAGTTATTAACGATTTAAGATATTTTGAGTTTTTCATAGAAAATATCGGTTTTTGGTTAGAAATATGAGTGATCACAGATCGAGCTTATTTTCATTATTAAACGCTCATTTACAAAGTTATTAACGATTTAAGATATATTGAGTTTTTCATAGGAAATATCGATTTTTTGTTAGAAATATGAGTGATCTCAGATCGAGCTTCTTATCCTCATTAAACGCTCATTTACAAAGTTATTAACGAATTAAGATATTTTGATTTGAGTGATCACAGATCGAGCTTATCTTCCTTATTAAACGCTTATTTACAAAGTTATTAACGAATTAAAATATTTTGATTTGAGTGATCACAGATCGAACTTCTTTTCCTTATTAAACGCTTATTTACAAAGTTATTAACGATTTAAGATATTTTGAGTTTTTCATAGAAAATATCGATTTGTGGTTAGAAATATGAGTGATCACAGATCGAGCTTATTTTCCTTATTTCACTCTTATTTACAAAGTTATTAACGATTTAAGATATTTTGAGTTTTTCATAGAAAATATCGATTTTTGGTTAGAAATATGAGTGATCACAGATCGAGCTTATTTTCCTTATTAAACGCTTATTTACAAAGTTATTAACGATTTAAGATATTTTGAGTTTTTCATAGAAAATATCGATTTTTGGTTAGAAATATGAGTGATCACAGATCGAGCTTATTTTCCTTATTAAACGCTCATTTACAAAGTTATTAACGAATTCAGATATCTTGAGTTGAGTGATCACAGATCAAGCTTATCTTCCTTATTAAAAACTTATTTACAGAGTTATTAACGATTTAAGATATTTTTAGTTTTCATAGAAAATATCGATTTTTGGTTAGAAATATGAGTGATCACAGATCGGGCTTCTTTTCCTTATTAAACGCTTATTTACAGAGTTATTAACGATTTAAGATATTTTGAGTTTTCCATAGAAAATATAGATTTTTGGTTAGAAATGTGAGTGATCACAGATCGAGCTTCTTTTCCTTATTAAACGCTCATTTACAAAGTTATTAGCAATTTAAGATATTTTGAGTTTTTCATAGAAAATAACGATGTTTGGTTAGAAATATGAGTGATCACAAATCGAGCTCCTTTTTTCAATTAAAGTTATTGACAATTTTAATTTCTTTGTGTTTTTCCGTATTTGTCCTGTATATTTTGTTTAAATTTTTCAATTTTGTAAATACTTTCAAAAATACAAAACAAAAAATGTATTCGAAAAGTATGTTTGTGAGTATTTGCAAGTTTTATTTGCTTTCAATAGAGTTTTTCTTTTTTTTTTTGCCTAAACTCAAGGAAACATTTATTGTTCCTTTACAAATTGTATTCTTTACCATTTCCTTTAAAATTCATGAGAAATTCAAAATATTTCCGCATTTGGAAAAAAGTGCACTTTTCTTTTTTCCATTCATTCATTCATGTGCATACGCGATAAACACTGCAACAACATATGTTTTTTTTTTTTTTTTTTTTTGTATTTTTCAACATAGGAATCGAATAAAAACTAGAAACTAAGAACAAATGTGAGTTTGGAAAATATTGGGAATGTGGTGTCTACTACCCACACTTTCACATATGAATGTATTCCAAACTAAATATATATATGTGGATACATGTTCAGCTATGCTTTATAAGTAGAAAGAACGTGCGAATGTATCTTCTTTGGCAACAGCGAAAAAAATTTAAGTGTTGCCGAATAATTTATAAACGTAAAATCGTAATGCACAAGAAGAGCAACGTGGCAGACATGAATAATGAAGTGAAAAATCTACTGCCACCATCAGGTACACTCAAAAAAATTGTTGTTTGCAGGCGCTTTAATTTAATATATTAAAGATTTGAATAGGACGTGTGAATCTATTGTCACCTTCTGAAATATGTAACTCTTATTTGGCTACTTAAGTTAGTTCCCGCTACTTAAGACGTAGGCATTAGATCTTAAAGACTATTCAAATAAGTGTGTTATATTTGGATGTGCCGAATCTTATATACCCACCATCAATATAGTACGGCAACCGATTGTTGTGTATGTTGTATAAAATATTTACCTCTTTTACCCGATTTGGTTGTTTTATATTTTCTTTTACTTGAAAATATTAGTAAATAATTTCACCATGTAAGATACATGCATTTAAATGTTATTTTAGATCAAAATATATATAGTTTTTCATATATATGATGCAAAACTTTTATCTATTAGCAATAACTATTTGTGACAAATATCGATTCTAGGTCTCCTCGTATTTGAAACATCTGAAGGACATTTTGTTCAGAAATTTTGTTTTTTTTACGATTTCTGATCAACAAATAATATTTTCAGAAAAAGTTCAGCATTCCTCTAAGCGTTAAAAAGTTAATCTCGGAAGTGGATCTTATGTGGAAGGTATGGTTAAGTATGGACCGATCGTCACAAAATCTAGTAGTCAGGTATGGATCTAGGTCAACCATTTGTGGTGGAGTAAATAAAGTAAAATTTATTTTGAATTTTTCTTTTTTTTATATTAAAATTTTTCGGTTTTAGGGGGAAATTTCCTTTTTTTTCCCCACCTGGATTAATTCATGTATTGGGTGTATGGCTTAAAAATGCGGATGGCATATCTTTTGAACATGGTTTTTGTTTTTAATAACGTATATGTCCTTTTGAAGGGTACATATCTTTAATTTATTCTCACTTAGTTATTGAACACTAGCTGACACGGTGCGCTTCGCCACCTCAATTAGATGAAAGAAATAGTACTATTAAGTCACCCTTTGTGATTCAGGATAACATATCTCTATTTTCATGTTTACTGAAGCATTGTAATGTGGCGTCTAGCTCATTCGAAACGTATTATTATAATAAAAAGTACCATTTAGACCCACATTTTGTATTCCTACTCAACATTATGATTGTGAGTCCATTATTATAGAAAATGCTAATGACATGTACCACTGAAGTCACCTTTTTTGTATTCTAACTTATTCCGAATCATGTGTGTCTAATTTTTAATTTTTAGGTTTAATTTTATAAAATAGTCAAAAAGTATTATTAGTTGGAAAAAGGTACCTGGGATACCATTCGAAGAACGAAAAAATACGAATAATGTTTGTATCCTCAATGACATATAGATGGCTTAGTGACTCTCTTTCTTTACTCAGAAGCATATCAGTAAAAAAATTTAATATAATAAAAAGTACAATTAGAAGAAAAAGTAACAATTTTCCACACTTTCCACTGTCAAGTTTGAAATTTCAAAGTAATTTCCAGATTCTAGGTTCAATATTATAGAAAATTCAAAAAGTACTATTTATAGAATGAAAAAATACTCCTTGGTTTGGTTTAGTTCTCCATTTTTGGTATCATAATACAATTGAGCACCCTATTCTTGATTATTTCTTTACTGAGAAGCATATTAGCCTACTATAATGTATATAAGCTAATTTAATATATTAAAAAAGTACCATTAAAAGAAAAAGTACCAATTTTCGTTTATCCTCTTGAACACCCGTTAAGTTTGAATTTTAAATTTGTATAGCATTTCCTATATTATCAACTGATTTTGATTCTGTAACACTTAATATTTAATAACCGCGGTTTTGAAATTCTTCGGTTTTTTGGAAACTTTACTATAAATGTATATAAAAAGTGCTATTATAACAAAGAAAAAGGACCATAAAGTCTCCAATTTAATTTTTACTCACTGAGGAGCATATATTTTATATTTCTAAGTCCATTATTATAGAAAATTCAAAATGTACCATTAGAATAATGAAAAACCGCCATAATGTTCCCAGTTATAGAATCCTACTCGCTCGAGTCCATATAATATTATGTTCATGTTTCTACATTCATTATAAAAAATTCAAAAAGTACCATTGGAATAAAGAAAAAGTACCATAAATACCACTCTAATAAAGAAAACTGCGATAAAGTCTCACCCTAACTTAATTATATATGCCAAATTCAAAAAGTACCATTAGAAGAACAAAAAAGTACCTATAGTTCAGTTCTCACATTTTGGTACCTAAATATTATAACATAATAATATTATCTAACTTCACTCAGATACATATCATCTAACTTTAATGTCGATAAGTGAAATAATTTAAAATATTAAAAAAGTACCATAAGGAAAAATGTACCAAATCCCCTTTTCCTCCTTGAACACCCCTCAAGTTTGAAATTTAAAAATATTCCATTTTGCCAAAATTGTTTATGCTAAAGACATGCCTCAAACGATTAAAATCTGTGTTAATGTGCTCAAGAAAAATAAGTTGTTAAAAAAAGTACCAAACTGTTTCCCGGATTTGGGCAATTATACAGCTTTGCAGTTGAGTTCCAAATAGCACTCTGTTAGTTACATTTTGCATGAATCCAGGAACCAATGTTAAAAATTTAACAAAGTTGGCTTAAAATATTAAATAAAATGTATTTTTCTGTTTTCCGTTTTGGTACCTTTTTTATCCCCATTGCGGTGTTAAAATTTTATTCAAATAAATTTCTGTTTCGTGGTGGGAGCTTAAAATAAAATATTTATACGTCTATATCAATTTGTAGAAAAACATAGTTTATGAAAAAAGTACCAAAAATAAACACAATTTTTATCCCTTAAGAGTTCGAATTTCCAAAAAGTACCAAACTTTTATTTTTTTATTTTTTGATAAGTATAGAATACGATTTAAAATTTGTTTCTATGTTTATAGTTTAAAAGATACATAGAGTGCCAAAAAAGTACCAAAATAGAGTTTTTACACGTTTTCTCCCCTAAAAGGTTCGAATTTCGAAACACCTGTCAGCTTATTTTTTAAATGGAGTAACATGCAATTTTAAGTTTTTTTGTATCTTTATTAGTTTTGAAGATATAAAGTTACCGAATTTACCCGTTTTTACCCCCTAAACGTTCGAATTTCCAAAAATCCCTTCTTATCGGATTGTTTTGGGGAGGGAGAAATGCATCATTCTAGCTTCAGTCGTTTGGGCTGTGCAATGATGAATCAGTCAGTCAGTAAAGTTACTCTTTTATATATATAGATAATAGTGTAAACAACAAAGATTTTGCTTCGATAACGTCGATGAAAAATGGATCCATTACGATCAGCCGAATTGCCTAATATCTATGGCGCTAAGATAATTCTCTGTATTTGGTGAAAGCAAAGGGGTCCTATAAATTAAGACCTACTGAAATCATGGAACCTGTACCTAACACATCTCAATATGCGGCCAGACATGAAACCGTAATATTCCATCATGACAACACACGGCCACGTATTGCAATAACTGTTAAAAAGTATTTAGAATGAAGTGGTTGTGAAGTTTTGCCTCACACGCTTTATAGTCCAGAAAAGTCAAAGCTAACAATGGTAAATACTTTGAATAAATTTATATTGTACAAATGTTTTAAAATAAAAGCTACAAATTTGAAAAATGGCGCATTTTTAATTCATACACCAATATGTACTTATACAGTGAGACCTCGATTATCCGTAATGGTCGGGACCGGGAGCATTCTGGATAATAAATTTTCCCGGTTAATTGAGTACCCATTTTTAGTAGTTT
Source organism: Calliphora vomitoria (assembly GCA_942486065.2). Lineage (NCBI taxonomy): Eukaryota > Metazoa > Arthropoda > Insecta > Diptera > Calliphoridae > Calliphora > Calliphora vomitoria. The sequence continues at coordinate 13,445,908 of OW818031.2, read as the reverse complement.
TTTAATGATGACAGTTTTTCGATAATGAAATTCATCACTGATTCATCGGTTGGATCAAAGTCGTCCAATTTGGTGGAAAATATTTCACAATAACGTTTTCAGCCTTGAAGTCCAATAGCAGAATGATTTTACTATCATCTTTTAGACCGATTTTCTTAAAATTCTCTCTCACTTCTGGTACTAAATTATTGTTAAACCATTCTCATGGAGATTTTTTAAAGCTTTTTCCAATAACTAATGCTTTGGAATAGACTTTCCTTCACAGTTAATCCAGAAATTGGAGTTCCTTTAAATCGTTCCTTCCGGAATTATTCATAAACTGCAAAATCTACTTTTGGTTCTTCAGCAGTTTTTAAAGTTGTTCGGTTTCTAAAGCCAATAACAGAATCACTTTGTTTTTTATAATGTCTAACACTCCTTACGCTAAAAGCTATCGAAAAATCGATGGCACAATATCAAAAAATGTTGGCCTTACAAATCGATCGAGGGTACTCAACTTTTTCGTTTTATTTACATTGTGTTTGATTGATCAAAAATAATCCCGGATAATGGAGGTAATTACAATTAATCGATGCAAAAAAAATCGATCCAAAAACATTTTCTTTTTCTTTCCCGGATAATTGATGTTGCCGGTTAATCAAATCACGGATAATCGAGGCCTCACTGTATTATTAAATTTTATAAGGACTTTTTGGTTCTACGACCAAAATTTCAATATGTTATAAACGGAATGAGAGTATAAAAAATCGAGGTAAATTACAAATATTTAAAACAACTTACCTGTATATGTTGAAATTAGCACATCTTTTTTCAAATGCATTTATTTGTATTACAAGTGGATGGAGACATTTTGAATGCTATAACTATTATTTTAATTTCACTTTATATTTATTTTTGCCATTAATGATTTATCTCATTTATTTTACACAAGGTTGACAACGGACAGAAACTTGTTTAAAGGTAACGGTACCTTAACGATACTTTGCGATATTTTTCGACAACGGTATTTTCGATTATTTTGACGATATTTTCGATTATTTCGTAAACTTTGTCAACCTTAATCTTTTTAAATACTTTTATTTACACACGCACTTATTTTTATATTTATTTTTATTAAAATTATACAGAAAATTGCTTTACATTTATTTTACACAAGGTTGACAACGGACAGAAACTTGTTTAAAGGTGACGGTACCTTAACGATATTTTTCGACAACGGTATTTTCGATTATTTTGACGTATTATAGGTATGTAGCGATATTTTCGATTATTTCGAAAACTTCGTCAACCTTAATCTTTTTAAATACTTTTATTTACACACGCACTTATTTTTATTAAAATTTTACCTACAGAAAATAGCTTTACATTTAATTTTCACAAGGTTGACAACGGACAGAAACTTGTTTAAAGGTGACGGTACCTTAACGATATTTTTCGACAACGGTATTTTCGATTATTTTGACGTATTATATGTAGCGATTTTTTCGATTATTTCGTAAACTTTGTCAACCTTAATCTCTTTAAATACTTTTATTCACACACGCACTTATTTTTATACATATTTTTATTATAATACAAGGTCTCCTGTCATGTCTTATTGTAATAATGTCTTAATATTTCACAATGGTTTTAAAATGTTATTGCCTTTCAAGATAAAATGTCCTAAAGTAATAATACTGTCTATGCTATGTTAATTGTGTTATCGTTACCAACCAGCAGAGACCTGTGCCGAACGCCTAAGAGTCGGTTAAGCCGAGCCGCCGGCACTGGATTTGTCAATGGCTTGTGTAAATTCCACAAAATTTTTCCTGCTAATTCCGTTCCAACAACAAAATAAATATTTCATAAGATTTAACAGAATAGAACATAATAAATTTGTTTTTTTTTTAGAATATTTTGTAACTCAAAGAGTCTATAAATTCTTTGAAACCGATGTTAAGATTTTAGTCTGAAATGACCAGACAGGCTTTGTGCCTCATCATTAAGGTGTTATTGTTTTATTAAACAACTTGAGTATTATTTAATTAATTTAAAATTCTGATTTTTTTGTTTAATTAAAAAAGGAAAACTGATATGTACTTATTACACAAACTATTATTATAAATTACAACACACTAAAACTTCCTTTACTTTACACGGACGATTAGTTAATAAGAAATGGATGATAAACAACAACACAAAAGGCAATGACACGTTACTTTCTTTAAAGCAATTTACATGTAGATTTTATTTTAACTAATTAATAAAACACTTGTTGTACACAATAATTTTTGTGAAAACAATATTGAAAACTAATTAATAAACACTTTTTCTTTCCATTTAACTTCTTTTTATGTATTTCTTAACCCGTTTAACCGTTTTTATATGATTCCGAAGTGACTAGCTATTCGCGCACGTCTGCTGGCCGTCTATTTTCTACAAAAAACTACTAAAACTGAACAACGAAGAAGGAATTAGAGATGGGATGAATGTGAGATGAGATAATGCAATGGTACTTTTTTCGATATTATGCAATTGATGTAGAAAACGGACTTGTAATTGTAAATAAAAATAGATGAAATAGAAAAAAAAAAAAAAAGATGTTATAATGTATTTTATTAAAAAAATATATGTATGGAATTTACTTTTCAATATTGACAACAATTAATAAAACTGTGATATATAGAAACATATATTTAGGGCCTAATTCAGAAACACAAAAAAAAAAACAATTTTAAAATTTCTATATGAAAATCACTCAGTTTTTAAATAATTCGTGATTGTTTTTCATACAAAAATTTTCAAATCGTTTTTCTTTCCTGTTTCTGAATTAGGCCCTTAAACTTTTGATAGTTTTACTCATTTCTTAACTGATTTAAAGTTTGTAAAAGGATACGACAAACTAATACGTACTGGTTTTTAATAAGGTTAGATTCAGCATCAAAAAACAAAACATTTGTCTTGTAAATTTGTATAAAAAACACAAGTTTTAAAATATGTATTTGTTTAATTGATTTTAAAAATACTTTTAAACCAATTTTTTTATGTTACTGTATCATTCCTGCAATTAAAAATGTAACCAAAATAAATTTTGTATTACAAATTTATCTAGGTTGATGTTAGAAAAATAATAAGGGACCGTAAGGGTTTTAAGTGATATCAAAAAAGTTATTTTGTGACTTTAAAAAGTTAAAATCCATCTAAACAGTTAATATTCAACGTAAAAATAAAAGTTCTCATGAAACTCTTAAAAAATGAGTTATAAATAGCCGTCATAAAAAACTCATTTGAGGAGTTCTATTTTTTCCCTCATAAAATAAAACTCATTTGAGGAGTATTATTTTTCCCGTCAGAAAATAAAACTCATTTTATGTAAATTGACACCTAAAGCTTATTGCTGGTCAGATCATTACAATTTGTAAAGCACCATGCATTGCAATTAAATAAATATTCATTCAAATAAAATCAAGTGGAATTTTAATATGTTATTGTTTGATTTCTATAGTAAATTACTACAAAAAGATACTCAAAAAAAGTAGAAAATAAAAGAAATGGGTTTAATTTTCTGACGGAAAAAATAAAACTCCTCAAATGAGTTTTTTTATGACACTTTTTTTAAGAGTTTCATACGAACTTTTATTTTAACTTTGACAAACATCTCTTAACTGTGGAGTTGAGATCATTTAAAATTCTGTAAAGCACGTCAAAACGAATTTATTGGTATATAACACTATAGGACTCCGATGACTCTAATATAGAGAGTTTTTAATTTCAAATTTTTTGGATAACCGTTATTTAGTGTCTCTGAAAATAATAAGATATTTTTGAGAACAAATTTTCAAATTAAGTAGAAACTTATGACCGATTATGGCCAATAGGCTAGGTTATTGAAAATAATAAATAAAATAAATAAATTAAGACTCTATTGTTAATGGTTTAAAAAATAAAGAATTCTTCCAAATATACATAGGATTATTATATAATGTTTAAATTTTCCTGCTTATAAAAGTTACCACAACTTTGGGATTACATCTACAGTCTGAATGACTGTGATTTTATTAAATTTAATAAAATAAAAATTTGGTATTTTATAAAATGAAACGATATTTGCGTTTCAAGTCAATTTTTTGATGTGGTACCAAGTTTGGAAACATCGATTTCATGTCAACTTTCTGCCAAAAAAATTAAATCATTTTTCTTTATTTTTCAACAAATAAAATTTATTGAAAGAATTTTATAATGCTAGATTGTTTTTTTACATTTATTTGGAAAATACATTTCTTTGTTATATTTTTTATGTATAAAAAGAAAAATCACATTCTCATACAAATGTTTTTTTGCTTTGAAAATTTAAAAATCAATGAAAAATATATTGAAACCATGGTACAATTATTAGAGCGAGTTTGCTCTAATTGTTAAAAATATAAGTCGTTCTTCAATTATTAATGAATTTATGGTTCAAATTGATATTTTATTAACAAAAATTTAAATTCAGTTCTTTAGTTTTCAGATCAGAAAAATCTCTATATATCGCTCATTTGCTGCAACAACGTCATAACTCCAAAAAAGTCGTTTCGAGAAAAACGGCTTTGAATGTTTTATGACATTTGACTATTTCTTAAATAAATTTTCAACAAATCATGAGATTTTAGAATAGTAGATATTAATATCCTTCTAATCTGTATTTAACCCAAATTTTTTCTTGTCAAATATACGAGAAAACATGAAATTTGGTTTTGACGTTTACAACAAAAAAACACTCTCCAGGAAAAAATTATTGACTTTTTTGAAAACTGATAAAACTATATGAATGACTATAGAACGGCGCATATTTCGTATTATTCAGTTCAAAACACACGGATTTTGAGTTATGTCGTTGTTGCAGCAAATGAGCGATATGTATATTTGAATATTTTCAGTAAATCTGTTCTCCTAGCCTCATTTTTGGACAGGCGGGAAGTTGTATAGCAGTTAGGTTAGGTTTTCATGCAGCCGAGAAATTGAAGAATAAAAGAACAGCTCACGTGGGTCCAATCAATGGTCCCTTTGTGTTACCTGAAAGTAGAAAGTTAGAAAAAGAAAGACAGATAGAAATGAAAAGAGAGAAGGGGAAGATTGAAAAGTTAAGAAGTTGTTCGAAGAAATAAAGAAGATTTTAAAAATTGCGTATCAATAAGTTAGCGGTTATTCGGTTACTCTAGAGAGATTCCTATCTCCGGTCTTTGTAACCAATAACTACTCCTTATAAAGGCATTAATGTCCTCATATTCAAGAGCTCAGAAAGACTGTTTATGGAACGATGTCCCAGAAACCGTAAGCGTAGATCTCTTAATGCCGGATAGTGACAAAGAAGATGAAAAATGGTCTCATCCTCTTCCTCGTTTTGACAACTTCTGCAGAAGTCGTTGTAGGGCAAGCCTAGTCTCCTAGGTTGCCAAAAGTTTTGTTTAATTTTTGCATAATTATGATTATGATGTAAATTTCAATGATTTTTTACTCGTATTATGTATGTAGTTACTTCTACGATCGTTTAAAAGTTGTTAGGTCAGTTATCTATCATAAACAAATAGTCTATGGGTCTTCCGATTTTGATCATATTCGGTAAACACATACTCTTTAAAGATTGCGTGTCATGCCAAGAAGATATGTTGTTCGCCCACGATTCAGTCGGGACCATATCGTTCTGGTTATAGTACATGTGGGTTCACAAACCCATCTTGTCTGAGCGAGCTCATAGTAGAAATTACTAATATGTAGCTTGGATAACGGAATCCCACATAGCAAATCTATGTTTCCTTTTTCGCCAAATCATCAGCAACGCAGTTGCCTGTAGTATCCCACTTGAGTATGACAGTTGAATGTCTCGCCATCCTGTTTAAGGATGCCCGGCCATCCTGTTACAGATTTTATTGCGGCCAGACTATCAGTTTATATACACGAATATCCCTGCCTGTACCGCAATTCTGTAACTTTTTATACTTTCCTACCGATGTCGTTAAGTAACGAAAAATATCGGTTGCTTTAACGAATTTAATATTCACTGTTTGAAGTTAACGATTTCTCGTTATGGCTTAACTAGAACATTTTATTTGTCGTTAACCTACCGACAAATTTCGTTATCTACAGACTATTTTTAACGAAAATAATCGGTAAAATTTAATTCGGAATATCCCTTAACGATAAATATTGTTAACTAACGAATTTTGATTACTTAACTTAAATATTCGAATGATGAATGATTGCATATAACCAATTAATGTTTGATGAATTGGCTTCGTTTTTTCATTGGTGAAACACATTTATTTATTGTGGAAGATATTTTAAAAGAATTTCGAAAAAATTCTAAAATATTTATTTTCATATTTATTTAATTTTAAATCTAAAAACTTTAATCTCAAATAATTTTAAATAAATGGGAGACATTTTAATTCCCAAATTATCTTTAAAACATTTCTGGGATGCTATTTTTAAGAAATTCATGATTGACATTATTCATTTGAATTTAAGAAGTGAAAATTAAATTTCAATTTTTTCGTACAAAAATATTATTGCGAGTATTAAGATAATTAATTGAAACAAAATATTGAATTTTTAGAAATTGTACTTTTGCTAACGAGGAAGTTATTTTATTTCAGAAAACCAAATTAAATCATTTTAATTCAAAATTAAATAACTTTTAAAGTATATATGTTAAAATAAAGATACAATAAAATTGTTCAAATATTTATCGAAATAAGCTTAACTACTAATTTTAGCAAATGTTTATTTCAATCATTACATTAATACTTTCTGTGATATTTTCTCAATTAAACACTTTTTAAATAAATATTTGTTTAAAAGACAGTATATTTCTCTTCACTTCGATAATTATTTAGCAAATACAGTGTACTCTCTCATAAGCGGACACCTATAGGACTGACAAATTTGTCCGCTTATGAGAGTATAAAATAATTAAAAATAATGTTTTTGGGACTGAAAAAAGTGTCCGTTTATAGAGAGGTGTCCGCTTTAGAGAGGTGTCCGCAAAGAGAGAGTACACTGTAGTTAAAATTTAACCAAATTGGTCTACATTTGTGAAAAATACATGTTCTAAACAGATTCTCACACACAGTGGTCAACTATGACTCCCTGTATTTCAACAATGTGGTTAAATTTCTGTCCTCCGAACAGAGAAGGTATAATGCAATTATAGAAATCAAATTTAATTTTTGATATTGAAATTTGTTGAATCTCATTCTACTTGTTAATTTAAAATCAAATTTGTAAAATGTTTGTACCAACTTAAAATAAATCCCATCACTGTGATTAACTTGTTCAAGAATTTGGTACCAAACGCTCAAATCTAACAGTTGGCGGTAAAAGTTGTTGTTGTTAAATACAATAAGAAAAATTCAAGTTCATAAAAATGTTTATTACGCTTCTTCAAGTGTTTTAAATTTGGTTTTATTAATTGTGAAAATTTGGAACTGTGTTTAAAAGTGTCAATAACCTCCTGTCCATTCAACAGCAATTGGTAAGATTTAATTTAATGAATGCAAATTCTTTTATATCTCAAAATATGTAGTTAAATATATAAAATAATTATTCGACTATAAAAGTATTGATAGGTATGTATATCATTTAAAATATAGAATCGTCAATCAAATATAACTATGACTATCATCATATTAAAATTTCTTTAATATTACATTTGGAAAAGTGAATATCTGAAATAAGTATTGAATATGTTGTTTTTATTAAACTGCCAGACATAAGAACCTCACTGGCTCATCAAAAAGCGGCTTCGGTAAATATTTTCCTTATTGTTATTATGAAAAATTCAATTCAGCAAAATATGTCCCAAAAAAAGCCATCTTCCATTTGTTAAAGATTTTCCTCAATTATAAGCCATTGTATTTTTCATATTCTTAGTGAAAATTTCCTTATACTTACTTCAATGAATTGGGTTTGTGACAGAAACCAATCATTGTCGGAATCGGTTTTGAAAACGACAAAAAAGTACATTGGTCTCGTGGAATAGAAAATTATCGGTTTTATATTCAATCTAGAATTGAATTCTTTATTGATGAAACAAAAAATTACATTGGATTTCATAAGTTACATTGGTTTTGTCGTTTTCAAAACCGATTCCGACATTGATTGCATTCTATGACAACCCCGAATAATCAAAAAACTTCAAACCTATTTAAGGCATATCTTTGTAATTATAATTAACAACTATAGTTGTCCGATATTTATAAATTTAATCTTATATAAAGTACGTCCTGTTCGTGTCAAACTTTCATATATTTCAAACCTTTTATAGTTAGTTCCTATGGATAGTTTGGACTGTAGATTTTGACAAACTACTAGTTTCCCACACCTTTACCATAGATTTTCCTTCATTTGACAACTAATTTTTAGACTTCGGTGGATATTTCCTTACTTTTACTCATTTTCAGATATTTTATATTAAAACTCATAATATAACTATTACAAGGTAGAATCAGTAGAAAAGTAAGTTCTCAATTTTTCATGCCTTGAATTGTCAGACAAAATAAAAGATAAAAATTAAATATCAAAAATTAAAAAAAGTTTATTAAGTATTTTTGTGAAGAAATCAATTTAACATTAAACCATATAACAAGGATATGCGTGTGAAATGTGCTGTGTGTAAATGATCATTTGAACAAAAGGATATAAGATTTTTAAAATGTCCTGAACAAAAAATTTAAGAATGGAGTACTGCTTGCGGCGTTGAATTTTAAATTTTCTTTATTTTTATTCATATATTTGTTTCTAATTTTCTCATATTTGACATAACAAGGCATACAATTTTCAACTCTCCATACCCAATAAACCAAACGATATTAAAGCGATATCGAAACGATATCATCTAGATGACATAAACTATCATATATGATATCGTTTGCGTGTCATAAACGATAGTTTTTCCGGACTAAATTGTACCGTTCCTTATAATATCGTTTTTCCAGGCAATTATGATACCGTTTTCGCTATCATAATTTCCAATAAAAACGATAGTAAAATCGCCATGCTGCAGATTTCATTCTGAATGCTACTTAATACTAAAAATTATATATATTTTAATATCTTATATTAGATATGTATTTCGCTGAAATAATACAAAAACCTGGAAAGGAAAAATAACATATCATACATATTTTCATCACATTCATATCGCATGTGCATATTTCTGCAAATATTTGAACATTTCAAATGTTGCATACAAATTACCTTAAAATTTAAGAAAATTATCGCGATTTTATTGCCTGTGCACTGTTTAAATCCAATAATAACGTTTTAAATGATTTAATATTTATTTTGTTTTCGTCTTTCGTATGTATGTTGTTTGAAAATTCTTAATATCAATTATTTTTCAGTTTGAAGTTTTTTTCAAATGTTTGTGTTTTATTTATTTATTTTATTGGAAGGAAAATGTTTGAAAATTATATTACAATAATATCGTTTTCAATAATTATATATGATATCATAATCGCCCCCATAAGGTAATACCGATTTTGCTATCATATCGTTTTTTGGTTTATTGGGTACTGATTCTACCTGGTTATTGTTTTATCATGATTAAAACTAATAAAAAATTAGAACAAAACTTGCCTTTATGTTCGAAATAGTAAAGGTTAACTTTATGCAATATAAAAAGGTACCCTTAAAGTTAACTTTTACTATTACGAACATAAATCAAGTTATAATAATGGCCCTAAATCAACTTATAAATTATGGAATTAACGGCTTTATCATAATGCTATATAGAAGTAAAAGTCGTATGTAGACTTTTGTAGACGCTGCAACGATGTAAAGTAGAACTTTACTCCCTAATTCGATTCGAAAGGAAATTGTTTCGATTTATAATCAGCCGAATTATGAATATTAATTTCCCGGGAGTGTTTTCCCTTTTCCCATTTTTCTTATTTAAATTCAATGGGAAAAAACTCCCGGGAGTTTGTTCCCTCCCGGGAGTTTGTTCCCTGGGAATTTTTTTCCCATTGAATTTAAATAAGAAAAATGAGAAAAGGGAAAAAACTCCCGGGAAATTAATATTCATAATTCGGCTGATTATAAATCGAAACATTACAATTCATTTTAAATGCCTTCCTAAATTCGAATTTTTTTTCATAATTGGGCTGAATGTATTTAGCACACAATTTCGAACAGTTTCGTTTTCAGATTGAGTTACGCAGTAACCGCCCCACACTGGTTCAAGAGCGGCATTAATTCATTTTTTTCATGTCTTCTGATATACCTGATTTTTTCAGTTTGTAATAAACAATCTAGTTATCATGTACCGAAAATATTAGGCTTATAGCTTTATTACTTTTTTGTTCAGAGACATTCAAAGTTGACCTAAGTGAATGCGTTTGAAATGACCGTATTATATATGCTACCTTCTATCGCTTCAAGCTTTTAAAATACTCTTGTAATGACACTATAATGATTTTTTTTTATACAATTGGATGTTATAAATGATATATATGCAAATAAAAAAAAATTTGAAAATGAAAAAAAAAAAATTTTTATACTACTATAAATTGTCCAAAAATATTTATTTTCTCCAACTTCTATGGCTTGTATCTATTGATCTCCAACGACCTCTAGCCCGAGACTCACATCAAATTAGAGCTTGAAGTCTCAGCTAACGATTTCTTAAAAATTCAGCTGCCCATTTTTGCCCCTAAGCAATTCCGGTATAAAAAAATTAGGACAAATTTCCTTCACAAGCATGTTATTGCATATGCAATAACAGATTTTATTATTTTTTTGCTTGCTTGCTACCCAGCAAAAACTTTACAACAAATAGAATTTATAGAATTATGTATTTACAGACAAAAAAAAAAAAAAAGTCGCAGCCACGATTCGAACCAACAACTATCCGATTGCTAGTCAATTGTTGTACTCACTATACCACTGCTTAGTTCTTTTATTGTGCGTCAAATAATTGTTTTCACACAGTAATACTATATTCTTTTCTGTTTTTCTAAAAATAAACATGCAATAAAAAAAATGGGCAAATTGAGAAAAAGTGACGGTTTATTTGTTTTTTTTTTTTGCAATTACTTCTTCCCATTATTTTTGATGCAGTTTTTGTTGTTGTTGAAAGTTCAATATTTTTTATCAGCTGTAATTATTAGTTGCATTGTTTTTGTGATTATAGCTTATTAGTTTATTGTTTTGAATTTTTTATCAGCTGTGATTATTAGTTGTGTTTTAATGATTATAGCTAATTAGTTTATTGTTTATGAAGTGAAAAATAGAAAACAAATTATTTAAATATGGACAATCTTCAGTTATCTTATTATGAAATTTTTGATCTTTTATTAGATTGTGATAAGAACATTGATGTAGTTTGCGATATTATTTCAACAAATAATACGAATTTATCAATTATTGACGTCGATCAATTTAAAAAATTTTTAAATAAACAATTTTTACCAAAATTTAAAATTAAGTGGGCTAGTGCAAAACGTATGAAAGATAGATTTGTTGAACAAAACGAAGTTTGGTTGGAAAATATGTATTGTTTTGGTGAAGATCTTCCAATGTGTTCTCATGTCAAACGTGGCCGCCCTTCTAAAGCTTTTGAATTTTGCAAATCTCGTGCTAAAAGGAGTAAAGTACAGCAGTTATGTGATATTAATTTCAAGAAGGATATATTGGAATTTTCTGATGAAGTAAAAAATTTGTTATGTTAATAAAGGTACACAAATAACTTTGTTTTTACATTTTTTTTTAATATTTTCTTTTATTTATTTACAGATATTTTCATTGAATATGGGCGTGACTGTTACTGAATTTTATTTATATTTTAATCAAATAAAAAACACGCAAATTTAAACCTGTGTAGCTTTTTTAAGCGATCTAGCTTTGTTAACAAAGAAAATATTGCATTTTATGTGGTCATTTTGTATGAAAAGTAGGCGTATTTATTAACAGATTTTGCTAATTTTTTCACCATTGGTTAATATTATCATAAAATTGCAATGAGCAAAAAATTGTGACTCTACAATGATTTTTAATTTTTGTGTTATATGGGAAGTAGGCGTGGTTGTGCTCGGATTTTTTTCATATTTGCAGTATTTTTTTATCACAACCAAATACTTATCTGTACCAAAATTCAAGGCTCTACGATGTTTCCTTATATTTAATGCCACCAATCGTATGAAGCTGAACCACTGTGCGCCCTGAAAAATTTTAGCAAGTGTTAATTTTCAAAGATTAAATTATTTTCAAATTAAACGAAATGTCGATTTCGTATGTAGAGTAGTATAAAGGATCGCCAGGTGGTCGAAAAATGCTTTTTACCACTTTTATCCCTTTCCGTCCCCGCCTACACAAATGTGTTGAGACATTTATATATTAGTGTACGGTTTTTTCTTACTGTTTTAAATGTCTTAATATTATGTGCAATTTCTTTTTCATTTTGTAATATGTTTTGTGCGATTTACTTTCCTATTTTGTGTACGAGTGCAGGAAATGTAGTGGAAAAGTTCACTTAAATCCGCAAAATTTTTAAATAGCTTGGGCCGGAAAGGGTTATGGAAGGAATTTTGAAACAATTTTTTATATTGAGCATATCTAGAGGAAAAAACGCTTTAAACCATATATGTTTCATCAATATTTGTGAAAAGAAAACATACTAAAAATTGTGTGGTCTGTTTACATATAAGATTTTAAAATAAAAACACTTGAGACTTTTTAGATTTTCATTTCATTTTTTATTTTTATTATACGAAAATAAATATCTAATCATCGCTTTCCAGTGATATGTTGCTACCAAAGCGCTGATAAAGCTGAGCCTTCAATTCATTCATTTCGGATTTAATGTCATTTGCTTTAGCCTCAATGCTAGCAATTTCTTTCAGAGTTTGTTCTTTGGCTTCTTGCAAAAGTTCCTTTATAACAAAAAACAAAAAATCAATTATTTAGCCCATACTATTGCTCCTCGCATTCTCACCTGTGTTCTGGACAATTTATGAGATAGAAATACTTCACCGACCAAGAATGGAATGTCTTCCTCTTCATCGAACAACTCAATCTCGTCTAAGGCCTCTTCCACACTTTTCAAATCGTTCTTTTTCATATCCAATTCAACTTTTAGATCGTCCATACGGGCATTGTGTTTAGCAAAACGATTTATCTTTTGTTGGTCATCAAAGGATATATGTACATCATCGTGCTAAAATGTTTTAATTATATATTTTAATATACATTTTAACTTTTGTTTGTTGTTTATAGTCAGTCATTAGTGATTAATCCTACTTTCCGACCGCATCAGAAGTTAGGTTAGAATAATGATTGCATTTTATAAATTTTCAGTAACACACTGCATTTGAAATTACTTGCTTACATTTTGGAATACTTTATTATTGCCCGAAGCTACTTTTGCGGCCATAATTTTATTATATTCTTAGTTTTTTCTTTATTTATTAGTAATTCTTAAAACAGTTGGGCCTTTTTCCAACAAGAAATCCAATTCAAGATGTATTAACCAGGTGGCAGCGTAACTACAACAATTATAACAATACAAGAACAACAGTGTGTAAAACCTTATAAACTGCCAAAAAATAAATTCACAAAAACGCACTTTTTAAAACGAAATAGTTTGTTTTGGCACTTTCAAATATTTTACGCACATAAAGCGGTAACTAAAACTCACTTTTATAAATATAAAATAATCTTTTTACTATTATAACAAATTTAAAAATGTTTGTAAACACGTTTTTGACATTTCATAAGGCACAATATAAGTATAGCAAAAAATAGTCAGCTGGCGTTACGCTGCCACCTGGTTAAATATGCCTTGATCCAATTGTGATTTCTTTCTACTGTGTTTAGTTGCTAAAACAAATTTGAATGTTTACTAAACACGTCCCAATAGTGGTGCACAAAATCGCTAGAGGTGGGTAAAAATCGATTGTAGATAATTCAGGGATGGATAGTTGGGTAGTGCTAATGGCTTAACACGCCCAACGCGGATTATATTATTTTTAATTTTATTCCAACAACTTTGCCTATGGGTAACAATCCATATAAATATATAAATGTCTTTGTAAGTTTGTTTGTTTGTTTATTTGTTGGTTTGTTTGAGCATCACGCCTAAACGGCTGAATTGATTTTATTGAAATTTGGAACGCAGATAGATCTTTACTTGGAAGCGTCAATAGGCTATAACTTTTTTCAATACTTGGACCAGATAAACAGGGGGAAAACCGGTAAAATAGGTATCTTTAGTTTATAAACAATAAATACTAAACGGCCGAACCGATTTTTATTGAAATTTCCAACTACATATATCCTTTTTCACTACTTGGACTCTAAAGTGATAAAAAGGGGAACAAGAAATTCCGGTATTAATTTATTTTTTTCAAAATTCGTGGGTAGCGAAGCGCACCGGGTCAAGCTAGTCGGTTATAAATGTCTACATAACAAATCAATAACAGTTTATATTTTCACAATTTTTTTTTCTGTAACATATTTTTATTTCTGAGTGGAATTTGAATCAGGGCTTGATTAAATAAATAATATTTATATTTTCTGTATTGTGGACCTGGCGAAAGGACTTAATATTCTGGGAAGTATTTAACACCGGCTTCGCTAAGATTTTCTGTATATCACAATTTTTTGAAGTTCTGTCACAAAAATTCAAAAAGGAATTTTTGGTTCACAATGTTAATTGAAGTCCATAATGTTCAAATCATTTTCTTAATATATTAGAAATTTACTATTATTACATTACATTATAACCCCAAGTGCTGTTAAGGGTTAATTTCCATTTTTGTGCTGTTATTTTAAATACTGGACTTTATGTTATTTATTTTTTCTCAAGTTTCACTAAAAGTTGCACAAAAATATATAACATTTCGCTATCTTTCCATTATTTATAAAATAAATTCCAAATATTTGAAAAAAATTGACCTTTGACCTCCATGATTTAAGGGTTAGTCAAACTTACAGAGTATATTTAGACTTATCTGGACTACAACATTCTGAATAGGTTTTACTTTCATAACAAAAGGTTCATAACAGTAAGGGCGTATTATAATATTTAGATGTTTTTTCTTATTGGATGATTAGAAAAAGTGATATAAAACAATGTATGATACAAATTATAATAAAATATGATAAATTATATATTCTATATTATACTAGATCAAAATATTGTAATATATTTTATATATTGAATAACAATATCCTTCTTAAAGAAAAATTTAGTAGAAAATATGCTTTGTAGCTTGCAAATGTAACTTTTATCTTACGACATCCATAGAATCACATTAGTTTTAAAAATATACACAAAAATGTAAATACATTTTTTCAAATATATTCCTAAATTTAAATTTCTTATCTCGAAAACACCCCATTTTCCCATTTTAAATATTTAAGGTAAATCTTTTGAAAATGGATGATACCTTATTTGAGATATCCTTTGTTCAATAACGATTTTTTATTATATATCCAGTTTTGATAAGAAACGGATTTCTAGAAAAAATATTAATAACAAGTAAGAGAGATATATTCGGCTGGGCCGAATCTTATATACCCTTCACCAAACTATACTTCAAAATAAAAATTTTTAGGTAATTTTAGGTAAACAAATTTTTTTTACAGTTGTTTTTTTTTCATTTTTTGAAAAAAAAATATTTTTCGAATTTTTTTTTAAAGTTTTTATGTAAAATTTTTAAAAATTTTTTTTTTTTTTTTAATATTTAGCGAAAAAAACTTTTGGTGAAAAAAAAAATCTGGTTCAAAATTTTTCCCGATTTTGACCCATTGTAGGTCCATCTTACTATGGTCTTATATACGTCGTTGCAAAGGTCTTTGAAATATCTATCATTTGATATCCATATTGTCTATATTAATGACTTAGTAATCCAGATATAGGTCAAAAAATAGGTAAAAAATCGAGGTTATCCTGGTTTTTTCCTTATATCTCAGCCATTTGTGGACCGATTTTGCTGATTTTAAATAGCAAACTTCTCGAAAGCATGTCTGACAGAATTATTGAAGATTTGGATCCCGAAGATATATGGGGTCTTCAGAAAATTGATTTCAACAGACAGACAGACAGACAGACAGACAGACAGACAGACAGACAGACGGACAGACAGACAGACGGACATGGCTTAATCGACTCCGCTATCTATAAGGATCCAGGATATATATACTTTATAGGGTCGGAAAATTATATTGTGGAAATTACAAACGGAATGACAAATTTATATATACCCTTCTCACGAAGGTGAAGGGTATAAAAACAATCCATAGGTTATATTTCCTAAAAATATAAGGACTGAGATCGTAAAATTCTTAACACACGTTTTTCATTAAAACTTTTAACCCAAGTATTATTATTATTTTTTTTTTTATCGAGTTACCTTTGTAAAGCATGTCAGTTATTATGTTTAATGTCATGTTCATTTGTTGTTAATCTGATTAAAATGAGTGACCAGAAAAAAGTGTGTATTAAAATTATTAAATATTTTCAACAAAACCCAACTTGGTCCTACAAAAAGTTGACCAAGCATTCAATGGTCTGCCGTCAAACTGTTTCCAATGTTATTAAACAGTACCGGGAGAACTTGTCCGTTGATAGAACACCTGGTTCAGGTAGAAGGAATGATCCACATGATGTTTCTAAAGCCAATAAATATAAAGCATTTTCAAAAGAGCTCCCAAAACATCCGGTAGGAAAGCAGTCCGGTTAGCTCAGTATTCGAACTATTTGGTACGAAAAGTTACAGCAAATGCAGGTTTAAAAACATACAAGGCACAAAAAGTTACTGAAAGCTCTGCTAAAAATTTAGAGGCCAAAGACAGAGCATGGAAATTGAAGTCAAATTTTATACAAACAATATACCTGCTGCATTGATGACGAAAACTACGTATGGAAAATTTTTCGCAGATTCTGGTTTAATTTTTTTATGTTGCAGATGCTCGAGGGAATGTTGAATAAAAGTTTAGGACCCAAAATCAGGCAAAATTTCCCAAAAAGTTCTTGGTATGGCAAGCAAGATGCAGTTGCGGCAAAAATGCCAAACATTTGTTACAGCGGGCTCTATAAATACCGAAATTTACATCAATGAATGTTTACAAAAAAGGATGCTTCCATTAATAAGACTTCTTAATGTGTCCACTTTTTTTGGCCTGATTTGGCATCTGTCACTATGGTAAGAAAGGTCTTGAGTGGTACAAGAACAATAATGTGGTATTTGTACCAAGAGAGTCAATTCCTCCAAACTGCCTGGAGCTGAGTCCAGTGGAGAGATATTGGGCTCTTGTTAAAAGAGAATTGAAGAGCACAAAAAAGGTGTCCAAAAGTGTGGTAGATTTTAAACTGTTCGAACAAAGTGACATAAAGCTCTATAAAAACCATAATTTAAGGGTTTTCGAAAAAGGTTCAAAATTTTTATCATTAGTGATTAGAACTATAAAAATATTTTTTTTTTGTAAATTGTAACAATAATTTCAATCAAATAAAAAAAGATTAGTTTAGTGGTTTCACTTTTATTAACATATATGTATGTTAAAAATTTTAAAATCTCAATCCTCAGTCAGTAGAATGGTTTCTTAGTTAATATAACTAAAATTTTAGATAATTTCATACATACACTTTTGCACCAAAAATATTTTCAATTGACAATAAAATAAACAAAATAGATACCAAACATTAAATTACTAATTCCAATAGTTATATTAACATAGTTTTTAAGGTAAAGTGTATTGCTTGAATTACCTATTGGGATAGATAATAAAACTTAATTTTTTTTGTGTGTAGACAAGGCGAATCTTATTAATTATCAAATAATATTAGATTCGCCTTTATACTAGAGCTAAAATACTCATTGGGTTTTTAATTTCGCTGTCGTATTGCCGTATTACAATGAGAACGGATTTTATCCATTATCACCCTTATTTCTTCGGCACTCTGTCAGAATATGTATAAAAACAAGATAGAAAAAAACACGCATTTAGTTCAGAGCGTACATATGGATAATAGTATATAGTGTAAAACTGAACTAAGTGAGCAAACGATTTGAAATATTTCATTTAGTTCAAATAATAGAATCGTTCACTTTAACTAGTTCGTTCATGAACTACCCAAGTCTAATTAACTGTTTTACTTTACGTTTTTTTTTACGCATATAATAATATATATTAACTTTGAACCTATATAAAAGCCAAACTAAATGAATTTTGAAATTCTGGAGAGCTGTTATACATAGCATTTTCAATAGAAAATACTGTTACACACATTTTCTTTAAAAAATACAATAATACACAATATTTTCTATAGAAATATTTTAAAATTGTTTGTAGCAACTAATGTTTCATTTTTGAATTTGAAATATATAGTACCAATTACAAATTAAAGATTAATAAATAGATTTTCGAACAATCGACTTTTTGTTGAAAGTCGAAATCGATTTGTTGGTCCTAAATAGTCAGTACAATCGATATACCAATCATTAATCATAGACGTTTTTGAAAAACACATGCATACATACATTTTATTTTTAAAAAATTTATTTATAAATCTTATTTTAACAGAAAATTAGACTATGATATATATTTTAGCATTTAATCATTTGTTTTAAATACATTTATGTATGTTTGTATATTTAAGTTTAAGTACATGTTAAAAATAACGATAACATATTGTAAAAAATTAATAAAACTAAAGTTAAACTTTATTAATTCGGTTTTTATAAGCAAACACTCGCTTGACCACAGCTTTTCAAAAATTATATCATGATCGAATATTCGACAATGACTAAAGTGATAGCAAACTATTTTTTTTTTTTTTTTTGAATTCTCAAATATTTATGCTTCTAAAAGTCAGATAACTAAAACATATTTAGATGGAATCAATTTTCGATCATATTTTGTTTAATACATAGTTTTATTATTATACAAACACATTATGCATCTGATTAAAAGAAATGTTGATGCTTTTAGAATTCTTTAAAGAAAATGAGAGTTATAAATTAAACAAAAAATCAATAACCATTTTCGGTTTTAAAAATGTGTGTTTTGATTAGATTTAGAAATGTTTTGTTTCAGAAAGAAATGATTTTGAAACTAGCATCGATATGAAATGATATTTAAATATTTTTGTTTTGTTTTGTATATTACACAGTCTTAGTTGATTTAGAGAGCTCTCTTGTTATGCCTAATAAATTATTAATGTCACACTACATCAATGTACATATATAAAATTAAATTTTTGCACTTTGCTGGGCCAATTGCAATATACTACGTGATTCATTTTATATTATAGTCATACATGGAGGTCAGACATCATTTTGCGAAAGTCATTTAATGATCCATATGTATCAGAGTTATCAAATTCTGAGCTGCTAGTGCGGCTGCCGCTGTTAGCACCATTTGCTGTTGGTCGGGGCAGGCTTAGTGGTATGGGTAAAAGTTCGGGCATCACCGAATGGTGTGTTATAAGAGCTCTGAGCGAGGAAAATTCCTTGGTAAATCCCTGGAAATATAAATATTTGTATAAATATCATTATGTTGTTTTGGTATTAATATTATATAATCATGTACCTTAATTTTATAACCTCTTGGTGTTCTTAAAATCAAATAGTGAGCCACTTTTGGTGATGGTGGAGGTACTCTAAGTGATAAAGCAAAACATCCTGGTTTAGTATTGCTTTGTCGCACTAAAAATGCTCCGGGATTTTGTTTTGACAACACCTCTAGAGATATTTCTCTTGGTATGCCGGCTTGAAACCAAGGAGCTCCTCTCAGTTCACTCTGCTCTGCTAAGCTAAGACCTTCCAATCGCAAAGGTGTGCTTGGAGAAATGTGTTTAGGGCTAGAATTGGCTGTATTTTTTTGTTTTAATTAATAAAACTAGTTTATTGTTATACATAATTTATAGCAATTATTACTTACCACTACATGTTTTTCTTAAGAATGATTTCTGATAACCAAACTCGTTTTGATCCTGAAGGCATTGTGTGGTTTTTAAATCCGTTAGAGATTGTCTGCAGGAATCTCCAAAACGCGTAGAAATTATTTTATCTGGATCACAAATGGCTTCATTAACATAACCATCGCATATGTTTTGAGATGTGTATGAATTAAACGACGAGGAGGTTGTATGAACTAAAGGTCGACTATCCTCGGTGGATCTCTTTAAACCCATGCCCATAGTTAGACGTTTAACCTGAAAATATTGCAAAACAAATCAAACAAAATTTAATAATAAGACTTCTAACTGATAAACAGTGAACTTAAAATTAATCTTATCGATCTAAACAAAAGCTTTAATGCCATCTAAATTATATTACCCGCAGTTCGAATATGAATTCTAAATCTTATAAAATACTACATAATTTATAAAGTTTCTATTAAATTTCTTATGATATGAAGGATTTAAGCCTTTATTAATGTCTAAATGGGGGAAATTTGAATCTTACCAAAGGTGGTTTGTCCAGTAAGCGGCGGCAGTTGTTCATTTCTGTGGGTGAATTATCTTCCTCTGAACTGGGCGAGAGCGGTAATTGGTGATGATGATGGTGTTTAGCAATATTGCTGTCATCATGGTAACTGAAATTTAAATTGCAATAACTAATGATTTTTTTAGTTAAACATTTCATAACGATTTATTTATATTTAGATATTTTTAGAAATCTATGTAAATTAGAAATGTTGACCCTATATAAATAACTCAAAGAGTCAATAACTTGACAAATTGTTTACATTACAAATTCTTTGAAACTAATGTAAAGAGATCTGCAAAAAAGTGGATAAATGTGGATTTTTAACACGAGCTACATATTTCATTCAGAATTTAGAGCTTGTGTTTAACTCTTCTAACTAATTAGCCCTTATTTAATTAATTAACCCAATAATTAAACATACCTTAAGCCAATTTTAGGCAATGGATGAATTGGTCTTCGTCCCATACTAGGTGGTAAATGAACCGTCGCTTGTTCAATACGCAAACGTATATCGGCCATGTTTTTATTGCTCCGAAAATTATTTCGTTAAATTTAATTTCTAAAAGAAGTAGAAAATATATTTATTTTATAATAAAAATATTAATATGTATGTAATAAGTTTTTAACATAACATCCTAGCTATTCCGGTTAGTTTTTCTTTATTAGGAATACCTTAGTTTACAAAGACACGGTCTAGTAGCTGGTTCAATGTATGCACTAACAATGAGCTAGTTACTAGACTAGCTTCCTAACTGGTTACTTGACTAGCTATTTTAACATTTACGTGTGCCAGAAGAAACCTTATTCTGAGTATAAATTATTATATATTAGTTTTCAATACAATAGAATACTAGCTACAAACAAACTGTCCAATAGTGGGTCGCAGATATATAAATGGTATTGAATAAAGTGTCTTTAAAACAGATCACGCTTCACTACTTCTGGTGAGTTAAATAACTTCTTCTTAAAGAGTAAACTCACTACACTCTAGATTACTTAGAGACACTAAAGTGACACTTGACTCTTTACTAGATAATATAAAGTAATTTTATTGAAAATAAAAGTCAATTGACACATACAACACAAGTATCAAAAATAAATAAATTGTACTCAGACAAGTAACTAGACTTTAGTGTAAAATGGATATATACAAACTAACAAAACTGAAGTGATCAGTGTCCAACAACAGCTCACTTTTTTGTTGGCAGTTGACAAATTAAAATTGTGTAAACTGGCAGTTAAATTGACTATAAAAATTAAACCCAAATATTGGGATAACGTGTCATTATGAACCATGTTTATGATACAAATACAATAAAAAATAAGTAAATCTATAAGAAACAATTTATAATAAGGACTGAGATCGTAAAATTCTAAACACACGTTTTTCATTAAAATTTTTAACCCAAGTATTATTTGATTTTTTTTTTTTATCAAGTTACCTTTGTAAAACATGTCAGTTATTATGTTTAATGTCAATTATGTTCATTTGTTTTTAATCTGATTAAAATGAGTGACCAGAAAAAAGTGCGTAATAAAATTATTAAATATTTTCAACAAAACCCAACTTGGTCCTACAAAAAGTTGGCCAAACAATCAAAGGTCTGCTATCAAACTGTTTCCAATGTTATTAAGCAGTACCGGGAGAACTTATCCGTTGATATGAAACCTGGTTCAGGTAGAAGGATTGGTCCACATGATGTTTCTAAAGCCAAAAAATAGAAAGCATTTTCAAAAGAGCTCCGAACACATCCGGTAGGAAAGCAGCCCGGTTAGGTCAGTTCTCCGACTATTTGCTATGAAAAGTTAAAGCCAATGCAGGTTTAAAAGCATACAAGGCTCAAAAAGTTCCTAACAGGAACTCTGCTAATACCTGTTGCATAATGGATGACGAAACGTACGTATGGAAAATTTTTCACAGCTTCGGGGTCGATATTTTTATTTAGCTGATGCTCGAGGGAATGTTGTAGAAAAGTTTAGGACCCAAAAGCAGTAAATGTTTCCAAAAAGTTCTTGGGATGGCAAGCAATATGCAGTTGTGGCAAAAGAAGCCAAACATTTGTTACAAAGGGCTCTATTAATACCGAAATTTGCATCAAGGAATGTTTACAAAAGAGCATGCTTCCATTCATAAGACTTCTTGATGTGTCCACTTATTTTTGGCCTGATTTGGCATCTTGTCACTTTGATAACAAAGGTCGTGAGTGGCATAAGAACAATAATGTGGTATTTGTATCAATAGAGGCAAATCCTCCAAACTCTCCAGTGGAGATATTGGGCTCTGGTTAAAAGAGAATTGAAGGGCACAAAAAAGGAGTCCAAAAGTGTGGTAGATTTTAAACGGAGATCGACTACGTGTTCCAACAAAGTGACAGAAAGCTCTATAAAAATGTTAATGGAAGGGTTTCCGGAAAAGTTTAATAAAATCATCACTATTGATTAGAATTATAAAAATATTTTTTTGTAAATTGTAATAATAATTTCAATCAAATAAAAAAAGATTCAAAACTGTAAGTTTAGTGGTTTCATTTTTATTAACATATATGTATGTTAAAAATTTTTCGATCTCGGTCCTTATTATTTTGGAAAAATAACTTCGAATTAATTAACTGAAATCTTAACTTAGAATTCAAGATGTCAACCATTCATTCCATAAAACCATTCCTAATAAACTATATGGGGTTACCCCCATATGCATAAACAATTTTTAAATTTATCAAAGGTTTATAAAACAAATTTTGTATGGAAATTTTGTTTTATAAACCTTTTATAAATTTAAAAATTGTTTATGCATATGGTGATAATTATTTAACTTGATGAATTAATTCATTTATTCAACCTTTGAATGATTAAATTTTTGTTAATTTTAATCTAATCCAAAATGAATGAAAATATGTTTTCTTCATTCAAATTGATTTTGGTCATTTACACAATTAATTGAAACATATTTTCAAAAATCAAATTGTAATAGATTTGAATTGAAGTAATATAAATCGTTCAATAAAGTTTTTAAGCTTTTCTGTAATGGATTAAATACAATAAGAAAGTTCTGAAATATAATTGGAAATTTCTGAAATACAATTAGAAACTTCTGAAATACAATTAGAAACTTCTGAAATACAATTGAAAATGGTGTAGTATAAAAAATAGTTTCGGGCTCTTATATACCTTGAACATGTTTCCGAAAGAAAACATAACATTGTAATATAGAATTTTACTCATTTAAGGGAATAGTGCCCCCCTCAACCCTCTCCAAAATTGGCCAATTTTGAAGAAAAATTTCCGACTTATCTTCAATTTTATAAATGCGAATTCCAGATTAAAAATAAATACAATTTTTGAATGATCCTATATCTGATTTATCTTAAATTTTATATATGTCGAAGACCATATTTAAATAAAATACAATTTTTGGATGGCCCTATATGTAATTTAAATACACCAAAAGATAATAAGATATCACACGATAAATATGAAAAAACTCAATTTTTAAATCAAATTTCCCCGTTTTAGGAATTTCGATATTTAAATACACGATTTACATTTACGATACTTTTTTTACACGATTTCACTTTTGCACGATTTTTTGGTTTTCGTTTACATCGAGGGATGTGGAAATTACCTCAATTTGCACAATTCTCAAAAATAGTTATTTATAAAAAATCAAAACATAATAGGGAAAAGTGTACCAGCTGGAACCAAATGAGCCTGAGTACTTTATGCGTTCGGGACATTACAATTGAAAATATGGAAAAGCCACAAATGATCTGGATAGAAAATCAAACTCAAAAGCGAATCCCAATTAGTACCATTGCAATTACAAATAAAGCTTTGAGGATTTATGAAAAACTTAATGATCAGCTACCATCTACGTCATCAACTACAAAGAATATCGTTTTCGTCAAGTCATGGTTGGTTTGAAATATTTAAGCGAATACATTCATTGCTTAATCTATAATTAAAAGTTAAACAAGCTTCTGTTGTCTAAAGAATATCCCGAAAAATTTACTGAAATTATTGCGGACTTTACTGTCAATTTAAAAAAAAAAAATAAATTTAAACAACGTTTAAAAATCAAATTTTTATGGAAATTTGGCTTTATTTAAAACATTATTTAAATTGACATTTTTTATGAATATGGGGGAATATCATGGCAGAACTAGCAAGGTACAATTATTAGAAAGTATGTTCTCAATTATACATTCCCTATAATGTCAAACAAAAGAAAATGAAAAAAATATAAAAAGAAAATGTCTAAAAAAATAATTGAATTTATATTTGTGTTACAAAAAAAAATTCAATTTCAAACATCAATTTACTAAAAATGGAAGAAAAACTAAATTTTTTGTGAAATAAGTGTGTATAAATTTAGTTAAAACGTTACAAATTTATAAAATATCGCGGTAACAAATTAAAAAAAGTTAAGTGATTAATACATAGTTTGACGTTTTAGGGGAGAACATTGGAAACTCTCTCTAATAATTGTACCTGGTAACTGATTGTACCATGGGGGAATATATTAACTTTACTTTAAAATAAATGAATTTTCTAAACAAAATTTTAAATTTATTCGTATTTGGGTCTTTTTTCGATTTACACGATTTCTCATACAAACATTTTTTATTCCGACTTACACGATTTTTTCAGAAACGCATCTATCGTGTAAATCGAGGGATATCTGTACTGATATGTGTTATTCTGAAAATCGATAGAATACATTTTTTTATTTAAAATATTAATCCTCTAATCCCAATGTTTTCAATAATACCAAATACCATAGAATAAAAGCATAGAACGGAAGGAGAGAGCAATAAAATGGAAAAAATTACTCTCTTTTCACACATACGGGTGATACAATAACAAAATACATTCTCATGAATTAGGTTTCTATTTCATTCTTGTTTTAAACTTCTAAATTAAATAAACTTTTATTTTCTTTATATAAATAATTATTTGTAATTATTTAAACCATAACAGCTTCTGACAACAGACTTAGGTTTTTGGCTCTCAGTTACCTATCTAGTTGTCATCTATGCCAAATACTTGGTATTTAATTATGTTCTCATATTTGATTTTATTATTCCGTTTGTAACACATAGAAATATTCATCGCAGACCCACAAAAGTATATATATTCTGGGTCCTTATAAAATTCTAAGATGATCTACCTATGCCCGTCTGTTGAAAACACTATAGGGCGAAACGAAAGGAGCTAGCTGGCTGAAATTGTCAAAAATACTCTCTGTTCATAAGGTTTGCTTGATATTGAAAATGGGCAATATCGGTCCATGATTTTGTCCCATACAAATGTCTCCTCGGAATTCTGTTTGAGCAGTCATAAATATGTTCATTATGAGGCAATCCTGATAAAATTTTAAAGAAATTAGTTCTAAGTACTCTAAAATTATACTGTAAAGCGAAAATCCCTAGGTCCCCCTCAGAAAATTCATATGTAATTGTCTAATAATAATACATATCGTGTTGAAATTATATGAACCTAAATCTTTGAACCAACTTTTATGAGGATCGATCCATAATTGACCCTATAACACCTATGTATATCAGAAAGTATTTTCTTGTCACATATTGATGGTTTACAAGATTCGACACAGCCAAATATAACATTCTTACTTGAAAACTAAAAAAAAAAATTTACTTAAATTTTTTTTTTTTATTTTAACCTATTAACAGAATATTTGTCAACCACAGTTTTTTTTTAACAAAATTTAAAATTTTAGTTTAAAAAGTATTAAATACAAATACATAGCAAAATTACACCTTTTAATGCAACTCTTACATGCTCCTATGACCAGATACAACAAGAAATACAACTGTGCATGTTGAATGGAGTGTATCTACAAGTAAGTACTTTGGTCAGAGTTGTTAGAATAATTACTAGAGAAGCGGAAATGAGAGTAATTTTATAAGAAAATTTATTATATAGCCATGGATCGTAAAAAAACAAAATTAATTTATACCCAAATACACACGTTGCTAAGATGGCTTGTGATAATGTTATTAGTGTCAACATACATATTTGTATAGTAACACTGGCACAATCCAACCGAATGTCCATTGAGCATGTTGATTACGCTACACTACTACCTGAAATTCCAAAGAATTTCAGTAGTTTTAGATAAATTGATATTGATTTTAAGTGTATGTCAATTAATCTTTTAGGTACCTAATATAGCTGTTAGGTATTTAACACCATAGATATCTATTTGTTAATATTACGGATAGAAATACAATAAGTTCTACTTATTGGAATTACTACCAGTTGAAACTTGTAAATAAGCAGCTGATTGAATATTTTGAAGCATAGTTTTTGTGACGTTTGTTTTTTGTTTGTAAATTTTATATCAAAATTGCATTTTATGCACAAATCTTATTGAACTATAAATGCTTTTTAAAGCAATCTCAAATTTCCGCTTTCGTTTGCGCTTCTAGTCATTATTCTATGGTCGGTGGTGTCTATACAATCCACTTACGAGTATTAACGTTGAGCAACAGGTTTTTCACCACAATGAAATTTATATGTCAAACTTGTTTAAAGGTTTTACAACATTTTTCTACTTTTTTTTATATATATATATTTTGTTCTTTTTTTGCATAAACTGCATTTGATGCATGTATTGGTTGGTTAGTTGGTTGGTTGGTGTAACTTACGAGTTATATTTCATTTATTAAAGATTGTTTTTTTTATAGTTTAGTTACAAGTATAAAAATATCCATCTGTATCTATGTTTGGTATATTCTCACACATTCATGTATGTACAGACATTTATGCACTTTAATTTTTGTATGTAGTTTTGATATTAGATTGAAAATGTTATTAACATGATGGCAACTTGTTTTAATTGATTAAAACAAGTGTATACGGCTTTAATTATTGGGAAAAATACTTCATTTTTTATTTCTTTTTTACATCCGGTTGTGTATCATTTGTTTTGAAAGTGGCGTATTACAAAAAACAAAAAGAAAAAAGAATACCCATAAAAAGACATGGGTTATTTTTTAGATACACTTTACGACCATGTAACACGTTGATACTGGTGTAGCTGAAGCAACGAACTAATTCAGGAAGATTTAATGCACATTCATTCCAGCCATTG
The DNA here is from genome assembly GCA_942486065.2 of Calliphora vomitoria. Taxonomy (NCBI): domain Eukaryota; kingdom Metazoa; phylum Arthropoda; class Insecta; order Diptera; family Calliphoridae; genus Calliphora; species Calliphora vomitoria. The sequence continues at coordinate 13,418,338 of OW818031.2, read as the reverse complement.
TAGCAGCAGCTAAAACCTCAATTTTATGGCATGCATGTGTGTGCTACATGTGCTTCTTTTGTGGAATATATTGGAGTTAAATTTTGAGTTGGTCTAACAAAAAGTAAGGGGTATTTTTTTGGTGCTTTTTTATTTAAGCAAAAATTAAGGATTCAAAATAATTAATTAATAAGAATTTTCTCTACAAATATTTTAAATAATTGGTCAATTCACAAGGTCTCTTATTTTATTGCTTTTCACGCAAAAAATGTCCTAAAATAATACTACTTTCTATGCTAATGTTTATTGTGTTATCGTAACGAACCAGCAGAAACCAACGCCGAATGTGTAAGAGTCGGTTAAGCCGAGCCGCCGAGTCGTGATATATTAGGACATTATGACAATATGACTGATAAGACCCCTTGTGAATTGACCAAATATATTTATAGTTATTAGTTCTTATACAAATTTACCCCCATATTCATAAATAGTTTTTAATTTATCAATGATTTATATAACAAAGTTGCCGTACAAAATAAGTTTATAAACCTTTTATACATTTACCTTCTTATTCATAATTAATTTTAAAATTTATTAAAGGTTTATACAAAAAAGTCCATACATCAAATTATTTATTAATTTAAATTAATAACTCAATATTATTTTCATATTAGAATCGTAAAAGTTGGGTACTTGTTATACCCAAAAAGGTACCTGTATAAAAATTAGTACATACATATCTCTTTAAAACATATTGCAGCACTGAATGTATCTTATAAATATGAACTCACATCACTCTCTCTCTCTCTTAGTATCTACATAAAATGAGATACGATACACAGACCTAATTTGTTAAAAAAAAACTCTGCATGGGTATTAAAACTATTTATGTTCTACATTTACCATGTATAAATACATACATGTATGTAGTTGTTGACAATTCTGTTAAGATACATATTTAAACGCATATAAATGTTAAGTATAAATATTTAAGTGACACTAAACTTATATGTAGGTCCTCTAATATTTATTAGTTCCTAAATAAACAATAATTAACCTGACCTTTTGACTGCTTCAAATTCACTTTTGTAGGTTTGTAATTTAACGTTTGAACAAAGTTTTTTTTTAACTGTTTGAACAAAGTTTTATATTAATACGTTTTCTATAGGAAACTGATTGAAACGTTTTTTATAGGAAACAAATTGAAACGTTTTCTATAAAAAACTAATTGAATTATTAAATATGGTGTGTAGGCTATAGAGAGTTTAGTAGTTTAGCAGATTAAACATTCCCTTTTTGCCTTTTTGGTTGTTAATTACAGTTGCTGGAGGCTGAAAATATTATGTTTGTATTATTTTCCGCCAAACACCAGGATAGGAGTTTGTCAAGCGAAACTTGTTTAAAACGTTTTCTATAGAAACACTAATTGAAACGTTTTCCATAATTGAACTAAGGACTGAGATCGAAAAATGTTTAACATACATATATGGGCAATTCCATATCATCATTTGTACGCCTAAAGAGTGGAATAGATTTTGCAAAAATAAGAGTATCTGAAAAATAATTTGATCTTTATGTTCCATTCAGAGGGTACTATATTTTAAACAAATAATAAGTTCTTTCGAAACATTGTTGCACAAAATATACAACGAAATAAATGCATATCGTACGTGACACAACACAGAAGTAATTTTGAGTTATATGTAGAAATATGCGAAAATTTGCGAATCGTGAAAGGAGTTATGTTTTCTTTTAATTTCTTACACTAAACCAAATATTTCTCCTTTACAATATGCCATATTTAAATAAAAATAATCTTTGGATGATTTTATAAAAAATGAAATTTAATATCGTACGTGACATAACGTACGTGACAGATTTTTCTCGTATAGTAAAACAATATATATTCTGTAAATAAATGTATACAAAAACTAAAAAAAGTAATAGAAAATATATATTCGGTTCTAAAAAACAATTTCATAATAGCAAAAAAACAATTACAGTCAAACTCATTTCATACTACATGCTAATTGGGAGCTTAGTTTTCGCCACAATTTTAGCCTAAAACATACCAATTAAATTAAAAAATTAAATACAGTCAATTCAAACTATTATTTTTGCACTTAAAATGTTGTAATACGCTCTGAATACTTTCACATCGTAACATTTTAGTGTTTCCTTCTATTCAAATCATCTTGAAAATAAGTTTCAAGGGTTTTTGTTTTTTCAGTCGTGGTAGTCATTCTCGTGGAATTGCCCATATGTTAATAAAAATTAAACCACTAAACTTACAGTTTTGAATCTTTTTTTATTTGATTGAAATTATTGTTACAATTTAAAAAAAAAAATATTTTTATAGTTTTAATCACTAATGATGAAATTTTCAAGATTTTTCGAAAACCATTATGGTATTTATAGTGCTTTATGTCACTTTGTTCGAACAGGTTGTTCATCTCCGTTTAAAATCTACCACACTTTTGGACACCTTTTCTGTGCTCTTCAATTCGCTTTTAACAAGAGCCCAGTATCTCTCCACTGGACTCAGCTCCAGGCAGTTTGGAGGAATTGCCTTTCTTGGAGCAATACCACATTATTGCTCTTGTACCACCCAACCCTTTCTTACCATAGTGACGGATACCAAATCAGGCCAAAAATAAGTGGACACATTATGAAGTCTTATGAATGGAAGCATCCTTCCTTGATGTAAATTTCAGTATTTATAGAGCACTTTGTAACAAATGTTTGGCTTTTTTGCAGTAACTGCATATTTCTTGCCATACCAAGAACTCTTTGGGAAATTTTGTCTGCTTTTGGGTTTTAAACTTTTCTTCAACATTCCCTCGAGCATCTGCAACTTAAGAAAATTTACCCAGAAGCTGCGAAAAATTTTCCATACGTACATTTCGTCATCCATTATGCAGCAGGTAGATTTTTTGTATACAATTTGACTTCAATTTCCTTGCTCTGTCTTTGCCCTCTAAATTTTTAGGAGAGTTCCTGTCAGTAACTTTTTGAGCCTTGTATGCTTTTAGATCTTCCTTGGCTTTAACTTTTCGTACTAAAAAGTGCGAGCAGTGACCTAACCGGGCTGCTTTCCAACCGGAGGTGTTGGGAGCTCTTTCGAAAATGCTCGCTATTTTTTTGGCTGTAGAAACATGATGTGGACCATTCCTTCTACCTGAACCAGGTTTTATATCAACGGACAAGTTCTCCCGGTACTGTTTAATAACATTGGTGAAAGTTTGATAGCAGACCTTTGATTGTTTGGTCAATTTTTTGTAGGACATTTTGGGTTTTATTGAAAATATTTAATAATTTTAGTACGCACTTTTTTCTGGTCACTCATTTTAATCAGATTAACAACAAATGAACATAATTAACAATAAACATAATAACTGACATGCTTTACAACGGTAACTTGATAAAAAAAACAAGTAAGAGAGATATATTCGGCTGGGCCGAATCTTATATACCCTTCACCAAACAATACTTCAAAATAAAAATTTTAAATATGTTTAGGTAAACAAAATTTATTTGTTTTCCAGTTGTTTTTTTTAATTTTTTGGAAAAAAATTTTTTTTGGAATTTTTTTTTTAAATTTTTATGTAAAATTTTTTTTTTAATTAATTTTTTTTTTTTTTTTGTTTTAAATTTTTTTTTTTAAGTTTTAATTTTTTTTTTTTAATATTTAACGAAAAAAACTTTTGGTGAAAAAAAAATCTGGTTAAAATTTTTTCCCGATTTTGACCCATTGTAGGTCCAACTTACTATGGTCTTATATACGTCGTTGCAAAGGTCTTTGAAATATCTATCATTTGATATCCATATTGTCAATATTAATGACTTAGTAATCCAGATATAGGTCAAAAAATAGGTAAAAAATCGAAGTTGCCCGGGTTTTTTCCTGATTTTAAATAGCAAACTTTTCGAAAGCATGTCTGACAGAATTATTGAAGAATTGGATCCCGAAGATATCTGGGGTCTTCAGAAAATTGATTTCAACAGACAGACAGACGGACATGGCTTAATCGACTCCGCTATCTATAAGGATCCAGAATATATATACTTTATAGGGTTGGAAAATTATATTATGGAAATTACAAACGGAATGACAAATTTCTCACGAAGGTGAAGGGTATAAAAATCAAATAATACTTGGGTTAAAAGTTCTAATGAAAAACGTGTGTTAAGTATTTTACGATCTCAATCCTTAATTGAAACTTTTTCCATTAAAAACAGTTTGAAAAGTTTTCTGTAGAAATCAGCTTGTAAAGTTTTCTATAGAAAACAGTTTGTAAAGTCTTCTAAAGAAAACAGAAAACAGTTTGTAAAGTTTTCTATAGAAAACTGTTATTAAAGTTTTCTATAGAAAATTGTTTGTAAAGTTTTCTATAGAAAATTGTTTGTAAAGTTTTCTATAGAAAATTGTTTGTAAAGTTTTCTATAGAAAATTGTTTGTAAAGTTTTCTATAGAAAATTGTTTGTAAAGTTTTCTATAGAAAATTGTTCGTAAAGTTTTCTATAGAAAATTGTTTGTAAAGTTTTCTATAGAAAATTGTTTGTAAAGTTTTCTATAGAAAATTGTTTGTAAAGTTTTCTATAGAAAATTGTTTGTAAAGTTTTCTATAGAAAATTGTTTGTAAAGTTTTCTATAGAAAATTGTTTGTAAAGTTTTCTATAGAAAACTGTAAAGTTAATGTATAGAGAACTGTTTGTAAAGTTTTCTGTAGAAAACTGTAAAGTTATTTATAGAAAAGATGTTGAAAGGTTTTCTATTGCTTGAAAGCGGTTAAAAGTTTGAAAGCGATAAAAAGATTCACCGCATTCGTGCTCGAATGAGCTATCGAATCGAAAATCAATTTCTATATTGAAATTATGATAAAATGTACTGAAATAGTAAATTACGATAAATTTTACTCGATATCGTATGCGGCAATTCGGCTCAAGTTTTCTATAAAAATCAGTTTAAAAAATAAAAAAGACTATTGCTTGCATTTCTAAGACAAGTTAGCTGAAGTGTCTACACAAGCAATAAAACCCTTTTAATAAAAAAATAAATAAAACACAGATGGTCAATTCACAAGGTCTCTTAACCGACTCTTAGGCATTCGGCGTTGGTCTCTGCTGGTTCGGTACGATAACACAATAAACATAGCATAGAAAGTAGTAGTATTTTAGGACATTTTTTGCTTGAAAAGCAATAAAAACCATTGTGAAATATTAGGACATTATGACATGATAAGAGACCTTTTGAATTGACCAAGAATTTAAGTTTATTTAGCAGGCACATTCATTCATATGTATTTTAAATTTAATACTCTTACAAACATATATATATGTATACATATTATGTATTTATTTACATGTAAGGTTATTAAAAAAATAAACATGTTGGTTTTTCCGTTTGTTAATAGTAAGTTGTATGTTTGCGTAATGGACAAATGCAGTCAGTATAAAATATAATAAGTATAATATGCCTATATATGTGTTTCATTTAATTAAGCTATTATTTCGTGAGGTGGTGTTACATGATTGCAGCATATTGTGTTTTTAAAATGTGTAATTTTTGTTTTCTTCTATTTTGTTTAAGAACAGTTTTATATAAGTCAATAGATTATTTAAAGGAGATTCAGAAACAATTTCTTTTTTTTTTCTTCTTTTTTGTAATTTAATACTAAAAATCATGAGTGTTGCCTATAAATATGATAATGTAAAACAAATTGAATTAATAAATACATAAAAATAATAACAAAGATTGAAATATTAAAGCTGGTGTGAAGGCTTTAAAGAGCTTATAGATCTAAGTAAGTTGCAGCAAAAAAGGTGAAGTTGTCGTTTTAACAGGTTTAACATTCCCTTCTTTGCCTCTTTGGTTGTTAATTGCAGTTGCTGGAGGCTGGCAAATGATTGTTTGTATTATTTTCCGCCAAACGCCAGGATAAGAGTTTGTCAAGCAACATATCCATATAGGGATTGCCGCCTAATCGATTTACCTAAAAAAATAGTAAAGTTTAAACAAATTTGATTATAAGGCTGTACATTTTAAATGATTGTAGATTGTTTTAATTACCTCTGCTCTGGCTTCTGTATCTAATGATTCCAACACTTCTCGGGTATATTGAAAACTGCCTAATTTTTCTAACAAACTTATACAGTATTTTTTTACTTCAACGTCATGAGTTCTCTGTCTCAAAATATCTAAACAATATACAGAACAAAAAATAAAATATATATTTGTGACATTTATATTAAGAAATACTTACGTAAAACTTGTTTATCATGTTTTTGTGTGCGTACCGCATGTATAACCGGGAAACCAAATTTCCCTTCTGTCAAATCTTCAGCAAAACTTTTGTTTTCCGTGTACTATACAATAAATTTTATAAAGAATTATAGAAATTACTTAAAACTTCTTTTTGAATCTTACCTCTTTTAAACTCAGATTACAGTAATCATCACGTATTTGAAAATATAAACCTAAGATGGCCGTTAATTTCGAAAAATCTTCTTTATTTTCACTAAACAATTGCATTAGACGTATGGCCAACATAAACAATCCACCAGTTTTACGAACTGTCATCAGTTTATAATCAGTTTCCGAAGGACAAGTAAAACTATCACGCCAATAAATTTCCATACCCTGACCACGATGTAACTCTAGCAATTGTTCAGTGTAAACTTTGGTAGCCTTTGGAAAAGAAACATTATGAGTTAAGTTTGAAATTATTATAATCTATTTATGATGTCACCTACATCGGGATGGCCCAATTGCTGGACTTTTTCCAAGGCCAGAAATAGAACATAATTCGCTGCATTTATTGTGCTTGCCACGCCATATATTGAATGAGCCACCGGTACACCTCTGCGAAGTATTGAATTGTCTTCAATATCATCAATGCTGTAAATATTAGTGTTAGTAAACAACAACATTATTCATTTTTTACTGAATGTTCTCAACGTGCAGTTTGTGATTGTGATGTACTAAAAGCTATGGCTTAACGAAAATACGTTTCTACTGTGGGTAATCGATTGTTTTACTGTGCGTGAATAAATTATTTAGGAAATTCGGTTTTAGTTAAGCTTTGCTTCATTAGCCTTATATTTTTCATTATTTTCAAATCTTTAAAAAGAAAAAACAAATTTTCTATGTAAAACTGTGGAAATGTAGAAAAAGTTTTTTATAGGAAAACATTTTAAACGTTTACTAAAGGTAACAGTTTAAAACATTTTCTACTGTAAAGAGTTTGAGTTTCTATAGAAAATATTTCCTATAGAAAACGTTTTCTATAGAAAACAGTTTGAAATATTTTCTATAGAAAACGGTTTGCAAAGCTTTCTATGGAAAACTGTTTAAAACGATCTGAAACAATTTCTAGAGAAAACTGTTTAAAACGCGTTGAAATGTTTGCTATAAAAAAAGTATAAACGGGTTGAAACGTTTTCTATAGAAAACTGCTTAAAACGGGTTGAAACATTTTCTATAGAAAATTGCTTAAAACGGGTTGAAACATTTTCTATAGAAAACTGTTTAAAACGGGTTGAAACGTTTTCTATAGAAAACTGTTTAAAACGGGTTGAAACGTTTTCTATAGAAAACTGTTTAAAACGGGTTGAAACGTTTTCTATAGAAAACTGTTTAAAACGGTTTTAAACAGTTTTTTATAGAAAACTGTTTAAAACAGGTTGAAACGTTTTCTATAGAAAACTGTTTAAAACGGGTTGCAACGTTTTCTATAGGAAACTGTTTAAAACGGGTTGAAACGTTTTCTATAGAAAACTGTTTAAAACGGGTTTTTTTCTATAGAAAACTGTTTAAAACGGGTTGAAACGTTTTCTATAGAAAACTGTTTAAAACGGTTTTAAACAGTTTTTTATAGAAAACTGTTTTCTATATAAGACTGTTTAAAACGGTTGAAACGTTTTCTATAGAAAACATTTAAAACCGTTATTAACAGTTTTCTATAGAAAACTGTTTAAAACGGTTTTAAACGTTTTCTATAGAAAACTGTTTATAACGGTTTTAAACGTTTTCTATAGAAAACTATTTATAACGGTTTTAAACGTTTTCTATAGAAAACTGTTTAAAACGTTTTCTATAGAAAACTGTTAAAACGGGTTGAAACATTTTCTATAGAAAAATGTTAAAAACGGTTTGAAACATTTTCTATAGAAAAATGTTAAAAATGGTTTGAAACATTTTCTATAGAAAACTGTTTAAAACGGGTTGAAACGTTTTCTATAGAAAGTGTTTAAAACGGGTTGAAATGTTTTCTATAGAAAACTGTTTAAAACGGGTTGAAATGTTTTCTATAGAAAACTGTTTAAAACGGGTTGAAATGTTTTCTATAGAAAACTGTTTAAAACGGGTTCAAATGTTTTCTATAGAAAACTGTTTAAAACGGGTTGAAACGTTTTCTATAGAAAACTGTTTAAAACGGGTTGAAACGTTTTCTAAAGAAAACTGTTTACAGCGGGTTGAAACGTTTTCTATAGAAAACTGTTTAAAACGGGTTGAAACGTTTTCTATAGAAAACTGTTTAAAACGGGTTGAAACGTTTTCTATAGAAAACTGTTTACAGCGGGTTGAAACGTTTTCTATAGAAAACTGTTTAAAACGGGTTGAAACGTTTTCTATAGAAAACTGTTTAAAACGGGTTGAAACGTTTTCTATAGAAAACTGTTTAAAACGGGTTGAAACGTTTTCTATAGAAAACTGTTTAATACGGTTTAAACGTTTTCTATAGAAAACTGTTTAATACGGTTTAAACGTTTTCTATAGAAAACTGTTTAATACGGTTTAAACGTTTTCTATAGAAAACTGTTTAATACGGTTTAAACGTTTTCTATAGAAAACTGTTTAATACGGTTTAAACGTTTTCTATAGAAAACTGTTTAATACGGTTTAAACGTTTTCTATAGAAAACTGTTTAATACGGTTTAAACGTTTTCTATAGAAAACTGTTTAATACGGTTTAAACGTTTTCTATAGAAAAATGCATAAAACGGGTTGAAACGTTTTCTATAGAAAACTGTTTAAAACGGGTTAAAACGTTTTCTTTAGAAAACTGTTTAATACGTTTTCTATAGAAAACTGTTTAAAACGCGTTGAAATGTTTTCTATAGAAAACCCTAAAAAACGGGTTGAAAAGTTTTCTATAGAAAACTGTTTAAAACGGGTTTCAACGTATTCCGATTACTTTTTCATCTCGAAAACCACATTTGGGACCATTTTCGTGATAGTGTAGTCACTACCTTTATATCAACAAAAGGTATTAATTATTTTTAGTTAATGCAAAAGTTTAAATAGGAATACATCGTATATTTTCATAAAAAATGTATTACATTGAATGGAGCCTTTATTCAAGTTAAAAATAATCAAATTGTTTTATTTAAATTTGGTTGTATTTTGAGTTGATACTGTTTTTTTGATAAAATAATAAAAAAAATCGAGAAGTTTCAGAATAATGGTATTAACTCAAAAAATATATTTATTTTGCAATAATTTTTAATTAAAAAATTTTAATTTTAAAATTTTAAAGAAAAACAATGTAAATATATTGGAATTTGCTTACTATGATGTATTCGGGTTTTCAAATTATCCTAAAATGCAACCACCAACAGTTTTTTGTCTCTGCTGAACGAATGCGAAATATAAATTTGTATTTTTTAAAATTCTAGTTTTGAAAATAATAAAAAAAATACACTTTACATTTACGAACCTAACTAAAATGACCTTCTGGATTGCGTAGTCTAATCTTCATATTGTATATGTACAATACAAATAAAGAATATTTCAAGATTTCCAAAAAAAAACACTGCAATGGTGTAATCTCATAATATTTATTTCTCTTTGGAAGCAATTTATAACAATTATGAAATGTTTCTTGGGTACGTGCTATAATTTTAGTTAGAAAAATATTTAATTGTTTACATTACAGTAAATTATTTTTTCTATTCTTTGTGTAAACAAACATATGCAACAGTGTTGAAAAATATAGTAACGAGTATTTAGAAGAATTCTTTTATTACATGAATAGTTTATTAAGCTTTGTTTGGTGAAATTTTCTATTTGATTAATGTTCCGATTTGATGATTGTGGAATTGTCATTGACTGTCATTCGTCAATGATGTGTTTAATTGGTAAAGTGCAATTTCATTCAAGATGTGGGGATGTTAGTTTTTCAATGATACATTCGTGAAAAAATTATTTGTGGCCTAATCATTGCATTGTTCGATATCTCTGGGATATTTTAGTACTTTATTGTGTGGGTTTATGTTAAAATAGTGATAACGTTGAAGTAGATTTAGTTGAATATCTACTTTTTTATTGTTCTAATGGGGGCGCGAGATGCAATAATATCATTTTTTAATATCAAATATGTTTTAACGTGTTATTGTATTATTTATTATTATTGATGGGGTTTTAATTTTTAATTCATGAACATTGAAATGGAAGGATTGATTTTATGTATATCGAAAAACCTCTTTTATAAATTACTGTATTCTGCAGAAAAAATATAAGAAAATTTTAATTTCTAAAAGAAATTTGGACATAAATCAAGATCGTCGAAACAGGTTCTATTTTAATAATTTGTTTGGTGTTGATAGTCCTCATAATTATAAGCACAAGAACGTACTTAGTATTTTTGAATTTATATGATAAATCAGAAAGTACCCTTTAGCCGGTGTTCGATACACCCCAGAGTCTTAAGTTCCTTAGTCCGGCAATACAGAAAATATGAATATTAACTGAAAAAAATTATGAAAATATTAACTGTTACAGGGATCTTGATTTAGAGTTTCTAAAATACAGTGAGACCTCGATTATCCGTAATGGTCGGGACCGGGATCGTTAATTGAGTACCAATTTTTAGTAGTTTTTTAATAATGACAGTTTTTCGATAATGACATTTAAAGCTCCATATTTCTCACTGATCCATCGGTTGGATCAAAGTCGTCCAATTTGGTGGAAAAATTTCACAATAATGTTTTCAGCATTGAAAGCCAGCGCGTCTGGATGTTGTCCAATGGCAGAATGATTTTACTATCATCTTTTTGCCCGATTTTCTTAAAATTCTCTCTCACTTCTGGTACCAAGTTATTGTTAAACCGTTATCATGAACATTTTTTAAAGCTCTGTCCAATAAATAATGCTTTGCTCTTGTGTGTACCAGCAGCATTAACGCAAACTAATGAGGTTATTATCTCCTTTGAGTACTTGTGTCATTCTATGAAATTTTCATTATGGCAAGCCAAACTTCTCTCAAGTAAACACTTTCCATTCTCCTTTATCTCATTGGTGAGTTTTTTCATTGATTTGAATTCATTTAATTTTTCCCTAAAAATTGTGGCAGCTAATCCGCTGAATATTATTATCCTGCAGCATTAAGTTTGTGAATACCATGTCGTTTTTTTCTTAAATTTTGAGTGGAATATTTTAGACTTTCCTTCACTGTTAATCCAGAAATCGGAGATACTTTAAATCGTTCCTTCCGGAATTATTCATAAACTGCAAAATCTTCCTTTGGTTTTTAGCAGTTTTTTAAAGATTTTTGGTTTCCAATGCCAATACAGAATCACTTTGTTTTTTATAATGTCTAACACTCCTTACGCCAAAAGCTATCGAAAAATCGATGGCATAATATAAAAAAATGATGGCCTTACAAATCGATCGAGGGAATTCCCCTTTTTCGTTTTATTCATATTGTGTTAGATTGTTCAAAAATATTCTAAAAAAATTATAATCCCGGATAATAAAGGTATTATGGTTAATCGATGCAAAAAAATTTAAATCTATCCAAAAGCATTTTATTTTTCTTTCCCGGATAATTGATGTTGCCGGTTAATCGAATCACAGATAATCGAGGCCTCACTGTATTATATTGTATTGAATTTTTAAGATTTTTACATCATTATTTTCAGTGCAAAAAATAATTGAACTAATTGGATAAAAATGTACTGAGTTATAGAGTTATATTTAAATCAATAGAAGAAACTCTTTTAAATATACTTTTAGAATTATGAAAAATTAGAGCATTTTGCTATTTTCGTCAACACAATTGTAGGTACAAATATATCTGCTATCTCATCCTTATAAACAAACAAATACAATACTTATGTGCAATATATAATAATTAATTATTGCGTTAGAAACATTTAAATATGTGTACCTACATATTTGGATTCAGATATTCTAAGGAAATTTAGAATATGATTCATGCAATCAATTAATTTGTATACAAATTTAATAGACCTAAATTGAAAACATTTCAATGATTTTCAATTAATATCGTCTGTCCATCTTTTGGAGTCACAACAAATGTATGCAAATGTATTAAGCCACATACACACATACTACGTACATACACATAATAATAATAATAAACATGCTTTTAACTATTAATTCGCATGGAGCATTTGTTGTTACTTACAGCAGACTGGAGTTGTGAAGCATTTGTACAATTTCTCCTATTAGCTGAAGCTTTTCGTCCGGTATGTGTAGCCAGTAGTTGAAGGCCAGCGATAGTTGAGAACGAAATTGTTTGCCAGGGATTTGTTGAATGTAGGCAAAGGGTTGCAGCAATATCTAAGTGGAAAAAGATTAAAAAAAAAAGTTTTAGCAAATATGTAAAATAGTTAATATTATTGTAATTTATTTTTTTATTTACTTCATCTTGTTCTTTTTGCGTGGATTGATCCCTGGTCATTTCCAAAATGCTGCTGAATTCATCCATTGTTGGGTGCTAACAATTTCGGGATTATTTTATATTTTAATAGATTCTTTAGCTAAAGCAAAAGTTAAATAAAACTGTTGTTGCTTTTATGTTTTATAGAATGGTTTCTGTCCGTCTGCCTCCAAATTTGATTACAAATAAGCAAATCGAAAAATATTCTTCTACGTATGACATTTGCGAGACGAAGTGTTGCCAGAAAAAAAGTTGGATCAGGTCCCCAGTTCAATATTGGTATCCCCAATTTAGTGTCCCAAAATATTTACAAGTTTGTTTGGGATTTAAAGTTACATCCGTAGGATAACATTGTGACGAGACGTAATTGTCAAAAACCTAAGTCTGTTGTAAAAAACCGAACTCTTGCAACTACAAAATACACGCTAGTCAATGTATTTGTTTTTTGTATCAAACATATGATTTGTTGTATTTGTGTTTAGTTACTTTATTAACTATTTAAAATACCACTAAGGAGGGATTATTCATAACGTCACAAATTATGGCTTACGTCTAAGAAGAGCCTCGCCCAAGAACTATAACCTATACCTTCATACTGGAATCCGAACTCTCGAACTAAACTACATCATGGTGTCCACCAATTTCCGAAATTAGTTTTGTTTGGTATTCCATCATGTATCATAGTATAGGCTGTAAATTATAACCAAAACAAATTTCTGCTGTGTATCTCCACAAACCAAACATGAAATTCCCAATTTAGTGGAATTTACTATGTCTGGCTACACAAATTAGAATTTTGCTATTATCAATGCGAATTCATTATAAGGTGAGAGCAATCCTACAACAACTACAACATTCAAAATTGTTTGTGTTCATAAAACTTTCAAGTTTGTAGTGTTTGCAACAACAAACACTAGTGAATTTGACAGCTCGAGTCCCTCAACAAGTGAATAAAAAAATAATCGCTTTGCTATCGACACCACCTTATTTAAATTCGCCTTGCTACTACTTTATTAACAGAGATGGATAATAAACTATATTTTTTAGTCAAGTGTTTTATTTAATAATAATCAGATTATTTTTATTAACATAAAAATAAATGTAATTAGTAAAACAATTCATATTATTTCTCTAAATTTGATTCTGTATATTTTATTTGTTTATTAAAAGATTTTATCAAAGCATTCCCAACACTGTATTATAATAACAGTCATAGGGAAAAATGGGTAAATTTTAACAATTCTCTCAAATCATGTAACAGGGTGTCACAAAACGTTACTCGAATAACGAGTACCAAAATACATAAACAACAACATTATCAATAAGACGTGTCAAAAGTTGTCAAATTGAAATTTTCATTATTTGTTGTGTATAATAAGAAAATATACATTTTTGTTATTAAAAAAACAAAAAAATTGTGTTAAAAAAATATAATAATGGCAACTGCTGGTCCAGTTCGTACTAATTGGCATCCTTCCAAGAAACACAGTGATGTCGAAAGGTTTGTCAAACATTAGACTCTACACTACACACATAAATTAATTCATGTTTTGTGCACTATTTTAGATGGATTTGCATTTATCCAGCCTACATTAACAGCAAGAAGACACGACAAGAAGGTCGTCGTTTACCCAAGGAAAATTGCGTAGAAAACCCAACATATGCTGAAATCAGAGATGTTTTGTCTGTTACCAATTTAAAGGTCGGAGTGGAAAATAAACAGTACTGCCGTGAGAAAAGTAGGGTTAGTTGATGTCAAAGTGTTGTTGTGCTAATAATGTTATTGTTTCGATTTCACTTAATGATTTATTTGTTGTAGGAACTTAAATTCCGTGGCAGAATACGCGTACAAATGCGTAATGATGATGGTAGTTTTTGCAATCCCGAATTGGAAAGTCGTGAAGCAATTATGTTATATGTGGCTAATAGAATTCCTCAGCTGAAAACACGCCAAGGGAAACCAGGAGGCGAAGCACCAGTGCAATACCAACAAGTTCAACAACCCAGTAGTTCCGGTGGTGGTGGCGGTGGTAAGAAAGGCAAAGGCAAGAGACGTTAATTCTTCATTGTGTTATACATTACTTCTACATATTTAATTTTGAAAATAAAGAATTTTTGCATACATATTTTATTTTGCAAAAATACGTAAAACAATATACAATTGTATATTTTTAGAGTAGTTTAAAGGTGTAAATAAAAATCGTGGTATTTTAATATTCTCTTTTGAATGTAATAGCTATTTAAATCATGTTTTACCGTTATTTCAATATTTGGACAATTCACAAGGTCTCTTATCATGTCATAATGTCCTAATATTTCACAATGGTTTTTATTGCTTTTCAAGCAAAAAATATCCCAAGAGAATACTACTTTCTATGCTATGTTTATTGTGTTATCGTAACGAACCAGCAGAGACCAACGCCGAAGGCTTAAAATTCGGTTAAGCCGAACCGCCGAGTCGTGATATATTAGGACATTATGACAATATGACTGATGAATTGACCAATTTTATTTTGATAATTAAGGTTAGTAAAAATGGCTAGAGTCAAAATTTAAGAACATTTAAAATCCAAAATATAAGATTTCTCTGCTAAATTTGAGCAAAAACCTGTCATGAGCAGTTTCAAAAATTTAGTAAGACAGTTACTGTAAAATCTACTTATTTGGGAGTAAGAAATACTTCAGAGAATCTAATTTAATAGCAAGAGAGTTTAAGAATTTCATAAAAATTATTCCCCGGTAGGTTATCAATAATCTAAAACTGGAAATTAGTTCTCTAGTTAGGTTTTTGGTAGATATCGCCGGACGATAAAAAATCGTACTTGACAAAGAACATTTAAACTGGTCTAGGCAGAAATTTAAAACTTTTATTCTTTCGGATGAAAATAACATTTGTAAGACTGCCAAAAGGATATAGATTGGACCCAAAGTAATCAAATAAGACAGTTAAGTTATGCGGTGACAATATTTTAAAAATTATACTATAACTGGAATCGAATACAGATTAATTTTAAACGATGTTATGTATCCATTCGCTGGGGAAAATTAGACACTAGATTCCAGCACGACAATTACTCCAAACTAGAGTTGTAACCGAGTGGTTACAATCCAATGAGGTTGTTTGAAATGCCCTGATCAATCGCTATAGCTTTATCAGATGCGGTTATAAGGGAATGGCAAAATATTTTAACGCATCGCAGTAATAAAAAACAAGGGATATCCAACAAAATACTGAATCAACAAAATACCGAATGGAAAAGTTGCCATTGTACTGTCAACCACTGTGTATGAATATACATATGTACTATATTGAGACATCAAATTATATAATATCGAGGTCCTATATTCAAACCTCTATATCTTAAAAACACAACTTTTCAAGAGAGTCAAAAAACAGTTTTTTTCGCGTATTACTTGGGTAATAAAATTTCGGTATTCTACAATATTTTTTTAAGACAACTACTGAATCTCACATATAATTCGTTTTTAAAATTTTGCATTATTGTGGACTTTATGATAGATAGAGGGTTTTTCTTCTGAAAATATTGAATGTGTTTGTATGAAAATGATAAGATAGAGGATTTTGCATTTTAATAAAATTAAATTATTCTGTCAGTTTTTAACGCGATTTATTTAAAATAGCGGCTAATAATACAACATTAGATAAAAAATTAACAATATTAAACAAAAAGTTATAGAAAAATGTGCAAAAAAAAATGTTTGTTCGTATTTAAAACTAGCTGACCCGACAGACGTTGTCCTGTCCATATATTAGAAAAAATGTTTGTGTTCGATTTGTGAATTTGTGAGAAGCTGTTTGAATTATGAAAAAATAGTAAAAAGAGACAAACAACGTACTTTTAAATGATAATTTTTATTTATGTAGGTTTGAGGTGTGTTTAAATTACATTTGATTTGAAAATATGTAAGCGGATTTATCATTTTGATCGAGAAATGATAACCGTCTTCACCTTGCCAAAATATGATTGGATATTGTAACGCATCATATGATCGGTGAGTTTCGTACACACGCTGCTGCTGATTATTTCGTCGATGTAGAACGATATCACTTGATTCCAAATTTTCACCAACGACGACAATGGCGACATCATCAATTGTTGGTGCATTGAAACGTCTTGCGTGTTCTCCCGTAGGAGTCTTATCGGCTCTGATAACAGTTTTGTGATTATCAGAGGGCATGCGGTCTAGTGCGGTTTTGAACAATGCAATCAATTGATTGTGTTGATGGAAAAAAGTTTGCAGTTGCTCAACAATTGGTCTTTTTACCGAACTGTTGTATGCACAACGCTGTTCTACTTCTTGTGGAGCATTGCCCATGAAGTAAATCTGCAGAAATTTATAGTCAGCACCCGGAACTGGCAAAAGCGAACCTGCTCGATGATATATTTGACCTTGAATCTGTAATGTTTAATTTACATAAGAAAACAAAATAAAATGCTGTAAGTGGTGAAATTACTTTGAAAGTAGGCATGAAATTATCCCGAATCACATTTGTTGCGCCAAATGAAGTCATTTGGAAACAATTGTTGTAGTTCTGGATTTGTGTTAGGAAATGCTTGGAATGAGCTCCTGTTCCAGAAACCAATGAGAGCAATGGCTCTGGTGGTGGAATCAACGGTGTCAATTTCACTTTGCCACTTGCGCAACACAATCCAGGAGTTTCATTTTTATATTTCAATGCCTTACAATGTGGGCACACAACGCTCATCGAACCAATAGCAACGGAATGGTCTGCACTGTAATCGACTGTCCTGTTGTAATGAAATGCAGCTCGATGAGTATTTAACGCAACATTTGTTTCTCTTCTTGCACGTACATTTGAATTAATTATCACTCGGTTGGATTCTATAGAACGATTGTGTCTCATTCGATGCATATCTACTTCGTTTGCATATTCTCTTTCTTCTTGTGTACGTGCAGAACGTGTTTGTGATAATCGATTTCGTTCAATTTCATTTCGCTCTTCGAGTTGTTCCGCAGTTTGATTAGATCGAAAATACGCTTGATTTGAAGCATTGCGAGTTCTGCGACCTAAATTGCTCCTTCTTATTGGCGGCATTACAATGCGATAGAATTTATTGACTTTGCTCTTACCTTTTAACCGTTTATAACTTCAAAACCCACAGTCTATAGTAGGTTAATCTATAAATTTGTTTGAGGTAACACGATTTAACTTATTTCAATTAATGAATTGATTGCAATGTACTTACAATGGAATCTTAATTCAAAAAAAAACTTATCACCGTTAGTTAACTTTTTTAGAAACACTTTAAACTTTTTTTAATTCACAATTAACAATTGCACTTATTTTATTTTTCGTCCACCGATTAATTTGATCAACAATTTGACAATAAGCAGTCAATCAACATTTGCACAAATAAATTGGAATGTAAATAAAAAAGTAACGGTATTTTCGGACAAATCGCGAAACAATACAAAAGTAATAACAAATGAGTTATTTACAACATAAGAATATCCCAGCAAAAACTTTACTTACAAATAAGCCGAAAAATAAGGAGAATTTGACAAATCGGTGCAGCCGTTTTCCGATTTTAGATAAATCGAAAAAAGTGGGCGTAAAAGTGGGCGTGGTAAATTTTTCTTTCAGTAAAAACTTAAATTAGATTACTACGATCATTTAAATAAAAGATTAGCCATATCGGTGCAGCCGTTTTCCGATTTTAGATAAATGGAAAAAAGTGGGCGTAAAAGTGGGCGTGGTAAATTTTTCTTTCAGTAAAAACTTAAATTAGATTACTACGATCATTTAAATAAAAGATTAGCCATATCGGTGCAGCCGTTTTCCGATTTTAGATAAATGGAAAAAAGTGGGCGTAAAAGTGGGCGTGGTCAATTTTTCTTTCCGTAAAAACCTAAGTTGGACTATGACGAACATTTCAGTAAAAAAATTGTCCAAATCGGTCTAGCCGTTCTCAACTGATGCAATTACCAACGAACGACAATTGATTTTTATTTATATAGATCAGTTCAATGTGTAATATTTAAGAAGAAAAAATATAGAACCATAGATAAGGGCTGTTTAACTGAACATTTTACCATCTAAAAGTGATTTTCGTGAAAATCAAAGATAGAAGGTTTTGAATATAGGGCCTCGATATACTATATACAAACGAGAGGAAAACTTCCATACAACCTTATCGTCGTAGCGAATGGTAAATAATAATGTTTCTATTTATTTTCAATTAAGTATAACTTGATTCTTTTTTAAAATACTATACATTGAACTGATTTTAAATACGAATTGAAAAAGTTAAACTCTAATTAGATTAATTGTTATTTTTTTTTTATCACACTTAAAATTAAATTGAGAACACGATTTTTATTACATATTTAAGAAATTATAAAAATTGGTTTCATAATTAAGTATTCATTAACATTAAAAGCACGAATGTAATGCCAACAAAATAAAAGTTTAATTTCAAGAGCAAACTTTTTGTTTATTTCAGCAATTTTTGTAAATGAATACATATTTATATGTTATTCAGCAAAAATAAAAAAATATAATAATTTAATGGGGTTGGTCGAATTAAACGTTTACTTTATTTTAATGTTGGAACAAATTAAATTCAATGAAATAATATTTAATCAGATCAATTACAAAAAGTTTTGAAATTTTAATGTTTTTCATACGAATCTGTTTAAACGTTTATTGTCTCGTTTTACAAAATAAATATACTTCATCAAAGTGTACTTTATGATTAAAAATTGTTTTTAGTTGAAAAAATAGTGTTTAACCTGATTTTGATCCACATTCGGTCGAAATTT
The DNA here is from genome assembly GCA_942486065.2 of Calliphora vomitoria. Classification (NCBI taxonomy): domain Eukaryota; kingdom Metazoa; phylum Arthropoda; class Insecta; order Diptera; family Calliphoridae; genus Calliphora; species Calliphora vomitoria. Next base: position 13,398,866 of record OW818031.2, on the reverse strand, counting down.
GTATGTCCTGTTGTTTTTTTTTTTTTTTTTTCTTAAATAGCAACCGATCCAGGGCTATACCCGATATATTAATGTATCAATCACTTTCTTAATGTATTTGGGAGCTTCTGAAAGTTGATTTCAACAGACTTTTTGTTTATATGTCATTGAAAAACAAATTTTCAGATAAATTTTCAGCTGATAAATTGATTAATTAAACCTAGAGGCATTAAAGTCAACATAAAAACTTTCGTTTTTAAAATAAATTCAGTTTGTACTTCATTTGCACTGTGATTAAATATCATGAGCGTAAATCATTACAATTCGCCTACAACCCACTATAGGTATGATTCTTTATTTATTTTCTTTAGTTTCAAAGAACTTGAGGTTACAACTGAACATGATATGAGTCAAGTTAGTCGAACAAAGCATCAATATAAAAGACAAATCATTTGTAAATAAAATGTCGGATGTACCACACAAAGGTTAACGGTTAATATATTTATAATATCTTAAAAAAAAAATAAAAAAAAAACTAAAAGTTATGACGGTCGTTTCAAATGTCCAGTTTTGGATATATACCTTAGCGATCCTCATTATTTGGATAATTGTTTTATCAACAGCTTTCAATACCGATTCAAATATGAAAAACAAAGTTTCATCGCCTAATGCTAATAACGAGGATGAATTGAAAAATACGGGAAATTGTAAGTCCTTATGCAAACATTGCGGTTGTTTGGGCTTTTATTGCGGCGAAGAGTGCATATGTGAGTGCAACAATGATCATTCGGATACTGAGTGCATTGGTTTAATTCAAATGAATGCCAAACAGTTAAATATACCCTTTGAGGTTCTAATACAGGGACCAACAGCAAACAATTTTGTACGCAATGCTTTTCAATTTGAGCAGAATAACGAAAGAAGATCCTATGGATATCGCAACAAGAGATCAACCGTCACCGTATATAAACCAAATAAAGATAAACAGGAAAGTACCACAAAACAGAATATTCACAAAATAAAATCCAGCTGTGAGAGAAAAACATTAGTTAAAGATATTTTTAATTTGGCCAAGACAGTGAAAGATCGTCGAAAACGTTCCCCCGATCAGTTTAATTGGTTTAATGATTTTGGAACAAATTTACTAAGGCCAGCACCAATGGGTGGCTATAAGCGTAAATCTGAAGAAACAAAAATTCCAGCGAGTTTTCCAAAAAGTTCAACAGTTTCCTCGATATTTGACAACTCATGGTTTTCGCAAAATACACGTAATATTTTAACTCCAGCGCCACTGATCAAACGGAAAAATTACAAACAATCAACAGGTGATATTTACAATGAAAATGATGTAGACTCAAGCTTGGAGTTATTAAAAGTTGATGATAAATTCAATGACGATTTTGCTGACAATCATGAAGTGGAGACAATTTATAGCGAAGAATTAAAAGACACTCAAATTGATAATACAGATTCATACTTACCAGAAGAAAAGAAGCCAGAAGAATCCCGAGAAACTCTAACAAGTAGATTATATACCCGTTTATTTAAAGATGATAAAGTTTCATTTTTACCAAAAGAAAAGAAGCCAGAAGAATCACAAGAAGCTCTAACAAGTAGATTATATACCCGTTTATTTAAAGATAAAGATTCATTTTTACCAGAAGAAAAGCCACCTGAAGAGGAATCAGTGGAAACTCTTACAAGTGGTTTATACTCTCGTTTATTCAAAGATGATTTAAGTAAAAATGAGGATAACGATTTATTTGTATCCCAAGAAGAAAAGAAGCTAGACGAATCACTTGAATCTATAACTGGCAGTTTGTATTCACGTTTATTTAAAGATGATTTAAGTAAAATTGATGATAAAAAAGCAGAAGAAAGAGATGAATCACAGGAACCGGTAACTGGTGGTTTATATTCTCGACTATTTAAAGATGATTTAAGTGAATCACCGAAACAAGTGAAAAAAGGTTTACATGAATTTCGAATCCCCTGGTTTAAACCTGGAAACTTTTTCGAAAAAGTGAAACGAGTGATTAAAACGTAATTTCAGTATAATTCTTTATTGTACATACTTAGTTGAAGAAGAAGAACATTATTTATTTTTTTATTATTTTAATTAATTTTAAAAAAAATTTTTTGCAAAAATTGTTTTATAAATGTTTGATAAATTTAAATATTTATTATGAATATGGTGTATAATATGGAAATATGTTCATAATCGTTTTTACAAATAAATAATGATTGAATGTTTGCGACAATTTTAATATTTCTTTCTATTTAAATTATTGACCCTATCTAACTTTCCGTTAATCCTTTTTTTTATAAAATTTCTGAAATAAAAGTTAGTTTTACTTTTTTTCTAAATGTTGTTTAAGGTATTTACAGACGATAATACTGAGTATTAATATTTGTCAAAAACTTAAGTATCATCAATAAAGTATTTGTAATACTATGGTGTTAACAAGAAATATGTTTCGAATAATTTCAATAATATTTTAATTTTGAAATGTATTAATACACAGTGTTGTCGTCTGTAAATACCTTTACATTTTCTATAGAACATTTTCATTACTAATAAAAATAATAAAAACAAGTAAGAGAGCTATTTGTGGTCCGATTTTCCCGAAATTGAATATCAACTATAGCGGATATAAGGACTGAGATCGTAAAATTCTTAACACACGTTTTTCATTAAAACTTTTAACCCAAGTATTATTTGATTTTAATTTTTTTTTTATCAAGTTAACTTTGTAAAGCATGTCAGTTATTATGTTTAATGTCAATTATGTTCATTTGTTGTTAATCTGATTAAAATGAGTCACCAGAAAAAACTGCGTACTAAAATTATTAAATATTTTCAACAAAACCCAACTTGGTCCTACAAAAAGTTGGCCAAACAATCAAAGTTCTGCTATCCAACTTTTTCCAATGTTATTAAACAGTACCGGGATAACTTGTCCGTTGATATAAAACCTGGTTCAGGTAGTAGGAATATGGTCCACATGATGTTTCTAAAGTCAAAAAAATAGAAAGCATTTTAAAAAGAGCTCCCAACACCTTCGGTAGGAAAGCAGCCCGGTTAGGTCAGTACTCGGACTATTTGGTACGAAAAGTTAAAGCCGATGAAGGTTTAAAAGCATACAAAGCTCAAAAAGTTCCTGACAGGAACGCTGCTAAAAATTTAGACGCTAAAGACAGAGCACGGAAATTGAAGTCAAATTTTATACAAAAAATATACCTGCTGCATAATGGATGACGAAATGTACGTATGGAAAATTTTTCGCACCTTCCGGGTCAATTTTTTTTATATTGCAGATGCTCGAGGCAATTTTGAGGAAAAGTTTAGGACCCAAAAGCGGACAAAATTCCCAAAAAGTTCTTGGTGTGGCAAGCAATATGCAGTTGCGGCAAAAAAGCCAAACATTTGTTACAAAGGGCTCTATAAAAAACAAAAAAGGATGCTTCCATTCATAAGACTTATGACTTATTTTTGGCCTGTTTTGGCATCTGTCACTATGGTAAAAAAGCTCTTGAGTGGTACAAGAACAATAATGTGTTATTTGTACCAAGAGAGGCAATGCCTCCAAACTGCCTGGAGCTGAGTCCAGTTGAGAAATATTGGGCTCTTGTTAAAGGAGAATTGAAGAGCACAAAAAAGGTATCCAAAAGTGTGGTAGATTTTAAACGGAGATGGACAACCTGTTCTAACAAAGCACATAAAGCACTATAAAAACCATAATTTTTTTTGTAAATTGTTACAATAATTTCAATAAAATAAAAAAAGATTAAAAACTGTAAGTTTAGTATGTTAAAAACATATATGTATGTTAAGAATTTGTCGATCTCAGTCCTTACTGATGTATAAATCAAATATGTGAGTTATTTAGCGGCTTTGGAAAGATGATTTCAACATACAGATTGACATGGCTATATCGACTTACTTAAGAACGAAATGTCAAACAAACCACTTATAGTGAACAGGCTAATTGTTTCAATCATTAAATCTTCTAATGAAATTAAATATAAACGCAATAAAATGAATCTATTTAATTTTCGCACACTGTATCTTTTCTGCTCTATATAGTAGTAAAGTCGAGTGATGAGCTCTCACTATTTAAAAAAAATACTTGTTTAATATTTTTTCACATGTTCATACATATGGACATGTTCAGAAAGTACAAAAATGAAATTTCTCTCACTTTATAACTAACATTTTACTATGTCTACAGCATTTAAATAAGTATCTAACTATGTATGTTTTGTATTCATATGCATTTCATGATTGTGAATTTTGCTAAATGAAGTTTTGCTAAAATCTGTATCAAGTATGTAGAATTATTGAGCTTATAATGTTTATTAGACAGCTACAAAATTGTATGGAGAAATAAATAAACTAGAGTTGGATTGTTCATGAACGAACAAGTTCAATTGAACAATTCAGTCAAGTGAACAGTGTGAAGTTGTTCAGTCGTCTTGTTCTTTATTGTTGTCTTTATTCATTTTATTCGTTTTGTTCGTTTGAAACTTATATTTTGAAAAACGTGGCATTTAAGTTGTTTGAATTTTATTAAATTAGCTTTTAGTTTTCTTAATTATTAAAAATCCAGCCAAATTTGTTTCTTAATGCATTTGTCACCTGTTCGTTTTGAACACTGGCTGCAAATACATTCATAGGAAATCATTTAAGGACTGAGATCGTAAAATTCTTTACATATACATATGTTAATAAAAATTAAACCACTAAACTTACAGTTTTGATTTTTTTTATTTGATTGAAATTATTATTATAATATACAAACAATTTTTTTTTTATAATTCTAATCAATAGTTATGAATTTGTGAACCTTTTTCGGAAACCCTTCCATTTAGGTTTTTATTGAGCTTTCTGTCATTTTGTTCGAACAGGTAGTCCATCTCCGTTTAAAATCTACCACACTTTTGGACACCTTTTTTGTGCTCTTCAAATCTCTTTTAAAAATATCCCAATATCTCTCCACTGGCCTTAGATCCAGACAGTTTTGAGAACTTACCTCTCTTGGTATAAATAACACATTATTGTTCTTGTACCACTCAAGAACATGCTTATCATAGCACAGTGAAGTATTCGAGTTTAAAAGTGCAATATTTTTGAAGGACTTTTTTGGGAAATTTTTCTGCTTTTGGGTCCTAAACTTTTCTACAACATTCCCTCGGGCATCAGCAACATAAAAATATTGACCCGGAAGCTGCGAAAATTTTTCCAGAGCATACGTTTCTTTCTCCATTATGCCGCAGGTATATTTTTTGTACAAAATTTTACTTCAATTTCCGTGCTCTGTCTTTGGCCTCTAAATTTTTAGCAGAGTTCCTGTTAGGAACTTTTTGAGCCTTGTATGTTTTTAAACCTGCATTCGCTTTAACTTTTCGTACCAAATAGTCCGAGTACTGAGCTAACCGGGCTGCTTTCCTACCGAATGTGTTGGGAGCTCTTTTGGAAATGCTTTCTATTTAGTGGCTTTAGTAACATCATGTAAACCATTCCTTCTGCATGAACCAGGTTTTCTATTAACGGAAAAGTTCTCCCGGTACTGTTTAATAATATTGGAAAAAGTTTGATAGCAGACCTTTGATTGTTTGGCCAACTTTTTGTAGGCTTTTTGTAGTTGGGTTTTGTTGAAAATATTTAATAATTTTAGTACGCACTTTTTTCTCGTCACTCATTTTAACCAGATTAACAACAAATGAATATGATTGACATTAAACATAATAACTGACATGCTTTACAAATGTAACTTGATCAAAAAAATAAAAAAATCAAATAATACTTGAGTTAAAAGTTAGAATGAAAAACGTGTGTTAAGATTTTTTCGATCTCAGTCCTTAGTTCAGTTAGAATAAAAATGAACAACTGAACAGAAAGAACAAACTTGTTCATTTACTTGTTCTGAATAAAAATTAACAATCAGTATTAAGAACGATTATGCTCAACTCTAAAATAAATTTTGACAGATTATTTCGGGAGTTTTTTAGAGCAGTCCTATGCTAACATACATCGATTCGAATTACTCAGTTTCTTTGCCTATTAACCACAATCGCACTTTAAGAATCTTTTTTAAAATAATGACGACTTTTTGAGACAGACTTAATTGAATTTGGACCAAAACAGTTAGGAAAAATTAAAACAAAAATTTGGTAAGATTTTTGTAATTTTATTTCCTGGAGAGTAATTGTGTAATTCGATCCAAAAAAAAAAACATTTTCGAAATACAATTGCTCAATTCACAAGGTCTCTTATCAGTCATAATGTCCTAATATATCACGACTCGTCGGCTCGGCTTAACCTACTCTTAGGCATTCGGCGTTGGACTCTGCTGGTTCGTTACGATAACACAATAAACATAGCATACACCAGAGAACCAAGCCGAAATGAAATAATCGGCGACGGCGGCGGGGTATATTTTGGTCGGCGGCGGCTTAAACAAGATAGAATCGGCGGCGGCTTAAATGTCGGCTAACATTTTTAAATAATGTATTTTTATGACTATTAAAGTCGGATTAACAATGTTAGCAACAAACGCCCATATTTATAGTCCAAAATAAAGTATACTTTTAGAGAATAAAAGTCGACTTTACTTACGAGTCGACTTTAACCCTTTCATAGACAAGTTAAAGTATACTTTTGAAGATATAGTCGACTCTAAACATAAAACTACCTGAAGCTGTTTTTAACTCATTTAACAACAGCATCAGCAGTTCTTCGCCAAGTAAAAAAGTTTGTGCAAAAACTCATTTTCTGTTATATAAATACTTCAATTGAAAGTTTTTTTTTTTTTTTTTTAATTGCCACATAAAATCCTAACAAATTATATTTTCAACTGAACATGTTGCAACGCAACATTATTCTACTGAAACACAAACCAATTATTCGTTTTCTAGATCAAATTTAAAAAAGCGGCCGATACATAACAATACAATGCTTCAAAACTAGAGTATCCAAAACCGGCGTGAAATGGCCGCCGATTTTCAGCCGATCGGCTTGGTTCTCTGGCATACACTCAGAAATAAAATATAGTTGTGACTTGTTACTATAACCATTTCAACATTTTTAACAATATTATAGTCACAGTAACTATATATATGATTGTGGTAACAATAATATGGTTAATTTACGATTTGCATGATTGTATCAACCATATATATGGGTACAGTGAACATGTATGTGTTTGTGGCAACCATTTATATGATGAAGGACTTACCATATTATGTTGCTCTCTGCTTATGGATATCATAATCTGAGAACAACATATTATGATAAAAGTATTCATCATATAAATGGTTGTCACAAACTATATTTTTTTTCTGCGTGTAGAAAGTATTATTATTTTTTTTTTTTTTATCATTGTGAAATATTAGAACATTCTGACAATATGAAATGATAAAAGACCTTGTGAATTGATCAAATGTAAAAAAAAAGACAAAACATACAAATTCGAACGAATTTCTTTCCGAAAGAAATATGAAAAAGTTCAGGAAATTGGTTTTAGGACAAGTTTAATATTTGTTTTACATGCTCGATATCGAATGCTGTTAACTAAACTGGTGTTTAGTTAAACACGATTCTAATTTAGGCAAGAATGTAAATGACCTCCAATCAGGGCTATCAATGAATTTGAAAGAAATCGTAAATTTTCAAATAAAAATAAAAAGAGTTATCACGAGAATTCCCGGAATATTTTATTTTTTTTAATTCCCGTGATATTTCCGGAACTGCTTAATAACTTTTCTTCTTAAAGTTACAATATTCAGCTGCATTGTAATAACTAACGTTGTTGTTAATGGAATGATTCAATTATACTCGTATTCAAAGATTTTTTTGGTTCTAAAAACGGATAGTTCTGTTGACAAAGAAGAATTACGATTTATATAACTGAATTTTTGTCAGCCCAACTAAAGTTTTACAGCCACATTGATGAAATAATGTTTATTTTTACCAAATTTGTCTCGAGTTCATTAATAAATTATAAATTGTTTCGCAATATTTGTACAAGCTATGTCCTGTTTTCAAACAGGACATTAGAAGATATTTATTTATCTTATTCTTATTTGTAATACCTGAATCATCGTAACTTCCTGCCGGACATAATTTTAAGGGAGTGACATTAAAAAATTTGCCAATTCATGTTTAAGGAGCACCTTATTTTTTCATAAAAATTAAATACCGATGTTATACTTATGTATGTGGAACTTTCTTATCCATTTACTTTCATACATGCAACATTTTTATTTTCTTGTCTGTATATAATTTTTGTATTATTTTTTTGATTTAACAATGGCATGATCAAAATGAACAAAAAGCATGCCAATTATTTTCAGCTCAACATTATTAGAGCGACTGACTATAAACTTTCGCTTTTACGAACATGAAATTGAAACGTAAACAGCTGATTTGTGTTTATAGTAACAAATATTCAATATACTTAGTACATCTCATGAATTTATGTATCTTTTTATTTGTAGAAATATACAATCATTCCTCTAGCTCATTAACGTTATCAATAAAAACAAATGAAGGAAAACAATTAATTAAGATTCCCTCAAAAATCCGCCATAATAAACCAATAGTTTATTTTATTATCATTTGGATTAGATCTGCCATAAACTGTTTAAAAGGTTGTTATACATATTTATGACTTTAATCGTTTAAATGTGGTTGTGAACTGGACACATTGATAAAGCATGTAGAACACTTGTGTAAATATATCTACTTCCGGATATACTGGTCTGTTTTGTACAAACCTTGAAATAACAATAAAGTAGCTTTCAGAATGTTGTTGGTAGTAATATCTAAAGTTGGTATAAAAGAAAAGTCTATCAAAAACTGCATTTACATATTTAAAATTCACAACTGTTAACTGTTAAAAAAAAAACATAGTATTTTTATATATTTCAGTTAAAATATTAAACTTTATTTTAAAAATAGCTTAGGACTAGGATAAAAACAATATCAAAAAAAAAAACAAAGGCTAGACAGAAAGAAAAAATAACTTACATTCATATTATGTAACATTACTTTCGGTGAGTTTTGTTTATGTTAATGAAGTTACTAAAGCTCACTTTCTTTTATAACTATATGATATTGAATAATTAAGACTAGTTTTATTTATTCAATTTTTGTGTGTCCAATATAACAAGTATGTGCGCATACAAACTTTGATAAATACGTATGAAATGCTTTCATAGCCTATACGAGGGCTGTGCTCAAAATTTCAATAAGAAGAAATAAAGTTTTTTTTTTATAAAAATGTTAATAGACAGACTTTAATTGATGAGAGCATAAGCATACAAAACGGTCAATATATTACTATTATTATCCCAATATACGGCAATAAGTATAAAATATTGAATCTCAAGATAGTCCCAATTTACCAAAGTTTGGTAAAAAATCAGAACAACGCAAGAGATCCATGTACTAATTAAATCGTAATATGTATAACTAGCTGACGCAGTTCGCTTCGCCACCCCAATCGTTATTAAATTAATTTAATGTGTTTAATACCGAAAATTTGATGCAAGGACTGAGATCGTAAAATTCTTAACACACGTTTTTCATTAAAACTTTTAACCCAAGTATTATTTGATTTTGTTTTTTATCAAGTTACCTTTGTAAAACATGTCAGTTATTATGTTTAATATCAATTATATTAATTTGTTGTTAATCTGATTAAAATGAGTGACCAGAAAAAGGTGCGTACTAAAATGTTTAAATATTTTTAATAAAACCCAACTTGGTCCTACAAAGAGTTGGCCAAACAATCAAAGGTCTGCTATCAAACTTCTTCCAATTTTATTAAACAGTACCGGGAGAACTTGTCCGTTGATAGAAAACCTGGTTCAGGTAGAAGGAAAGGTCCACATGATGTTTCTAAAGCCACAAAAATAGAAAGCATTTTCAAAAGAGCTCCCAACACACCGGTAGGAAAGCAGCCCGGTTAGCTCAGTACTCGGACTATTTGGTACGAAAAGATAAAGCTAATGCAGGTTTAAAAACATACAAAGCTCAAAAAGTTCCTGACAGGAACGCTGCTAAAAAATTAGAGGCCAAAATCAGAGCACGGAAATTGAAGTCAAGTTTTATACAAAAAATATTCTTGCTGCATAATGGATGACGAAACGGCAGATTTTTCGCAACTTCCTGGTCAAAAATTTTATGTTGCTGATGCTCGAGGGAATGTTCAAGAAAAGTTTAGGACCCAAAAACAGACAAAATTTCCCAAAAAGTTCTTGGTATGGCAAGAAATATAGAGTTGGGAGAAAAGAACCCAATCATTTGTTACAACGGGCTCTATAAATACCGAAATTTACATCTAGGAATGTTTACAAAAAATGCTGCTTCCATTCATAAGTCTTCATAATGTGTCCACTTATTTTTTACCTGATTTGGCATCCTCTCGCTATGGTAAGCAAGGTCTTGAGTGGTACAAGAACAATAATGTGTTATTTGTACCAAGAGAGCAAATCCTCCAAACTGCCCGGAGCCAAGGCCAGTGGAGAGATATTGGGCTCTTGTTAAAAGAGAATTGAAGAGCATAAAAAAGGTGTCCAAAAGTGTGGTAGATTTTAAACGGAGATGGACTACCTCTTCGAGCAAAGTGACAGAAAAGTCGTGATACCTCGTTTAAGACTCAATAAAGAATACTGGTAACAAAATTACTCACACATGTCTATGTTCATGAATGTTGAAATTTAAAAAGGGACCTTTAGAATATATTATACGTACTAATAGTCCCCCTTGAGTAATCTGATTAAAACAATTTGTGTGTGTGTATGATTTTAACTTTGATTTTTGATTCATTTTAGGATTATATTGTATATTTATATATATTGATTCCTATGGTTTCAAGTTGGATCAAAGGGCCGTAAAGAAATTCTTTCATCGGATCTGTCCTGTGCTATTAGTCTTATCATCTCACACCAAGTTTTTCCTGTTTCGCTATTTTCGGATTCTAGTTGGCTTCTGCAGGTATTAGTGGGTCTACCTCTTCTTCTGCTGCCTTGAGAGTTTCAGTCAATTGCCATCTTTGATATATCATAATTTCCTCTTTGCAATTTCTATGCGGATTGGTGTTTCGCTTGTTCTTTGCCAGAGGTCTCTGTTGGAAAATACGTTCGGTCGAAATTTTCGCAAGCAGCGGTTAATAATTTCTTGCAGGGATTTTATGTCGCTTGCAGTGAAGTTCCAGGACTCACATGCATATAGCAGGGTGGAGCGAAGATTTGAGGAGAAAAGGCGGAGCGTAGTTTTTATATGCATTTGTGGTGATTTCTTATACCAAATTCCCTCTGTGAGCCGTAACGAATTTCTTCCAACGGGAGCAATCCTGTGCTATTAGTCTTATCTCTAACCAAGTTTTTCCTGTTTCGCCAATTTCGGATTCTAGTTGCCTTCTGCGGGTGTTCGCGGGTCTACCTCTTCTTCTGCTTCTTTGAGAGTGCCAGTCAATTGCCATCTTTGATATATCATAATTTCCTCTTTGCAATTTCTATGTTGATTGGTGCTTCGCCTGTTCTTTGGCAGCGGTCTTTGTTGGAAACTACGTTCGGTCAAAATATTGGTATTTCTTGCATGGATTGTATGTCTCTTGCAGTAGAGTTCCAGTACTCACATGCATATAGCAGTGTGGAGCGAAGATTTGAGGAGAAAAGGCGGAGCGTAGCAAAACGATTGCACATCCTCGAGCTTTATATTGTTGACTCTGAACTTGGAGAGATTATTTGTATTGATATGTAGAACTTTAGTTTTGTTAAAGTATGGCGGCAAAGTTATGTGCGAGCAGGCAAATAACAAATAGTCAAGATCCTCCAGTGGATCATTCATACCCTATCATGGCATGTCTCTTCTAATGCGGGTTGATTTCTGCATAATCGAGTCCAATACAATATTGAATAATAGCGGAGATAGTATACATCCCTGTCATACCCCAGTGCTTACACCAATCGGATTGCTTAACATGCGTTCATACAGTTCTCGGCTTATTGAGTTGCCATACAGAGCTCTGATAAGGTTTATGATTTATTCAATTCAATCCCCTTTCAATACCACATGTGTATTCGAAAACTATCAGGAGGATTATCACTCACTCATGACGATATAAGCTTAGTGTTCCATTAAAAAAAAGACAGAAATAAAGTCTACCTGGTTTCGTTTAGATAAATTTGTATACCCTTCACCTTCGTGAGAAGGGTATATATAAGTTTGTCATTCCGTTTGTAATTTCCACAATATAATTTTTCCGACCCTATAAAGTATATATATTCTGGATCCTTATAGATAGCGGAGTCGATTAAGCCATGTCCGTCTGTCTGTTGAAATCAATTTTCTGAAGACCCCAGATATCTTCGGGTTCCAAATCTTCAATAATTCTGTCAGACATGCTTTCGAGAAGTTTCCTATTTAAAATCAGCAAAATCCGTTCACAAATAACGGATATATGAGTAAAAATCCGAGACAACCTCTGAAAATTTCATAAAAAAGACAATTTATTGCATGCTTTGACAAAAAAGCAACAAAACGTATGTTTGGATGTGTGTTGGTTTCATTGCTTTGGGTTTTTTTTTTTGTATTGCGTTTCGTTTGGCGTTGTTGTTTTTTCACCTTCGTGGGAAGGGTATACAACAAAGGTTAAGGGTATATAAGATTCGGCATAGCCGAATATAGCACTCTTACTTGTTTGAATCTAACTATATCATGACCAATTATTTTTGTCATATTATGTAGACAGAAAACACTATTGTTATTTGAAATAAAATTAAAATACATAAATGAATTTCAGAGCAACCCTCGTATAACATTCCAATTTATTTTATTAATAACAAACATTTGAACATTTTGTTTTTTTTTAAAGCAAAGTAATATCATGTATCTTAATAACTTTAAGGTATTTTCTGCTAGGTCATGTAAAAAAAATTAAAATGTTATAACTTTTTTTTATCAGGGAAACAAAATGAAATTTCAATACTTTACTAACAAGCTTGTATTATATTTTTGTGGAATATTTTTTGTTAGTAATAAATTATTTGATAAGTAGGTACTATATAATATACATATGTAAGCTATTGTTAGTAGCATTTCAAATTTAACGGATTTAAATAATCCTATGTTTTATTAATCTAGACATAATTTCTTTGCTTCCTTTTAATATTATTTGATTTGGTAGAAACTTGTTTTTTTAAAATTGGCTGTTACCTATTCATTTGTTTAATTTATTATGTTATACTTTTTCCACTAAAAGGTTTATTCGTATTGTTTAAATATTTGACGTAATACGCGTAATCACTATTATTTTATTGTATATTAAAGGTTTAATTATTTATTTCGCCAACATAAAAAACGTACAAGAAACCAGCAAATTAATGTAATGTTGATTTCTAAAACTGATTTAGAAGTCAATTTCGGATACTAAAGATTCCAGCAATATAACTTGAATACAATACTAATAAATGTGTGTTATTAGTGATGATCAAGCTACTACGATTTGCATTGAAGATTTTCTTCAAACTTAGTGATTTTATACGATACTGATACACATAAAATTGTTGATGTTATTTATTATGTTGTTATAAAAAACAACCTCAGAGAAATTATTTAAATTCAATATTCGCTTGTTGAAGCACCTTGTTAAAGATATCACCCTCTTCTATTATTTACGATACAAATTTCCTACATGCTGCTCTATATGTTCTCCAGATGGCCAAGGAGAATTTATTAAATTCGCCTTGCAGATGGGGAACGGTTCTTGACCAAAGTGTATTTAACCCTCAAATGCTTAAGCATGCCTCAAGGCACTCAACACAAAAATGCCAATATATGTAAATATAACTGATTTTTCATTTCAAAAACTCTTGTAACAGATTCTAAAAACGTACTTAAATATTTTAATACGCCTTGAAACCTCTTAAAAGCTCTCTTCTTTTTTATTTATTGCATTTTTTACAAACTAAGTGCATTAACAACCAAAAAAATATGGGAAGTCCATGTTGTGTTATCAAACGTTGATTAAAGTGTTTTAGAGTTTCCCAAATGCAATCATATTTTTCTTCTTAGAAAGTATACTTATATTTTATATATTGAAGTCAAGATTTATGTAAAAAAAGGTAAGCTACATTTTAGAGACGTGATTTATTTATGAGTGCCTTCAGGCACTCTTGGGCATTGCAGACTAGTTTTGCTGCATCAGTTTTTCCCTCATATATCAAAATGTTGTTTTGTTTTCTATATCAAAATGTTGTTTTGTTTTGAGTGATGAACAATTAGAAAAGTTGTTTTCAAAAAAAATTTACAAACTAACTACTAAACCCGACTATGTTTCAATCTCTAAAGCCCCAAGGGTGCCTTAAGGCACTCATTTAATTTTCCCACCTGGCTTGTAAACCATTAATTACAAATGTTAAAATGTTGTTTTCGAATTTATAAATTTTTGGCATTAGAGGGCGAATTCAAATAAATACAAGCGAATTCAATTATCTTTTATATATGGAGTTTGACATAAATGCGTTCGGGTGAATATTTTTTATTGTGTAGTTTGACATTTATGCGTGTTATATCTTTAATCATTTGTGCTCCCGATGACACATTATTAAATGCACCTTGGTTGTTGACTAAAAAAAAGAAGAGTTCTGAGACAGTGGTATCTGCTGAAATACCCTAACATAAAAATACCTTACAATATCAGGAATTATGCCATCGAAAATTGATTAGAAGAATGGTATTATCTGATATTTATATTAAATTTTATTTTCAAATTACTGTCAACACAAAAATTCAATTCAAATTTCAGTTAATAAGCATACTTTTGAAACGTTTGAAGAATTTGATTTAAAATCATTATTAGTATAATTTAAACAGTTTGGCATAAACCAATACCAATACAAAAAAACTAATAGGATCCTGAAGACATCGACGCAATTTCATTATAGATTACAATGAGCGACAAATTAAGAATCGTCTTCTTCAGCCTCAATGATTTCAACGTGTAGACTAAAGTTTCCAGTTCGGTTTTAACCGAAACCGCGATTTTTCAAGGCTTAAAACCGAAACCGAAATCGGCAATTATTCTTCGGTTTTTACTTTTAATCTATTTTCAGTACAAAAATTTAGAAATGAGAAACAAACTTTTTCATTGTAATGTGCATTCTAGCTCATTCGAAACGTATTATTAGAATAAAATATAATATACTCCTTGGTTTATTTTAGTTCTCCATTTGTGGTATCATAATACAATGGAGCACCCTATTCTTGATTATTTCTTTACTGAGAAGCCAACTTTAATGATTTAATATTTAATAAAAACCGAAACCGCGGTTTTGAAATTCTTCGGTTTTTTGGAAACTCTAGTGTAGACTAATATTAGACTAATTTTTATAGAAATTAATGAAAAATATAAATATTGGCATAAATTAACCTTCTTTGTGTTTTTTTTCCAAAAAAATGTAGTTTTGTAAATGTATACTTGCTCTTTTCAAATAATGTTGCCCTAAAAAACAGAAAATATGCTACATGTTTCACCATCAATTTGATCAAAGGATTAGAGAAGAGCGACTGTTTAAACAGCTGTTCTTGTTATTGTTTATATAAAACAAATATTTTGTTTGAAGTTTGTTTGTTTTAATGAAATAGTTTTTGTATTTTTTGATTAAAACAGTTAAAATGAAAGGCATAAAATATTGTTTTAGAATATTTCAATTAGTATCTTTAAAAAGTAATAGATCTGAATATCTTGGAAATCTAGTGATATTACTGTCACAGAATCAAACATAAAACTTCATACTCCATCAGTAAATGGCATTAATCTACTCAACTCAAGTTCGTTTATAAAAAAAACTCAATATAAGAACCTTGGATTTTCCAGCATGGCCTTCACATGAAAAGCCAATAGATAAATATTTGTAAGTTATATTTTTCATCTATTTTACCCATAGAGAAATATACATAGAGCGGAAACTCTCCTGTCAAAGACCTAACTCAGTTGTCAAAAACCTAAGTGCTGAGAATGTATTAGTAAAAAAAACTATGTGAAAACAAAAACAACACTCGTATGTGTGATTATTTTGAGTCAAATTTTTGTTTGAGTTTTTTTCTAGTTTCCGCTCTTGTTGTTTCTCTGTGATTTTACCCTTAAACAGGAAGTATTTGAAACTAAATTCACAGTTAATTTTCTGTTTTTTGGGTTCAATATCGATTAAAATTTAATTAATCATTTAATAAAAATTATCATGTATTTAATCCGAAAGAATTAATTTTTAATTCCATTTTCGAATTCCGATTAAATTTTATCTCTTAACCATGATACAATAATTGTAGAAGGTAGAATCACTATGGAGAGTTTTCAATATTTATCCCTATAACGTCAAACTTTGATTTTGATTCTTTTTCTATTTTTTTCATATTTTCTTTTGTTTGACGTTACAAGAATTGTATAATTGAGAATTTACTTTCTACTGAGTATACCTTATTTTGTTGTGTCATGCTCTTAACCATTTCGTTAATGAATTCATTATGAATTAGTTCATGGGCTTAATTCCTTTAATTCCCTTCAAATGTATTGACATCATTTCTTTGAGAATTCATTATTTATTAAAACATGAAGCTATATTCGGCACAGCCTTAATACTATATATACCCTTCACCAAATTAAAAAAAAAACAAGTAAGAGTGCTATATTCGGCTATGCCGAATCTTATATACCCTTCACCTTTGTTGTGGATTCATTAATTTCCCACTTTCAGCGTATAGCATCCTAAACATATCAAGAAAACTTTTAAAAATGTTATATTTAATTGCTGACGAACATATTATATTGTAAAAGTTACAAACGAAATAACAATCTTATATATACCCTTCTCACGAAGGTGAAGAGTATAAAAACAACAACGCCAAACGAAACGAAACACCAAAAAAAATCAAAATACGCAAAGCAATGAAATCAACACACATCCAAACATACATATGTACGTTTTGTTGATTTTTTGTCAAACACCAAAACAAAAACAAAGTACGCAAAGCAATGAAGCCAACACACATCCAAACATATGTACGTTTTGTTGCTTTTTTGTCAAAACAGGCAATAAATTGTCTTTTTTAGATGAAATTTTTAGAGGTTGTCTCGGGTATAAAAATTTATGAGAAACATTTTATTACATTTTTTTTTTTAATTTATTTGTGAAAAAAATTTATTAACAAAAACATTTTTTTTTTTTTTGTAAAAAAAAATTTGAGTTAAAAAATATTTTTCCTGATTTTGACCAATTGCAGGTCCGATTTACTTTGGCCTTATATACGTCGTATCAAAGGTATTTGAAGTATCTGTTATTGGATATCCATATTATCGATATTAATGACTTAGTAATCCTGATATAGATAAAAAAATAGGTAAAAAATCGAGGTTGTCCTGGTTTTGTCCTTATATCTCAGCCATTTGTGGGCTGATTGTCTCGATTTTAAATAGCAACCGAGCCGGAAGCCGGAATTCCCGATATATTGATGTATGAGTCATGTATGTAAGTTATTTGGGGGCTAAGGAAAGTTGATTTCAACATACAGACAGACATGGCTATATCGACTTCGCTATCTATAACGATCCAGAATTTATATACTTTGTAGGGTCGCAAATAAAAATGTAGAAATTACAAACGGACTGACAAACTTGCCACTCATGGTGAAGGGTATAATAATTTATTATTAAAAGGTTGAATAAATTAATTCTATTTAAAAAAACCTTTGTGAAGCTAAAGAATTATATGTTAGGAATGGAGATACGGAAGGAGTTGCTGACATTTTTTTAAAATTCCGAATTAAGATTTTAGTGAATAAAGCTCATATTTAATTAATTAATTCGAAGCTTTTAACTTGTATTAAATCAGAGCATTGAATTAATTAAAATAAATGAAGGAAGTGGAACATTTTCTTATAATTTAGAAACATTGACATAGCTTATAATAAAAAAAAATTGCAATAATATCAACAAACAAAAGGCATTTCGATGAAGAGTTAATGCAGGCGCGGATTCAGGGGGGTTTGAAAAAAAGGATTAAAAATCACTTTCCTCTTATTATAACAAAAAAACTAAATAATCAATTGATTTCCGTCACGGTTAACCATTATCCGATAACTCTTAGCTTTAGCTTAGCCACCAAGTAGTAAACAGAATTTGGGCCCATTTACGAACTAAAAAACAAAAACGAATTTTATAAATTTTCCTTATAACGGAGAACAGGTCTCTGTTTAGTGACTATATAAATAATGTCTACATCTGTTCCATTACAGTTTAGTTGGCTTGAAATCTGTGCAGTACACTATTTGTGTCTACATAAATACAAACATTCAGACAGACAGACAGAAAATATGCATAATTTTTCCAAATGGAGCAACAACAAACAACAAAACAAACCCCTTCTGCGTGTGAGTTAAAGTGTATTGAGTTCGTTTCATATGTCTTTCGTTTTGATGTGGCTTTTTATAGTCCGACTCAATCAAACTCGTATTAAAAATGACCCGGTAGTTAAGCATGTAGTCAATGTCTCACTTATAGCCAAGTGACATCAAGGCATTAGTGATGTCTTGATATCACTTGGCTGACTTCATTTTATATATTTTGGGTCATTTGCCATATGTGTGCTCTTTATAGTGCAGAGAGTAGTCAATTGGTTACTTTATACATCCCATGTAGTCTAGCGTGAAATCAATCGTCATTTAAGTGTCTCTAAGTATTCTAGAGTGTAATTATTGGTTGTATGATTTAAAAATGCGGGATATTTTAAAGTGTTTAGCTTTTATTTTGAAACATTTGTACAATATAAATTTATTCAAAGTATTGGCCATTATTAGCTATGACCTTTTTCCATCTATCTGGCAACATATGGATTCCGAGGAAAAAGAACTGCTCATCTTTTGAGGCCAAGAACAAATCAAGCCAATATCGGAAGCGTATCCCAGAGAGAGCGTTCTGCATCGGTCTGAACTAGAGTTTCCAAAAAACCGAAGAATTTTAAAACCGCGGTTTCGGTTTTAAAAAATTGAATAATAGGAACTGATAATATAGGAACTACTAAACAAATTTAAAGTTCAAATTTGACGAGTGTTTACGAAGATAAAGGAAAATTGTTACTTTTTCTTTTAATAGTATCTTTTTAATATATTAAATTAGTTAAAGTTGGCTAATATGCTTCTCAGTAAAGAAATAATCAAGAATAGGGTACTCAATTGTATTATGAACTAGAACTAAGGAGTACTTTTTCGTTCTTCAAAATGAATTTTCTATAATATTGAACCTATAATCAGGAAATTATTTTGAAATTTGAAACTAGACAGTGGTTTAAGTGTGGAAAATTTTTAATTTTTCTTCTAATGTAACAGAAACTATTATTGAAATTTCTATAATAATGAACCTACATATAAGCATGATATTAAACACACATGATCCTGACTGAGTTAGAATATAACAAGTAAGAGAGATATATTCGGCTGGGCCGAATCTTATATACCCTTCACCAAACTATACTTCAAAATAAAAATTTTTAGGTAATTTTAGGTAAACAATTTTTTTTTTAGTTGTTTTTTTTTCATTTTTTGGAAAAAAAATATTTTTCGAATTTTTTTTTTAAGTTTTTATGTAAAATTTTTTTTAAATTTTAATTTTTTTTTTTTTAATTTTAAATTTATTTTTTTTTTTAATATTTAGCGAAAAAAAACTTTTGGTGAAAAAAAAAACTGGTTCAAAATTTTTCCCGATTTTGACCCATTGTAGGTCCAACTTACTATGGTCTTATATACGTCGTTGCAAAGGTCTTTGAAATATCTATCATTTGATATCCATATTGTCTATATTAATGACTTAGTAATCCAGATATAGGTCAAAAAATAGGTAAAAAATCGAGGTTGTCCTGGTTTTTTCCTTATATCTCAGCCATTTGTGGACCGATTTTGCTGATTTTAAATAGCAAACTTCTCGAAAGCATGTCTGACAGAATTATTGAAGATTTGGATCCCGAAGATATCTGGGGTCTTCAGAAAACTGATTTCAACAGACAGACAGACAGACAGACAGACAGACAGACAGACAGACAGACGGACATGGCTTAATCGACTCCGCTATCTATAAGGATCCAGAATATATATACTTTATAGGGTCGGAAAATTATATTGTGGAAATTACAAACGGAATGACAAATTTATATATACCCTTCTCACGAAGGTGAAGGGTATAAAAAAGGGAATTGCAGGTACTTTTTCGAACTAGTAGTACTTTTTGAATATTTTATAACTATGGACCTAGAAACGCGAATTCAAAACGGATAATTAATGTTATTATTTCTTTATTGTAAAGGAACTTTTTGAACATTTTATAATAATAAACCTTAAAATTAGGCACAACTGATTCTGAATGAGTTAGAATTCACGAAAGGTGATTATAATCTTACCTTTCTTTTGTATTTTCTATAATAATAGACACAGAATACAAAATATGGGTCTTTATGGTACTGTTTTTATTCTAATAATACGTCTAGAATGAGCTACAATCCACATGCAACTAGAGACATGTTTTTTCTGAATTAGTATTTATTTACAAAGGGAGACTTAATAGTACTATTTCTTTATTCCAATTGAGGTGGCGAAGCGCACCGGTCAGCTAGTATTCCATACTTTTATCGGATATTTGAAAATAACTAAGACTTTGTTACAAAAATATTGCATTATTTAGCTTGCGAAAGGTAGCCTGCGAAAGGTAGCCTGCTACATCATCTGAAGCAATTATTGTAATACAATTTAAAAAATTTAAACAAATCTTAAGATATTTTTACCGATCTGTTTTGAGAGATATTGGATGAATAATTGGATGAAAAAGTTTGTTTCTCATTTCTAAATTTTGAATTTTTCTAGTGAAAATAGAATAAAAGTGAAAACCGAAGAATAATTGTCGGTTTAGGCCTTGAAAAACCGCGGTTTCGGTTAAAACCGAATTGGAAACTCTAGTCTAAACTATAAAGCGGGTGATGCAAAACTTCCCAAACACTTCTTTCTAAATAGTTTTTAACAGGTATTGCAACATATGGCCGAGCATTGTCATGATGGAGTATTACGGTTTCATGTCTGGCCGCATATTCTGGGCATTTTTCGGCCAATGATCGCTACAAGCGAATCAGTTGCGTTCGGTATAGGTTTCCTGTGAGATTTCAGCAGCTTATAATAGATAGGACCCTATTGCTCCCACAAAATACAGAGTATTACCTTAGCTCCATGGATATTTGGCTTAGGTGTCGATTCGACTGGTTTGCCGGGCTTCACATACAATCTCTTACACTTTGGGTTATCGTAATGGATCTATTTTTCATCGCAAGTAATGATTCGGTGCAGAAATGATATTCTTTTATAGTGTTCAAGCTGATTTTCAGATATAGAAAACCATCTTTCAAGCTTTCTCAGCTTCAATTCGTATGGTAACCAATTTCATTGCTTTTAGATGAATCCTACTGCTCGCAAACATTTTGAAATTGCTGCTTGTGTAACTCCCAATGATTTTGCAAGCTCTTGTTGAGTTTTACAACAATCTTCATAGAGTAATGTCTACAATTCTTTGTCTTCCGAGTCAAAATCACTACTTCTGAACAGCACAAACCATTTCTCGCACATTGAAACCTATGGAACACATTCACCATATGTTTTGATGAGCAAACTGTGTTTTCAGCAGCAGTTTTTCTAATTAAAGAAGTAAAGCAGAACTTCCCGCATATGACGATTCATTGATACAAAATTCTACATTTTCGAAGCAAAAAAATCAAGCCAAAAATAAGTGGACACACTAAAAAGTCTTATGAATGGAAGCATCCTTTTTTTGGAAACATTTCTTGATGTAAATTTCGGTATTTATAGAGCCCGTTATAACAAATGTTTGGCTTTTTTGCCGCAACTGCATATTGCTTGCCTTGACAAGAACTTTTTGGGAAATTTTGTCTGCTTTTGGGTCCTAAACTTTTCTACAACATTCCCAAGAGCATCAGCAACATAAAAATATTGACCCGGTAGCTGCGAAAAATCTGCCAGAACATACGTTTCGTCATCCATTACGCAAGCAAGAATATTTTTTTATAAAACTTGACTTCAATTTCCGTGCTCTGTTTTTGGCCTCTAAATTTTTAGCAGCGTTCTTGTCAGGAACTTTTTGAGCCTTGTATGTTTTTTAACCTGCATTAGCATTAACTTTTCGTACGAAATAGTCCAGCCAATGAGCTAACCGGAATGCTTTCCTACCGGATGAGTTGGGAGCTCTTTTGAAAATTCTTTCTAATTTCTTGGCTTTAGAAACATCATGTTGACCATTCCTTCTACCTGAACTTGGTTTTCTATTAACGGACAAGTTCTCCCGGTACTGTTTAATAACATTGGAAACAGTTTGACGGCAGACCTTTGATTGTTTGACCAACTTTTTGTAGGACCAAGTTGGGTTTTGTTGAAAATATTTAATAATTTTAGTACGCACTATTTTCTGGTCACTCATTTTAATCAGATTAACAATAAATGAATATAATTGATATTAAACATAATAACTGACATGTTTTACAAAGGTAACTTGATAAAAAAAGATAATCAAATAATACTTGGGTTAAAAGTTTAAATGAAAAACGCGTGTTAAGAATTTTTCGATCTCAGTCCTTTTGTTGTAGGGCATTTTAACGTTTTTAAATTATAAAAAGCAAAAACCCTGTTCAAAAGATACGCCATCCATTGCAAATCAGTCATACTCCAATACAATACTTTAAAAGTTTATTTCGTACTGCATTTTTTTGTAATTCGTACAAACTGGTTTTATACAAATTGTATTTATATAATTCTCATACAGTTTATTGTCTTTTTGCTTAAGTAAGATCCCATGTAACAAAGCATGAAATCAATTGTCACTTTAATGTCTTTAAGTGACCAATAGTGTAGTCAATTTAAAAGTTTATTTTGTACTCCACTTTAGAAACTCGTTATTGGACTGTCTATGAGTCGGTTAAAAAGACTATTTGAGGTCAATTAGTACCCATACATGTTTAAAATAACTAGTTATGTAGCTGATCAAGCAACCAATTAGGTAGCTAGTAAGGTAACTGACTCTATGTAACCGGTATATGAATGCAATGCGTTGACTACTATGGACCAGCTATCGGACATTCTCATTGTTAAATAAGTGTTCAAAAAACTAGTCATGTAGCTAGTTATGTAACTAGATGTCAGCCTAAGTGATAGGTAAAATCATTAAATCGGGACAGTCTCCTACTTAGAACAGCTGGGTAATGCAAACACACATAGCATACAGATCCATATACATAGTTGCATACATATGAATGTTGATGATATAGCTGTAGATACAAATGCATGTTAAAAAAAAGCTTTTTTTATGCCAAACACAAACCCAAATAGCTTTTAAATGAAACTAATTATCAATGCAGCTCACAGCGTTCAAAAAACAAACTCACACAAACTTTAAATAATATGTTTGTTTTTCTTGAATTTACTTTAATTTTCTTTTCGATTTCTTGTACAAAGCTATGAATGTATGTATGTAGCTGTGTCTTTATGTAGATATGTATAAATGTAAATGTAATTATATGTTTGTATAATGACAAACTGGCTTAAAGCAAAGCTGCGCATGTGTACAATGAATTGTGTGTGGATTTATTTTTTTTTTTTCTTCGTCTTGTAGTTTTCGTTTAGTAATTTAAAAAGAGTGGCTGGCTACAACAACATTAAGTTAACTTCAGCAATAAGCTTTCGGTTTTTTCAGTCTTTCGTTTTTTTTTTTTTTGTATTTTCTGTGTTTTTGTTTTAACACAGAAAAAAAGCACACTCAGTTTGGTGTTAAATTTGTTTTTTTTTTTTTCTTGTCAGCCGTTACCGTTTTAGTTGTGTGGTTTTGCGCATATTGAATGTTTCAGTTTTAGTTACCAATTTGAAAGAGTAAGATCGAGACAACGGTTAGTGTTCAAAGAAAACATAATAAAATTGTATTAAACAAACAAAATCATAAAAAAATTTTAATAAAAAAAAGCTTAAAAAAATAAAAAAAAATTAAATTGTAACAATTACATGATTAAAGGCAAAGGATTAAAAAACTTTTATAATAAAATTTGTATTTAATTTGAAAGTGGTAAAATTTAAATTTCATTTATTTAATATTTTTAGTTAGTTTTCGTGCAGATTGGTTTTTATTATACATTTTTTTATCTTGCTTAAGTGAAAAGGATAAACTTTAACAGAAATAACTTGGAAATAAATTGGATAATTAACATTTATACTCAAAATGGTAAGTTGATAAAAGCAAAAAAATATATATATATAACAAAACAAAGCTGTTCCAGATAAATGATCAAACATTGTCTTTTTAAAATAAACGTAAACCCCTTAATGGTATAAACTGCATTTCTTATGTACTTGTATGTACATTAGTATTTGTATGACATTTAGTTATATTTCCAAAACCTTTAGTTGTTTCAAAATCTTGTGATTAAATATTAAAAGCCATAAAAATACCATTTAAGTTAATGCAATGTTTAGGAAGATTTAAGCAACTTTCAAAATAAACCAAACTGACTTAATTTTAGTATTTTATTTTATTTATTGAATTGCAAATTAACAAGACAGGTTTAAGTAATTTTAAAAAATAAACCTACATGTTTTCTAGAAATAAATTAAAATCTGGTTTAGCCAAATTTATTTATTTATATACAATTTTTTTTTTTATTTTTTTTTTTTTAATTTTATGAAAATTAGCTTTCGTTAGGCTTTTAGAAAGCGGATATAAAGTTGTAAGGATTATTTGTTGCTCACAAAAAAATAAAAGAATAAGCTTAAACCGTTTTTCAACACTCACACATAATTGTATTGAATATATTTAAGAAACGACCAGAAACCAGCCAACTAATTTAGTTTATTTTATAAATTTATTTATTTTAACTAAAAATAAATAAAAAAAAAAATCACTTAAAACCTGTTTTTAATTAAACAATCTATTCGTTTAATGGCTAGTTTTAATATTTTTCAAAATTTTGTTTACTTTTTGTTTTGAAAAAAAATGCCAATGTTTGCAAAAATACTAAAATCAGCAAGCAAATCGGACAAACTCAAAATAATCTCTATTTCTGTATGTATATATGTATTTCCAAAAAACCAGTTCAAAAATATTAGGAAATTTTTGTTAAATTCTCAATTTTGTTGATAGATAATTAGCCTTGCCTCTTTCAATGAATACTAACCCTTGAAAGTCTGTTTAAAAAAATTCCTCAAATAAATTATTTTTTGGTGTAAATATCTCTATAAATTAAGTCTATCACAGTGTACAAACAATATTTTAAACTTATTTGGTCAATTCACAAGGTCTCTTATCATGTCATATTGTCATAATGTCCTAATATAACACGACTTGGCTGCTCGGCTTAACCGAATCTTAATAGGGTGGTCACACGGCATGTATTGCATGTGTTTTGTGACATGTATTGGGACATTTTTCCACATGTAAACATATACATACCGTGTGATCCATATGAAACTTTATGTATGTAAAATACATGTGTATGCCTTATGACATTTTTGGCAATTAGAGCATGTTCTATTTTCGTGTGTTTAACATGTGTATTTTGAAATACAACACTGCGTGAGAGCAAAATAAAAAACACAAAACAAAAAAGAATAGAGAAAAAACATAACAAAATAAGTTTCATTACATTAAATATATTTATTGTGATTTAAAAATGTTTTAAACAGATATATTGTTAAAAACAACAAACATATAAACTAATAGAGGTTATGTCACATGCAATTACATATGTACGTGTGAACGTGGAAATTATGAATCGCATGTATAACGTGAAATTTGACATACACATGGAATTCCATATGTATCGAATACATGTCCCAATACATATGGAATACATGCCGTGTAACCCCCCTTTAAGCTTTCGGCGTTGGTCTCTGCTAATTCGTTACGATAACACAATAAACATAGCATAGAAAGTAGTATTATTTTAGGAAATTTTTTTTGTTTGAAAAGCAATAAAAACCATTGTGATATATTAGGACATTATTACAATATGACATGATAAGAGACCTTTTGAATTGACCAATTGTATTTCAGTTCAAAATATCATTAAAATTCTGATTTTTTATACTTCACAAAATGTTGATAAGCCATTTTATACACAAGAGATTAAAAGTTATTTTTGTTACAAATATCACAAAAATAAACAGTGATTAAAAAACGTAATACACTATTTTATTCCAAAGTATGATTACAATTCACATATTTATAAACGTCACAAAATGATGATGACATTGTTTAATCATGAGAAATTGAACATAATTATAACAATACCGAAAATTTGACAACTTCTATATGATAATTGTTACTTAAATCATGTGTGATTTACCCCCTGTCTATACTTGACAAATATTTATCATAACACTTGACGTTTGTTGTCAAGACAAAGTTGCAAAAGCACTAACAATTTTGTCCTAACGAAGCAATAATACTAGAGTTTCCAAAAAACCGAAGAATTTCAAAACCGCGGTTTCGGTTTTAAAAATTGAAAACCGATCGGTTTCGGTTCGGTTTTGTGATAATTTATTAACTATTAAATCAGTTGATAATATAGGAACCGCTAAACAAATTTAAAGTTCAAATTTGACGAGTGTTTACGAGGATAAAGGAAAATTGGTACTTTTTCTTTTAATGCTACGTTTTTAATATATTAAATTAGTTAAAGTTGGCTAATATGATTCTCAGTAAAGAAATAATCAAGAATAGGGCGCTCAATGGTATTATGATACCAAAAATGGAGAACTAAACCAAACTAAGGAGTACTTTTTCGTTCTTTAAAATGAATTTTCTATAATATTGAACCTAGAATCAGGAAATTACTTTGAAATTTCAAACTTGAAAGTGGTTTAAGTGTGGAAAATTTTTACTTTTTCTTCTAATGGTACTTTTTATTATATTAAATTAATTTACTTATATGTATACATAATAGTTGGCTGATATGCTTCTGAGTAAAGAAAGAATCAAGGATAGAGGTCATAATGATATTGAGGTAACAGAAACTATTATTGAAATTTCTATAATAATGAACCTATAAGCAGGATATTAAACACACATGATCCTGACTGAGTTAGAATATAAAAAAAGGGAATTGCAGGTACTTTTTCGAACTAGTAGTACTTTTTGAATATTTTATAACGATAGACATAGAATCGCGAATTAAAAACGGATAATTAGTGTTATTATTTCTTTATTGTAAAGGTACTTTTTGAATATTTTATAATAATAAACCTTAAAATTAGGCTTAACTTTCTTTTGTATTTTCTATAATAATGGACACAGAAATATGAAATTAAACATTCATGATGCTGAGTAAAAAATACAAAATGTGGGTCTTTATGGTACTGTTTTTATTCTAATAATACGTCTAGAATGAGCTACAATCCACATTACAATGAATCAATAAACATGAAACTAGAGGCATGTTTCCTGAATTAGTATTGATTTACAAAGGAAGACTTAATAGTACTATTCCTTTATTCCAATTGAGGTGGCGAAGCGCACCGGTCAGATAGTACTCCATACTTTTATCGGATATTTGAAAAAAGACTTTGTTACAACAATTTTGCATTATTTAGCCTGCAAAAGGTAACCTGCGAAAGGTAGCCTGCTACATCATCTGAAGCAAATATTGTAATACAATTTAAAAAATTTAAACAAATCTTAAGATATTTTTACCGATCTGTTTTGAGAGATATTGGATGAAAAAGTTTGTTTCTCATTTCTAAATTTTGAATTGTTCTAGTAAAAATAGATTAAAAGTGGAAACCGAAGAATAATTGTCGGTTTCGGTTTCGGTTTTAGGCCTTGAAAAACCGCGGTTTCGGTTTCGGTTAAAACCGAATTGGAAACTCTAAATAATACTAATAAACGGAGACTACACCTGATAATTTTTTATCTTAACAACCATTTTGATCAGGTTATGTATTAGGGCCATTATTACAACTTGCCTTTATGTTCGTAATAGTAAAAGGTAAAGTTACATTTTACTATTACGAACATTAAATCAAGTTGTAATAATGGCCTTAAATATCACAATAATAATCAGTGAATAAAAAATTTAATAAACTTACACTACTTTAAAACAAAATATCCTTAAAATTCTTATAAACGTCACAAAATAATGATGACATTTATATACATGAAAGATTAACCCACATATTCTCACAAAATTATAACAAAACAGAGAATTTTTTTATGGTAATTGTTAATAAAAACATTGTTGTTTTAGTTTTGAGATTGTCATAAAGTTCTGAATACGGGGGAAATGTTATTTTAACATTTTAAATATTACAATAAGAAACATACTAAACTCCCACTATTTAAATCCAAAATATTATTAAAATGTTCATACGTATTTATAAACGTCACTACATGTTTATAAATGTTATTGAACAGGTTTCTAAATGAAAAAATTTTCCTAGCAATTCCCCATAAATTTCGAAAATTTATTAATAAGATTTCTTGTTAAAGTTACAGTATTATTGCTGGACAGTTAAACGAATGAATCTATAGATTTTTTTCGATATTGGCAACAGCAAATTAGTCGACATAGAAGAATTATGATTTAAATTTGTCACCCTAACTAATATTATTCAGCCCTAACAGAAAAATGTTGACATTTAGACTGATGGTGTTTTCTTTTCTGATAAAAATGTTCCATTTATCTTATCATTGGCGCAGGGGTGAAAAGTTGTCATTTTCCTTTCTAAATATGTTGCATAAATAATTGGTAAATATGTTACATATCTCACCCTCAATTATATTTCAGTGTGAGATAATACCCTTTTTTGCAGCTGCGTTAAGTACTTTTTTTATGCAAAAAATGTTTGACAACAGCTGATTTCTATTATTTCTATTAACAGTGTTAAATATCGCTTTTTAATACAAATTTCCAATTCAATATTTGGCACGCTAAATATACATTAGTGTTAAGTGTAAAATCAAGAAATAATTTTGTTCCATTCTAATTGAAAAAAATGTTTCATTTTGCATTCATCATGTTACATTTGTGTGTAACATGATAATAATATAACACATTTATAAGGCATCATTTTTTTAGAAAAGAAAACACCATGAATCATTTTATTTTACCCTTCAGCTTCGTGAGAAGGGTATATATAAGTTTGTCATTCCGTTTGTAATTTCCACAATATAATTTTCGGACCCTATAAAGTATATATATTCTGGATCCTTATAGATAGCAGAGTCGATTAAGCCATGTCCGTTTGTCTGTCAGTCTGTTGAAATCAATTTTCTGAAGACCCCAGATATCTTCGGAATCCAAATCTTCAATAATTCTGTCAGACATGCTTTCGAGAAGTTTCCTATTTAAAATCAGCAAAATCCGTTCATAAATAACGGAGATATGAGCAAAAATCCGAGACAACCTCTGAAAATTTCATAAAAAAAAGACAATTTATTGCAAGCTTTGAGAAAAAATCAACAAAACGTATGTTTGGATGTGTGTTGGTTTCATTGCTTTGCGTATTTTGCGTAACTTCTACAATATAATCTGTTCGTCAGCAATTAAATGTAAAAGTTTTCTTGATATATTTAGGATACTATACGCTGAAAGTGGGCAATTAATGCATCCACAACAAAGGTGAAGGGTATATAAGATTCGGCATAGCCGAATATAGCACTCTTACTTATTAGCAATAAATTCGGTTATCACAACCAAAATTATTTTTTTTGTTTTAGAAAATGGAGAGGAGTTATTAAAAAAAGGAAAATTTACATTTCTAGTTCTTAAAAAAAATGATTCATATCTATAGAAAAAGTTGACAATAACACAGATTTTAATATTTTTTCAGAAATTAACGTAATAAATATATATTGATTATTGAATATTGAGCGATTATTAAGCCTAATTAAGTGTATTTTTTAGAGGCATAGAACTTTTTTAAAAATAAAACATTAGAAATTCAATGGAATGACCAACATTTTGGCTTTTTAACTCAAAAATTTCATGACATTTAAGTAATCTATAAAAATATTTTGTGGCATATGGCCTCCCCGATTGCGTCTTATGAACGCCATCTTGTCGGATTGCACCAATATTTCAAGCATACACGGTCTTATTTTATCAATAGTGCGTCAAATGATGACTTCTAAATGACCATTTGACATACCCCCACAAAAAAATAATCCAAATGTATCAAATCACACGAACGAGGTGGCCAATTCACAGGTTCATTTCTTGAGATAATTCGGTCACCAAACGTTTGGCTCAACAAAGTGATCGTTTCACGCGCTGTATGTTATGTTGCGCCGTCTTGTTGGAACCATTTCTCCTCCAAATGATTTGCAATGACATGATAAATAACAAAAAACACGAATAATTTGCCTGTAGCGATCGCCATTCACGGTAATGTTTGCACCGGTTTTGAAACAAATGTGTTTCATTATTAAAGTCATCGTATCAATAATGATATTGTCTTAATGCTGAAACACAACTTACAACACATTTTTGTTTTTTTTTGTTTTTCATAAAATAAAGATCAAATCACTAAAATGTAAAAAGGTCAACATCACAACAATGTCTTAACGAATTACAGTGGGGACCATAAAAAAAAAAATAGTAATAAAAATATTGCCTTCAAATCTATTTAAACTTATCTTTCTGTTTCCATAAATGATGAGTTACAGAATAACAAAGGTAACCATTTTGAACCACATCAAGTAGAGCTTAATATTTTGATTCATTCTAGTTCTAAAGCCTATTTGTACTTAATAGATTTGAATTGAATATCAAATTTGATGGTGGGTATAAAAATTGCATAACACCATTTAGTAAACAAATTCTTCTGCTTCTTTTAAGAACTTTTATTTGAATAGAATTCATTCATTGTTGACTTAATTCATATTGTAATTAATTCATAATATTATTCATTCAATCTTTGAATGATTCAATTTTTGTTAATTCAAATCTAAGCCAAACTGAATGAAACATTTCTTTTTTACAATTTTACTAAATGAATTGAATGAAAAATTGCCTAAAATCAATCTGTAATAGATTTGAATTGCAGCAGTATTGAATCATTATATATATTTGGTCAATTCACAAGGTCTTTCATGTCATATTGTCATAATGTCCTAATATTTTACGACTCGGGGGATGGGCTTAAACGAATCTTAGGCGTTCGGCGCAGATCTCTGCTGGTTGTTTACGATAACACAATAAACATAGCAGGCAGAGTAGTATTATTTTATGATATTTTTTGCTTGAATGGCAATAACAACATTTTCAAACCTTTGTGAAATATTCGGACATTATGACAATATGACATGATAGAAGACCTTGTGAATTGACCAATTGTTTTATTATGAAGTAAATTTTATAATTCAGACTCAATTAAAGAGTTAATTTATACAATTAGCAGACTGAAATACAGTATTCTTTTGAATTCAAATAATTAGCTCTCAGCCAAGGTATTTGGCTATAAAAGTCACAAAGTAACAATAAACATTTTTCCTAATCAGACTTCTAACTCTCTGTGATAATTTGATGCAAAAATTCAATGCAGATTTTTTATGTTTCACACTGTAAAACTTGCAATTTTGTTTAAAAAGGTTATTAAAACTTTAAATTTGGCCCTCGTAATATTTATGTAATAATTTAAACAGTCGATTCTAATAAAACTTTGTTGCTTTTAAACATTTTCTTAAAAAAAACAAAATAACAAAAAAACACGTTTATTTTTTCTACTCCAACTGAAGTAATAAAAAAAAAAAAAAACTTCAGTTTTTAAGAACGTTTGGTTAAAATGGTTACTAAATAGTTCGTGATCATTTTGAGTACGATAAAAAGTCAATTTCGTTTATTATTGCACACCAGTATTTTTATTTTTATTTTTTTAGGTTTCATTTAAATTTAAACAATGCCATGATGTTATTGTATTAGTATTATTATGTACTCCTATGTACATACAAAGTATATACTTATTATGTACACATAAATAAATATATAAATACAAACATACATAAATTTATATTGTATGTTTGTACTACATGGCATAGAACCAATATTATTGTGCATTGTACAGCTAAAAAAAAACGTAGAAAAACTTACAGAAAAAAAAAAAAACATAACGAAAAAACTGTTTTTGCAAAAGTGTGTCATACGACAAAATGAAAAAAAAAACATTAAACAAAAATCGAAAAAGCTCAGAATAACGTTTTATGGAATTGTATGGTCACACGTACATCCATACATACATACATATAAATACAATAAACCTTCATACAAAAATGTTTAATTTATTTATGTACTATTGTCTAGGAGAACATACATAATACTGGCGGTATGTACCTAAGTACATAATGCTCTTTAGCTGCAAGACTGTTATAACTGAGAATTTAAAAATTTTGCACTTAGTTGTTGCTACAAAACATCTCCCTTATACACATACATTGTCAGTTTTTCCCAGTTAGTTTTTGACATAAAAGTTAAAACAACAAAGTAGAGTAATTCGGTGTTAAATGGGAACCGTTCTAATTTATCTTCTATAAATATCTTATATGTATTAAAACATTAAATTATAGCTTAACTCAGAATTACAAATTTTATCGTCTCATTCCATTAAACCATTCCCACAAAACTAATTCTTAAGGATCATTCAAATGCTTTTATTTGAATATAATTAATTCATATCTTTGAATGATAATTTTTTTATACCCTTCACCTTCGTGAGAAGGGTATAATAAATTTTTCATTCCGTTTGTAATTTCCACAATATAATTTTCCGACTCTATTGCCATGTCCGTCTGTCTGTCTGTTGAAATCAATTTTCTGAAGACCCCACATATCTTCGGGATCCAAATCCTCAATAATTCTGTCAGACATGCTTTCGAGAAGTTTCCTATTTAAAATCAGCAAAATCCGTATTTTTTAAACCGAATTTTTTTCCAGAAAAAACATTCTTTAGTCATAAATTTTTTTCACTAATAAATTTAAACAAAAAATTTTTTAAAAATTGGAAAAAACATTTAAAAAACAATTTTGAAAAAAAAAAATTTTAAATTTTATTTTAAAGTATAATTTGGTGAAGGGTATATAAGATTCGGCACAGCCGAATTTAGCTCTCTTACTTGTTTTTAATTCAAATATGTATGATTCAAATTTAATAAAGCATATTTTGAATATTTAACAAATTGAATTGAAAAATATTTTCTAAAGTTAATTTGTAATAGATTTGAATAGAAGAAAAATTTACTAACAGTTTCTATCATAGATAAATATACATAGATCGAAAACTCTCCCGTCAATAACCTAACTCAGTTGTCAAAAACCTAAGTGGTGAAAATTTATTAGTAAAAAAATTATGTGAAAACAAAAACAACACTCGTATGTGTGATTATTTTGAGTTTTTTTTTTGCAAGTTTCGCTCTATGTGTATTTCTCTATGGTTTCTGTATCCCTTGCGATTACTTTTAAAAAAAATTTTAAATGGATTTTTACCTTTTTAACAAGAACAAAACACATGTTAAATTATCACTTAAAGTACTCGCTTGGGATATAGACACAAAGGGTTAATCATTCAATGAAGTTTATTAAAATATTTTATCTAAGCAATGAATTCAATGCAGTAGTAAGACATTAAGCATATGAATAAATTCGTAATTAATGCTTTAATGGAATGGTAATTTTACATGTGGAATTGAAAATGTATTCATAATTTATTGTTATTTAAAGGATGACAAGAAAAGTTTAAATACTGGAAAGTGCATTTTATTCGAAACTACAGAATTACTTATGGCGTTTTCTCTTCTGACACAAAATGTTGCCAACATATTTTGTGTCAAAAATGTGTTACATTTTTAATGATCACATTAGAACAAAAACAATTTCCATTTATGCACTTTTCTTTTATGTTGCTTCTAAATATTAAGGGTCCTCATGTAAACGCTTAAAAGCCTCGCAAACTGTGCAATCTGTGCATTTTTACACTCTCGCAAATGAACTGTCAAAAAATGTATAGAAATTCGTTTGCACAACTCCGATAAGTTTGCGCGACAATTTAGACTCGCAGACTTGAATTTATTGTGTATTTGATTAATCAGCTGCTTTTGTTTACTTTATTTATGAAAAATAAAAATCAAATAAAATATAAATATTTTGTGCATGTGAAAATTGTGTAACTTTGGAACAGAATGATTGGATTGAATGACAATGTGTATGGAAACATTAACCATCAGCTAGAACATAAACAAAATCTTGAAACTATGTATATCATCGTTTGTTCCAAAGATTTAATTTTCATTCAACATTTTTAGAATTTAAATTTATACAATTTGAAAAACTTTTTTTTACAGCTTTTGTTGAATTTATTTTTATTTGACATTTTTAACAAATATAAATTTTCTGTGTAAACTTGCACAAAATTGAAAAGGTGGGTTCATGAAACACGTCGCGCAAATTTGCACATTTACATAAATGGGAAACTTAAGCGTTTAAATGAGTACCCTTATTGTAAAACTATACATTTTGCTTCCATTTTAATACTTTTAATCAAAAAAATACAAAAATTAATGAAATAGTTTTCAAACTTCAAAAATAATAACAAGAAAAGCCTTTGATAAAATTGAGAGTGAAACGTGTAGCATATCTTCGGTGTTTTAGGGCAACATTATTTCAAAAGAACACGTTATACGCTTGCCAAACTACATTTTTTTCAGAAACGAACACAAAATAGGGTAAAAGGCAGAATAAAGGCATAATTTATGCCAGAAAAGAAAACTCCACTAAAGTTTCGAAAATGCTCTTGTTAGTTTATGTCAAAAACTAATTTTAAATTTTCGGTTATTAAAATTTTTAATTTCTATCAAAAATTGCAATATTAATGATAATTTTGTAAAAATACTTACATTTTTATCACAAAATTCCTTTCTGAGTTCGTCCAAAGATTCAAAAGAGTTAATTCCTAACAATTCAAATCAAATTAAATTTTATCTCTCAACCATTCCATTAAATAATTAATTACGAATTAATACATAGACTTAATTCCTAAGTACATACTTCAAACATATTAAATTCATTCCTATATGTAATCAAAAATCCAATTTATTCCTTTGAGAATTCATTCTTTGTAGAATTAATTCCTTATTAAATCATTCAATTCAAATCCATTACACTTTTGAGAATTTATTTTCAATAAATTTTGAAGAACAACATTTTCATTCAGTTTGAATTAGATTTGAATTAACAAGAAATTAAGCAGTCAATGATTAAATGCATTTTATTTCAATTAATTCCATTATAAATTACTTCAACAATTAAATCGTTTATTTCAAATTCCTAGCAATCTAAAAATTCCATTTGTGTACAATTTGATAAAGATAAAACTTTTGTTTTATCAATATTCGGCTGTGCCGAATCTTATATACACTTCACCAAATTATACTTTAAAATAAAATTAAAAATTTGTTTTTTTTTAATTTTTTAAATTTTTTTTTTTTTAAATTGTTTTTTCCAATTTTTTTAAAAAAAATTCTTTAATTTAAAATTTTTTTTTTAATTTATTAGTGAAAAAAAGTATGACAAAAAAATGTTTTTTGTGAAAAAAAATTCGGTTTAAAAAATATTTTTCCCGATTTTGACCCATTGTAGGTCCAACTTACTATAACCTTATATACATCGTTACAATGGACTTTGAAATATCTATCATTAGATATCCATATTGTCTATATTAATGACTTAGTAATCGAGATATAGATCAAAAATACGGCAAAAATAGAGGTTGTCTCGGATTTTTGCTCATATCTCCGTTATTTATGTACGGATTTTGCTGATTTCTCGAAAGCATGTCTGACAGAATTTTTGAAGATTTGGATCCCGATCTGGGGTCTTCAGAAAATTGATTTCAACAGACATACAGACGGACATGGCTAAATCGACTCCGCTATATATAAGGATCCAGAATATATGTACTTTATAGGGTCGGAAAATTATATTGTGGAAATTACAAACGGAATGACAAACTTATATATACCTTTCTCACGAAGGTGATGGGTATAATAATTTAAGCTAATTTGTAATAGATTTGATTAGTAGAAAAATTGAATGGCAATTGTGATTAAAGACAATTTGAATGATTCTTGCCTTCAAGATGGTTGAAGAGGAATCGTTGTTTTGCCATTAACTTTTCTAAATGCCATATCTCCGCAACCGATGGTCCGATTTCGTGCAAACTTCACATAAACCATCTATTTTGGTTGAAATCGGTCGACCCGTTTCCACAATTAGTGGTGACATCGAAGTGTACACTTTTTATATATATAGATGAATTTTTAAAGTAATGAATTGAATGAACGTTTAAACGTTTTAATGAATTGAATGAACGTTTAAAATATCAGATTATAAGTTACGCATTATTAAACGAGATTTAAGTAATGAACAAAGTATGTCGTAGTCATTACAAAGTATGTTAATCAGTAATGCCATGCTATTACTTAGTTTTCGCAGATACATAAAACACGCACATATGTATTTTGGGGATGAATATAACATTCTTATTTGTTTGCTATAGTTTATTGTTAAAAATGCACAACCAAAATATTAGAAATCTAATAAAACTCTACTTAAAATATCAAATGTTATTTTTACAAACACGCGATGTGTGTGTTTATATTAAAAGAATAATAAATAAATAAATCGAAACTTGTTTTATTTTTTCTTTGAATTACATATAACGGTCTTGTCGCAAATGAATGATATGAACGAAAGAAGTATAGTCAACGTACATTCATATATATTTTAAGAAACAATGAACAAGTAATTGAAATGTATAATTAAATAAGTATATGGGAGTCTTTTAGCAAAAACTTAAATCATAATAAATTTCCCTTTCGGTAAAATAAATCTGAAAGAGTTGTTGTGTTGGTATATAATTTTTTTTGTTTGTTAATTAAAAAAATTTGTATGCGGAATAAAACAAAATAAATAATAATAATATTAAAAAAAAAAATTGCCAAACAAGTAAAAGTTGCTGCTGAAAACCTGAAATCGTCATTGTTATAGATAAAAGAAAAAACTACTGCCTGCAACTCCTTATATACTTTCATAAACATAAATTTCATATATATAAATATAAAATTACATGTATATGTATATAAATAATAACACATACTCTCTTACATGAACTAATACAAATTTATAAATGTTTGTAAATATGTTTGAAAACTGGTAGACACCTGACGAAAATAAATTTTTGTTATAAAAATAAATGATAATAGAAGCCACATTTTCGTGGCTCAAACTCTATTTATTATGCAGATATTAGCATAGATTTTATGCGACTGACACGTCTGGTCTGATACGTACCCCCATGTACCAGACCACAGCACCCAACTGTAGTAGTTGGGTCGATATTGATGCAATTATGGTATTGCACTTAGAAAATTGCTTTTGTATAAAAACTTATTTTATGAAATAAATGAAAATGAAAATAACATTAACAAAAAAGAGCAAATAGTGAATAAAGTATAAAATAAAATAAATAGTTTATAAAACGAGTTCCACAAGCTTTTTTTAGTTCACAAAAAGATGCAGTTTTTTTTACTACAAACAAACGCTTTTTTATAATACAAAAAAAAATATACATTTGTATGCAAATATATATGTATGTATGTTTATAAAGTATATGTAAGTTGGTATAGATAAATGCTACTAAATACATATTTATCTCCAAAATACACGTTTTTATTAAGACTTTTGTTTTCTATTTTGTTTTTAAAGAAAGGTCGCTAACTAATAAAAAAAAATAAAAAAAAAACATATTCCAATTTCAAAGCATATTAACACAAAAATCACTGATTATTTGACATGTTTATTATGAGTTTTTTGAGTTTTTTTTAAATTTTGTAAAAACTTTCAGCATTTTAAATATTAACAGCCTCATTCATAATAAAATGTTAAGATTATTAAACATTTTAAGACAAAATATAGCCTTAATTACCTTAATTGGCATTTAAAAAATACCCCCAAAAAAAAAAATAAGAAGCATGATTTGCATTTTATTTATGTATGTATGTTATAAAAAAACAACTGATTAATAAATTTATTGACTATCAGTTGATACAAGATTTCAAATAAACCAAAAAATGATTGATTAAAGAAAATGATTTTGAGAATCTGCAGTATTTCCGATCATTTTCTGATCGATTGGTATTTAATTAATCCCGCTTTTATACATGGGCAATTCCCTATCATCGTACGTGACATTTGCATGCCTATAGAGTGGAATAGATTTTGCAAAAATAAGAGTATCTGAAAAATATTTTTTTCTTTATGTTCCATTCAGAGTGTACTACATTTTAAAAAAAATAATAAGTTCTTTCGAAACATTGTTGTCCAAAATATAGAGAGAAATATAGACATATCGTACGTGACATAAAACGGATGTCATTTTGAGGTGCATGTAGAAATATGCGAAAATTTGCGAATCGTGAGAGGAGTTATGTTTTCTCTTAATTTCTTACACTAAACCAAATATTTTTCCTTTACAATCCGTCATATTTAAATAAAAATAGTCTTTGAATGATTTTATAATAAATACAATTTAATATCGCACGTGACATACCGTACGTGACAGATTTTTCTCGTATAGTAAAACAATATATATTCTGTAAATATATGTATACAAAAACTAAAAAAAAAACAAGTAAGAGTGCTATATTCGGCTATGCCGAATCTTATATACCCTTCACCTTTGTTGTGGATGCATTACTTGCCTATTTTCAGCGTATATCATCCTAAATATATCAAGAAAACTTTTACAAATTTTACATTTAATTGCTATTGCTATATTGTAGAAGTTACAAACGAAACAACAATCTTATATATTCCCTTCTCAATAACAACAACGCCAAACGAAACACAAAAAAAAAAAATACGCAAAGCAGTGAAACCAACTCACATCCAAACATACATATATACGTTTTGTTGCTTTTTTGTCAAACACCAAAAAAAAAAACAAAAACAAAATAATGAAGCCAACAAACATCCAAACATATACACGTTTTGTTGCTTTTTTGTGAAACACCAAAAAAAAAAACAAAAAAAAAAAATACACAAAGCATGAAGCCAACACACAATGAATCCAACACACATACGTTTTGTTGTTTTTTTGTCAAAGCATGCAATAAATTGTCTTTTTTTGATGAAATTTTCAGAGGTTGTCTCGGATTTTTGCTCATATCTCCGTTATTTATGGACGGATTTTGCTGATTTTAAATAGCAAAATTCTCGAAAGCATGTCTGACAGAATTATTGAAGATTTGGATCCGGAAGATATCTGGGGTCTTCAGAAAATTGATTTCAACAGACAGACAGACGGACATGGCTTAATCGACTCCGCTATCTATAAGGATCCAGAATATATATACTTTATAGGGTCGGAAAATTACAGACAAATTTATATATACCCTTCTCACGAAGGTGAAGGGTATAATAATAGAAAATATATATTCGGTTTCAATAAACAATTTCATAATAGCAAAAAAACAATCAGAGTCAAATTTATATCATACTACATGCTAATTGATAGCTTAGTTTTCGCCGCAATTTTAGCCTAAAACATACCAATTAAATTAAAAAATTAAATTTAGTCAGTTTAAACTATTATTTTTGCCAATAAAATATTTTAATAAGCTTTAAATACTTTCACATAGTAACATTTTAGTGTTTTCTCCTATTCAAATCATCTTGAAAAAAAGTTTCAAGGGTTTTTGTTTTTTCAGTCGTGGTAGTCTTTCTCGTGGAATTGCCCACATGTGTGTAAGTTTCAAATCAAAGGTTCGAACAAATTAATTCTTAATGCAGTTTTCAAAATCAATTCAAATTTGATCTTTTAACCGTTCCATTAAAGCATTCATAACGAATTTATTCATACACTTTAGCATTTCAAAAGTATGGAATTCTTTCTTTATATAATTAATTCCTTATTGAATCAATCAAATT
The DNA here is from genome assembly GCA_942486065.2 of Calliphora vomitoria. Lineage (NCBI taxonomy): Eukaryota > Metazoa > Arthropoda > Insecta > Diptera > Calliphoridae > Calliphora > Calliphora vomitoria. The sequence goes on along the minus strand of OW818031.2, from coordinate 13,358,822 downwards.
GTCTTTAGTTCGAATACACGACAATTTAGCTTAATAAAATATATTGAATTATTTAATTTTTCATCAATTCAATGAATATTAAAACGCATTTGGTTCCAATTGAAAACTGCAGTATTTCCCATCGTTACTGTTCTATTGTTACTAAATTGGTCCCGCTTTTCTAAGTGTGTGAAAGAAAAGCTAGACATTTTTATAGTTCCAATTCAAAGGTTCGATAGTATAAATTTTAAATTAGATTTTCAAAATTAAATAAATTATCTCTTAACCATTCCATTTAATAATTCGTTACTTGTTAATTCGTAGGCTTAATTCCTAAGTACTTCAAACGCATTGAGTTCGTAGCTTTTAGAATTAACTCCTATATAATGGTTTAAGTATTCGTTAATTCAACTCCATTACAAAATAGCTTAATAAAATATATAGAATCATTTAATATATCTTCAATTCAATGAATGTAAAAAAAATCATTGAAAACTGCAGTATTTCCGATCGTTTTATATTTTTACATGTGTGAAAGAAAAGGTTAAATTTTCAAAATCAAATTTGATATTCTAACCATACCATTAAAGCATTCATAACGAATGTATTCATAAGCTTACTTCCGTATTCAATTCGTTCCTTTAAGAATTCATTTCATATAGAATTAATTCCTAATTGAATCATTCAATGTGTTTTTAATTCAAATACATTACAATTAAGCCTAATAAAATATATTGAATCATTAAATATTTCTTCAATTCATATCAGTTTTTTTTAATTCAATTTGTTAACAAACATTTAATCAATAAAATGTTGAATGAATAAAAACCTTTGAATGCAGATAATGAAACAATTTGTGAGAAAGGCTTTTGTAATGAATTACTGACATTTTTTTTTAATTCAGAGTTAAGGTTTTACAGAATTAAATTCAAGTTAATTAAATTTATTGGAATAAATTCTTCAACTCATATCCATTACAATTTGAAATTTATATTAGATTTGATTTAACAAAAATTTAATAATTCAATGATAAAATTAATATTATTATGAATTAATTCAACAATGAATGAATACTATTCAGATAAAAACATTGAAGCTATGGAATTTGTTTTATTGGGAGTGGTCTTATGGAATAAATTGCTGTCATTTTTGAATTCTGAATTATTAATTGAATTACTTAATTCGGAGCTCTGGTATTAAGTAGATTTGAATTGACAAAAATTTAATCATTCAAATTAATGAATTCTATTCAAATAAATATCATTGAATGTAGATAAAAAATAAGTTTTTGGGAATGGTTTTATGGAATGAACTGTATATGTGGACACTTTTGTTCCGAATTATGATTTTTCTGAATTAAGCTCAATTAATTGGAAATTCGATTTCGTGAAAAAATCGCAAAATATTGATATCATTTTTGAAGAAGTCTGAAAAAAATTTTCAAAAATTTGCTTTATTTAAGGACTGAGATCGAAAAATTCTTAAGATATATATATGTTAATAAAAATGAAACCACTAATCTTACAGTTTTGATTTTTTTTATTTGATGGAAATTATTATTACAATTTACCAAAAAAATTATAGTTCTAATCAATAGTGATGTATTTATGAACCTTTTCCGGAAACCCTTCTATTAAAGTTTTTATTGAGCATGTTGTTCGAACATGTAGTCCATCTCCATTTACCACACTTTTAGACACCTTTTTTGTGCTATTCAATTCTGTTTTAACAAGATCCCAATATCTCTTCACTTGCCTTAGCCAGTTTGGAGGATTTACCTCTCTTGATACAAATAACACATTATTGTTCTTGTACCACTCAAGACCTTGCTTACCACAGTGACAGGAAACCAAATCAGGCCAAAAATAAGTGGACACATTCAGAAGTCTTATAAATGGAAGCATCCTCTTTTGTAAACATTCCTTGATGTTAATTTCGGTATTTATAGAGCCCTTTGTAACAAATGTTTGGCTTATTTTGTATAAAATTTGACTTCAATTTCCGAGCTTTGGCCTCTAAATTTTTAGCAGAGTTCCTGTCAGGAACTTTTTGAGCCTTGTATGTTTTTAAACCTGCATTGGCTTTGACTTTTCGTACCAAATAGTCCGTGTATTGAGCTAACTGGACTGCTTTCTTACCAGATGTATTGGGATCTCTTTTGAAAATGCTTTCTATTTATTGCCTTTAGAAACATCATGTGGACCATTCCTTCTACATGAACCAGGTTTTCTATCAACGGACAAGTTCTCCTGCAGACCTTTGTTTGGCCAACTTTGTGTAGGAACAAGTTGGGTTTTGTTGAAAATATTTAATCATTTTAGTACACACTTTTTTTTCGTCACTCATTTTAATCAGATTAACAACAAATGTATTTAATTAACATTAAACATAATAACTGACATGCTTTACAAAGGTAACTTGATCAAAAAAAAAAATAATAATCAAATAACACTTGGGTTAAAAGTTTTAATGAAAAACGTGTGTTAAGAATTGTTCAATCTCAGTCCTTAAGTCTCATTTCGAAACATTGACTTTAGATTTCACAATTTTCACGTCGGAACCTCTGTGTGTATATTAGATGAAATCAGCTTTCCGAAGACCGCAGATATCTGGCAGATCCAAATCTTCTATCAGTATATATGTTATATCAGCAAATTCGGGACATAAATTCCGGCGATGTGATAATAATAACACGACTATCTCAATTTTTTATACCCACCATCAAAAAATATTTGATTTTGTCATTACGTTTGTAACACATCAACATATTTTTCTCAAACCCACATTAGTATATGGGGCATGTCAAGTGAACCAACTTTTGAAATCGATGTCTTCCGATGTCTCCAATTTTTCAACAAGATCGGTCGAGAACATTCTGAATTAGAGGAGATCAAAATTTGACATTTGGCCAAGCAGGTGTTTTTTCTCATCTATGTAACTTATTAACTATTGTTCTTAGCAAAATGTGTCCCAAATAGTTTAGATAGCTATTTCTTCAATTTTCAAAACCGATCTTGTTGAAAAATTGTGTCTAAATTACTACCCAATGGAACTCACCATGGTGTAAATTGGTTGGTTCACTTGACATGAAATGCCCCATATATATTCTGGGTCCTCATAAGATTCTACTGACAGGTACATATACTCTCTGAGAAAGTAATATTGAAAAACAAAGAGTCGTACCACTTATTATACTTTGGATTCAACAATGAATAAATTCTATTCTTGTTTTTTTTTTTAATGTATTGCTGATATTTTTATACCCACAATAAAAAAAGATGGGTAGTTGAAATATTGGTCGTAGAATCAAAAATTATATATATTCTGGGTCCTCATAAGATTTAGACGATCTAGCTATGTGCGTCCGACTGTCTATTGAAAACAAGAAAGGCTAGCTTAAAATTTTAATAACTACTCTCTGTTGATAAGGGTTGTTTGGTATTGAAAATGGGCAATATCGGTTCATGATTTCATCTAGCCCCCATACAAATGTGTTGATTATATGACATTCCTTATAAAATTTTGCAAAAATTACTTAGTTCTAAGTACTCTAAATTATACAGAGGTCCCCCTTCAGAAAATTACTTAAACATTTATAATTATCTTACAAATAATCAATATCGTAATGAAATTGGACATAAACAAGTTTCATATGAACCTATCTAATCTTTCTACCTACTTTTATGAGGATCGGTCCATAATTGTAGGGTAATAGTGACCACTATACTATATCAGAAATATATTTTAATATCAAATAATAAATCAAGTCATTTAAAGTTTTAAGAAATTAATCACTGCATCAAATTCTGTACAGTTCGGGTCATATCTGATTCAAGTCTCCATAGAAGGCCAAAGCTATATAATGATGGTGGGTATCTCGGATTCTAAGTTGTGTACATTTGTATTATATACAATTTAATGTATTTAAACGCCATTTCCAATGTAATTGCTTCTATTTTCACCTGTACATGTTACTCATTTAACAAAATTTAACGTGCAACGAGGAGTATAAGCTCATTTTAGCGAAACACACCATAGTCTTTAACTAGAATACATAGAACCTGGATAAAGATAATCTACATTCTTCGTTTAAACCTAAATTAAACTAAAAATTTTGTTTCTCACTTATTGTTTATTTCCTATATAATCTAGGTTTAACTGAGCATCATTGGTGAGTTAAACCTAAGTAGAAAATGCCAAAGCACAAACAGATGAAAAATAATAAACAAAAAAATAAACAATTCAGCACAGCAGCTCTTTGTTTTGATTTGCTTTATTAACATCAATATAATTGTTAATATACATTTTATATACTTTAATGTCACTTTTTCTTTTTCAAAGTTAAAATTTACAAAAAATGTTATGTACTCGGTAGCTTTTTCTTATAAAATTTTAAGTATTGCCATATTTATATGAACAATTTTGAGGAATACACATGTGATTTGACTGAAAAGTATGGCAATGCTAACGAAATTAATCCATTAGTGAGAAACACAATCATTGGTTAAATCCCTGCTAAATATGTTTCAGGTTTAATATAACAGCGTGTTAAGCTACGTTTAACTGACAAGTAAGAAACTAGCTCTTAGACTGACATATTATTGTAGTATGATGCCAATTAACCTGCCAAGGCAACATTTTTCATATACATGATTTTCCCATTGAACTAGATAGTAGTTTAGATAATACTCGTACATACATACATATTTATTACAATTTTTTTCATAAGAATCTATGAACTTTTAATTGAAATATTTAGCAAATATAACAACTGTTTGACATTTTTAAAACAAAATAATGAGTCATTTTTAAGATGAAACAAAATGAATGTCTCTGCACAGTTTAAGACAATAATAATACTTAATAATAATAGTACTTAAATTCATATTCTAATCATAAGTATTGATTTAAATAATAGTTCTTTGGTTAAATGATCATTTGCATTTATTTAACATTAGTTAGTTGTTAAAGTTGTTTTAATTGAATGCAATTAAAAGTTAAAGCTCTTCAGTTGTAATATAAACAACAGCAGCTGAAACAAACACACAAAACTCAAGGACATTGCACAATTTTCAATACTGTTTTTGTATTCTGTCGGATTAAAAGAGTATCTTAATACATCAATAATGAATGTTTTTTATTTTATTTATTTAGTTAGTTAGTTAGCTAGATACCAGTTATTTAGTTCTACGATATTCTTGGCTAAAACAAACATTTGTGTTTCGTACATATGTTCAGAATACAAAATACCAGTACCAGTTTTTTTTTATTTATTTTTTTTTTTTTTTTTTTGACTGGCAATCAAAATCGACAGTCAATTAAATGCTTAAATTATTATACACACATGTATTTGTTTATATATAGTTAGATAGATAGATATACATATGTAATGCTTGTTCTCCTTATTCAAATAAACAAATACCTACCAAATACAATTTATTTTTATAATAACGGTGAATATGGTTAACGTTTTGAAAATTAAATATAAAAAAACAGAACTGAACTGAATTAAATTAACAAAGTGTTTGGGTTATTTGAGGCTAAATGTGTTTGCTCTAGTCTACATTTACATTTATGCAGATATCCGTGTAGCAACATTCATAGGAAGTTATAAATCATATTGTTTTGTACCCAGAATAAATGCAGAATTCACAGAAGATTTCCATTAAAACCCCATTTTAATCCGTTTTGTTCCATTCTATTTCTTAACACAATTATTCACACTATTTATACAATACCCTGGAGTTAATTGAACGCTTACTTTTTGGTGTTAAAGCGATAAATCTTCAGCCATACCTGAGACTATTTAGCAGCATATTAGTATTCACAAGAGTTCTCAGGAAATGGTTTTTTAAATTAAATACCTTAATAAGAGAACAGTAAATACAAATTTGAAATAATTCTTCAACGACTACTCAATTTTTGTTTTAAATGTTTAGCTGTAGTGCTGTATTTTGTATTGTAGTATATCAGACTATTTCAGTTGAAAATATCATTGACCATAACAACTTTCAGGGTCACCACAACAAGTTATTGTATTCATGAATAATAAACTTGAGTTGTTTTATCTGAAAAATATGTATTTTTAATTTATTTATTTATTAGTATACGTAATCATACACATACTTATGTACAATAACTTCAGTGAAGTAAATACAGTCGAAGTTCGTTATAACAAATACCACCTACGATGAAAATCGGTTGTAATGAGAAAGTGTGGGAATGGTCTCATTTGTAAGGAAACAAAATAAGTTTTTTTATAATTTATAATAATTTATGGCTTGAATCAGAAACACTACCAGAAAATTTTTGTATGAAAATCACTTAGTTGTCAAATAATTTGTGAATGTTTTTTACAGAAAATTTTTAAAATAGTTTTCCGTAAAAAAAAGTATATTGATCCTAAAATTAAATAAACCTGAAAAATTGTAGTCCAGTCGTGCTTCTAAATCAGGTCTTTTTTTAGTTTTATTTATTTGCTGTATGTTTAAAAATGCGTGATTTTTTCAAACTGTTAGCTTTTATTTTGAAACATTTGTACAATATAAATTTATGCAATGTATTGGCTATTGTTAGCCATTACCTTTTCCCATCTTTCTGGCAACATAAGGATTCCGAGCCAAAAGAACTACTCATCTTTTTAAGGCCAAAAATGAAACAAGCCAATTTCGGATACTCTGTTCGAAATTGAACCGTATCCCAGAGAGAATGTTCTGTTTCGAACAAATAGTACTCGCACGGGCCACAGCCTGGACTATAAAGTGGATGAGGCAAAACTTCCCAACCACTTCTTTCTAAATAGTTTTTAAAAGGTATTGTAACATGTGGCCTAGTGTTGTCATCAAGGCGAATTTATATACAAGGTGGTGTCGGTGGCGAATTCAGGCAAATACGAGCGAATTCATTAATTTTTAATAAAGTTTGACATTCGGAACAATGAGAGAGTTGTTTAAAATGTCATGATGGAATAATACGGTTTCATGTCTGGCCGCATATTCTGAACATTTTTCGGCCAATGCTCGCTTCAAACGAATCAGTTGCTTTCTGTACAGGTTCCCTGTGATGGTCTGGACGGATTTCAGCAGCTCATAATAGATAAGACCTTAGCATTACCTTAGCGCCATGGATATTTGGCTTAGGTGTCGATTCGGCTGGTTGACCGGGCTTCACATACAATCTCTTACGCTTTGTGATATCGTAATGGATCCATATTTCATCGCAACTAATGATTCGGTGCAAAAGTGATTTTCTTTTATAGCGTTTAAGCAGGATTTCAGACATATGTACAATATCGTCTTTCAAGGTCTCTCAGCTTCAATTCGTATGGTACCCAATTTAAACGTTTTGAAATTGCTGATTGAGTAGATCCCAAAGATTTTGCAAGCTCTTGTTGATTTTGACAACAATCTTCATGGTGTAATGCCTCCAATTCTTTGTCTTCCGTGTCAAAATCACCAATTCTGAACGCCACAAACACACTCACCAGTAGTAATGCAAAACTTCCCGCTTATGACGCTTTGTTGGTACAAAATTCCACATTTTCGAACATTACATTGTTTACACCATAGATAAATACACATAAATCAGAAACTCTCCTGTCAAAGACCTAACTCAGTTGTCAAAAACCTAAGTGGTGAGAATGTATTAGTAAAAAAAACTATGTGAATACAAAAACAACACTCGTATGTGTAACATTTTTGAGTAATTTTTTTATTTGAGTTTTTGTCTAGTTTCCGCTCTATGTTTCTCTATGGTTTACACTATAATGTTCAACAACTAAGTGAGCATAAATGACATACAATTTCATGTTAATTTAAAAAAAACTCAAATATATTTGAAGTAGACACTTTGTGGAATTTTGAAGCTTTTTAAGAAATTAAAAATTAAACAACAATATAAATATTTGGTCAGTTCACAAGGTCTCCTATCAGTCATAATGTCCTAATATATCACGACTCGGCGGCTCGGCTTAACCGACTCTTAGGCATTCGGCATTGGTCTCTGTTGGTTCGTTACGATAACACAATAAACATAGCATAAAGTATTTTAGGATATTTTTTGTTTGAAAAGCAATAAAAATCATTGTGAAATATTCGGACATTATGACAATATGACATGATAAGAGACCTTGTGAATAGACCAATTCTTTCACTGTTAAGAATTTTTCAATTTAACACAAAATTTAATCATTCCCCAGCAGTTCTAGGAGACAGTCCCGAACTAGTTATTTTACCCATAATTTAGGGTGATAACTAGTTACTGCAATAGCTACGTGACTAGTTATTTTAATACGTACATGTCCTAAGCAGGGGGTCAATTGACCCTTTTTAATTACAATGAGACTGTCTAATAGCTGGATCAAAGTAGTCAACGCATTGGATTCACATACTGGTTAAATAGCGTCGGTTACTTAACTAGCTACCAAACTGATAACATGATCAGCTACATAACTAGTTATTTTAACATGTACGGGTGCTAATTTACCTCAAATAGTCAGCTAAAAAGACATATCATAGGCAGTACAATAAACGATAGCTTGTAAACAAAACTTTCTTCGACAACTCTCAAATGGATTGCTTTTGGTGGGTAAAATAACTACTTTCTAAAGTACAGTACAAAATAAACGTTTAAAGTGACTTCACTATAGATTACTAAGAGACACTAAAGTGACTATTGACTTCATGCTATGTTACATGGGATATCAGTATACTTAAGCAAAAATAAAAATTAACTGTATGAGAATTATATCAACACAATTTGTATAAAACCAAATTGTTTAAAGTGTCTACACTCCAGTTTACTGAGAGACACTTAAGTGACAATTGTCTTCACGCTAGATTACCTGAGATGTATAAAGTAGCCAATTGTCTTCTTTTTGCATTACAAAGAGCACATATGGGTCAAATGACCAAAATATATAAATTGAAGTCAGCCAAGTGATAAGACATTTGTGACGATTACTGTCTATAAGGGATAGATACATTGACTTCTTGCTTAACTGCTGGATCATTATAAACAGATTCTACTGTACATTAAAAAAAAAACACACATACATAAGTATTATTAACTTATACATTCCTACATCTGTTAAAAATATAAATGTCAATTGTGTTCTAAAATAAAAACTTGAAAGAAATCTAATTAAAAAAAAAATTATTTTTGCTCTGGTTATTTAAAAGGAAGGGATTGGTAATTATGGAATTATATACAAAATACAGAATTTAATAGATCCGGTATATTGTCTTTTGTTTGATACAATTTTAAGCTTTTCCTATATAGTCAAATCAAGTCAAACTAAAACAGGTTTTATGATCCCTTTCACCGTAATTGCGGTACCTAATTGCTTTTTATGAATGTGTTGCTATGAGTTGGTGGACAAACCCTGACTTTTTTCATAAACAAAAAGAGATCATTAAACAATGGGTGGGTGCTGCTTTTATAGTCCAAATTTGTTGCGATAAAAAAGAAACAAATTAATTCAATTGCCTTTAATTTGATTTTAATGGGTTTTGTTAAATAATATTTAAAAGCTTATTTATAATGGAATTTTTGTTTTATAAAACCAAATTTTCTTAAAAAATTTAGATAAAATAAAAATTTCATTATGAATTAAAGGAAATAATAAGTATTCAGCTATACAAAATTTTGAAATTTACTAAATGAACTTAAGTTATATTTTAATTAATACTATTCCATTCTCATAAACATAGACAACAATTAGATAGCCAAAAACCTAAATCTGTTGTCAAAAACCTAATTCATGAGAATGTATTGTATGTATTTTGTTATTGTATCACCCGTATGTGTGAAAAGAGAGTAATTTTTTCCTCTCTCCTTCCGTTCTATGCGTTTATTCTATGCTCATAAATTAAATTTTGGACATTGTTTAATTTTGATTAAAAAACTGTTTTAATATAGTTAGCAGAGTCGATATAGCTATGTCCGTCTGTATGTTGAAATCAACTTTCAGAAGCCCCCAAATAACTTTCATACATGATTCACACATCAATATATCCGCTATAGTCCCGGTTCGGTTGCTATTTAAATTCGAGCAAATCGGCCCACAAATTGCTGAGATATAAGCAAAAAACCACGACTACCTCGATTTTTTTTATCTATATGCGGATTACTAAGGCATTGATATAGACAATATGGATATCTACTAATGATCGAGATTTGAAAGAACTTTCCAACGACTACGTAAGGTCATAGTAGTTCGGACCGACACTATGTCAATATCGGGGAAAATAGTTTTTAGCCCGATTTTTTTTTTCAGCCAAAATTTTTATTATCTTTTCATTAATAAAATTTTTTTTTTCACCTAAAAAAATATTTTCATTGGTGATCTTTACTTTGGTGAAGAGTATATAAGATACGGTACAGCCGAATACAGCTCTTTTACTTGTTATTATAATATTTTTATAGCTTATAAATATTTAGATTCTCCTGAAGTTTTTAACATCAAATTAAACAATACAAAACAAATTCTGTCAGATTTTTCGACTGCAAGATAAATGCAAAAAAATACCATACAAAATTCGTTAAAAGTCAAATACGTTAAACACGACAAATTAAAGAATGTAAATTGATATTTCAATCTAAAGTATCCTAACAATTTGAAAATGTTTAGCAGCCAAACTATTTACTATATTATTATACTTCAATGTAGTTAATGAAATTACATATTTTCAAAAAGAAACATATGCAGAGATGTCAATTAACGGTTAAACATGGCTAATATAAATAGCTGTTTTTTTTTAATCTGCGTTGCTTTAAAATTTATAACTGTTATTTATGTTACAGTGTCCGCTATAAGTATTTTTATAAATAGTACATTCATATCTACTATATATGTACTTACATATGCCTGTATTTAAATGTCTCTCTTGTTTTATTTAGTAGGAAAATATATAAACAAGTGAGGGTATTTTTTTTTTTCTTATAAACAATACGTTTAATACCAGATGACCTTGTTGATATCCACCACACTTGTCTTAAACGTATGTATTTAGATACAAACAAAAACAAACTGAGATAGTATATGTTTACTTATATACCCGTTCTTGTGGTGCAATTTCTGTTTAGAACAAAAAATAAATAAAAATGACGCTGTGGTAGAAAAAAAAAAAAACCAAATAAATGACTAAGATGTAGTACATCTTTAGCTAAAATGCCTTAACTAACTTTATAAAATGGCAAACTTGTGATTTAAGAAATATCCCAGTGTTCAAGTATATTCATTACGTATTTTATATATTTTTTTTTTTTAAACAAATTAACACACTGTAATTATTTAGATATTATACTGCTAGTTTTTCAAAACATGTCATTTTTAAATGTCAATTAATTACTAAAAAATTAGACTAAATTGACATAGTTGCAAAAAACCTAACGGCAATTCCCCCTCAGTTATAAAACACAAATAACTTAACTAATTTTATTTTATTTTAAACATAAACAAATTTAAGTTTTTGTTGATATTTAATAATAAAGCTTAATGTGTATGTATACATAAAGTTAATTTATATTTCATGCAAGAAGATACATACAGACATGCTTATTTATTTACCTAACATTTAATTATCTTTCCAGTAAAATTTCACTTAAGTTTCTTAAGTAACAATGTATTTTGCAACCAATATTAAACAAAATGAGCTGCAGTGAAAGTGATTTTTGACAGATAGTCACTAAGTAGTAAATACATATACAAATATATTAGGGTGCCTCAAAAAAAAAAAAAAATGTCAAGTTTTTATACCCTACACTACCATAGTGGGGAGGGTATAAAGGATTTGTGCAGATGTTTGTAACGCCCAAAAATATTAGTCTAACACCCACCTTAAAGTATACCGATCGACTCAGAATCACTTTCTGAGTCGATTAAACGATGTCCGTCCGTCCGTCCGTCCGTCTGGCTGGCTGGTTGGCTGTCCATGTAAAGCTTGTGCGCAGAGTACAGGTCGCAATTTTAAAGATATTTCGATAAATTTCATTTTTTCTGCCCAAGGACGATCCCTATTGAAACTGGCTGAAATCGGTCCATTATTTGACCTAGCCCCCATACAAATGTCCTCCCGAAAGTGGATTTTATCCGTCACAAATGTTTAATTAATATAGGTATCTACACAAGTTTTTGTCCAAATAAGTTTTATATATACCAAATTTATGTCACCAAATTTTGTTATGATCGGTCCATAATTAGTCATAGCTCCCATATAAGACCTGCTTCCGATAATCACTTTAACGAGCATAAATCTCCTACAAATGTTGGTATGCACATAAAATTCAACATAAATAACTTTCATATAAACATTAATCACGTGACCAAATTTCGTGCTGATCGGTCCATAATTTGTCATAGCTCCCATATAAGGCCTACTTCCGAAAATCGCTCACGAACATAAATTATTGAAATTTTGAAAGAAAAATGTTTTTGCTCATTTACTTAGTGTAGGGTATTATCTGGTCGGGCTTGACCGACCATACTTTCTTACTTGTTTTATCCTGCAAAAACTTAAAGAAGTGGTTCTTCAAGTAGGGGCTTAATTGATGATGAAATAGTTTGATTTGTGTGAATTATGCGCGAAACAAATAAGAAACGATAGTAGAACATACCAGACCATATTATGATTCACTATACCAGTACGAGAAATTACCCCCTGTCTATACTTGCCAAATATTTATCATAACAGTAAAGGACGTTTGTTGTCAAGACATAGTTGTCTTAGCAAAAGCACCAACAATTTTGTCATAACGAAGCAATAATACTAATAAATGGAAACTACAGCTGACCCCCTGTCTATACATGATACTTTTTTATCATGATAAACGTCAAAGATAAAAAATTATCAGGTATAGTATCCATTTATTAGTATTATTGCTTCGTTACCCCCTGTCTATACCTGATACATTTTTATCATGATAAACGTCAAAATGGTTGTCAAGATAAAAAATAATCAGGTATAGTCCCCATTTATTAATATTATTGCTTCGTTATGACAAAATTGTTAGTGCTTTTGCTCAGACAACTTTGTCTTGACAACAAACGTCATTAATTGCTATGATAAATATTTGTCAACAATAGACTGGGGGTGATTGTTTTTTATCCTGACAACCATTTTGACGTTTATCATGACAAACATGTTATTGAACAGATCATAGACATAGGGTTATAAGGTCTGTTCAGTAACAACAACATATTACGAATTACCTCAAAAACAATTGTTTTGCAATACAAATTTCAAATTTTCCGTGAAAATTTGTAATAATTACTAATAGTTTTTTGTTATTTAACATATTAATAATATCGCTGCAACAACGTCATAACTCAAAATCCGTGTTTTTTGAACTGAGTAATACCAAATATGCGCCGTTCTATAGTCTTTCATATGGTTTTATCAGTTTTCAAAAAAGTCAATTATTTTTTGTGTGATATTGTTTTTTTGTTGTAAACATCAAAATTAAAATCATGTTTTCTCGTATATTTGACAAGTAAACATTTGGATTAAATACAGATTAGAAAGATATTAGCATCTACTATTTTAATCAGGTTTTTTTATTTCTGAAATCCCATGATTTGTTGAAAATTTATTTAAGAAATAGTAAAATGTCATAATACATTCAAATCCGTTTTTACATTCAAACAACTTTTTTTTGGATTATGACGTTGTTGCAGCAAATGAGCGATATATTAAATAAAATAACTATTTTTTTGGAAACAAATTCCTTTTTTATTTTTGTGATTGCTGTTTAGAAGAAATATATGTCCATCAAAGAGTGGGACATTAAAAAGTTTGGGCAAATTTGAGGTTACAAAGTAAATATGCTGAAAAAAATTTATGAAATTTCAAGAACCGAGCATTTATCCTTTGACATTTATTTAATACAAACACTCATGAACAACGAATAATAGTTGTGATAACCATGATAATGGATATTATGTGGCCACAATTGGCGCCGCCACGAGCCCCACATCCAGACAAGCTATTCAGTTGTTACATAATAAGTTTCAATTGACCGCCTCGTTCTTGTAATCTAACGCCGCTGAACTATATTCTTGGGAGCCATTTGTAACACCGGGAATATGAAATTCGGCATTACATTGACGAGATAAGCAAAGCGTTTTTGCAGAAGGTGATTCAAAATTTTTTTAAAAAGAACGAACGTCTGTTAACTCCCCTATTTCTACTTTACATTGGCATCAATAAAACTGAACATTTCACAAAAGTTTATTCTGAAGTTTACAAAAAAACCGAAGAATTTCAAAACCGCGGTTTCGGTTTTAAAAAATTGAAAACCGATCGGTTTCGGTTCGGTTTTGTGATAATTTATTAACTATTAAATCAGTTGATAATATAGGAACTGCTAAACAAATTTAAAGTTCAAATTTGACGAGTGTTTACGAGGATAAAGGAAAATTGGTACTTTTTCTTTTAATGGTACCTTTTTAATATATTAATTAATTAGTTAAAGTTGGCTAATATGCTTTTCAGTAAAGAAATAATCAAGAATAGGGTGTTCAGTTGTATTATGATACTAAACCAAACTAAGGAGTATTTTTTCGTTCTTCAAAATGAATTTTCTATAATATTGAACCTAGAATCAGGAAATTACTTTGAAATTTCAAACTTTTTCTTCTAATGGTACTTTTTATTATAATAAATTATTTTACTTATTGTATACACATAATAGTTGGCTGATATGCTTCTGGCTAAAGAAAGAAACAAGGATAGAGGAATTGCAGGTACTATTTCGAACTAGTAGTACTTTTTGTATATTTTATAACGATGAACCTAGAAACGCGAATTCAAAACGGATAATTAATGTTACTATTTATTTATTGTAAAGGTACTTTTTGAATATTTTATAATAATAAACCTTAAAATTAGGCACAACTGATTCTGAATGAGTTAGAATTCACGAAAGGTGATTATAGTCTTACCTTTCTATTGTATTTTCAATAATAATGGATACAGAAATATGAAATTAAACATTCATGATGCTGAGTAGGAATACAAAATGTGGGTACTGTTTTTATTCTAATAATATGTCTAGAATGAGCTACAATCCACATTACAATGAATCAATAAACATGAAACAGAGACATGTTTTCCTGAATTAGTATTAATTTACAAAGGGAGATTTAATAGTACTATTTCTTTATTCCAATTGAGGTGGCGAAGCGCACCGGTCAGATAGTACTCCTTTTATCGGATATTTGAAAATAACTAAGACTTTGTTACAAAAATTTTGCATTTTTTAGCCTGCTACATCATCTGAAGCAATTATTGTAATACAATTTAAAAAGTTTAATTTTAGAGATATTGAATGAAAAAGTTTGTTTCTCATTTCTAAATTTTGATTTTTTCTAGTGAAAATAGTTTAAAAGTGAAAACCGAAGAATAATTGTCGGTTTCGGTTTTAGGCCTTGAAAAACCGCGGTTTCGATTTCGGTTAAAACCAAATTGGAAACTCTAGTTTATTCCCAGAATTTTAAGCCAAAAACCAGTAAATTTTTCAAATATTTCACAGGTCCTACAAAGTTAAATCTGGATTTAGAACTTTTTCAAATCAGAATGTATATTAACCAATGAATATGAATATTAGGGTGGGTCGATTTAGCAATCGATATTGTGCCATCGATTTTTCATTAGCTTCTGGCATGAGGAAAAAAAATCCGCTATGACATATTAAAAAAATAATTTTCGTGGCTCCAAAATATCAGAAAAAGTATATTTTTTTTTTGTGATGAGTTTTATGTGGATACCTATGTATATATTTTAGAATAAAACTTTGTTCCGGGAGGACATTTGTGTGGGAGCTATGGGAAAAAATGGACTAATTTCAACTAGTTTCAACAGGGATCCTCCCAAAGACAAAATAATATCTAATTTCAATTTCATAGTTTGGTCACAAGGTTTCATTGGCGGATATTTTTAAGATGGTTTTATATACTTTAGCACAAATCAGAAGAATTCCCCACTGTTGTGGTGTGTGTTATAAAAATGTTGTTCCATTGTACAAAATAATCGTTAAAAGTTATCGCCAGAAAATTTTCACAATTATATCCACTTTTTGTAAATAAACAAACCAGAGGGAAATTAGTTTAAAGAAATTTTATAAAAACATTATTAATTATAATTCAATATTTTGACCAGTTCCGCAATTCTGTAACTTTTTAACGACAAAATTTTGTCGTTAAGTAATCAAAATTCGTTAGTTAACAATATTTATCGTTAAGAGATATTCCGAATTAAATTTGCCGATTATTTTCGTTAAAAATAGTCGGTAGATAACGAAATTTGTCGGTAGGTTAACGACAAATAAAATGTTCTAGTTAAGCCATAACGAGAAATCGTTAACTTCAAACAGTGAATATTAAATTCGTTAAACAACCGATATTTTTCGTTACTTAACGACATCGGTAGGAAAGTATAAAAAGTTACAGAATTGCAGTACAGTATTGTAATATCCAAAACACAGAGATTTTAAAAAGCATACATTTATAAGTAGAAATTCTTAATTTCAAATTCTCAATTTCAATTGGACTTTTTTCAATTCCGACTTCATATTTTTAATTTAAGTAGAAATTTGGAATATCATTTGAAATTTTCTAAATATCATGTATAATGTTCTCAATTTTAATTAAAAATAGTTCAGTATCAATTTCCTTCCCTTCACTCAACTTAAATGACAGACTATGTTGAATAAGGTTGTGGTAAAATATCACAAACTTTCCAATGGAAATTTCAGCCTAAAGTTGCCATTGCTCATAATACAAATAGTTGCCCTCGTATCATAAAAAAAAACTGGTAGCATCGACAGCTTTTGTTTTTTTTTTTTTTTTTTGAGCCGTCCGACAAAAATTTAATGGGAAAACTTCAAAACCACAAAATAATTACAAACGTCACAGACCACAATTCAATGAGAGTAATTTCTCACCGTACTTAAATACTTGAATATGCATTTTCATATGAATATTTATGTTTATGCACATATACATATATATGTATATGTACATACAGATTGTCAAGAAACTGTTTTGACATTTAAACAATTTTTATGTGTTTTTACTTTCATTGCGAAATTGTAGTTAGTAATTTGATTTATATTAGCACACAATTCATTTGTGCTAATTTTGATGTTTTGGTAGTGACAGTTTTGAAAGATTTATGAGCATTAAAATGGTTTCGAGTGTTTACATTATATTAAAGCTCAAATTATACAGCGTCTTATTTGCTGAATTTCAACTAATGTTGATAAATCTTCAAGAGATTTATAATCATATTAAGGGTCGATTCTCACAGTATTTTTTAGTTTGATTTTTATGAAAATGATAAAATGATAATTTTTGCAAAATTTTATTTCAGCATCAAAATTTACATAAGACATTAGTACATATATGCGTGATTAAAGTAATTTCCAAAAGTAGGCCTATTTTCCATTGTTGAACGATCCAGTTACAATTTCGCATATCATCGGGATTTCAGATCAAGCTGATCTTATTTATACCTTATGGAAACAGTTGTCTTCGTTTACATTCGTGTTGTTTACAAGTAACTAACCGAACAAGTTCGCACCCTGGGAACTATGAGTGCCGACCACTAATTTATATACATAAATCAAAACCAATAAAATGATGTCAAAAGAGTTTCTTGACAGACTGTTAGTATGTGCATGCACTCGCATAGATACGAGTACATGTGTGCATTTGGAATTGTATTACAAAAACCAATCATGCAGGAGGAATGCAGTTAGCCAATTTTAACATTTATTGTTAGATTTGCAGCTAAAAAAAAGCGAAATGTACGAATGTTATTTTGTATTGTCTATATGCTGAACATTTAGTACTCTGTGCGGTGCATGAATAAAGTATAAAACTAGTAAAACAAAAGTTGGAAAACACCTTTTCTGCAACTCTTTGAAATAATTTAGCTTTTATTATTTCGCGAACAAAAGCTCGTATTTAAGTGAAACGAATGAGTACATGTTGTACTTACTCACTATACAGCTGCTGGCTGATACAAACATAAACTTCAGCTAATATTGACAAATTTTGAATTTGAAAGCAACATGACCAGTTGCTTTTGAATACGAGTACAGTACATGTATATATAAAGACATAGTGATCAAAATTTACGTAAGATTTTTACATACATATTCGTACATGAGACTTTTTTTTTCATATTGAAATGTGTTCGATTGTTTAATCTAATATGTAATTGGAATACATGTAAAGTTGACTGCCCCAAGCTTTTATGGAAAGGCCGTAATTACATAGCTACCCTGCGAATTGGTTCCATTAGTGTAAGAACTCTTTATGCAAACAATTTGAATATGGCGGTTGCTATAATTGGAATTAAACCGATTTTGCAAAATAAGAACTCTTTATGCAAAAGAATATGGCTAAGCTTGGAAATTAACGAATTTCTGAATAAACAAATTTTTATGTTACAATTTTTTTCAAAATCCCTAAGGCTAAAGTTTTTACATATAGTTTTTGTCTCAACTTTAAAAATATTTTAACTCTTTCCGGTTTAGTGTTCACTTTTCTAACCACCTTTACTAGAGTATTTAAAAAATTATTAGTGACATCAATTGACGTTTAGTTTTTTGGCAAAACTTTTCCGTTAGGTTCCTCCGGTTAAATTAATATATTAAATTGAAAATGTTGTAAACCACAGTCTTTCGAGGGGGTTTTCGCGCATTCAATAAATTAAGGTCAGAGCGTTTATTGTTCATCAAATTCAGTGTTACTTTGTTTTTTAGAGTTTCTTTGGTTGGGTTGTGCTAACAAAGTAATATTTTCTACTATACTCTTTGACAAATAACGTATGTAAGTAATAGAGTGGTTAGTTTACTAACCACTGTGACTGAAATAGGTTTTATATAATATGTTTCTCTACATAATATTGTGTAATTTTGTAAGGATGCTGTGTGTACTTAATGCAGACACATTCCCTCGGATGGGAATGTGTCTGCAGTCTTAAACCCGACGAAAAAGATTATTATTATGAGCAAGTCGATATGATGATGGTGCTCGGTGACATACCTTCGAGGCTCCACAAAATTGTCGATTGGATATAAAAGAATTGGAGAATGTCTCACCTACATAGCTCTTTCGTTTGTTTTGTTCAGAAAATTTAGTCAAAATGATAAGTTTTCAAACAAATGTATACGCTACGAAAATTTTTATCACAATTATTTTTAATGCCAACCGCCACGGTGGTTAATAAACAAACCACCATAAAAACCTTTAGCTGTATTTTTATTTTTTCTTATATTTCATAATATACGAACCCTAATTAAAGCAAAAATGCAATTGTATTGATTATAAACTTATACACATAAAACTGTAGCTGAAAGAGTTAAAATGTGTATAGAGCTCAATGTATTGACTTGCTTGGAACAGTAAATTGCAAATATTTACCGTTCCAACTTATGTTTTGAGATATGGCTCCATCCAAAGACATTTTATTTTACACAAGCATTGTAAAGATTGACATTATCTTTGTCTAATGGTAGCAATAGTCAACATTTTGAAATTTATTTTTAAGTATTTTACTAAAAGTTTCAGTATGTCAAATTCGTATGGTCCTCATTCGAAGTCATTTGACAAAAGCATTTTAAAATTTTACATTATCTATTGTCTTATGTTGTGAATAGGGTTCATACTCGGGAGAATTCGATACTAGCAACAGAATTTCAGTTGTAAAATTGTACCTTATCTTTTTTCGATTTCAGCAACAGAAGCCAGTTAAGAAAGAAGAATTACCATTCAAATTGCTGAATTTTTGTCACCCCAGCTAAAATTTGTCAGCCGCAAAAGAAAATTGCGGTTATTACAACCAAAACTGTGCGCAAAAACAGCAAAATGTTTATCTAAAACAGGAATATTTACTTTCTCGAAACAAATTACTCATTTTGCTGGATTTTTCATAGGGCATGATTCAGAAGACCAGAAAACTATTTTAAAATTTTGTATGGAAAACACAAAACTGTTTTGCGGGAGTTTCTTAATCAGTTCATTAGTCGTAATCTTTAATCTTTTAATGAAAGAAAAGTTTATTTTGGGTTAAATTTGTATTATAAGGAGTGAGATCGAAAAATTCTTAACATACGTATATGTTCATAAAAACGAAACCAATAAACTTACAGTTTTAATATTTTTTTTTTTATTTGATTGAAATTATTGTTTCAATTTACACAATTTTATAGTTTTAATCACTAGTGATGAAATTTTGAACCTTTATCGGAAACCCATTAACGTTTTTATAGTGCTTTCTGTCACTTAACTCGAAGAGGTAGCCCATCTCCGTTTAAAATCTACTACACTTTTGGATACCTTAAGTGTACTCTTCAAGTCTCTTTTAACAAGAGCCCAATATCTCTACACTGGCCTTAGCTCCGGACAGTTTGAACGATTTGCCTCTCTTGGTACAAATAACACATTATTGTTCTTGTACCACTCAAGGGCTTGTTTACCATAGTGACAGGATGCCAAATCAGGTCAAAAATAAGTGGACACATTATGAAGTCTTATGAATGGAAGCAGCCTTTTTTGTAAACATTTATTGATGTTCATTTCGGTATTTATAGATCCCTTTGTAACAAATGTTTGGCTTATTTTGGCCTAACTGCATATTGCTTGCCATACCAAGAACTTTTTGGGAAATTTTGTCTGCTTTTGGATCCTAAACTTTTCTTCAACATTCTCTCGAGCATCAGCAACATAAAATTTTTGACCAGGAAGTTGCGAAAAATCAGCCAGAACATACGTTTCGTCATTCATTAAGCAGCAAGAATATTTTTTTATAAAACTTGACTTCAATTTCCGTGCTCTGTTTTTGGCCTCTAAATTTTTAGCAGCGTTCATATCAGGAACTTTTTGAGCCTTGTATGTTTTTATACCTGAATTAGCTTTAACTTTTCGTACCAAATAGTCCGAGCACTGAGCTAACCGGGCTGCTTTCCTACCGGATGTGTTGGGAGCTCTTTTGAAAATTTTTTCTATTTTTTGGCTTTAGAAACATCATGTGGACGATTCCTTCTACCTGAACCAGGTTTTCTATCAACGGACAAGTTCTCCCGGTACTCTTTAATAACATTGGAAACAGTTTGACGGCAGACCTTTGAATGCTTGGCCTACTTTTTGTAGGACCAAGTTGGGTTTTATTGAAAATATTTAATAATTTTAGTACGCACTTTTTTCTGGTCACTCATTTTAATCAGATTAACAACAAATTAATATAATTGACATTAAACATAATAACTGACATGTTTTACAAAGGTAACTTCAAATAATACTTGTGTTAAAAGTTTTAATGAATAAAGTGTGTTAAGAATTTTTCGATCTCACTCCTTAGTATTCACGGGAATGAACTGATTATTTTATTATTAGCCGGATATACAAAAAGTTCCGGAATTTAGGAACCCTAGCTGCAAATCTCATTTTGAATTGTAATGTCTGAAATCATTATAGATTATAGATGGGAACTTATATTCCAAATAGTCATGTGTAAATTAAACTGAAATATTGCAAGAATATTTCGTTAATTTTGCGTAACTTTATGATGACAATCTTTTAGACATATTTATCACGTTTTTTTATTTAATGAAACTATTTAAACAGGAGTATCATACAAAAGTTTTTGCACAAAATTGTTCAAAAGTAAGTTTTATTGAAGACTCGATAAGAATTCGAATATTTTGGAATCTCAAAAAATTGAATTAACAGCGCGCCAAATTTATTGAAGCGATGGTCTATTTTAATTCTCAGTTACTGCTAAAATATTCTGTACATAATTCTAAATTATGAAAATGTTTGTTGTCCGTAATTAAGTGTATAGAAATATAATACAATACTACCTTTGTCAACTTATTCGAAATTACCGTTACCGAAATAAGCCAAAATACCGTTTCCTCTAAATCATCATCAAAAAAAATTACTTATTTTAACCTACGCATATCTAAAATCAATAGGGGATCAACATTTCTGGACGCATTTCTGGAAGAACGGTGATATAACTCGGAAAAAAATCTCAAATACATTGAAAAATAGAAAATTTATAAGATTATTTTAAAAAACAATAAAGTAATTTTGAAAGAAAAATATATCTGTCACATCTGATTTAATTTTTCTTAAAACCTAAATAGGAACCCTCGTAAAAGTCATTACTTATTTAGACTAAAGTCTATATAAGTACCTGGTGCACAACATTGACAACATAAATCTTAATCTGACATAAAAACTCATACTTACATAAAAACATTTAAATAAAATTTTGTAGTAGAAAAAAATCATAAGACCTTGATGTTTAGAAAAAAGAAAAAAAACATGCATAATTATTTGACTACTGAACGGCAGCAGATCATAAAAGCTTTTATAATTGTGGGGTTTTGTTTTCAAACATGATTGTAAAACAATGGTGGTTTGTTTGCTAGCCATACGATAAAACTACGATCATAAACTCATATAAACCTGTATCCGGTTTTTACAAAAGCGAAAATGTAAAAAAAAAAAAGAAAACTAAAATTACAAACAAACATAAATATGTAGTTACTCGTATTTGAAAATAATCGGTTTACAAGAAGGTTGAATAGTCAGTCGTTCATTTGATGTTTTTTATGTCGGCTGATAAAAAGAAACGAAAAAAAACTGAATACGAATTGAATTGAATTACTAATTTCATTGAATTAAATATATGTATGTAAGTTTAATAGATTTAGATTGAAAAGGGAGCTATTAAAATGTTACTACACCATTTCCAATTGTATTTCAGAAGTTTCTAATTGTATTTCAGAAATTTCCAATTGAATTTCAGAAATTTCTAATTATATTTCAGAAAATTCCAATTCAATTTCAGAAATTTCCAATTATATTTCAGAAGTTTCCATTTATATTTCAGAATATTCCAATTATATTTCAGAAGTTTCCATTTATATTTCAGAACTTTCTAATTGTATTTCAGAATTTTCTAATTGTATTTCAGAATTTTCCAATTGTATTTCAGAAATTTCCATTTGTATTTCAGAAGTTTTAATTTATACTTAAAATGTTTCTAATTGTATTTCAGAAATTTCCAATTGTATTTCAGAAATGTCTATTTGTATTTCAGAAAATTCTAATAGCAATTCCAATGGAAATTTCTGAAATACAAATAGAAAATTCTGAAATACAATTGGAAAATTCTGAAATACAATTGGAAATTTCTGAAATACAATTGGAAACTTTTTAAGTATAAATTAAAACTTCTGAAATACAAATAGAAATTTCTGAAATACAATTGGAAAATTCTGAAATACAATTAGAAAATTCTGAAATACAATTAGAAAGTTCTGAAATATAAATGGAAACTTCTGAAATATAATTGGAATATTCTGAAATATAATTAGAAAATTCTGAAATATAATTAGAAATTTCTGAAATTCAATTGGAAATTTCTGAAATATAATTGGAAATTTCTGAAATTCAATTGGAATTTTCTGAAATACAATTGGAAACTTCTGAAATACAATTGGAAATGGTGTAGAAGACTTAGTTACAATAACAAATTAAGTTTGCAAAGGTCAATAATTTGTATTAATTATTATCTAGGGAATCATCTTTTTTTTTCTTAAACTATTTTAAGAAAACATCTATTTCTAAAACTATTTGTTTCCCTAGTATTTAATGCCCAATAATACCATTCTATTTTTTATTTATTTACGCAACTTTAGTTTTAAACATCATTATGTAGCAACTTTTTTCACATGTTAATATTTTATATTTTTTTAGTCCAAACTTTATGAATATAAACTACGCATAATATAATAATGGCTGTGAACTAGGTCAATGTCATGGAAATAAACAAAATGTAATTATACACAAGTCAAAATAAATTTTGAACAAATTGTTATTAAAAACATATCGCTCATTTGTGACAAGATCGCCGCGCGCCTTCTAACTCAAGAGGTTGTGTTATACAAATCGCTTGTCTGAAAATATAACAGTCATCATTTTGAGTGATTTTTAATAATGTTTTATTTATTTTTTACCAATAAAATATGTACATATAAAGAAAAACATACAATCCAAACTAAGTACAAGAATAACAAAAATTATAGATGGAATTTTAGTGAAGGTCATAGGTCCATATGGTATATGATCCAAACTTGGCCTCGTTAAAAAGTTCTAGCTAATCAAATGTTGACACCGTATAATGTTTAATATTTGTTTGTCACTCCTGACTTGGATTACCCGGAAATATTTTTCTTAGAAATTCCCGACAAATTTTCGGGAAATTTCTTAAAAAACTCCCGGGAATTCAGGGGAAACATTTTTTTTTAAATTATTTCCCGGGAATGCAAAAGTAACTCTACTACTGTCATTAACGTAATACATACGTTTAAAAATGGAGAATTGGCTTTCTCAAAGAGTTTCTAGAAAAACCGCTATTGTGAATACCGCTAATGTAGAGTACTTGGCCTGGTAATGTAGTAAAAGAGCACAATATCAAAAAACTAAAAACAAAATACATTAGAAATTGAAATGTTTGTCAATAAATAGCTTTTCTGCATTTTTACTAGGCCAAGAACTCTACATTAGCGGTATTCACAATAGCGGTATTCACAATGTAGAGTACTTGGCCTAGTAAAAAAGCAGAAAAGCTGTTTATTGACAAACATTTCAATTTCTAATGTATTTTGTTTTTATTTTTTTGATATTCTGCTCTTTTACTACATTACCAAGCCAAGTACTCTACATTGTGAATACCTCTATTGTAAAAACATGACGTAAATGAAGAATAAATATTTTTATTCTATTTGGATCAGATTTGAATTAACAAAAATTTAATAATTCAAAGGTTGAATGAATATTATTATGAATTAATTCAACAATAAATCTATTCTATTATAATAAAAGCCTTTGAATAAACCTAACAGGCCTACCTAAATAAAAGCAAAAGGCGGAACGTTTTTTTTCCGCTTAGCTTTAACGCTGAAATGTCATACCTACAACCCGGATTATTTAAACAATAAAGTACATTACAATATTGGTGTTTCTGATTTTTTGTTTTGTGATTTGTAAACTTAGTAGATGAGTTTCTTGCATATTTGTTTCTCTTTTTGTATGTATGTCTTTATATTCTATCTTCACTATTAAACGCGCTGTCAAAATCGGATTTTCCAATTGCAAAGCGCTGCCGCCGCGTTATTTTGGTATGCTGCATACAAATTGTAAGGGCATGAGAATTTTTGACAACTAAAAAACGCTTTCGCTCTAATTTAGGTATGCCTGTAAAGAATTTGTATTATTGATTTTATGGAATGAATTTATGATAGTTTCAATTCTCAACTAAGATTTTAGAGAATTAAGCTCAAATTGAATTAATTAATTCGAATCTCTGGTTGTACTACACCCGATTGAATGATATTGGACATTATTTAGCATTAAGGGAAAGTTTAAAAGCCAAAAGATCTAATGTCTTTTAAGAGTATTGGCAAATTTATATTAAAAACTTAATGACTGTGTTGGAAATGTTTAAGAAAAGTTAGTAGTATTGGACTTTGAAACATGATATCTGACTTCGAATTGTGTAGAAAAACGAAAAGTTATAAGTTATAATAATAATATAAGATTTTCTAGTAAAAAATGGTTATCTAAGGAAATTCTTTTAAAAATGAATTTATTTTAAATCCAACCAACCAATCCAACAAGAAAATAATAAAAATATTAAATATGTTGGTCTCGTTTATATTAACCTCGTGGTAGTTTGTCAAGAGCAATTATTACAAAATAATAATGCTTGTCATTGATTTGTCCAATTTAGAGCTGAAATTATTAATTATTAATGTTTATTATTTCTTATGTATGAGTATAAACACACAGTTATACAAATTTAATAACGGTTTCTTATTTATTTATTTTTTTTATTTTCAGTTACCTCCGCGAATATTTAAATTCGTATTCCTGATATGTTTAATAATTGTTTTGATATCGCAGACGACAGACAGTGCTCAAAGTAAGTATCTGAATGTGATTATACCACGATGTAGTGGATTATTCAAATTCGTTTGATAATACTTGAAAAATACACATATGTAAATAGTTATGTACAATGTACTTGATTAAATACAGTGGGATTAACCCCCAACGATTAGACCCTGAGTTAAGGAAATGGTTTTAAAAAATACTTTTTTTGAGTTTCTGGCAAACATTTTAACATAAACTGTAACTACATTTTATTACAACTATAAGATCTGCCTTCTAACAAGAAATAAAAAACAAAAATCAATTGCTCTAATCAAAACTAAACGAGAAATGATAGAAATAATTTTACAGAAATTGTTTATTTTTTAGCTTCCTCAAATTAAGTAATTAGTTTCTATTTCTGAGAAATGTTTTTGAAAATTTACGAATTAATTCCTGTGCTTATTTAGGGGTGTAACTGTGGTTTGAATTCAGTGAATTTAGAGTAAAACCTAATGTTAGCAATAATTCTTAAATTTTTTTTTACTATCACAAAAAAATCCATATCATCTTACAGCTGATGTGAAAATTTACTTTTCAAACTATCATCTTATATATTACATTCCTATATTTATTCTAATTCAGCCAAAACTAGAAGAAGACTAAGAAGACCTACAAGTGCTCCAGAAGAATCATCGTCATCCGTGTCTGTATCTAGTTCTCGTAGCACCCGTGTTTCAACTAAAAAAGCTACAGAAAGTTCGGCCGAAAAACAAACTGATCAGGAATCATCGCCTTCGACAGCTGTTACACGTTCCCGACTTCGCAATAAATCTAAATTACGCAGTGGTGATTCATCCAGTGGTCTTTTAGCCAGCGGCTCCAGTCTAAAAGGTAAGAAGACCAAAGCGGACGATGGAGGAAAGAAAATTGTTTGCTACTATACAAATTGGTCTCAATACAGACCAAAGATTGGTAAATTCAGTCCAGAAGATATTCCCGGGGATTTGTGCACGCACATCATATTTGCCTTTGGCTGGTTGAAAAAAGGTAAATTGAGTTCTTATGAATCGAATGATGAAACAAAAGACACCGTACCTGGCTTGTACGACCGTATGATGACATTGAAGAAGTCTAATCCAAAATTGAAGGTAAGCTTTATACTTGATATAGATTTCTCTGTGGAATGTTTGTACTTACCATTGTTATCAACAGATTCTCTTGGCTTTGGGCGGTTGGTCCTTTGGCACACAAAAGTTCAAAGAAATGGCAGCCACTCGTTACACTCGCCAAACTTTTATTTACTCGGCTATTCCCTTCTTGCGCAAACGTAACTTTGATGGTTTTGATTTGGATTGGGAATATCCTAAGGGATCGGATGACAAGAAAAACTTTGTTCTTTTACTTAAGGAACTGCGCGAAGCATTTGAGGCTGAAGCTCAAGAATTAAAGAAACAGCGTTTGCTGCTTTCGGCTGCTGTACCTGTAGGTCCTGACAATATCCGTGCTGGATATGATGTACCCGCTGTAGCTAGTTACTTGGATTTCATTAATCTGATGGCTTACGATTTCCATGGCAAATGGGAACGTGAAACAGGTCACAATGCACCACTCTATGCCCCTTCCACTGACTCAGAGTGGCGTAAGCAGTTGTCTGTAGATAATGCCGCAAATTTGTGGGTAAAGATGGGAGCTCCCAAGGAGAAATTAATTATTGGTATGCCAACATATGGTCGTTCCTTTACCTTAGCCAATACGAAAAAACATGGGCCAAATGCTCCTGCAACAGGTGGTGGAAAAGAGGGTATTTACACTAAAGAAAGTGGTTTCTTGGCCTACTACGAGATCTGTGAAATGCTATTGAACGGTGCCGTTTACGTGTGGGATGATGAGATGAAAGTGCCTTATCTGGTTGATGGAGACCAGTGGGTTGGTTTCGACGATGAACGTGCCATTCGTAACAAAATGAATTGGATTAAGACAAACGGTTATGGAGGTGCCATGGTTTGGACTGTGGACATGGACGATTTCAAGGGAGAGGTCTGTGGAGGTAATGTTAAATATCCCCTTATTGGCGCTATGCGTGAAGAACTGTTGGGCATATCTAGAGGCAAGGAAGCAAAGGATGTCAACTGGTCTGAAGTAGCTGCAACATTTGATGACATTGAAGAGGAAGAGGTATGTTCAAATTATAATTAATTATACTGTTTAGAGATAAAAAATAATATTTTATTTATATTTTGAAAATTTATTAGGAGGAGTTACCAGAACCCATTAAAATTTCAGTTGAAGAAGTTCTCGCAAAGGTTCGCAAACCTGTTAAGAAACATAAGATTAAATCTGGCTCGTTAGCTAAAGATCTAAATTGTAAGTTTGCAATTAGGATTGCTGACAAAATTGTCCTCTAACATTTTGTTTCATTTATTAGCTCGTCCTGCTCAAGTATTCTGTTATTTGACCAGCTGGTCCTCGAAACGTCCTGGTGCTGGCAAGTTTGAACCTTCTCACATAAATCCCAAATTATGTACCCACGTTGTTTATGCTTTTGCCACATTAAAGGATCACAGACTTGCTGAAAATAGTGACGATGATCCCGACAACTACGAACAAGTAATAGCTTTACGTGACACTAATCCTGATCTACAAATTTTGTTGGCCATAGGCGGATGGGCTTTTGGATCTACACCCTTCAAAGAACTCACTTCAAACGTGTTCCGCATGAATCAATTTGTTTACGAAGCTATCGATTTCTTGCGCGATTACAAGTTCAATGGTCTTGATGTGGATTGGGAATATCCACGTGGTTCAGATGACCGGGCTGCTTACGTAAATTTATTAAGAGAGCTGCGTGTAGCATTTGAAGGCGAAGCAAAATCTTCCGGTCTTCCAAGACTGCTATTGACTGCCGCTGTGCCAGCTTCATTTGAAGCTATAGCAGCCGGTTACGATGTACCAGAAATATCGAAATATCTTGATTTCATAAATGTAATGACCTACGATTTCCATGGTCAATGGGAGCGTACAGTGGGACACAATTCTCCATTGTTTCCTCTTGAATCTACTACTGGCTATCAAAAGAAATTGACTGTGGATTACAGTGCTCGCGAATGGGTGAAACAAGGTGCTCCCAAAGAGAAGCTGCTTATTGGCATGCCTACCTATGGCCGTTCATTTGAACTAATAAACGAGACTCAATTCGATATCGGTGCACCTGCATCTGGCGGCGGAAATCCAGGCAAATTTACCAACGAAGCTGGTTTTCTGAGTTACTATGAAGTCTGCTCATTCTTGGCGGCTGATAATACAACATTAGTGTGGGATTCGGAGCAACAAGTTCCATTTGCTTATCGCGATAACCAATGGGTGGGCTTTGATGATGAACGTTCTCTTAAAACTAAGGTATATTTTGTAGTATATATGGTGCAATTCATAATTTTATTAATAATTTGGTTATTTTTTTAATTTAGATGGAATGGCTGAAAGAACAAGGTTTTGGTGGCATTATGGTATGGTCCATTGATATGGATGATTTTACCGGACGTTGTGGTAACGGAAAGTATCCATTACTAAATTCTCTTAACGATGAACTTAAAGACTACAAGGTAGCGCTAGAATATGATGGCCCCTATGAATCCCGTGGTCCCAGAGGAGCTTACACAACCAAAGATCGTTAGTATTTTTAAAGATTTCTTTTAGTATTTCATGATCGATTTATAAAAATATCATCAGACTTTATTGAAATTGGAGTTTGACATTTCCAATTTTTCTAATTTTGAAAAACTCGCTTAAATTTTAAGTTTTTGAAAAGTGTTAAATTCGTCAAGGTATCATCGCTTATGTGTTCTTTTCGTTTGGACCCTATCGTGTTTTCAAGAGACAGACTGACCGACATAACTAGAGGACCCAGAATATATACAGTAAGGGACAAAATTGTTCACAACAAGTATTATTAAAGATATATCTAGAAAATTTTTTTTTACAAACTTAGGTCTGGCAACCCATTTTGTGTTATGTAGTCTGGCACAATGTTGTTTATTGTATGGCAAAATTGTTTTGGAGTACCGTTACTTTTTTACTAAAATGAAATTAAACAACTAACTTGTGTGAACATTTTTGACCCTCAGATCTTTTTCTCAATTTTTTAAAAAATATAAAAACAAAAAAAAAAAAAAATTTTTAATAACGTAAGTAAAGGACATTATTTAAAGTTATTTAAATAAAATACTACTCTTTTAAATAATTTATTTAGCCTTTTATAATGGGAAAAGCTAAGACTCCTATTGAAACAAAATGTGGCAAGAGACATTAGGGAAGGTGTCCCATATCGCGAAATCGCAAAAAAAATATAATATATCAATAGGGTTAGTGAATAAAATAAAGAATCAGAATAGTTTAAACTCCACGGGAAATAAATATGGTCGTCCAAAAAAACTTTCGCTTGCCGATGCTCGAGAAGCTCGTCGATTGATTGTGTCTGGTGAGGCTAATACAGCTGTTGTAATACATACTCAACCAAGAGTATAGTTTAAACATAAGTTCCAACACCGTTCGAAGATGTTTATCCAACGGCCTAGCGCCAAGAACAAAACTTAAAAAACTTTATTTAAGCGAACAAAATCGAAAAAAGCGGTTGGCTTTTGCAAAAAAGTTCGAGCTTTTTACGACAGACGACTGGATGAAGGTAACTTGGTCAGATTAGACAAAAATCAACCGTATTGGGTCTGATGGGCAATGGACATGGGTTGATAAAAGAATTGGAGTCCAAGAGCGAAATACAAGCACAATGAAATTTGGAGGTGGATCTTTGATGGCTTGGGGCTGTTTTCGTGGAAACCAGTTGGGTGTACTACGCCGAATAACTGGCAGAATGTGTGCCAAAGATTACATTACAATCCTTGAAGACTCATACATGGCAAGTTTGGATATATTTGGTTTAGAGCCGGGTCAGGATGACATCATCATGCAAGACAACGACCCGAAGTACACTGCCGGAATTACTAAAAAGTGGTTAGAAGAAAATGGGATTAAACTTTTAGATTGGGCACCCCAGTCTACGATTTAAATCCGATTGAACACCATTGGTCAATATTGAAAAGGAAGATATTGGCTAAAAAGACCCAGCGAAAACCATAAATGAACTGTGGGAGCGTTCTATAGAGGCGTGGGTAAATATTAACCCACAGGTGCTAATAAATCTTGTAAATAGTATGCCTAAACGAATAAAAGCTGTTAAAACTGCAAGAGGGGGGCACACGAAATATTAATAGTCAAAAACGTAAGGATTTTCGTCAAGGGTCATAATTGTTCACAGCTAACATGTGAAACCTTTTTAAATTTAAAAAGTGAATTTAATATTTTTTGTTAGTTTTATCTTTTTTTTTTTGTTAAAGCATGTAAAGATTAAAATCAATTTAAAAAATTTCAATAAAAACAATGAAGAAGAAAAAGCAAGTTATTTATATTTAATATTGGTTGTTTTGTGAACAATTTTGTCCCTAACTGTATACTAATGGGGGTCTGCGACAAATATTTTAGTTATTTTCTAAACAATTCACATTTTAATAAATTAAAAAATACAAAAAATCAACAGGGTAGAAATTTATCATATATACATTATGAATTGATTTTAAATTAAAATTTTACGTTTTAGTATCTATATTTAAAGAGTTCATAATAACCTATCATATGATTCCTGAATCATTAAAATCCGATTACAGCTTTTCAAGATATAAATACATAAACATACATACTTTGGATAATTTTGTCACTTTTCAAAAATTTAAATTTGTGAATAAAGTCGCGACTTTTTCAAAATTTAAAAATGAAAATACCTAAATGGCTCCATAGGGAATATATGTACTAAAAATTTACAAAATCTGAAGATCCAAGATATATTTGTGGGTGATGTACGGTAGAATTAATAATATATATCTGATTTACTTTTTTTCTTATATCTTTAGCTCACGAGGTGACCTGTGAAGAGGAAGAAGGTCATATCAGTTACCACAAAGATTGGAGTGATTGCACTCATTATTACATGTGTGAAGGTGAACGCAAACATCACATGCCATGTCCTGCCAATTTGGTATTTAATCCCCAGGAAAATGTATGCGATTGGCCCGAGAATGTCGAAGGCTGTCATGTACCAACCGAAGCACCAGCCTAAAAATAGTTATTATTTTTTTTTATATGTTTACATCTTTTTTTATTTACTGACATCCTCACTGCCCCGCCCAGTGCAATCAGAATTAAAAGGGACGTGAAATGCATTGTTTTTTTATATTTCTGTAAATAGTATTTATTTACACTAAAGAATATACAAATGTATGTATGTAACATAATCTCATTAATAATTCAACGAAATTTTGTAATCTTCTCTGCTCTAAAATATTCGACTTGAATCTAAACTAAGACCAATTGCAAATGCATGTGTCCTTTTTGGTTTTTGTTACTATCTATAACAGGAGTTGTTTAAATATTTACACATTTCCTTAAATTTGCTAACGATATTATTAGTCTGTTTCACAATATCGCATGAAAGATTTCGTTCGCTTTCTAAGCGAAAGAAAACAGATTCGTTCACATAAATATGAAGTTACGGAAATTAAAATCAGTTTTTGATATTGTGAAACAGGCTATATGTTAAAACAATGATGCCTTTTAATACTCATCGATTTTTTGAATTAGATAATATACTCGTATTGGCAATTACACTCATATATTAAAAATAAATTTAAAACATCTTCAGCCTATTTGCATGGTTGCTCCTCTATCTACTACTATTAACTTAGTTTTAAAAATTTTAGTTTGTAGTTTACTGTATAAAAAAGATACATACAACATTATTGTTTAATAGTATAATAACAACACTTTGTTCAATTTGTTACAATAATTATTTTATATTCATATATTTTATTTTATTTTTTTTTTATTAATTCATTTTGTCGTATGTACCCTTTTTAAATTACTTGCCTATTTCCAAAAAAAAACAACAACATCAGAAAATACTCTTTATTATCAAATAAAACAACACCACACAATCAAAGAAATTTTAAACTAAACACACACAAGATCACAAAATAATATTAATAAAACTTTATCTAAATGTGAAAGCACGCTCTATTGTACATAAAACTGTGATAATTCTTAACTACATGTTTCTAAAAGATGTTTGATTTTCTGCCTTTATTGTTAAAATGAAATAGTTTTAAAGTGTTCAGTTTGTTTCTTTGTTTTTCTTTTTTTTTTTACTTTGACTTGTTTGTTACAAAATTTGTTTTAAATAATCACTGCTTTTTACAAACAACAACAACAAAAAAAAATCTGTATTATAGTCTTATGTTGAAGGAAATAAATAAAACTTAAATTCATACATAAATAAATGAATAAATATATTGTACCTATATGTTGTAGTTATATGTTATTATGTACCCCGAAAATTAAAATTGAATAAAGAAATTATTTAAATTGTAATTGATTTAAATTTTGCAATAAGGTAGGTTGATGAGACATTCATAAAATTGAAATTGACAATAGTGCTGGATATATTTGGCCATTTCACAAGGTCTCTTATCAGTCATATTGTCATAATGTCCTAATATATCACGACTCGGCTTAACCGACTCATAGGCATTCAGCGTTGGTTTCTGTTAGTTCGTTACGATAACACAATAAACATAGCATAGAAAGTAGTATTATTTTAGAACAATTTTTGCTTGAAAGGCAATAAAACCCATTGTGAAATATTAGGACATTATGACAATATGACATGTTAAGAGACCTTGTGAATTGACCAATTGTACTTTTATAGTTTTTTCACGATGACTAGATATCATACTAACTTTAGTGTTCCGATGCCTATAAATTCCCAACCATAATAAAAATGATTAAAATGAATAACAACAATTCCTTGCCAATTACTTTATAATTTTTTTATATTAGCGGTATTCACAATGTAGAGTACTTGGTCTGGTAATGTAGTAAAAGAGCACAATATCAAAAAACTAAAAACAAAATACATTAGAAATTGAAATGTTTGTCAATAAATAGCTTTTCTGCTTTTTTACTAGGCCAAGTACTCTATATTGTGAATACCGCTATTGTACTTGAATTATAATAGGAATTCGATACCATCTATAACAGATTATTACAGATATGCAACAAAAGTTTTAAATGATTGTGTCTTGCACAGCGAGAGAAAAATACAATTTTCAATAGGCAACAAGTGTGAAATGTATTTGTCCCTTTTTTCAAACCACCAAACCATTTTGACATTTTCTTTTGTTATTTTTCTATTTTCATATTTCTGAAACCAGCTGATTCATATCTATATAATTTGTGCCATCTATATTCATCAACACTAGGCGACAATTGAAAGTAAAAAGTATACTTAGTCGAAGTTCGAGTTAAAGAATGCTAAGAGACGAAAACGTGTTTGGTATAAGCAATCAGATCGCCTCCGACCAAAGTTCGTTCAGCATACTGAGAAGCATGGTGGAGGGAGTATTGGGGTTGGGGTTGATTCTCAAATACACCTGTCGGTAATTTAGTAAAAATCGACTGCAGGATGACAGCCAATGTCTATTTTGATACTCTGCAACAAAATCTTATAGAGTCTGTGGAGAAAATGGAATTAGAATCATTTGTCTTTCAACAGGATAACGATCCTAAGCACACATTACCAAATAATTTTTGGAAAATAATGGGATCCAAAAATTGGCTCAATCCCTACATTTGAATACCATTGAGCACTAATGGGCGATACTGGACACCAAAATTTCTATAAAAAGCAGGTCTAACATCGCAAACTTTAGGACAGAGATTTTTCTCGAGACGTTGGCGAAACCGACTTCGTGCTGTCATTCAAAATAAAGGAGGGAACAGATTATTAGTTAGTTGTTAGAACTCTATATAAATTTCAAGTTTTTGCTTTTTTTACTTTCAATTGTCGTATGAAATACTTTACATAGTACCTCATTTTATAAAACGAAGCGTTCAGAAACGTAACCAATTTGTATGAAGAATACTGGGAAAAAGGTTTTAAACTTGAATTTTTTCCATACAAAATTTGTTTAACGTTTGTCGTTGCGTTTTATAAAATTTTGATTTGTTCCTTCCCAGGCTATAATAACGCCTTGAAATTAATCGTGAAAATTGCTGATCCTTATTTCTGCAATTTTATTTTCATATCAATCTCCCACAAGTTCTCTCATTGCTATTGAGAACTTGTGGGAGATTGCTTAGGATCGTTATCCTGTTGGAACTTCCCTATAAGTGGAATCTCTTCACTGGCATAAGGCAACATTACATCTTTCCATATATGAACCGATCCATAATCCCATTAACTTTATGAATTGGACCAATTGCTGGACCAGAAAATCAACCCCAGACCATTACATTGCCCCACCATGTTCCTTTGCAATACTTAGGATTCAGTCTTTCTACTTTTCGTCTCCGTACACATAGGAACTTTTTAATTTGTATTTGGATTCATCAGAGAACAGTACTGTCTTCCATTTTTGGCAAACTCCAGTCTAGATATCTTTTTCTTAGCTGATATCAACGATTTTTTTGCTGGTCGTCGGCTAAATAATCGTGCTTTTACTGCTCTTCTACGGATTGTTCTTTCGCTAACGCATAATCTTAAACTTGTTCTTACTTGACTAGCAGATGCTGTAGGATCTTTTTGCAATGCTCCTTTGATCAAGAAGTCATCATATCGTTTGGTTTTACGCGGACGTCCTCCAGAATGCCCCGGTGATATACAACCAGTCTGCAAAAACTTTGGAATCAGCCGGGAAATAACTGATCTGTTAATTGAATATTGTTTACTCAATTCATGCCGTAATAAGCCCGGCTTCCAGTCTTCAATAAATTTAATTTTAAATTTACTGGAGTACTTGCTCCTTGCCATCCATTGTTTTTTCACAATAAACTATATAGTACTTAAATTATACAGACTACGCCTTCCTTGATTTTTATCTCCTGGAATTTTGAAATGCTTTTGTTTTGTCCATCGCGTTTTGTGGTTTTGTATGTTTTATCATTTTAAATTAATTAACTAACAATATAAGTTAATAAGATGTATACAAAATACATCCCAAAAAACCCTTATCCAAAAAATTATAATATGAAAAAATTCATTGAGGGGGTGCTTTGGTTATGGCCAATACTAGATTTCACACTTGTTGTTATTTATTGGAGCATTACGCTGGTAATTATATAAAAATGTAGTACAGACCATAGATGACAACTGGATAGGTAAGTGAGTGCCAAAAACCTAATTCATGAGAATGTATTGCCATGTATTTTGTTATTGCATCACACATATGTTTAAAAAGACAGTAATTTTTAATAGATAAATTCACATAGATCGGAAACTCTGCTGTCAAAAACCTAAATGGTGAGAATGTATTAGTAAAAACTACGCACAGTGGTTTAGAAACTTTTAATTCGGTATCTCGGGAACTATTGGTTTGAGCTGATGTGTTTTCGAGTTGATTTGTTTAGCTTCCTAGCGCTAATTAGGGCCCCTCAAAGTTGGTCACCTCAGTTCCCATTTTTTTTTAAATCGCCAATAGATTCATAATCCAAATGAGCTGAAATTTAAAATATAAATAGACCTTAAGAGGACAATAAAGAAAACTTAATGCAAAAGCGTGTAAAGCAAAATTAGGGTCACTTAAGCGGACACAACATCCTAGGTCTATCCAAACTTGGTCAATTTTAAAAAATAATTTTAGATTTGAGTAAAAAATTCTAAAAGGCAAAGCACCGATCCTCGAAAATGCTCCATATTTGTTTAACCCTGTATGTTACTTAAATATATACATTGTTTTTATACTCTTCACCTTCGTGGGAAGGTTATATATAAGTTTGTAATTTCCACAATATAATTTTCCGACCCTGTAAAGTATATATATTCTGGATCCTTATAGATAGCGGAATCGATTAAGCCATGTCCGTTTGTCTGTTGAAATCAACTTTCTGAAGACCCCAGATATCTTCGGGATCCAAATCTTCAATAATTCTTTCAGATATGCATTCGAGAAGTTTCCTATTTAAAATCTGCAAAATCCGTCCAAAAATAACAGAGATATGAGCAAAAAGCCGAGACAACCTCTATTTTTGTTGCCTATTTTTGGTTTATATCTCGATTACTAAGTCATAAATATAGACAATATGGATATCTAATGATAGATATTTCAAAGTTCATTGATGATGTATATTCATTCAATGATGTATATAAGGCTACAGTAAGTTGGACCTACAATGGGTCAAAATCGGTAAAAATATTTTTTACCCGATTTTTTTTTCACAAAAAACATTTTTTTGCCATAAATTTTTTTCACTAATGAATTAAAAAAAAAATTTAATTAAAAAAAATTGGAAAAAACTTTTTAAAAACAATTTCCCAAAAAAAAAAATTTAAAAAATACAAAAAAAAAATTTTAATTTTATTTTATCTAAACCACTGTGCTACGTGATAACAAAGAATTATTTAAAAAAACAGATTTTTGGCATAATTTAGTATTAAAAAATTGACACTAATAACCAGGAGCTAATTTACGCATTTGAATACAAGCGAATACTTATTCGAACGTAAGAATTTTTTTTTATTTTAGGAATTCCCATCGATATTGAATAAAATGTATATTGAGGTCATTCAATCGATAGCTAACAAACAATGCGAATGTAAAAAGTCCTGGAAATTTGGAACCCAAATTTATAATAATTGTTACTGTGTCAAAAATCATGATTAATGTAAATATATACTAGAGATTTTACAAAAATCGGGATATTCTGACTATATTCACCCCTATCGGCAAAACATGTGAAATTTATGTTCCCATGAAATATCCATTTCCCTCGAAGGGGAATTTGCTATCGTGATATTCCCTTAAACTTTTCATTCACAATAGTTAACTTTGTTCGTAACAGATGTTTATTGTTTACAAAATTCCATCTAAAAATTCCCCATGTAGGGGAATTTTTTCACGTGAACAAAGTTGATGAACGAAAAATGGGAAAAGGGAACACATTTCATGTGAAATATTGTTTCACGATAGGGGTGATTATCAAAGGTAAAAGCTAACATTTTTGAGTATTTGGGCTTTTTATGTCACTATCATACATTTCGCCTCAACTAAGTAATTATTTTTTAACACTTGGATATATGGACAATCGCCCAAGTGACATGGAAAATCGTACTCTAGGGATCAAAATAAGAAACTTTGAACTTTCGTTCACTGATATACGAGGAAATATTTTGTGTTATTTATTTCCATTGTTTTGAAAATAAAAACATATCTTAACATATCTTTTTAATATCTAACATCAACTTACGTTTTAAATAACAACAATAATTACAAACAAATAGTTATAATTTTACGATTTAATTTATTTATTGAGAAATTTCATGTATCAAATAAAGAACATTACATATAACGAAACTACGCTGATGAAATAATTAATTGCGGTAAACACTCTTGATAGAAAACTTAAATAAAAGCGGAGAAATGAGCAAAATATAAAATTAGATTGATTAAAATGTTAATAACAATTAGATCATTGAAGATCAATAAAGATCAACTAATAAATACAGCTGAAAACAAAACTGCTTGTTGTAAAAGTTTTCTATCAAGAGTGATTTCCGCTAAATGCATAATACAAACATGTTACATTTAACGTGCAACATTAAACTTGCAGCACTCAAAATGTTTGTATAATTTATTATTACACACATACTTATCGAAATCAATTGCAATTAAATGGAAGTGATCAAGTTTTGTTTATGTGAATATTATTTTTATTATTTTAATTCTGTTTTTTTTCTGAAACTCATGATTGGTATTTAGTATTTCTTTTTTTGTTTTGTTTTGTTTGTTAATTAGATTTGGAATGACAGTATAATAATATATATATATATATAATAGATGAAAAGTACATACATACATATTCCTATACATATGTGTTGTCTATATACCTAAGTTTATATATGTGTGTTAAACTTTCTCCTTTAATTCGTTTATAGAATGGAAATAATTTTTAAAACAGATCATTTTCAATATCAATATAAATTATTTAAATTTTATGCCTTACGTTCATTAAAATTTTAAATATTTTTTATTTATTTAATTTACTATTAGTTTTATTTGGCAACTATATTGCCTCCGTTCTTTTAATTAACAATTTTATGTGTGTGTGCTCAAATATTTTAAAATGTTTGCTTTTTTATTATTATTTTTATACTTATTTATATTAATTCATAACTTACATAATCAAAAAATTTTGTTTATCATTCATTGAGTTTACATTGCTAAAGTATTAAATAAAAATATCATTATTATTTAAAAATTAAACAAACTCGAGTAATGTCCCCCCCTTTATGCAGATTGCAAACCAATATTTTAAATTAGCTAATAAAGATTAAACAAAAAATGTTTTAATCAGTTAATGTGATAAAAAAAAAACTAATTTTAAAAGTGATATATACAAAACGATAAAGATAAATATATCACTCATATGGCTGATCTAAAACCGTATTGATATTGATGTTCATTGATGTACACGTAGTATTGTATTATTGTTTTAAACATAGCGAATTATTTTAGGGTTCAATTTATTGTGACCATAAACATATAAAACAACAGAAAGTTAATATGTATGAATTAAATTTTCAAAATCAAATTAAAGTTTATCTCTTAACCATTCCAATAATGAATTCATAGCCTTAATTTTTTAGTACTTTAAACGTATTGAATTCATTCCTTTGAGAATTCATTCTTCATAGAATTAATTTATTACTGAATCATTGAAGTTTTCTTTAATTCAAATCCATTACAAAATATATTTAAAAATGTATTGAGTGATTCAATTTCTCTTCAATTCAAATCTATTACAAAAAGGCTTCAAATCTTTTTATTCAAATCGTTTTAAAAACAAATTGAAAGAAGAAAAAATATTTTAATTCAATTTGAATCATTCAAAGATAGAATACATATTATTATGAATTAATTCCATTGTGAATTAATGAATTGCTGATATATATAATTCTGAATTAAGATTTTAGTGAATTAAGCTAAAATTGAATACATTAGTTCGAAGCTCTGTATGTAGGTATATATAAAAAAAACTATTAAGTAGCTTTTTAATCAAATACTCTTTATTAATAAACTTTGGAATTGTTTGCCTGATTGGGATGTTATTGGAAAGGATATATAAAAGGAGTATACATGAATGTTTGTCATTGAACTTTGTTTCATGAAATGTTTAGTTCTGTAAAACATTATTGAACACATATCGGTATACTTAAATGCAATATGTGTAAATTTACATAGTTAAAGCTATAATTAAGAGACTTTAATGATCGATTGTAGATGTTAGTAAAAAAGAACAAATCGGTGGTTCAATATAAAAAGAACATCAGTCATTTAATTTCCAATTCTAATTTTACATATTGTGGTAACTATTCTGAATTAAATTTCACTAACAAATAATGCATTTATAAATAGTTTATGGCAAAAGGCTCCAAAAAAAAAAAAAATATCAAAGATTCAGACTAAAAGCAAAGTTTATTTTATTTTGAGATGTCATTTCTTAAAATTTTAATTCTGAAGTGTTTTTCACCATAAATCGCTAGACGATTTATTATATAAACAAATATTGAAATCTATACCAAAGTTTTGAGTTGTATTTCAAATACATACATATTTCAGAAAATATTCATTGGTTTTTTTTAATTTAACACTAAATATTATTTATTGAAATCAGAGTTTCGAACGAATTAATTCTTAATTCAATTTTCAAAATCAATTTTGTTATTACTACATTAGAGAACTCATTGTGAATTAATTCATAGGCTTAATTCATTGTTACTTAAGACGTATTAAATTCATTTCTTTTTGAGAATTCGATCTTCATAGAATTAATTCCTTATTGAATCATTCAAGTGTTCGTTAATTAAAATACATTACAAAAAGTTTTATAGAATTTATTTTAAAAACTGAAACCAATTATTGACAAAATATTGACACAATTATTGCATCATGAGTTTAGATAATTATTTTATTAAAAATAAAACAAAAACAAATTGAATAAAAAACAAGTAAGAGAGATATATTCGTCTGGGCCGAATCTTATATACCCTTCACCAAACTATACTTCAAAATTAAAACTTTAAACAAAATTTATTTTTTTTCCAGTTGTTTTTTAATTTTTTGGAAAAAATATTTTTTCGAATTATTTTTTTAAATTTTTTTAAAATTAAAAAAAATTTTTTTTTTTAATTTAAAATTTTTTTTTTTTTTTTTGATATTTAGCGAAAAAAACTTTTGGTGAAAAAAAATCTGGTTAAAATTTTTTCCCGATTTTGACCCATTGTTGGTCCAACTTACTTTATTCTTACGTCGTTGCAAAGGTCTTTGAAATATCTATCATTAGATATCCATATCGTCTATATTAATGTCTTAGTAATCCAGATATAGGTAAAAAAATAGGTAAAAAATCGAGGTTGTCCTGGGGGGTTACCGCGTAACTGAATCCGAAAACGGAAATGTTCGAAAATGTGTGCTAAATACATTGCAATTCGAAACAATTTCCTTTCGAATCGAATTAGGCAGTAACCGCCCTGGTTTTTTCTTCAGCCATTTGTGGACCGATTTTGCTGATTTTAAATAGCAAACTTCTCGAAAGCATGTCTGACAGAATTACTGAAGATTTGGATCCCGAAGATACCTGGGGTCTTCAGAAAATTGATTTCAACAGACAGACAAACAAACAGACAGACGGACATGGCTTAATCGACTCCGCTATCTATAAGGATCCAGAATATATATACTTTATAGGGTCGGAAAATTATATTGTGGAAATTACAAACGGAATGACAAATTTATATATACCCTTCTCACGAAGGTGAAGGGTATAACAAAATATTTTCATTCAATTTAGATTTGAATTATCAAAAAAATTAAACAAAAGTTGAATGAATTTTATTATAAATCAATTCATAAATAAATGAAATCGATTCAATTATAAGCATTGAATGAAGCTAAATAAATTGTTTTTATTATTCCCAAATGAAAAGTTAGCTTTTGTATAAGTCAAAAATATAAAAAGTTTTTAAGAGTTCAAAGTTTAATTCTACACAATTAATACAGAAAAGTGTTAGAAATAGTTATTTAAATGAAAAATTTAAAGTTGACAAGACAGCCAGGTATGTAATGGAAACCGATCGACTGGAAATGGTGTGATGATTTTCGATAAATTTTAAGTATATATTTTCAAACAAATCATGCAAAAAATAGATTTCGAAAACGAAAAAGTTGTCATAGAATCCATTAAATTATCGAAATCGGTTTTGGAAAACGACAAAAAGGTACATTTGACTTCCAATGTAATTTTTTGTTTAATCGATAAATAATTTAATTCTAAATCGAATATATAACCAATAACTTTCGATTTCACGAGATCAATGTAGTTTTTTGGCATGTATTTTTTAATTTTAAATTCGTTTCAATTGAAATAAATGTTCATCACATACATGAGCTTGTTAAGAAGACATAAACAAAGTTTTTTAGGCCGAAACCGAACATAATATTCGGGCTAATGCGAAACAAACCGAAACTTTTCAAATGTAATATTATTTTTATTAAAGAGATTGTTTCAGCTTATTTCTAGGTGACCTGCAGCACATTGTAGACTACATTAATCTTTGTTTTTCATCTTGAACTTAAATGTTTTTTGAGGGTACTGTATATTTATAGGATGCTTGAACATTTTACAATAAAATATTAGTTGTATTCTATTAATTATATTCAAAAATAGTTTCTCCCTTAAAATTCTATAATATATGTTTTTCCTTTATTTAAGTTTCGGTATTCGACCGAAATTTTGACCGAGAACCGAATATCGGTATTAGGGTGATTTTTCGCCTAATCATAAACCGAATAGCTCCCAAAATCATTCACGAAAATAAATTATTGAAATTAAAAAATGTTTTTTGCTCATTTACTCAGTTTAGGAGGGTATTACCGGGCTTGACCGACCATACTTTCTTACTCGTTTTTAATGTATATCGTCACCTAAAATGCAAAGCAATTTCACATTAAAATCAAGTATTTAAATTGTGCTATCTTAATGAAACTTTCTGAATTGAAGAACTGAAATGTGTTTAGCAGTTTATCTGTACATCAGCTGATTTAGTTTTCTTCTTAAACAGCCGATTACTTTGGGCATCAATTTAAATGATGCAAAGTGAATGCAAATCTTAAAATATCTATGGCTATTAGTTACTCATATGGCTTTAACACAAGATACGTTCGTTAGTTTGTACATCGCTATTAAGAATTTAATAGATAGAACATACTACATGATTATATAAAATCACAAGAGTCCGGCCGAATATTCGGTTTCAAATCAAATCGGCATAATACCATTATTAGGAATTCGGTCAAAATTTGGCTAAATACCGTAACCGAAACTATAATAAGGCAAAATCAAAGATTATGGAATATTAAAGTAGAAGCATGTTTTGAATATAATTAATAGAACACAAAAACGTATTTTTATTGTAAAATGTCTAAGCATTATGTAAAAACTGTTCTCCCAAAAATAGTTTTCAATTCAAAATGAAAAAACTGATT
Organism: Calliphora vomitoria; assembly: GCA_942486065.2. NCBI lineage: Eukaryota > Metazoa > Arthropoda > Insecta > Diptera > Calliphoridae > Calliphora > Calliphora vomitoria. Next base: position 13,315,250 of record OW818031.2, on the reverse strand, counting down.
CATAGAGTAAAAAATGATGGGGGCACCTTAAAATTAGCTAAAACATGCTTTAAAATTAAAATAATTTATTGTTTTTGGAAACTAATAGCAAAGTAAAATAAGGACTTTATTTGTGGAACAGTTTCAATAATGGAGTTCCATTTTTTTAAAGTTACATGCACAAAGATTTGAAGGTTCAAATAGTACATCATTTTTACAAAACACCAAAATATGTGAATTTGTTTTAAAACGTTGCTTGGATTCGGTTTACAAAAGTTCTGTCGCGCTTGTTTAAAACTTTGCAATTTCGCAAAGGCAAATCTGGTGTTGTGAACATCTCAGAGTAACAAATTGTTTATTCACAAAGGTGAAAATGCCGATGTAAACACCTCTCTAAAAAATAAAATATTGCACTTTTGCAAAAATAAAAATATTCTTTATTGGCAAAGGGGACATTCTAAATTATTTTTTTTTCGTTTTCCATTAAGTTTTTTGTTTGTTTTTTTTTTTTCATTATAGCTTTTCGATTTTATTTTATAATATTTATTTATTTCTATTATGTTGCGATTAACTGCATACATTCCTTTGGAATGCCTTAAATTTACATGTATGTATTTATATCTAATATTAAATACAACTATGGCTATTAAAAAATAAAAAAAAAGAATACATTATTGTATCATTATTAATATATTAAAACTGGATTTGATTTTTTGTAAAAAAAATTCAAATTTTCATGTATTAATTTGAATCGTTTAACAATTTCTTTATATAATTAAATGCATATTATTTATCATAAAAATTCATTATATTAATCATCAGCATTGTTGATGTTTGTTTACAAATTAATATTAATAATAATAATAATAATAGTAATAATTATAATTATTTATAAAAATAATCTAACTCATAAAAAATTACAGTCTCACTGATTAATAAAATATATAATAAAAATAATTCCACGTCTCCATCATAACATAATTAAATGGTCGTTTTGTTGTCTTTGGACGTTGTCACACGATTCAACACGTCTAAACTAATTCAAAAAAACCTTGGAGATATTGGTTAGGTATATAATATGTATACATATATGAAAACATTTTGGGTCTATCTAAAAGTAGTTGGTACTAAATTTAAGAATTGAAATGTCAATTTTAAAGCTGTTGCCTTCACGATAAACAACCTCTACTGTAAACTCATCATTTTCATAATCTTCATCATCATTGTTGTCAAACAATGTCTTTAATTCGACTTTCAGTTATAATTTTTGTTTTCTTTTGCTTTTTTTTTCCTTTAATTGTAATGTAAATGACTCTACGCTGCTGTTTTTTTTTTTCTTCTTTTTTTTTTGTTTTGTTTTTCCTCATATAAACACATTTTGGCAATACTGCTATAAGTTACATTTGGTAAATTAGAGTTTGACAAAAAGAAAGACTAAGTTAAATGAGAAAGTACATTTCTTTAACAATAAATATATGTAGTATGTATAAAACTATGATGGCTCTTTTCGAATTTTTCTTCTGTTCCGTTGTATTATTTAGCTTACGATCGTTTCTTCTCTCATTGTTTAATATCGGTACTCCATCTACTTATGTTGTTTAATGAGAATACATCAGCTTAAAACTGAATTTCAATATAGATCACTTAGTCCTGATCAGAAGCGCCAGGATAATAATATGGAGGTGGGCGTTCATATTCAGATGCTGGAGGAGCCATTGGTGGGTTCTGATATCTGGGTGGACCGCCATCCCAATGCCTATGAGAAATAAAATAAAATACAAAATAATTATTAAACATTAACTAAAAATAATGACTTTAGTTTTTAATATACATTTAGTTATTAGGAACTTTCAAATAGTTTTTTTTTTTTTTTTTTTTTGTTTTGTTTTTAGGTAAGGAGCAGATAAAGCTCGTGGGTTTTTAGTTTTCAGTAATAATTTACAACATACATACATACGTATTTATACATGTTTTCATATTGTAAGTACACACATTTATATTTATAATTATATTTATTATACATACATTCATATATCAAGACATGATATTGGTTTGTTAGAAAAATTAGTTTTTTTTATTAATGCCAGAAAATGCAATGTTGCAATAAAGCTAAATTTTACATTCAATGTTCTTTACGCACAAACTATAGCAAATAGTTTTACATGGACATTTATCATTTAAAATTTGTTATTTTTCACGTGTCAACATGAAAGGTTCGTCATTCGGTTTTTAATTTCTACAACATGAATTTGCGGTCCAATACAGTACATGTTACTCATTCGCATAAATTAATAATTTTATACTAATAAATGGGAACTATACCTGATCATTTTTTATCTTGACAACCATTTTGACGTTTATTTTGATATTGTATTTCAAAATCGATAACCGTTTGTTTGTTGAAATCAACTTTCCAAATCTCCCTATTAACTAAGAGTTTCCAATTCGGTTTTAACCGAAACCGAAACCGCGGTTTTTCAAGGCCTAAAGCCGAAACCGACAATTATTCTTTTCAGTAGAAAAATTCAAAATTTTGAAATGAGAAACAAACTTTTTTATCCAATTATTCATCCAATATCTCTAAAAACTGATCGTTAAAAATATCTTAAGATTTGTTTAAATTTTTTAAATTGTATTACAATAATTGCTTCAGATGATGTAGCAGGCTACCTTTCGCAGGCTAGGCAAGGAAACCTGTTAATAAAGCATGACACAACATATTGATATACGAGTATTTCCTGACAATTAAACTTCAAATGACTGTTTATTTATTTAATTAAAAAAAAAGCTAAATTTTTTAACAAAGTCTTAGTTATTTTAAAATATCAGATACAAGTATGGAGTACTAGCTGAACCGGTGCGCTTCGCCACCCTAATTGGAAGAAAGAAATAGTACTATTAAGTCTCCCTTTGTGAATTAATACTAATTCAGGAAAACATGTCTCTCGTTTCATGTTTATTGATTCATTGTAATGTGGATTCTAGCTCATTCGAAACGTATTATTATAATAAAAACAGTACCATAAAGACCCACATTTTGTATTCCTACTCAGCATCATGAATGTCTAATTTCATATTTCTGTGTCCATTATTATAGAAAATACAAAAGAAAGGTACCACTAAAATCACCTGATGTGAATTCTAACTCATTCAGAATAGTTGGAAAAAGTACCTGCAAGTCCCTTTTTTGTATTCTTACTCAGTTATTATCATGTGTATTTAATTTCCTCCTTATATGTACAAGGAGGCGCAAAAGTAATCCTCCTATCAGAAAATGCTATAAATTTTGCGAGGCCCCTAATGTCAGTTCTGTTTTGATATTTGTGTAGTAAACGCATGCGAAATACACGTTAATAAACAATGTTACGCTACACTGCTCCAGAAAGCGGAATATTGCTGACTATTTATTTGACCAATAATCGGCAAAATTTATAGCATTTTCTGATAGGAGGATTACTTTTGCGCCACCTTGTAGGTTCATTATTATAGATATTTCAATAATAGTTTTTGTTACCTCAATATCATTATGCCCTCTATCCTAGATTCTTTCTTTACTCAGAAGCATATCTGCCAACTATTATGTATTTAATATAGTAATATATACTATTAGAATAAAAAATAATAATTTTCCACACTTAAACCACTGTCAACTTTGAAATTTCAAAGTAATTTCCTTATTCTAAGTTCAATATTATATTAGAAAATTCAAAAAGTACTATTTGAAGAACGAAAAAATACTCCTTAGTTTATTTTAGTTCTCCATTTTTGGTATCATAAAACAATTGAGCACCCTATTCTTGATTATTTATTTACTGAGAAGCATATGAGCCAACTTTAATGTACACAGTCTTAGACAAGTTTACATCAGTTTGAAATTTTTCTATTTTTTTAGAAAATATATAATTTTATTAAGAGTTGTAACTATATATTTGTTTAATGCACTTAAAAAATATATTTCCATCATATTTTATAATATTTTGTTGGTATTTTAAATAAATAACAATAAAACACGAGTAATTGGTATCCTTTTAATGTTACATAAGTTTACATACTCTGCAAAAAAAAAATATTGTATCGTTAAAATTTCCGCTACAATTTTTATGATGCTTTGTGTAAAATCAGTGGTAGAAAGTTTACTTTCACTAAAAGTAATCACACTGGCAAAATAAAATCAAAAATTATTTTTAGTGGAAGAAAATGGAGAAAGGCAAAGAAATTTCTGAGCTAATTCGAAAAACCATCATTAAGTTGAGAAATGATTGCAAATCTTTTAATGAAATTGGAATTTTATTAAATCTAAGTAAAAGCACAGTCCAAACAATAATAAAAAATTTCAAAGAAAATGGAAATTATGAAAGCAAAGCTCGTAGTGGGCTTCCTCGCATTCTCGACAAATGAATAGAACGGTCTATTATACGTTCCATTCAAGAAAATCTTAAGCTAAGTGCCGTCGAACTAAACCGGAAAATGAGAACAAATCTAGAAATTACCGTTTCTGATCAGACTGTTCGCCGATGTATCAAGAGAAATGGGTACAATAGCAGAGTTTCCAGACAAAAACCATTACTTAGATCTGTGAATATCCAGAAGCGCCCAAAAGTACGAAAATGCTCATGTAAATGACCCTACATTTTGGGAGAGGGTAATATTCACAGATGAATGTAAATTTATGGTTTTTGGAGGTGATGGACGAACAAAAGTTTGGCGAAAGCCTAATGCAGAGTTATTACCACAAAATGTTAATTGCAGCGTAAAACATGGATGTATGGCGGCAAATGGTGTCGGTAAGCTCAGGTTCATTGATGGTACTATGGATAAGGCCATGTATATCAATATTTTAAAGGATATCTACCTTCCCAGCGTCCAACTTCTAGATCTTGAGGACAACGCAATATTTCTCCAGGACAACGATCCGAAGCATTCATCAAAGTTAGTTAAGGAATGGTTTCTATATAACGTTAAAAACAAATAGGAACATCCCCCGCAGTCGCCGATCTTAATGTTATTGAACATTTATGGGATATTTTAAAACGAGGTCTAAAAAATCAGTTACAGCACTCAAAGTATCGTTGATGGAAGAATGGAGCAAAATTACTCCAGAAATAAGAAAAAAAATTGGCTTTGTCCATGCCAAATAGATTATCTGCTGTAATTAAAGCCAAAGGAGGCCACACAAAATATTAATTTAATTTTTTTTTTTAAGTTTTTTTTTTATCCCGTATGTAAACTTATGTAAATTAGCTTTATGTCAAAAAATGAATTATTTTATGTTTTTTAGTAGAATTTAATGAAAATATATTAGTTTTGTGTTTATTTTATCTCAATAAATCCGAATTAGCATAAAAAAGTAATTAAAGAATTTTTCACTAAATATTTATTAATAAAGATGAAATATATTAGGGGTATGTAAACTCTTATAAAACTGTGTATATAAGCTAACTAATTTAGGGCCTCATTTTATAAAACGAAACATTTGGAAGCGTAAGCAATTTGTATGAAGAATACTGGTGGTATGAAGTCTTCTCCATCAGCTATTTTTGTTATGGGAAACTGTTATTTTTCAATAGGTAATGCATGTTTTTGTTCTAGAGAAGATATCCATTGTACGTCTGTCAGAATATTTAGGTCAGATTTGTTAACGAACCCTTTTTTTTATTAAACTTTTTATTTTGAAAATTAATAGACACTTAAATTTCTTCTTATGTACCTGTTTAATTTTCTCTTTAAATGTATCTGCTATTCTATCTTAAAATGCGATAATTTCCTCATTAGTGAAGTGTTTTCTGAAATTAATTTTGATAAACATTCTTCTTTTTTATTTCCAAATTAAGAATTTTGCTAACTTGGTAACTCTTGAATATATCTCGAAATTGTTTGTTGAATTGATTGCATTATCATGGAAAATATTAAGAATATTTTTAGTATTTTTTTTATAAATTTTGGAATACCTTTATTTCGGCAACGGATTAAAAATGTTATTGTTGCTTTATTAATATTTAATCCTATTTCTCAATTTTTGGAAAGTATTATAATCATCATCTTCTTATTACATTGAAAATATAGGTTGTCAATAATACAAAATTTAAGAATACTTAAAAATATATCCTTTCTCATTTTCATCTATAATTCTTATAGCTAAGTCTACAGGTATACTAGGGAACAACGATACTACATCAAATGAAATTAATCTATTTTTATTATAAAGTTTAAGTTAGCATATCTTATCTTTAAATTGTAATGAGTTATTTATATTATACTAGCTTGACCCGGTGCGCTTCGTTACCCCTGTCGTAGTCAAAAAAAATATGTAAGGATTTTATTAAAAAAATAAATGAATATAATTAGTACCGGAATTTCTTATTTCCCCTTTTTATCCCTTTAAAGTCCAAGTATTGAAAAAGGGTATAGCCTATTGATGCTTCTAAATAACAGTCTATCAATGTTGGAAATCGGTTGGGCCGTTTAGTATTTATTGTTTAAGAACTAAAGGTACCGATTTTACCGGTTTACCCCCTGTTTATCCCTTTCTGGTCCAAGTATTGAGAATAAGTTATAGCCTATTGACGCTTCCAAGTAAGGATCTATCTACGTTCCAAATTTCAATAAAATCGAATCAGCCGTTTAGGCGTGATGCTCAAACAAACAAATAAACAAACAAACTTACAAAGACATTTATAATATTTATATAGATTTCGAATTTATAGTAAACCTTTTAAGCCTTAGCCAAAATTAAAAAAGTTTTGGTGTTGCATAATTACAAGGTCAGATTACAATAGATTTTATTCTTACGAATTCCCTAAAGTTTATTTGGAAGTGTACTAAACTTCATAATGAGCCGGGATCACAATATTATATTTTATTAAAGATTACCCTAATATTTTGATAAAATTTTGTTTCGCCTCAACTCAATTATTAGCTTAATAATTATTTATTAACATCAGTTAATCATCAGTTTGTGCAGTTACTTATATGAATATTGTGTTTGATAAAGCAGTAATGTATTGAATATTTAAAATAAGGCCATGAAATGATTTGATACATTTGACTTTTAATGGAAATATGCAATAATTAAAAATGAGCTAGTAAATTTTTAGAGGCATGGAGTTAATTTAAAATTAAATTAAATAAAATATAAAAGCACACAAAAACAACTGTAATCACATCATACCACATGAACATAATAGACCCACTCAATAGTGGTGGCTTAGTTAAAAAATTAATACCTAAAAGAAACCATCTGCCGACAATGCTTTTGGCGTTGTATCAGTAGCCTCAACCATATTTCTAAGTGTAAAAAATTAAAAAATACATTTAGAAATGCTTAAAAAGCTGTTTTCATTATACTGTAACTACTGTAACTTGTTAAAAAAAAAATAGTAACAATTAAAAAAAGAGCATTCCCAAATCAGTTATTACAACACATTAAAGGAAAATTTATTGAACGATACCAAGCTGTTAAAATCATTCAACATTCGAAAGAAATAAATAATTTATTTAGAAAAAAGGATGGATGGATGGATATTTTGTGGATTGGATGGATGGAAGGATGATGTTTCTCAACATAAACTTACTTGGGTGCCATGTCACTGTAACGCGTATCACGTGCACCAGCTGCAGCCGGTGGGATGCCGTGTGAGGTCGATCCTACAGGATCCTCATAATATTCCCGACGACGGCGATCTTTATTCTTGCGTCGTTTATTTTTTGGACCACTATACATGTAAAGGACAAAAACATAACATATAAAAATGTAATGAAGTTTTTTACGATAAAAACAATAAAAATTAAGTAAATATAAAAGTAGAGTGAAGAAAATAAATTAAAATACATAAATTGAATTTTGTTTAGATCTTAGAGTTTATTAGAAAAGTAATACTACTACTACTACAATATAAAAAGTAATTGAAAATAATCATGCAATTATGTATGTTTAACTATTTAAAACAAATATCAGTTTGCATTGCCAATAGCCAAAAGATTCGTTAAACATTTTGAATACTTTTTTTTTAGCATACATAACAACACATGACAAATTCACAAAACAAATATTTAGAGTTGTAGTACATTATTTTCTTTTCTTTTAATTGCATTAATAATTCAGTTTTTGTACAAGCAATAAAGTTGAAATTTTGAAATTATAATAGTGATAAATGGAAATGATTAACTGAAAAAGTGTTTTTTTTTTTTTTTTTTAAAATCACTTACTTTGCCAATGGAATGTGATCACGCTCACTGTAAGCATCATACAAATACTCCCTGAAAAGTTATTTGTTTTAGTTTATGATACAAAATTTTAACACACGTTCACAAATATTAAATGAAAACTACATGTTAACAATATACAGAAGTCAAAATGTTGAACAAAAATAAACTACTGTAAAATCATTCAATATAAATGCCATATAACATGGTTACTGTATTAAAAAGTACAACAACCCTTTTACAGATTATGATTGCGTATATGAGAACTTAATTTGAAAAAAGCGTTTTACTTACGATTCAACCAAAGGACCAGGATAGGGATCCGATTTTTGATAAAGACTAGACAGCTTGACAGCAACTATTAAAGTTGGTAGGAAAAGTAGCACACACCAGAACACACCAGCCCAGAAACCATTCTAAAAGTATGGAAAATTATCATAATGATGGAATTTAAATAGTTAGTGAATATGCTTGTTATACTTACTAAAGGATCAACAATGCTATTGCAGGTGGCCACAACTCCAGCCTCGTACACTCTAGCCAGAGGTGCGCATATACCAATCTTTTTCTCTACAGATGTTACCACCATTTGCAAATAGCGAATTATTTCGCCGGCAAAGTGATTGGTAAAACTTTCGGCTGTTGCTTTAACAAATGCGCGCCCATCTTTCTGTATAAAAGCTTGAGCCTTCTCAATTTCCTGCACCAGTAATGGTATTGAATCTTGGAATGGACGGTCTTTATAACTGAGAGTTTTGTCTAAATCTTGAGCCAATTTAATTAATTCAGATGATTGATTTTTCATAGGTATAACAAGGTTTTGATCATAGGTCTCTAAATGCAAAGCCTGATTGCGTAAAGATATTTGTACGTCTTTCATATCTGGACTTATGATCTTGTTGGCAGTTTCGCGCAATTGAATGGCTATTTCGGTGAGAGAGTGTTTGGTAATATCATCATTCAAATTGTCTATAAAATGGCTAGAGTCAAAATCTTTTAAGGCAGAGTCTCTTAAACTCAAAATGCGTTGTTTGTCAGCGGCAGATAGAATCTCCACTCCTCTATCATCAAAATCAATACCTTGAACAAGATTCTCAAGAGTTTGATTGATTTTATAGTGCGATGGATATTCATTGATTTCATTTATATCGACCAGATTATTAATGTGCAAGACTTCATATATAGTTTGATTGCTTTGACAGGCGGTGATAACATGAGAAATTCTGAAGGGTGGCAATGATCCAGAGGCAGCTTTACCCTTGATTTTGGATGGATACATAATCTCATTTAAATCCACTAAATTGTCGAATTCAGCAAAAATTGCATCATTTTGGGGATCCCTAAATAAAAGAAAAGTATTGTTTGTATATCCATAGTAAAATATTCACTAGAGCAACAAAAATAAAAATAAAATTACCTTAGTGGCACACAAAAGCCTCTGTATGTAACAATACCTAATAGGAAATGTATCAAAGCTATTAATGTTATGGCCGAAATCGTCAGGAAGATAATTGCAACAGCACTGAAAGTTAAACAAAGTTACACATAATTAGTAAATATAAATTACTATAATGTCATCTATTTTTAAAATCATTTTATTGAAAGGAAATTGATTCACTCCATCATTTCCAGCTAATAAGGCCTATCATCTTCAAATAACAAAAATATTTATCATCATTTACAAATTTTAAGTTATAATGTACATTAGGGATATAACTATTGACATTTTTTGCAAATATGCAAATTGGCATAGCATAGTCTAATAGAGCATTACAAAATATGAAAAACCACACTATTTTTTTTTTTTCGCTGTTGTTAAAAAAGTTCACGCACCAAACGCAATAAAGTTTTTTCATTAAATATTTTTTATTATTTTGAAATACAGTATATTTTTAATTTTAATAATAACTGCGGACATACTTATTTTAGATAATTTTTAAATACCGGAAGTAACCCTCACACTTGCAAAAAAAAAAAATTAAATTATTAACATAATTTTTCAGTGAAAAAAAATTTTTGGTTTATCTTAGAAATTGGTGTTGGTGCGTGATGTTTTTGATTCCAAATGACTTAAAAAAATGATTTTCATTACTTATACATCATTGGCCATCACGTGGTGGTATGCCAAAAATTTCGCCAAAATTAGTTATATACCTAATGTACATATGTGGAAAATAATAGCAACAAAGCAAAAAACGCTATATAAAACAAGTAAGAAAGTATGGTCGGTCAAGCCCGACCAGATAATACCCTACACTAAGTAAATGAGCAAAAACATTTTTCTTTCAAAATTTCAATAATTTATGTTCGTGAGCGATTTTCGGAAGTGGGCCTTATATGGGAGCTATGACAAATTATGGACCGATCACCACGAAATTTGGTCACGTGATTAATGTTTATATGAAAGTTATTTATGTTGAATTTTATGTGTATACCAACATTTGTAGGAGATTTATGCTCGTTAAAGTGATTATCGGAAGCAGGCCTTATATGGGAGCTATGACTAATTATGGACCGATCATAATAAAATTTGGTGACATGAATTCCCTATATATAAAACTTATTTGGACAAAAACTTGTGTAGATACCTATATAAATTAAACATTTGTGACGGATAAAATCCACTTTCGGGAGGACATTTGTATGGGGGCTAGGTCAAATAATGGACCGATTTCAGCCAGTTTCAATAGGGATCGTCCTTGGGCAGAAAAAATGATATGAACCAAATTTTATCGAAATATCTTTAAAATTGCGACCTGTACTCTGCGCACAAGCTTTACATGGACAGCCAGCCAACCAGCCAGACGGACGGACGGACGGACATCGTTTAATCAACTCAGAAAGTGATTCTGAGTCGATCGGTATACTTTAAGGTGGGTGTTAGACTAATATTTTTGGGCGTTACAAACATCTGCACAAATCCAATATACCCTCCCCACTATGGTGGTGTAGGGTATAAAAATATAGCGTAAATAGTTTATTAAACCTAGTTTCTACTTTGTATTAATTTTAAGTAAGTAAAAAATGCATTTGTGGAAGTTCTTCAGAGCCTCAAAATATTAATGTTTACACTTTTTGGAGATCCTATTTGAGTTTGATGATCTTGTTCTTTTTGGTTTTTAATTTAAAATAATCAGTTTGTGGATTTTTCACTTTAGAATTGCATGGATTTGATGGTCGAACAGTTAAGAAGAAATTTATTTTATGATGTTGCATTCCATGAAATGATTCACTTTGTGTACACATTTCGCAATATAATAATTACAATTGACGTTTAAAACAAATTCCGAAAAAATAGAGCGGAAACTCTACTGAAAAGACCTAACTCAGTTGTCAAAAACCTAAGAGGTGAGAATTTATTACTAAATAAAACTATGTGATAACAAAAACAACACTCGTACGTGCGATTATTTTTGAGTAAAAAATGGCAAATATTATGTTTAAGTTATTATTTTGAAATAACTAAATGCAAGATTTCCAAATAGCTTTTTAAAGTATTATAACAAAACATAACGTAATTCAAAATGAGTCCTGAAAAACTTGTATTGCAATTTTATTCCGCATACGTTAATTGACAGTATAAAAACATATTGTACAACGAATATGTTGTAGATATGAATGCGGTATACATTTTTGGACATTTATAAAGCCTTATATTAAATATTGTTACGAATGTGCAATGACGATTTGAATTCAACGGTCTGTAACGACTGCCTGCAGCATTCATCATGTTTGTAGGCACGTCCATCATTGACGATGTTTGTAAGTATGGCAACACTAAATGTTTGGGCTGCTGGCAATGACATCGAAAGCTTTAGAAATCTAACATACTAGTCAAGATGTATTAACCAGGTGGCAGCGTAACTACAACAATTACAACAATACAAGAACAACAGTGTGTAAAACCTTCTAAACTGACAAAAAATAAATTCACAAAAACGCACTTTTTAAAACGAAATAGTTTCTTTTAGCACTTTCAAATATTTTACGCACATAAAGCGGTAACTAAAACTCACTTTTATAAATATAAAATAATCTTTTTACTCTTATAACAGATTTAAAAATGTTTGTAAACACGTTTTTGACATTTCATAAGGTGCAATATAAGTATAGCAAAAAATAGTCAGCTGGCGTTACGCTGCCACCTGGTTAAATATGCCTTGATACTAGTTGACCGTTAAGAACAATCTCGACTATTCGGATGAAGATGGCAGTGCGTGTATAAATAGTGGCAGAGGCTGCAGTCGTGAGTTGATCATTGGCGCTGTTAGAGTTAACATCAACTGTCGTGTACGTGTGTGTTTGTACATTATAAAGTTTGTGTGCATTTCTGCGAATTGATATACGTGTATAAAGACATTGAGTGACTATTTAATTAGGTTGTTGTTGTACATTCTGAATAAATAAAGATTTGTTACAATTTTAAACTACTAAAACTGCTTTTATTTGCAATCAAAAGTATCCGGTTTATTTAAAGGAAATAAACCCACGTTTTTAAAAGGTAAAAACGTAACAATAAAATAAAGGTGTTACGATGACCTTTTTAGAACATATGTTTTCATATAATTCTACAAATGAATAATAATCTCAAATATTTTGAATAACTTTTTGGATATACCCATGAAAAAATGCAATTTGAGAGATATTGGAGAATAGAATTCAACATTTCTGTTCTGACACTGTTCTATAAAACGAGTAATTTCAAAAAATGACGAATAGGTAAATAATTAAAATTTATTTTTCCTTTTTTATATTAGATATTTTAGGTTTTTTGGGGAGTGAATTTTCCTTTTCTCACCACCTGTTATTGATACATCAATATATCCGCTATAGTCCCGGTTAGCTGAGATATAGGCAAAACACTACGACTACCTCGATTGTTGTACCTTATTTTATCTATATGTATATGGGGATTTCATGTCAAGTGAACCAACTTTTGCACCATTTGCACAATTTGGCCAAGCAGGTGTGTTTTCCCATCTATGTAACTTATTACCTATTGTTCTTAGCAAAATGTATTTCAAATAGTTTAGATAGCTATTTCTTTAATCTTTCGGAAAAAGAAACTAAAAATAAAAAATGTTTGTAATTTTTTTTCTTCCAAAATCAAAAACTTTTTTCCATTTTTTTTTAAAATGGGCTTTTTTTCTCAAAAGAAAGTTCAGATATTTTCCTTGAAGGCCTATTTGGTCACTTAGTGGGATGCGACTGGGATAATAAGTTACATAGATGGGAAAAAACAGCTGCTTGGCCAAAATGTCAAATTTGTACCCCCTCTAACTCAGAACGTTCTCGTCCGATCTTGTTGAAAAATTGTGTCTGAATTACTATCCAATAGAACTAACCATGGTGCATCCCAATCGGAAGACATCGATTTCAAACGTTGGTTCACTTGACATGAAATGCCCCATATAGATTACAAAATCATTAACATAGACAATATGAATATCTAATGATAGACATTTCAAAGACATTTCCAACGACGTCAAAATCGGGAAAATATTTTTTAATTTAATTTTTTTTTTTTCACCAAAAATTTTTTTAAAAAACACTTTTTTCAAAATTTTATATAAAAATAACAATAAAATTTAATTAAAAAACTGTTTTCATAAATCAGCTCAATAAATAATAATTCAAAAATATCAAGAAAAGTTTCAACAAAAAAAATTCAAAATCAGATTTTTTTGTAAAATTTAATGAGAACTTACAACATAAGGAATCTGGAACCAGAACCTTTATTACAGCAATCATCACCATAACCATCTGGACGCTTGCCGCAAATACCGCACAATAACGCAGCAACTAAGCATATTAAAACCTATAAGAATTAATGAAAAACGTTAAAAATATAGTGATTATATCAGGAACAAAATTACAATTAAATTATTATATTTTTAAAAGTTAAAAAATTGAACAAACTATGTAACATTAACTATTCCTAGCACTTTAAGCTGTAGACCTATTTCTTTCAATTAAAAATCTTAAAAAAGTTATCTTAATTTGTAATCGATTTTGGTTATGATATTTTATAAAACTTACTAATAATAAAATTGAGCATACTCCGATGCCCAAGTAGAATCTGTATGGGCCATATTCGTTACGATAATTATCAAATATATTGGTATATTTGTATGTATTTGTTCCAATGAGTTTTGAAACATTATGCAGTTTAGTTTTTATATCAGTTGAAGCTTTATGCAAGCCTTCACCTGTTAATAAATAAATGCAAAAAACAAATTTATGAAATAAAAATACATATGCATGGACCTGGACCTAGACCTAGACAGACTTACCGGCTTTGGTAATGGCATCAACAATTTGAGGTGTGTATATGGCGATTGTATCATTTAAATGTTTACGCATGGCCTTTAAGGCCTTATTGCCACGTTCTCCAGCGGAGGCTATGTCATCGCTAATCAATTGTTCTAAGTTTTCAATTATAGAAGTCACATCAGGCAGCTTAATTATCAAAGAGAATAAAAATATATATAAACGTTTAAACAAAAGCGTATCTTATTTATTATACAAAAATTTTGAATAAAAATGTGCCTTATAAAAGTTCTATGGTTTTCCTAAACCAAAACTTATTGTAAAAACATACCTTAGGGAAATAACGATCTACCATCTTATTTTATTTATTTTTAGCAGCATTAAATATAATATTTTTTAAATTTTTAATACATTTTATTAAATAAAACGAGCTTTTATTTACCATTATTACAATATTAATAATAATAATAGAAAATTGTACAAAAACTCACCTGATCGTAGTGTATTCCATTTGCATCGAGTTTACCAATTTCATATCTATTTAAAACCTCCTTGCACGACTGATCTGAACATTTGTTAAGCATAACCAAGAGATCTCTTTTTACCCCACGTAAACCTGCAATCCAACAACAATATTTTGATAATAAACAATTGTTATTTTTTTTAAATTGAAAATTAATAACATACCGTCACTTAATTGAGAAGCATACACCCTTAGATCATTCGTTATCAATTTCATTTTCTGCAATTTTAGCTGCAAGTCTGGCAGCTTTTTGAGGAAATCAGTGAGATAGCCCACCGAAACAGCCATCGATTTCTGTTCTAACTGAGTAATAATAAAGTCGGACGTTTCTAAATTATAATCAAATTATTAAAAATTATAAAACTTTTATTTATATTCCAAAAACAAATACCTCTTAGTATAAGCTCCAAGTGATCAGATAGCTGTTTGTAATTATTTACTAATACATATTCCAACTGTTCGGAAGTTACATCCAAGAATGTTTGAGTATCATTGCTACCCGCACGAACTACGGCAGTGCTGTCATCGATACCATATTGCATATAACTATTGGTGGCAAATGCGACAATAACACCAAACCTATGGACATTATAAATATAAACAATTTTTTTTTTAGAAAACAGATATTGCTTTATTTAATAGTAATGCTTACAATATTCCCGTTGCTAGCAGTATTAAAAAGAAACCAAGAAATACACGGCGACACGTATCATGTTTTTTATCAAATGGCTCCGAACGACCACCACACGCACCAGCACAACGGCAACAGCAGAAACATAAGCTAAAAGGAAACAAACAAATAACAGAATTAATGTAAAATAAATAATTTCATCTTAATAATTTACCCTATAATGGGCATGGATGCAACTAAAACTCCAATTATTAAAATTATCAATAAAATGGGCCAATAATGCAGTATTAGGTCTCCCCATTCATTGCGCTCAACTTTGGGACCCAACTGAACTTTTGAGTCTTTAAACTGTAAATAGCCTGTAAATGTTCAAAAGAAATCTTGTTAATTTTTGAAAATTCATCAGAAACTTACTACTCACCATCTGGTATTGGAGTTTCCCCGCCAATCAAAAGCCACATTAATTTCTGGGTAATATCATACAGTGGTTTCATTCCACGTGCATTGTATTCCGTGGTACTTTTATACGTTACATTTTTTGAATATTCCGTGTATTTTGTAGGCTTTAAGTTTAATTTGGTATTCATTTCAAATGCACTACTTGTTTTGCACAAACTGCAGACCACCAGCAGTAATAAACAAAAGCTCATCGTCTTCCATAATGACTTTGTTTGACTTAATCTTCTATAATAAACATCTAAAGTTTTCAATGTCATTTTTGTAAATTTTATTGTGAAACTATTGTATTCGTCTTTATTTTGTTAGTTTGTTGAAGGAATGTGTTTTTTTTTTTTTTTTTTTTTGTTTAATTTTTATTTGTTGATGAATGATGCTGCTGCTGCACACTATCATATAATTAAAGCTTAATTTTTCCTTCTATTGAAATCATTTGGCAATGTGAGGTTCTCAAAACGATCAATGTATCCATTAAAAAAGAACTGCAAAAATAAAATAAAAACAAAATTATTTAATTTATTTATTACATACACAATATATACCAGTATAAATTTATAACACTTTTAATAAATAGACATTTGTACATGTTTGCATTACTACACCATTTCCAATTGAAAATATTTAAACAGGTCGATACAGAAATGTTCTTTTTTCGGATGAATCCAAATACAATTTAAGGGACAGTGATGGAGGATCATTTGTAAGGCGACCGAAGAGAAAGAGACTGGACCCAAAGTACACAAATAAGACATTCAAGTTTAGCGATGGCAATATTATGTTGTGGTTCTGATTTTCAGGGCAAGATATCATAAAAGAAGCTATAATTGGAATCGGATACAGATTCGTTGTAACGGTATAATTTTTTCATACGCTGAGGAAAATATGTCCCTACTTTGGTGATTCCAGCACCACAATGACTCCAAACACCCCTCTATGGCTATAACAGAGTGGTTACAATCCAATTAGGTAAATGTTTTGAATTGACTAGGCCAATCTCAATCGAATAAAATAAATATGAGAAATTGTACATTGCTAAATACGGACTCAAAATTATAGAAATAACCAAATATGTTAAAGAAGACGATTGACTCTTTAAATGTTTCTATGTTTCGTCGCAGAGAAGCAGTAATAAAAACCAAGGGATATCCAACAAAATACAGAGTCACTAAAAGGGCCAGAACATTTATTTTTAAATTAAAGTTAAGTTTTCATTGTGTGTATTAACAACATAACGGATGTCATTCGAATAATCGAGGGACAAAATTATTTTGTATTCGAATGAATACCATTATTCAATTTAAAATAACACATTATTCGATCAATAATTGTCGAATAATCGAATAAATTTATTTTCAAGATAAAATTAAAAAATAAAAATTGTATATAAACAAAAATTCTGATAAAAATATCTCAAAGAAACAAGATCAATAGTTTATAATGTTATTCAAAATTGGTTGTATTGGAAATTGTATTAGATTTGGATTAACACACCAATCTCTTAACATTATGAAACCTAACTTAAAAACGACTGTGTATAATTCAAAAGTTCTAATTTATTATTACATATTACATATTTTTGAATGGTTTTTTATTCGATTAAAATAAGTCTAGAATAATCTACAAACTTAGTTAATACCATAATAGTAAATACTTTTCAGTTTGTGTTTATAACCTTCACATTCGTGAGAGGGGTATATATAAGTTGTCATTCCGGATCCTTCTAGATAGCGGAGTCGAT
Source organism: Calliphora vomitoria (assembly GCA_942486065.2). Classification (NCBI taxonomy): domain Eukaryota; kingdom Metazoa; phylum Arthropoda; class Insecta; order Diptera; family Calliphoridae; genus Calliphora; species Calliphora vomitoria. Next base: position 13,297,451 of record OW818031.2, on the reverse strand, counting down.
TAAGCCATTTCCGTCTGTCTGTCTGTTGAAATCAATTTTCTGAAGACCCCATATATCTTCGGGATCCAAATCCTCAATAATTCTGTCAGACATGCTTTCGAAAAGTTTGCTATTCAAAATCAGCAAAATCCGTCCATAAATAACGGATATATGAGCAAAAATCCGAGACACCCTCGATTTTTGGCCTATTTTTTAATCTATATCTCGATTACTAAGTCATAAATATAGACAATATGGATATCTATTGATAGATATTTCAAAGTCCATTGCAACGATGTATATAAGGCTATACAAAGTTGGACCTACAATGGGTCAAAATCGGGAAAATATTTTTTAACCCGAATTTTTTTTTTCACAAAAAACATTATTTTGTCATAAATTTAAAAAATTGGAAAAAACTTTTAAAAACAATTTTGAAAAAAAAAATTTTCAAAATTAAAAAAAAAATTAAAAAAAAATTTTTTTAAATTATAATTTTGTGAAGGGTTTATAAGATTCGGCACAGCCGAATATTGCTCTCTTACTTGTTTTTATCTATATCTGGATTACTAAGTCATTAATATAGACAATATGGATATCTAATGATAGATATTTCAAAGTCCATTGCAACGATCTATATAAGACTATAGTAATTTGGACCTACAATGGGTCAAAATCGGGAAAAATATTTTTTAACTCGAATTTTTTTTACCAAAAAATGTTTTTTTGTCACAAATTTTCACTAGTAAATTAAAAAATAAAAAATTTAAAAAAAACTATTTCGAAAAAAAAAAAATATTTTTTTAATTTTGAAAGAATTTTTTTTTTTTTAAATTATGAAAAACAATTTTTTGAAAAAAAAAATAATTTTGTTTACCTAAAAATATTTAAAATTTTTATTTTGAAGTATAATTTGGTGAAGTTTATATATGATTTGTCACAGCAGAATATAGTTCCTTACTTGTTTATTTTCAGAATTTTATTATGTTCTTATATTTTTTGTTAATATAAGTAAAAAAAATTTATCACAGATTTCACAGATATTAATCAGCTGGTTCCAGTAATATGGCAATAAAAAACAAACAAAAGAAAATGTCAAAATTGTTGTGATTTGGAAAGAAGGACAAATATATATCAACACTCATTGCCTATTGAAAATTGTATTTTTTTTCTCGCTCTGAAAACCACAACCATTAAAAAGTGGTTGTGGAACGTCAAAATATGGTTCGATATTACTTTTTTGACAAATATCATTTGTTTCGTATCCGTGAAATGTATATTAATGAAATAATATTGCAGTTTGGTCTATTAATTGAATATTTGGAAACTGTATACAAATTTTATGCCAAATCTTTTCTATTCAAATCGCACTGAATCTACCGGATTCAAAATATAAAGACAGAAAGACGAACCGATTCTATAATGTAAATTTAATTTTAGTTTCTAATAACTTCACATTCAGTTTTCTGTGACATAAAAATTCAAATTGATGCAACATTTTTTGAATTATGTTCATTAAATTTGTATTTTAACTCATACTGTCATTTTTCTGGATTTTCTTTTTTTTTTTGTGTACATCAACAAATTTTTAAATTGCTTTGTCCCTATCATTTTTATATTAGTTTATACATGTAGTTAACAACACGTTGACCCTCCTACTGACGAACTAAAAAACTTGTGGAATAAAATATGTAGTTGCTAGTGATGAAAGTAACACCCGTTGGTGATAAATTGAATTTAGACATGAATTCGATTAGTTAAAAATTTATAGACAACTTTATTGCTTGGCTAGAAATAAAAGTTTATTATATAAATATACTATGTACTAATGTAGGTGCTATTTAGAATTGTCATTCAATGCAATAAACCAAAAGTCATACGTTTATACTTTAACCTAGGGTACCGAAAATGTAAAATAGCCTACTTTCTGATAAAACTATATACAACATTTATGGATCTGAATCGAAAAATCTTCCTTTTAAACGAAACTCCGTAAAGTTCCATCACAGAAAAAAGTTTTAACATCAATAGTATGTTTTGATTTCTTTGATTTTCAATTCATAACATTTATAAATAATTTCATAAATAAGGACTGAGATCGAAAAAACCTTAACACGCGTTTTTCATTAAAACTTTTAACCCAAGTTTTTTTTTTTTTTAACAAGTTACCTTTATAAAGCATGTCAGTTATTATGTTTAATGTCAACTATGTTCATTTGTTGTTTGTCTGATTAAAATGAGTGACGGGAAAAAAGTGCGTTCTAAAATTATTAAATATTTTCTACAAAAGCCTTCAAACTGATTCCAATGTTATTAAACAGTATCGGGAGAACTTGTCCGTTGATAGAAAACCAGGTTCAGGTAGAAGGAATGGTCCACATGATGTTTCTAAAGCCAATAAATAGAAAGCAATTTCAAAAGAGCTCCCACCACATCCGGTAGATAAGCAGTCCGGTTAGCTCAGTACTCGGACTATTTGGTACGAAAAGTTAAATCCAATGCAGGTTTAAAAACATACAAGGCTCAAAAAGTTCCTAAAAGGAACTCTGCAAAAAATTTAGAGGCCAAAGACAGAGTATGGAAATTCAAGTAAAATTGTATACAAAAAATATACCTGACGAAACATACGTATGGACAATTTTTCGCTGATTCCGGGTCAATATTTTTATGTTGCTGATGATCGATGGAATGTTGTAGAAAAGACAGAAAAATTTCCCAAAAAGTTCTTGGCATGGCAAGCAATATGCAGTTGCGGCAAAATAAACCAAACATTTGTTACAAAGGGCTTTATAAATACAGAAATTTACATCAAGGAATGTTAACAAAACAGGATACTTCCATTCATAAGACTTCTTTTAATGTGTCCACTAATTTTTGGACTGATTTGGCATCCTGTCACTATGGTAAACAAGCCCTTGAGAGGTACAAGAACAATAATGTGGTATTTGTACCAAGAGAGGCAAATCCTCCAAACTACCCGGATCTAAGGCCAGTAGAGAGATATTGGGATCTTGTTAAAAGAAAATTGAAGAGCATAAAAAATGTATCTAAAAGTGTGGTAGATTTTAAATGGAAAACCTTAATGGAAAGGTTTCCGGATCACTATTGATTAGAACTATAAAAATAATATTTTTTGTAAATTGTAATAACAATTCCAATCAAACTGTAAGTTTAGTGGTTTCATTTTTATTAACATATATGTATGTTAAGATGTTTTCGATATCAGCCCTTAGTATGATTCAAGGTGTATTAATAAGGTGAAGTTACGAACACAGCTGATTATTTTTTGTTTGTTTACGTTGAGTTTGAGTTTGTCAAATTTTCTTTATATTTTTTGTTGTTATTGAAAAAAAAAAAAAAAAATATTGTAAATAGAAAATTATAATTTGTGTAGAAAATATTAAAAAAAAATTTAAATCTTTTGAAATTGGTTTTAAACAAAAAAGTTTGTAAAAAATAGCAAGAAAATTTATAAAACATTAAAATCGGGTGAGTAGCAGTGAGATTGGGTTCTCAAAAGTGCAATGGATGACCAAAATAACATAATATTTCTGTTTGTTTGTTTTTTATGTGCCACAACATATTTTGACATTCTCAATCATTTGACAAATAACAAATATAGTCTTTGTTGTATTTGTTGCCGAGACGCTCTCACCTGATTAATACGCCTTGGTATGATTTTTTCATATTTTTCGTTTTCAAATAAAATCTAGGAGGCTTGTGGTTTAAAAATGTTTGAAGTTTTCCTTGGAAAATTTTGTATTTTTTCTACGACTTTTAGCTACAAAATAAGAAAATATGAGCGAAATTGACTGAATTTTTTGAAGCATATGAAATGCTTTAATGTTAATGCATGTTTAATTATGTATAATGATATTTTTACGTTTTGGATTTTGTTGAATATTTACAGAAATATTTTAACAAACTTATTTTAAAAAAAGCAAAAATTTCCTTTATGTACAAATTTATAATATTTATGTATATCTATGTAAACATGTTCTTATTCTGAATGAAAAAAGTTTGGGAAAAAAGTCATGTTCAATTAATAAATTTATTAAAAAATTCATTTCAATTAGGAATTTTTTTTTTTTTGTGTATGACCCCTTTCACATTAGGCAATTAGTTGCGCAAGTCTTCTGCTCAATTTTTGTGTTTGTAGATGTCAGAAGAAAGGTCGGTTTAAGGAGAAGAACATTTTTCAAATTTGAGTTCAGACTTGCTTGTGCATGGCAAGTTGGTTTGTTCTTTCATTCTTATTTTTGAAAATGAAAAACTTGAAAATAAAAAAGTACTTATTTTAAAAAATCTTAAACTAAAATTTCCTGAAGCAGTAATTTTTTTTTTTTTTTTGTTTGAAACATAACTGAACCGGAGAGTGTCTTAATAATATTTAAGTTTTTCAAACTAATCGTTTTTTAATTATGTGAAAAAATTTGTATTTACCCCCGTATTCTAAAATTATAACAAAACTGAATATTTTAAAATTTGTTTATGGAAATTGTTATTTAAAGCATTTTTTTTTTTATAATTTTGTCATTGTCATAAAGTTCACTATACGGGGGTTAGACTCAAGTATATAAAAGATATTAATGTTTGTAATTTTTAAAGAATGCAATGAAAAAATAATATTAGACACTAACTAGCAGAATAAACATAGTCAGCATTTTCAGCTAGCTTAAAACAATTGAATACACAAGTTTAAGAAATTTAAATAAAGGTCTTGGACAAAAAACATTTCGTCACTTGAAATCCAAAAGGCCATAACTAATGATATCAGATTTATCAGCTAAATTGAATATAACAAAAATTAGTTAGCAATTTACAAAATCTTAATAAATTTAAGAGATTCGCCTTTATTCTTTAGCAGAGAAGCTTTTCAGAAGCAGGTTATATAAGTAATTTATCTGAGATAATGAAAGGTAAGCTTTAGTTAGAGCTTTTTACATTTTAGTTGACGAAATGTTTAATTGCAAGGTTTTTATAAGATTAGCGTATGAAAAAGTTAGTGCACATCTTTTTGAAATATGTACGAATGTTCAAGGCTTTATAAAAGAGTAGAAATTTATAAGTAAATTCCACATTGGACTTACATATTTGTAATTTCAAAACTAAACGTATTGCTTGTACTAGTAATAAAGAAACTGTTTGTAAATATAAAAGTGTCAAATATAGGTTTTAATAATCGCAATGCAACAAAAGAAGTTACAAAGGTATAAACTATAGCATTGCTTTATGTTGAAATCTCAACGAAATTAAATATTTTTTTAAATATAAAAAAATTATATTCAAAAATGAATAAAAGTTTTGTTTATTGAATATTGAACATTTTTGTTTATTGCCTTTTGCATAAAAACGTGATGTATGACTAATGGATTTGAAACTTTCTTATGGCGTTACTAGTTTTTGAAAACTCATTGCTCGTTGTCATAGTACAATAGTACTGGGTACACTTTTTAGAAAGCACGTTCTCAATTATACATTTCCTGCAACGTCAAATAAAAGAAAATAAGAATAAAATTCCTTCATTTTCTAAAAATATTAATTTGAAACATATTTCAGAGGTAATTAAAGAAAAATTAAAAATTAAAGTAAACAACACTAATCGTACTCGTTCTGAATAAAGTTATGGTATAAAATTAAACTGGATTGTGAAAGCTCATTGCATAAGTAGTTAGTCTCGTTATCAGCTAGATGCAGAAAACATCCCAATTTGTATTTATATCGAATCGATAAGTAGGAAAAGTTAAAGAAATATATTCAGAATGGTGGTTATTTTGTAACTCGACAAGAAACTCTTTCGCATTTGTATACTTTTTACTAAAGTTTCCAATACGGTTTTAACCGAAAACGCGGTTTTTCAAGGCCTAAAACCGAAACCGACAATTATTCTTCGGTTTTCACTAGAAAAATTCAAAATTTAGAAATGAGAAACAAACTTTTTCATCCAATTATTCATCCAATATCTCTAAACACAGATCGGTAAAAATATCTTAAGATTTGTTAAAATTTTTTTAAATTGTATTACAATAATTGCTTCAGATGATGTAGCAGGCTACCTTTCGCAGGCTAAATAATGCAAAATTTGTGTAACAAAGTCTTAGTTATTTTCAAATATCTGATAAAATTATTGAATACTAGCAGACCGGTGCGCTTCGGCACCCCAATTGGAAGATAGAAATATAACTATTAAGTCTCCCTTTGTAAATTAATACTAATTCAGGAAAACATGTCTCTAGTTTTATGTTTATTGATTCATTGTAATGTGGATTGTAGATCATTTTAAACGTATTATTAGGATAAAAACAGTACCATAAAGAAACACATTTTGTATTCCTACTCAGCATCATGAATGTTTAATTTCATATTTCTGTGTCCATTATTATAGAAAATACAAAAGAAAGGTAAGACTATAATCACCTTTCGTGAATTCTAACTCTTTCAGAATCATGTGTGCCCAATTTTAGGGTTTATTATTATAAAATGTTCAAAAAGTACCTTTACAATAAAGAAATAGTAACATTAATTATCCATTTTGAATTCGCGTTTCTAGGTCCATCGTTATAAAATATTCAAAAAGTACTACTAGTTCGAAAAAGTACCTGCAATTCCCTTTTTTATATTTTAACTCAGTCAGGATCATGTGTGTTTAATATCCTGCTTATAGGTTCATTATTATAGAAATTTCAATAATAGTTTCTGTTACCTCAATATCATTATGCCCTCTATCCTTGATTCTTTCTTTACTCAGAAGCATATCAGCCAACTATTATTTATATAATAAGTAAAATAATTTATTATAATAAAAAGTACCATTAGAAGAAAAAGTAAAAATTTTCCACACTTAAACCACTGTCAAGTTTGAAATTTCAAAGTATTTCCTGATTCTATGTTCAATATTATAGAAAATTAATTTTTAAGAACGAAAAAGTACTCCTTATTTTGGTTTAGTTCTCCATTTTTGATATCATAATACAATTGAGCAGCCAATTCTTGATTATTTCTTTACTGAGAATCATATTAGCCAACTTTAACTAATTTAATATATTAAAAAGGTAGCATTAAAAGAAAAAGTATCAATTTTCCTTTATCCTCGTAAACACTCGTCAAATTTGAACTTAAATTTGTTTAGCAGTTCCTATATTATCAACTGATTTAATAGTTAATAAATTATCACAAAACCGAATCGAAACCTCGGTTTTGAAATTCTTCGGTTTTTTGGAAACTCTACTTTGTACATTGGTATTTCGAAAACATTTTCAAATCGAATTACATCAGTGGTCGGATTGTAATTGATTGGTTATTTACAAGTAAACAACACGAATATCACCATATACAAATTAAAAAAAAACAAAATCCCAAACAATTGCTGGTTAGATTACAATAAAAAATAAAAGTTCGTTATTATAATGTTCTCTTTATGACGACCACTGAATTACACTACAATCCCATATATTATTGCTATGAATTGAGATTGTTGTAACAAGAATTAGACTGTCAATTTAAATATTGCCGGTCATAGGTAAAACATTTAAAGAGCAAACAAATTTTTGGTATGACAAGCAATTTAAAGTTTAGATTATTGTTACCAGGTTAATTTTTATTGTTACAAAAGTATACATATGTTTTTCTTGTAATCAATTAAAGAAACCGAGAATTGTTCTAAATATCAAGCGATACTATAGAATACTTAATATAAAAATATAGGTCTCTGATGGTTGTAAGAAAAAACAAGTAAGAGAGCTATATTCGGCTGTGCCGAATCTTACTTTAAAATAAAATTTAAAAAAAAAAATTTTTTTTTAAGTTTTTTAAACATTTTTTTTTTTAATTTATGACAAAAGAATGTTTTTTGTGAAAAAAAATTCGGGTTAAAAAATATTTTCCCGATTTTGACCCATTGTAGGTCCAACTTGGTATAGCCTTATATATATCGTTGCAATGTACTTTGAAATATCTATCATTAGATATCCATATTGTCTATATTTATGACTTAGTAATCGAGATATAGATCAAATAGAGGTTGTCTCGGATTTTTGCTTATATCTCCGTTATTTATGGACGTATTTTGCTGATTTTAAATAGGAAACTTCTCGAAAGCATGTCTGACAGAATTATTGAGGATTTGGATCCCGAAGATAACTGGGGTCTTCAGAAAATTGATTTAAACAGACAGACAGACAGACACACAGACGGACATGGCTAAATCCACTCCGCTATCTATAAGGATTCAGAATATATATACTTTATAGGGTCGGAAAATGATATTGTGGAAATTACAAACGGAATGACAAATTTATATATACCCTTCTCACGAAGGTGAAGGGTATAAAAAACGTGATAAGAGTACCAAAAATCGAGAAAATCGATAACGAAAATTTACTAAAAGATTATTTTTCTTATTTATAAATTCTATTAGACATGTTTAAAAAATAAAAAAAACATTAATCTTATAGAATCGTTTTCGAACAAAATTTTTTTGGAAAAAAATCGAATTCAGTTTCTTAAATTGTTAAATATCAGCCGTATTTACGTCATGAAATGCCAAAAAAAATTAGTTTTATTTAGGACACAATATAACTATAAAGGCCTAAAAATGTTGCCGATTTTTAAAGAAGTTGCCATCAAAAGGATAGGCAGTGTATTGATTTTGTCATTCCGTTTCTAACACATCGAAATATTGGACGTAGACCCACAAATTTATATATATTCGGGGTCCTTATAAAATTCTAATGCGACCTAGCTATCTCCATTCGTCTGTCTGTTAAAGTCTCAAAAGGGCCTAGAGAGAAAGTCCTAGGGGCATGAAATTTTCCTCAGAAATGTATTGAAAATGTGCAAAATTGGTCCAATCAAAAAAAACTAAATTTCTGTTCGACGTTTAAAAGCAATTAAAACACGATAGGCCCTAAAAGGGTTAAAATTGCTGATATATTTAATATTAACCTATAACTTAAAAATGGGCACGTAAGTATGCAATAAATTGTAGGTAGTTGATACCTTTCATTGTTTAAAAATTTAGACGTGAATGCCTTTATTATATACATAGATACATTGTGTATAAAAATACTAAACATTCAACCATTTTACTTTAATGAAAAACGGAAAGAGATAAATTTATTAATTTAATTAAAAACAAAAAAACATCAAATCATATATTTGGAAGTGATGCTCATATAGAGAGTAAAGTTTTGCTTTTGTATGAGCGCTGGTTGTGGAGAACAAAATTACACGAATTTTGTGAACGTTTTATTTTTAGACCGCACAATTAATTTAATTGGAATATTGAATTCATAATAAATTTATTATATGACAAAGACTTTTCACTGCATGACAGGTCCGCAATTTGATTTACCCCTAATGTTTATGTAACTCTTATAAGTGAATTATTTAGAAAAATTCAATCTGAGTGGTACTTGAAATTGAGAACAGGTGAAAAACTAGTTTTTTTTTTTTGCTCATTACTCAGTAAAGTGAACATTTCTTATCACAATGTACACACTGAGACATTTTTTACAATTGCTTGTAAACTATTTTAATTATAAAATGTAAGTTTTTGTAGAAGTTTGTTACGAGTACAATTTTTGCTATAATTACGTGCACTAAAATCTGAAGAAATCTATTTTTATTTACATATAAAATAATAAACATTAAAGTGGGTCAATTGGTAAAAAATAAAAATGTAAACGCTTGAAATTAATTTTTAACATTGGATTTCCAAAATTAATATTTGTTATTAATTATGGAAGCTGTGAACTTAATATTTTGCAGAACTTAATATTTTGAAAACATTATTTTCATTTTGATTTTTTTAATTTAATTTTCTTTTAAATAAAATATTGTTATATTATCTATAGTTGTAAATAACAATTTAAATGTCAACACTTTCATCTCCAGTTAACAGTTAGTGAGTCACAAATCAAACGGAAATATATTTGTATGTACGTAGTCATTTTATTATTTGAATCTACATACATATTTTCTTTAAAATTTGATTAATAATAGTTTCTATATTTACAATAATAACAATTTTAAAGGGGCTTTTTTTTTTGAATACACACTTTATAATATTGTTAATTTAATAATTATTTAAGAAAATATTATATTATACATCAACAATTACACTTTAAATTTAAAGACTTTGATATCCGAAAGATAAAACCCGTACGTATAATCGAGTTGTTTGTTGTTAGTCAACTGAAGTTTCAGTTTTTTTTATCATTGAAAAGAAATTAAACAAAGAAAGAATAAAAAGCAACAGAGAATAGAAGAAAAAAAAAAGAAATAATATAGCAAGAGCAAGATCTTGTATTTGGCATAAATACAGTTTGAAACGACAGACACAACAACATGTGTAAAAAAAAATATGAACAATAAGAAAAAAACTGTTAACATTGATACCTCTTTTAACAAGATTTAGGTTTAGTTTTTGCTTATAGTTTTAGTATAGTATAGTTTTAGTATAGGGTGGTATAGTAGCTGCAAAAATAATATATACAGTGAGTGACAATACATTGGAAACTTTTTTCGTTAACTATATTCCATAATTTCAAAACATGATCTAAAACCAATTACCTCCATTAACACGAAGTCTAGTTAGGTGATAACTAATAGTTATACTGTCGGTTAAAATTATTTTTGTATGAAAACTGTCAGTATAACTATTAGTAAACACATAACTAGGCTTCGTGTTAATGGGGGTTACCTGTATATATTATATCTGTGGACTTTTGACATAACAATTTCAGTGAAATTTTCAGATTTTTCAGGAGAGCGTAAAAGTTGTTGAATTGATCGGTAATTATTTGTCCTTAAATGATTTTGAAAGCTCTTATAAAATTATACAAAGCTTTCGAAATTCTTAATAATAAAAATTTCCAGGATTTTCAATTAAAATGTAAAAAATGTTCAAATTTGTTTGCATTGTTACTGTAACCATTTCAACATTTTTTAACAATATTATAGTCACAGTAACTATATATATGATTGTGGTAACAATAATATGGTTAAGTTTACGATTCAAAAATCAAATAAATAAATTGAAAAATATTGGCGAAAAAAGTAAAATAATGATTTTTGTGCGAAAACTATAAATTTAATGCTGATATAAGAAAAATTTTATGTATTTTTATTCTTCTTCTCAATAACTGCCATTCACATTAAATTTCTAGCTGGAAACCAATTACAATTTTTCAAAAACATATCAAATAAAAGTGGGTTTTGTGAATTAAGCAATTCTATTTAGAAAATAAAATAGTATAAATAAAAAAGTTACAAGCAATTTAAACCATATGGGCAATTCCATATCATCGTACTTGACATTTGTACGCCTATAGAGTAGAATAGATTTTGCAAAAATAAGAGTATCTGAAAAATAATTTGGTCTTTATGTTCCATTCAGAGTGTACTATATTTTAAAGAAATAATAAGTTCTTTCGAAACATTGTTGCCCAAAATATACAGCGAAATAAAGGCATATCGTACGTGACATAAAACGGAAGTAATTTTGAGGTACATGTAGAAATATCTTTTTCTTTTAATTTCTTATAATATATAATAATAGATAATAGCAAAAAAAATAATCAAAGTCAAATTCATTTCATACTACATGCTAGTAGTAATTTTAGCCTAAAACATACCAATTAAATTAAAAAATTAAATATAGTCACTTTAAACTATTATATTTGAACTTTCACATAGTAACATTTTAGTGTTTTCTCCTATTCAAATCATCTTGAAAAAAAGTTTCGAGGGTTTATGTTTTTTCAGTCGTGGTAGTCATTCTCGTGGAATTGCCCATATAGCTCATTCTGCACCACCCTGTGCCTAGCATTGTCAAAACAATCTTTTAAACTTCTACAAGAAAATAGACCAAAACAAAAATAATATTTATGAAATCGATGTAAAAAGCATCTGTTTTACAGTTATTTCATATTTAATTTTTTTTGAATAGATTTTTAAATAGTAAAAATGGCTAGATTCAAGATTTACGAACATTTAAAAACCTAACATCTGTGATAAATATTCAATAAATCAGCAGTTTCAGAATTTATAAAAAAAATATTCGAATAATCGAGAAAAAAAAAATATTTTTTATTCGAATAAAAAACATTTTTGAATTTACAATTAAAAATGATTTGTTCAATAATTGTCGATTACTCGAAAGAACTCATTATCAAGTTAAAATTAAGAAAAATAGTACAAATAACAAACATTTAAAAAAAAAATTTCTGGCAATACCAATAGTTTTTATTAGAAAAAAATTCACTTTGGTTTAACACACCTAAATTAGAACATTAAAGGCCTATTTCACGATGTCGAAAGAAAAATGATTCGATCAAATTTGTATGAAAACTATTCGAAAGAATTTTAAAAACTGAGTGTTTTTCATACAAATTTTTTCGACTCATTTTTCATTTCGACATCGTGAAACAGGCAGTAAGAAACTTGACTTAAAAACCTAGGAAAGGTTAAAGAACCAGCACTAGAGTTAGAAAATTTGTCCAATTAATAATAAACAATGTAGATAAAAATTATAATCTATTTAAGTCAAAGGCCTTAAAAATTAACTAAAAGCCTTATACAAATTTAAAAATATTTTGGAATCTGAAGTCTTTCAATCAACAATTATTCATATTTAACGAATCTGTATATAATTAAAATGCTTTAATTTATGATTATTTATATCTATATTCTTGATTTCGTATTTTTACTAAATTTTAAAAATTGTCTGCTTTAAATAATTTGTATTAGATCGAATACTAGAGGAAACTTTAAAAATTAATCAATCACACGAATAATAAAAAAAATAAACTTTTATTCGATTAAAATTCAACTCGATTAATTGATAACCCTAACAGGTAATGTAAAAACTTTACATTTGGAAAGAATACCTCGTAAAGCTACTCCAATGCAAGATAATTTAATAGAAAGAGAGTATAATGGGTCGATTATGGATGGCAACCGAACTTCAGTTGCGTTGCAGGGGGCAACCATAAATTTCTGGTTACCAATTTGGCAACAGAAATGATAGCTACCAGTTGCCATCTGTAATAACATTTAGGCAACTGAAGTTCGGTTGCCATTTATAATCAAGAAATAAGAAATTCCTAAAAATTACTCCTCGGGAGGTTATCAATAATCTCAAATTGGAAATTAGTTCTCGAAATGTTAGTCGCTGATTGCTATCGCCCCGCTTTAAAAAAAAAACCGTAAACTGGTCGAAACTGAAATGAAAAAGTGTTCTCATTTCGCATGAATCCAAATACAATTTAAGAGGCAGTGATGGGAAATGGCGATGGCAATATTATGGTGTGGGGATGTATTTCAACTCTAGATACTATGGCTGGTATTCATACTTTGAGAAAAATATGCCCCTGCGTTGAAGATTCCAGGACTACAATGACGTCTAACACACCTCTAGGGTTGTAACCAAGTGGTCACTATCCAACGAGGTACGTGTTTTGATGTGGCCAGATCTCAATCTCATGGGAAATTGTAGATCGTAAAATACGGTCTCAAAACTATAACACGATGCTGTTATATGGGTATGGCAAAATATTTCAAAGCTGACGATTCAGCCTTTAATTTGTTCAATGGGTCGTCACTGGGATATCCAACATAATACAGAGTTACAAAAAAAGGTTAGACAAATTTTGTAAAAATTAAACCTATGTTTCCATTGTTTTAACAATTCCATAATATTGAAAACTTTTAAGTTTGTTTTCTATTTTGGAAAAGTTTCTATTGTATTTTGAACCATTGTAAATTAAACAAAGTATGATGAATTTTGTTTTAATAAAACTATAGATCAAAAACTTCACAAATTACACAGCAATCAAATTATTATCTTATACTTAACATCAACTTGTAATTAACTAATCGAATATACACACACATACTTTAATTGTTTCTATATAAACTTTAACTCGTAAGTTTAAGTTTATTACCGATTATACATATTTTTATGTTAAGATTTGAATTTAGTAATAATTTTGTTTAAATATTGTATACAATCCCTGTAGTCAGCCTAGGACCATATGACTCTATGTCAACACTCTCTATTGACAATTGCAGTAGTTAAAATGTCGACGACTTTCCTTCATGCGTCAGTAGAAATACGTTAGAGACAACAGTTCTAGTGTATTTCTCGTGACATTGTCAACGAATTCGAATAGTTTGGTTTTTTTTATTATGCTGGCATAGATAATAACTACCTAGTCAGCAGTGTTGCCAGGAGCTGGCAAAAAAAGAAGCTATATTGACTTCAAAAAAGGCCAGAAAAAGCCAAACTGCTTTAAAAAAAAGCCAAAAAAAAAGCTAAAATATTATAAATTAAGAATTTAGTTTTATATTTATTTTTAAATAAAAAATTTGAAAATATGTTCATAAAATTCATAAAAATAAATAAAATTATAAAGGTACACTTCAGCAGCAAACAAAAAATAACATTAATCATTAACAATAAATAATAAATATACACATATACATAAGCGACCAAAAATCTCTTAAAGCAATGGAAATAAGCTTTCTTTTGAGCAAAAAAAATAAAAAATTAAAAAAGGAGCCCATTTTGGAAAAAAAAATTTAGATTTTGCAAAAAAATTTCAAAAATTGTATGTCTTGAGTTACAAAATATTTATTTTGATAGATATTCCACTCGAATCCCACTAAGCGATCAAAAGGGTTTTAAAAAACCCTAATCATAAGCCTTCGAGAGTTAGTGGGGCTCTTGTCCATTATATAACGATGAATTTAATGTGTAAAAACAATTTTGTCTTGAAAGCGAATTTGCTAGACATTTATAGCTTTCAGATATAAAATACTATATTTCATTTTGAAACACTTGGTATTGGCAATTGTTATTTGTTCTTTTAATACTGCACAATTCTTGAGTATATTGAAACGCTAAATGAAAAACAGTAATGAATTAAAATGAAAATGTCTCACAAATATAACCACTTCGTGGTTTTTTCTAGCCTTTTTTATTTAAAAAAAGGCTATTATCAAATTAAAAAAAGGCTAGAAAAAAGCCACGAAGCTAAAACCAAAATTTCGAGGCTAAAGAGTAAATAAAAAGGCTAAATTTAGCCTCAAAAAGGCTAAACTGGCAACACTGCTAGTCAGTAGTGATACAGTCTACTGGTAGACTTTCAATGACAAGCTAATGTTAAATGTCAATAGAAGATTACAAAGGCTGGGGTACAAATGGTAGTAGTTAGTAGTGTCAGTAGTGAAAGTGTATTTATACACATATATCAATTCGCAGAAATACACACACACACTTTATAATGTACAAGTATACACGTGCAAGACAGTTGATGTTGAGTTGAGTTGGCGCTGTTAACTCTAACAGCGCCTCTGCCACTATTTATACCCGCGTCTATCGGAAATCTTCTACAATGCTCTTAACGGGCATACTAGTACATTCGAATTCAAGAGCTTTCGATGTTAATGTTAGCAACTTAAACATGCAGTGTTGCCATACTTACAAACAATGCTAATAACCGCATGCTATCAACATTGTTGATAAGTAGAAGCTTCTACTGATGGACGTGTTTATAAACATGATGAATGTTGCAGGCAGTCGTTGCGGACCGCTAAATTCAAATCGCTATTGCACATTCTTAACAATAACATACCAGTTGGGAACGCATAATTCTCATATCATTTGAGTTTCGAAAAACAAGAAGAAAATATTTAAATTTCAAGATCCCGCATTAAAAATGAATTGAGCAGAGATTCTTAAGCAATTTTTAAGTGTTTTAATGTTATCTAAGAAAATAGAAAAAATTTAGAATTATGTAATAAAAAAATAATAACGAAAAAGAAAAAAATTATTTTGAGAAATTTTCTTAAACAATTTCTAAGTTTTTTAATGTTATCTAAAAAAAAAAATAAACAAAATTTAGATTTATAATATGTAAATATTAATATTTCTAAACACAAAGAGGTAGTCTTTATCTTTTATCCGACAAACACATAGTAATGCTTAGCAGTGCACAGATTTTAAGGCTCCATATTGTGTGCGATACCTAACTTAAATAGCAGATAACATCTCTATAGAAATTCCTGAGAATGCGGGTTGCGAAATACGACTAACATTATAAAGCTACAAACAGGAATGGAAACGTTGATACGATTGTACTTTTTATTATACTATTTCATATTCAAAAGTACCGTAGTACTGCCGCGACTCATTTGATATTTTAAAATAATTTTTGAGTTTTTTATTTTAAAATAATGATTCGTTCATGTCTGTGTTAGTCTTATTTTCATTCGATTTTGTTTAATTTCGCCATCTTGAAATATAGTCCTGCGAACCCAATATTCGTTGGAAAGAAGCTCAAAACATTTGAATGTTGTCTGTCCTGTTTATTTGAGCAAATTTTGTGTATAACAGTTTTTTTTCCAAAGAAATTTTTTTTGTATAACAGTTGGTTTGTATGGAAAATTGGCTGTATAACAGTTTGTTCAATAGAAATTTGTGTGGATGACAGTTTAATCAGTAAGAAATTGTCTGCGTAACCATTTATTCTATGCATAATTGCATGTATAAAACTTCTTTCTATCGAAAATGCTTTTTGTAACAGTCAATGGAAAAAGTTTCCTCTATGGCAATTCTTCATAACAGTTTCTTCTATGGGAAATTGTTTGTATATCAGTTATTTTTGTTTTGTGTATATAATATTTTTTAATAGTAAATTTAGATTTTCTATAGAAAATAGTCTGTTTTAATGTTTTTTCTATGGAACTATAGGATTTGTTCTATAGAAAATTTTGTTTATATCAATATAAAAATAATTTAAATTTTAGTTATCCTTAGGCTGCAAAAATTATATTTGACTTATATTTTGATACCGAATAAACATTTGTTTTTCCATCCCTGGTAACTCTGAGATATTTCTATCTAAAATTTGTTTTTATTGAATAACTACTACATGTTTACAAATTAAATAACGGGTTAGAGAGCAAAACATTACCTTAGAATTAGATATTTATATTAAACATTTGAAAATATTAATTTTATTATATAAACCTTCATTACTGTGAAATATATTCAAGTGGAAAATTGTCCAATCATAAATAAACCAACAAACATTTTGGTTTATTTTTAAAATTAAACAAAAGGAAACCTCTTCTCAAATATCATGAGATTAGTGTAAACAGTGATGGATAATGGAGATTTTGAAATGTAGTAACTATACCGTTACCGCTTATCGTGAATAATCTTAAATATATAAATGAATAATTTTAAATATATAATTAAAAATATATAATAATAAAAATACAATTTTTTTATAACTTTGAAAATCGGTTATAGGAGGGAGGAAAGAGGGAGTAGTGTTTGTGGACATTCGATTTGAACTTTCCTATATTGAAAATGACAGGAAACACTTCAGCGGAAAGTTTGTTCCACATACGTACAGTACGGCTAAAGAACTTAGTATGTTCTTTAGTATGTTGTGCGGTCTATTGGCCAATCGACCACAAAGGGATGTGTTCTTTGAGAAAAACATGTATTACGAAGAAATCTGCGTCCTCTACGGAAGCCATACTGGCGGTCATTAAGTAAATTGTAGGACTCCAAATATTTAACCAGATGATAGTTTACCATACTTTCCACAACTTTGGAATGTGCAGAAGAAATTGCTATTGGACGGTAATTTTCAGCGTTATTAGCCTCTTCCTTTTTAGGAATTGGCGTGACATTAGCAACCTTCGAAAATACAGGACTTGACTTTAAATATTTTTAGAGGTCCAAATATTAGCATTTGTGGCTTTTATGGCTACGAACAACTTAAAACGATAAGTTGACATTAAATTCTGGTTAAGCTACTAACAGGCCTACCTAAATAAAAGCGTCAGGCGGAACGTTTTTTTACGCTTAGCTTTAACGCTGAAATGTCATACCTAAATAAGAGCGGCATACAATAAAAACAAGGTATAAAAAAAATAAATATAACATCCCGGATTATTTAAGCAATAAAGTACAAGGTGGCGCAAAAGTAATCCTCCTATCAGAAAATGCTATAAATTTTGCGATTGGCCCCTAATGTCAGTTCTATTTTGACATTTGTGTAGTAAACACATGCGAAATACACGTAAATAAACAATGTTACGCTACACTGCTCCAGAACGCGGAATATTGCTGACTATTTCTTTGACCAATAATCGGTCGGTGACTTTGGCACAATGTGAATTTCGTCGCAGATTTCCTGGCCGTCCAACGCCTACTGGCGAAACACTGCGACGTTTAGCCGCTCGCATCGAAGAGACTGGCACAACACGAGATGCTGCCAGGCGTGGCAGACCCCGGAGTAGCCGTTCTGCAGAGAATATTGCTGCTGTAGCCGAGGATGTCATGGAAGCGCCGTCGACATCGACCAGACGACGTGCCACGCAAATGGGTATCAGTCGACGGTCTTCACAGCGAATTTTGGTACAAGATTTGAAGATGTTTCCGTACAAAGTCCAGACGGTGCATCAGCTGTTAGTTGCTGCCCGCCAATCGCGTCTAACATACGCTCAAGCCATCCTTAATCACCACCAAGAGGAAGATGATTTTTCATCAAAAATAATCATGAGTGATGAGGCCCATTTCCATCTTAGCGGGTACGTAAATAAGCAAAACTTACGCTTCTGGGGCACTGAAAATCCGCGTGTAACCCACGAGGAGCCATTACACCCGCACAAAGTCACTGTATGGTGTGCTGTTTTCGCTGGAGGAGTCATCGGACCTTTTTTCTTCGAAGACGTCGCGGGCCAAACAGTTACTGTGAATGGTGAGCGCTACAGAGCAATGATCAACGAGTTATTTTTGCCGCAACTTGATGAATTGGGATTGGAAAACATGTGGTTCCAACAGGACGGTGCAACGGCACACACTGCACGTGCCACAACCGATATGCTTAAGGATGCGCCTAATCTCCTGTTTTGGCGATTTGCACTGCCCAGCAAGATCGCCTGATTTGACCGCTCCAGACTTCTTTTTGTGGGGCTTTTTGAAGTCGCGGATTTATGTCAACAAGCCTCAGACTCTTGCAGCTCTTAAAGACAATATCTGTCAAGAATGTGAGAACCTATCGCCGGAAGTTTTGGCCAAAGTGATGGAAAATGCCATAAAAAGGGCTCAGATGACAATCAACTGTGGCGGCGGCCATTTACATGACATCATATTCACGACTTGATGTAAAAAAAATTTCAAAGACCAAATAAAAATAATCCACAAGAATAATCAAAGTTTTTAATTTTTTTTTTTTTTTAATTACTGCCAAAAACATCGGAAATTTACTTTTTCGCCACCTTGATGATTCTGATTTTTCTTTTGTGATTTGTAAACTGAAATTTTATAAAAAAAAATAAATATTAAAGTTTAAAAAATGAGTTTCTTGCATATTTATTTCTCCTTTTGTATTTATGTCTTTTGCAACTAACTTCACTATTAAACGCGCTGTCAAAATCGGATTTTCCAATTGCAAAGCGTTACCGCCGCGTTATATCGGTATGCTGCATACAAATTGTATGGGCATGAGAATTTTAGACAAGTAAAAAACGCCTTCCGCTCCAAATAGGGAATGTGGGAAATTTGTTGAATTTTATTTTCGTGGGAAATTTGTTGTGGAATGAATTCTATTTTTGACAGCAGATTTTGGATTTTTCCTCTTATTAAATACACATAGATATTTATGGCATGGTTTTTACCTTCTGTAAAATTCTTACGTACTCTTTTTGAAATTGAAGATATCGGAGATTTAAAATTTATTAATGATATGTGCGTTTTGACATTAACTCTATCATATCTACAAAGAAATATTTGTTTTTCTGTAAAGTACTTTAGTATACTGCAGCATATTATTAACATTTTTTAAATGACATATCCTGTGGTTTATTTTGATTAAATAAACCCTACAAAGTTAGAACTTTCATTGTTATCCCGTTGTATTATAGTTGAATTAATTACATTAACAAATTCTTTCTCAAATAATAATGTTTAGCATTATTTAATAAGAATAAAAGGTTTGGCATAATATTAGTTGAACGTAAAAATTTGTATTACAAAGAAATAAAAAAAAGCAAGGTGTGTTAATTTCACATTAGCTGATTGACCTTTCGCTAGGACATTATTTAACATCATATTCTAATTCAATAAATATTAATTTCTAAAATATAGTGGTTGCCACCACAGTGGCCTCTTTACATTGGATACAAAATCGCAATAAACACATGTAAAGAAATAAATGTAATTACTTCGCATATACTACATACAAACATCTATTTTAATTAAATATAAAATTAAGTTATTGTAATATTTAGTTGTTTAGTTCAACTTGAGTAAAAAAAGAGTTTTATACCATTATAAGTCTTAATCGAACTTTTATGTTGCAAATGTTTAAAATTTTACCATCAAATCACGTTATGAAACAAATTTCCAAACTTAAAAATATTTTTCGTTATCCACTATACAGAAAGAAGTCATTGTTTTGAAATAAAATATTAAAACTTTCAAATATTCCCAACAAAAAAATTTAAGTAGTTCAAAGTGAATGTCACTTTAATGACTTCTTAAGCAATAGTACATTCTAAATGCCTTCCTAAACTCTAATAAATGCGTCAATAATGAAGCATTTAAAAATAAATAATTCAAGAGCAGTTTTTAAGATTCACTTTTGAGATATTACAACATTATTCAGGCTTGAGGCACGAGTTCATTAGATTGTTATCCTTGGAAATACAAATTGTATTTATTAAATTTTCATTATTTCAAAGAATACAGAAAAATCTATATTTATACAAACGGCAGAATGTAAACATCATCTATTTTACTCACCAGTTTACAGAAATGGAATAAAGGACTTTTATTAACAAAGCATTCATTAATCATATTTCTGTTTTTTTTACTGTGATCGAGTTAGACGAAGTTTAAGAGCTTTTTTTTATTTATTTTATTTATTTCACAAATTCAAAACCAAGCCCATAGGGCCAAATATGGCTTTTTCACCGTTGTATTCTTTGGGATTTTTACTTGTTTTGTTTTGCCTTACAAGCATACCCAAATTAGAGAAAGCATACCGAAATAACGCGGCAACGCTTTGCAATTGGAAAATCCGATTTTGACAGCGCGTTTAATAGTGAAGTTAGTTGCAAAACACAATAAATATAAATGCATACATACAAAAGGAGAAACAAATATGCAAGAATCTCATTTTCTAAACTTTAATATTTAGTTTTTTTTTATAAAATTTTAGTTTACAAATCACAAAACAAAAATCAGAAACACTAATATTGTAATGTACTTTATAGTTTAAATAATCCGGGTTGTTATATTTATTTTTTTGATAACCTTTTTTTTATTGTTTGACGTAGCGTTGCCGCTCTTATTTAGGTATGACATTTCAGCGTTAAAGCTAAGCGAAAAAAACGTTCCGCCTTCCGCTTTTATTTAGGTAGGCCTGTTAGTCAGCTGTCAGCTAACAACGAAGAAATGGTTTGTTGTGTTTTTTTTTTGTTTTTTTGTTTTTTCTTCTATGTTGATTCTGTTTTCAGTCACAATTCGACAGAAGATCATTTGATATTATTTAAGATTGAAGTGTTTTTAGATTTAATATAGAAATAAATATGATATTAAATACACTTTTTCGTAAATCTTTTAAAATATATTCCGCAATACATTCATGGAACTTACATTGGTTCTATACAATTTTTCAAATGAAGAACCCTTATATTTAAATACTCGCATAAACACATGATCTCCAATGTTACGTTAATGTAAATATTATGCATGTTTTACTTAAATCGAACCACTTCGTCACCACGTAAAACCCTGCCTAAACTGCTTATTTGTTATGTAATTATAACCTTCACCATGAGTGGCAAGGGTATATATAAGTTTGTCATTCCGTTTGTAATTTCTACATTTTTCATTTGCGACCCCATAAAGTATATATATTCTGGATCGCTACAGGTTACGGAGTCGATATAGCCATGTCCGTCTATCCATCTGTCGGTTGAAATCAACTTTCTAAATCCTATAAATAACTTACAAACATTACTGATACATCACTATATCGGGAATTCTTCGGTTGCTAATTGAAATCGATAAAATCGGCCCACAAATGGCTGAGATATAAGGAAAAAACCAGGACAACCTCGATTTTTGACCTATTTTTTATCTATATCTGGATTACTAAGCCATTAATATAGACAATATGGATATCCAATAATAGACATTTAAAAGACCTTTGTAACGGCGTATATAAGGCCAAAGAAAGTCGGACGAACAATTGGTCAAAATCGGGAAAAAATTTTTAGCGCGAATTTTTTTTTTTCACCAAAATTTTCATAAAAAATTTTTTCACAAATAAATTTATTAAAAAACATTTTTTTTTTTTTTAAATATTAACAAAAAAAAAAATCAAAAAATTTTGCCCTAAAATTTTTTTCGCTAATAAATTAAAAAAAATATTTAATTTTGTTTACCTAAAAAAATATTTAACTTTTTTTTAAGTATAATTTGGTGAAGGGTATATAAGGTTCGGCACAGCCGAATATAGCTCTGTTACTTGTTTATCAGGATTCTAAAAATATCATCCGAAACTGTTTTTAAATAATTAATTAATTTAATTAAATTTATTGAGACTTCAAAATTTTATAAAACAGTATTAAATTAAATAACAATAATTTTTTGAAAAACTTAAAATTATATAGTATTATTTTAATTATAATGAAATGAAAATATGCACTTGCTTAAACAGTGATCAGTATATTAAATTAAATAAATAAGTAAATGTTACAAAAGTAGTACAGTGTTTGCTCCCGACACTTACATTAATTAATAGAGTGAAATCTATTTAAAATAAACTTAAAACTAAAACTTAAAACTAAAACTTAAAACTAAAACTTAAAACTAACCCTAGAAACTAAAACTATCATCAGTTGTATATTACCCTCTGTGTATGCCGGGAGTATGTCTATTATAAAAATTTTGTCCAGAAATATTCTGCAGTTGCTCCCGCAAAATACCAATTGCGGAAAGATAATTTGTATTTGTCCAGTTAAATTCTGTTTCACTAGATAATACATCCTTCATTATATTACCTTCAAAATCTGTCAATTTATCAATAAATCGTTTTTAAATATTAACTTGAAATTTAAATATTTCACTTCCATTTACAATTTGATGAGATTAAAAAGTATTTTTAGATTTAATTTCGAAATAAATATGAATTTGATTATTTTTGTTATTAAAATTTATTGTGAATTTCACAGTTTTCGAATTTTAAATCGAATCCCTGCTTGAACTACTTAGGCCCTCGATCTAATTTGCTGGAAAATCTGTTTATGTCAAAAATTTAGATTCAATTTGTTTCTGAATTTAAAACATTCTGATTGTTATACAATTTATGTAAATTCAAGAAAAAAAATTAATCGGTTTGATTATATAAGGTGTTTGCGAATTATGATAACGACAATTTTTTACTAGATTAAAGATAATATGAAACCTGTATTTTTAACGCCGTTTTCCTTATAAATAAAACCTTACACAATCAGACACAATAATATATGTGAATCATCATATGACCAAAATTTTATTGAATATTAATTTCATAAAAAATTGTGTTGCATATTTGTACATTCTTAAAATAACACAGAAACCAATTGAATCACCATCATGAAAATAATTGGATAAATATGGACGATGATAACAAACAACAAAGGGTCTTAAAGCTTCGGTCTATGTTATTTTATTCTGGTGTGAGTGGACGTGATTAAAAAATAAAATAGTTAAAACTTTTTATTTAAGTTTTATGCACTGTAGACATTTTGAAATATTATGGACTAATAAATATGAAAAGATCATACAATTTTTTTTTGACTTACGATTTAATTTAACAATTTTAGCCGAATCCAAATGGATATTTAAATATTTAATAAAATTTACAAAAAATTAAAATAAGTTGACAAAGTATTCAATAAACTCAATTAGTGAAATCAAAAATTTGTATTTTTATAATTTCAAATTATTTATACAATATCAGTACGATTATATCCAGTTCTTATTGAAAGAACTGGAAATGTAAAATTCATATTATGGCATGAATTATTAATTTACTTTCTGTCTTAAGCGGTATATAATATACAATACTCAATTAACAAAAATTTATTTAAAATGTTGACCTAAATAAGGATATTGTAACAGTTCCAATGTTTTCAATAGTTCCTTGCTAGGGAAAAAACTTTCTCTTGTTAGCACTGTCGCTTGATTTGATTCGAGTATTTCCGGAGTGAATATCGAATAAGGTTTTATTAGGACAAACGTTAATAAAGTTAAAAGTGTTTGAAAACTTTGTTATCAAAGGGATTTATGATATATGCTAGTATAATTTACACTTTTTTTAAACCATTAAATATCAGGGGACTTTTAAATATTTTGAATAAAGGTGGAAACAAAACAAATGTATAAAAATTATATTTTTATTACGTTTAATGATAATATAAACACAAAACCATTTCATTAGTCATAAAGATTTAATTTGTTTAGCTATTTAATTTGAGTAAACAAATATTTTGATTTGATTTTTATTTTTTTCATCCAAATATGTATGTAAACCTCTTTTTATACTTAAAAAGCAAAAAAAAAAACGATTCAGTAACTCAAGAATTGATGCATTTAATACTCGTTTTACAATACTTGTATTTGATATTAAATAAATTCATAAGTTTTGTAATTAAATTAACAATTTACTAATTATTAGAATGGATTACACTGTTACATATTCTTTTTAATTTTTTTTTTTTTTTGTACTTTGTTTATATTATACACACAAAATTAATCAGCTACATATTTTCAGCCGCGAACTGTTTTTTGTTTTTTTTTTTTTTTTTTTTTTCAAAACATATTTGTATGCTGATAATGCCCCAAAATATATAGTTTTAATATTGTTTAATAGAAAAAATTAACATTAATTTAACAATTTAAATTTATTCTTTCAATAATAAACACATTTTTAACATGTACTCATTCGTATCTGACCAAACGAAAAGTACTAAAGAAAAAAATGTTTAAATAAAAAAAAATTAAAATAAATAACATAAAATAGACATGCGCCGTATTTAAAATTCCATAACGAAATAGAGAATGTTCACTGACCCTTTGCAGGATGCTGTGAAGTGTAGTGAACCCCAAAATATATGTTGAATTCTTCCTTTAACTACTATGCTCAAATCAACTTTGATTTTCAAACATTATGAATAAAGCAAAAATTGAGATTGTAATAATTAATCCCAGTCTGAAGCTACTGTAACAGTCAATGTATTATCAACTTAGTATAGCGTATATACATATAATTTTTTAGTTTTCTATACATATGTGTGTCCTTGAATATGATTATTCCATTTTTAATTTCCACAATCATTTGTGAGAATATAAAATACATATGATTGTTACTTTACTAACTCAAAGTTTATTTATACAAATTGTTTTGTAACTATGTACTTCCAAATAATTTGCAGATCTTCTTTAAATTACAGCTTCGGCTCTCAAAAATTTGTGACATTTTTAAATTGGACTTTTCACCAAAAAACTTATATAAAATATTTTCTCCAAAAAACTTTAATTTCATAAATAATGACTGACAGTTCAAAAACATAATTTCTTAACTAATATACATAAATTAAAATTTCTAAGATAAATTCTATTAAAATATTGCATTAAATTTTAACAAAACTACATTTATAAAATGATGTTATTCATATGTACTTCTTAGCATTTCCAAAACAATGTAAACTTTTAAACTTCTCCAAGAAAGAAGACTAAAACAAAAATTATATATTTCAATATTTATTTTCATACATTTTTGCAATTTTTTTCGAATCATAGGTTCTGCTTTTACAGTTCTGGTTGATACAAGCACACATTTTTTATTGAAATTTTTTTTAAATTCCCTTAATTTTAAGCAATTTTTGGATAAAAATATATTTTTACTGGAATTTTATTTTTATTACTCTTTTAAATACCTACTTTGAATTTAATATTGTTTTAATGTTTACAAAATAAAAAGTGAAGAGATTATTTTCAAATGCGGTTTTTACTTTTTTTCTTTCTCAATTGAAAATGTTTGCTAGTTACGGAGGCTTAAATAGTTAGTAAAAATAATTTAGAAACAATAATAATAAACGATTTTAATGCTGGATTGAAGTAAAATACTATCTGTGATATAATTATAAAATTCGTGAGACAGGTAATGTAAGAACTCAACATTTGTGAGGAAGACCTCAAAAGAAATTCCTATCAATCCCACGGTTAACCGCAAGACAAATGCGGTAACGCCACGAGAAAAAAAACTTTTTTTATAAAAACCGCTGATACACAATTTGCTAAATAACATTTTAAACTGATCCAGATAGAAATGGAATATTGTTCTCTTTTTGGATGAATCCAAATACAATTTAGGGAGTGATGGGAGAACATTTTCAAGACGGCCGAAATTAAAAGATAATTCACAAAATCAGTTACAAAACTTTTATATTGCCCCAATGAATTCAATTATTTCTCCTAGCCCTCATACAACTGCCCTATATGAAAATAGTTAAGCTCCCATAAATATTTTAATTATATAGGTACATATCCAAACCAAATTCAGCACAAATAAGTTTAATATAAGCTGAACTCGTAATACCAAATTTAGTACCGATCGATCCACAATATTTCATAGCTCCCATATAAGCACCATTCTCGAAAATTTCATTATTCTGCATAAATCTCTGAAGTATGTTGAATCCAAATAAAATTCAACACAAAAATGTTTCATATATACGCAAATCATCCCACCAAATTTTGAGACGATCGGTCCATAATTAGTCATAGCTCTCATATGACTAAATTCCGAAAATTACTTTAACGAGCATAATTCTCTTAAAAATGTTGGTATTCAAATAACATTCAATACAAATAAGTTTCATATCAAAAGAAAACTTTTTATAATCAAATACTCGGTGTAGGGGGTCATATGGTTGGGCTTGACCGAAAATATTTTCTTATTTATTTTGTTTGTAATATACATAAGTAAATAAATATATAAATATGCATTAACAACCAAAAAATTTTAATTTCTTAAGGTTTTATTTATTTAAATTTTTGAATTGAATATTTGGAAAAGTTCCCATTGTATTTTATATAGAGGAAACGATTATTTTACAATCTAAAGAAATAAATAAACACAGATAAGTGATGTGTTTACTTTTAATTTACCTGATACTGTAGATATCAGAAACTATACAAACAAGAAATATTGACTTTCATTTTTGAACGTTAAGTGTCATTCTTTTGATCACCACTGTAGATTCTTAATAGTTTCAAAGTGTAAATGTGTGATAAAATGTATAAATAACAAAAGAAATAAATAATCACAGCTAAAATGTTATATTTGCTTATTATTTAACCGATACTGTAGATCTCCTCACAATGATAATTTTTATGAACTAGGTACCTAGAAAGAAAAAAATACTTTGTGAATTGACCTAATATTTATTTATTTTGTATCCTACAATAAAAACTAAGTAACAACAATTTCCACAATACATACATACTAAGAATCTGAAATAAAAAACTAAAAGTTATTATAAATAAAAACCACATTCTTTGTTTTCAATTATTTATGACAACTCCATAAACGTTAAGTAGTTTATAATGTAAATAAACAGTGGTAAATTAAAAGTAGTTTTCACTTTCTAAAACACTTTGAACGTTCAGTCAGTGTATATTTTGCATTAGTAAAATAGAATAAAATCAAAAGTATTTTATTAACAAGCATGTTTTCGTTTTTTTTACAATCCATAACCCATGATAATGTCTGTTCTACTATTTTATTTAAACACTTAGTGATTTTAGCTTTTTCGCTTTACAAAACAAGTAGCATTTAATTATTTTTACTTAATTACTTGTATGTACTTGTACCACATTATCGATATCCACAAGATACAAATCAGTTTTCCATCTCTGCTTGATAAACAAACATCTTAAATGTGTTAAACCTTTAATTAAACTGGCAACTCTGGCTTGAAAAGAAATCTACTAATCAATTAGATAAAAACTACAAAAAACCCAACGTATGCTGTATAGCCCAGCAGCTCTAGGAGACTGTCCCGAACTAGTGATTTAACCTATAATTTAGAGTGACAACTAGTTACATAACTAGCTACGTGAATAATTATTTTAACAAGTGCATGTCCTAAGCAGGGATTCAATTGTCCATTTTTGATTACAATTAGAATGTATGGTGATTGATAGCTGGACCAAAGTAGTCAACGCATTGGATTCCCATTCCGGTTACATACAGTTACTTAACTGGCTACTTCATCAGCTACATAACTAGTTATTTTAACATTTACGGATGCTAATTGACATGAAATAGTCATCTCTATAGTGCAGTACAAAATTCACGCTTAAAGTGACTACTCTTTAGACTACTTAGAGACACTTAAGTGACAATTACTTTTGCGCTAGATTACATGGGATGTATAAAGTAACCAATTGACTCCTCTCTGCACTACTATGAGCACATACACGTCATATGACCCAAAACTTATAACTTGGAGTCTGCCAAATGATCAGACAGTAGTGACAATTACTGTCTATAAGGGATACATTGACTACTTGCTTAACTGCTGGGTTTATTTATTAAGTATTCATTACACACACTCAGCAATGTTTACATATTCTTATATTTATATTTATGTTCGTTGTTGTGGACAATGTTTCTTTTCTATTTTATATGGCTTTCTAAGTATGTATGCACATAAAATTCTGAACTCTTAATATGTATAAAAAAAAGAAACACTGTAAAAAACTAACAATTATCTCTCGTTCTCACACAAAAACCAAACAACAAAGAAAACAAGTTGGAAAATAAACTTAATAGAATTTTAGAGTAAATTGCTCTCAGTGCGCAGTAGGAGGTTAAAAAAAAAAAAAACATCACTGACACAAAAATTCTACAATTTTTACAAACACAGCATAATTTTTAAGTTGGGGCGATCTCCACAAATTATATTTTTTTAATGTCTCTGCAATTTATTAATAGTGAATGTGTACTTAATTTTATATTTATGT
This sequence comes from Calliphora vomitoria, assembly GCA_942486065.2. Lineage (NCBI taxonomy): Eukaryota > Metazoa > Arthropoda > Insecta > Diptera > Calliphoridae > Calliphora > Calliphora vomitoria. The sequence continues at coordinate 13,268,365 of OW818031.2, read as the reverse complement.
ATAAAATAACTAGATCGACCATAAATTTATGATTTTTAGGTGTAGTACAAGTAGTTACAAACAGGATTTATTAAATTAACTTTTTTTTTTTTTAAATATACACATTTCGCATACACACCATTTATTTGTATTCCTCTAGTATCCACTATATTATTTTAATGTTGAAATTCTCTTTCTTTTTTATTTTCAATTAATCAATTTCATAAATTAATCACTTTTTCCAAAATCTTATAGAAATTTATGTTATTTTTTTGCTTTTTCCTGGAGAAACCAACACACTCACAACACATACACACTTCAAATGCAGAAAGACCTGCATTCAACCGCAGCGTTTTACCGAATTAACAACCTCTTCCGACGAATGAATAAAATGAACTGAATACAGTACAAAAAAAACGAAACAAAGTTGATACCAGCGTTGTCAACTTTCGAATTTCAAAAAGCACTGAACTCAAAAAAATGCGTATTTTTCGTAAAAAGCACCAAATTTAAAAATAACATTGATTAGAGGAAAATGTTATGTCAAATTATAATTTTGATGACAACTAATTAAACTTCATCATGAATATGGATTCCACAGATTATTACAGATATGCAACAATTGAGAGTTGTCAAAATGGTTGAGGTTTGCAGAGCGAGAGAAAAAATACAATTTTCAATAGGCTAAGAGTGTGATACATATTTGACCCTCTTTCCAAACCACAACCATTTTGACCTTTTCATTTGTTTGTTTTCTATTGTCATATTACTGAAACCACCTGATTCATATCTGTATAATTTGTGATGGATTTATTCAGTTAATTTTTAGTTTTATTTTGTTTACATACATTTTCACACGTTTGTTTTAAAATCAGTACATATTTGTTTGATAAAAATTCATTATGAATTCTTACACAAACAAAAACTATAAAATCAATTTATTATTCAAAAATTTCTAACAAATAACAAAATAATTCGTGAATGTTTTAAATTTTTTTTTAATTTAGTGTTATCGAAACTTTTGAAAAACCAACGAGCACTGACTCAATATTTTTTCGTGTCGAACTTTTTAGAAAGCACTAAAAACAGTGCAAATAGCGCTGAATTGACAACGCTGGTTGATATTTACCAACGTTGCCATACGATTTTTCGCCAAGTATTGAATACTTTTTAGCACAGACTTTTCAGTACATACATATGTATATAGAATAGAATTTCCTTCGTCCCGAAAATCAGTTGAGCTTTTTCAGTGCATTATCGGGAATACATTACTTCTTGTAACAACATACGTTATAGGAACTGCTTGGGAATAATCCTTGTATCGAAATTTTCCAGTACCAACTTAGAAACTTCAAAAATAATTTGTACTCGTGTTTCAAAACCTGCATTATCTTTTGAAACTTTTGTAATTCTGTCACTTTCCAATATTATCAAATAAAGATACAAATTTTGACTGTTGGGGTGTGAAAAGCTGATGTAACGAGTACACTTTATTAAATACCCAACGTTTTGGAAAGCCTGAGACGTTTTTTACTTAGCGGATATCTTGTTATTAATTTGTATAAGAACTTAAAATTGGATAGTTTAATATTGAAGGTATAAATTATTTATGTAAAAATTAAGTATTTTGTTTATAAGCATTTATAGGTCTATATTGACATAAAAATATCTAGAGCCAAACTAGGGAAATAAATTAATCAGCTGTTTTGCAGACTCCATCTTATACGAATTCGCTTTGAGTTAGTGAAATAAAGTTTGTTTCACCAAAAAATGAAAATTCCATTAGATTTTACAATATTAAACATTCATTCCATTATTGAAAAGCTACTAGTTTAGCCTTTTTTTTTTTTTTGTATATACCAAAGATAAAATAAAATCTTCAACTTCCGGCATAAACTCTAAAGTATGGCAAGGATGTTACTAATAAACAAACCAGAGATGGAATTTTGGTACTTAAATTAAAGTTCTACGCTAGTCCTACCACAATTCTCATCACTGTTATAGCGATGCCACTATTTAATAAACGAATCACAAATAATGGAGTTACCTAATTTAATTTTGTTTACCTTACACAAATTGAGTAAAAATCGGAAATCATTAATTTCAAGTATGTACTACTAAATTTAGCCATTCACTGTACAACATAGAAGAATAAATTGATAAATATTTTATTTTAATTTTTAACGAAATATCGATTTTTTGTACTAATAAAAATCATTCCATATAAACATTCCAAACATGACAAATTATTTAATTTATTGTTGAATTAATTCATAATAGGAATTAATACGTAATGAATTCTTTAATGGAATGGTTAAGTGAAAGTTATTTCGGTAACGGAAGTTTAACGGTATAGAGAAAAAAATCGATTTGCCTCACATAGAAAATACGTTCGAAATCGAATTGCGTATTATAGCTTCTAAGTAAAACTATCACTTGGCGCCCTTAATTTTTGTATAGAATTTTCAAAAATTCAATTAAAATTTTGTTTAACAAATTCTTAACATTTGAAGATCTAACATAATTTTTTACTGTGTTTCAATTTTAATTAAACAATTTCAGAATAATCGATTTTCGACTTTTCGATCAACCATTTTCATTTCGATTTTTACAGTCGATTTATCGAACCCAATAATCGATTTGGGAACTTTTTTGGGAACTTTAGCAAATGACCCATATACACTATTATTATGGATTAAAATCATATTTTGGAAGAGTATTATAACTCCTTTATATTGAGGTGCTTATTTTATAAACTGTAACGACAAACATTTGACAATTTTATGAAAAAAATTTCGTAGCACTTTTTATACAAATTTATTAAGTTTGAAAAAATTTCGCTTTAAAAAAGAGGTCCTCCGTGAATATCTCTCGCTATCAGCTGAAGATTTATATATTGTAAAATTTAATGAAAGCAAAAACGTAGACAATACTAAAAATTCCGGACTTTTATTTCTATTTCGATTAATCGTCATCAAACATCGATTTCAGCATAAAAATCGGAGTATATAATCGATCACGATAAAATCGTTTTAGACCCTGAAAATCGATTTTCGACCATAATCGTAATCGATTTACCATTCACTTATATGTAAATGTACTAAATTAAATTCTTGACTTAACTCGAGTAAGTTTAACGATTTCACATGCAGGATAAATTAAAAATTATACACAAATGTGGCGCAAAAGTAAACTTCCGATGTTTTTTTTCAAAGTCACCGACCGATTATTGGTCAAATAAATAGTCAGCAATATTCCGCGTTCTGGAGCAGTATAGCGTAACATTGTTTATTAACGTGTATTTCGCATGTGTTTACTACACAAATGTCAAAACAGAACTGACATTAGGGGCCAATCGCAAAATTTATTGCATTTTCTGCTCGGAGGATTACTTTTGCGCCACCTGTTATTAGCATATAAAATTACAAAATTTATTCGAAAACTACATATTTATTAATACATTATTCCGACCCGCACAAATATCCACAACTTACCAATGTTGAAATGCTAATGTTTAAAACCTATTAAAATGTTTATTTTATGCTGATTAAGATATACAACAATTACAATATGTACAGTGTGATCTACATGATGAACTAGATAATTCAGTTTAAGTGATTGAATTGTTGTATCGTACTTATTCGGAATATTTACATACTTACCTTAGATTTCAATTGACCGCCCGAGTAATAAACGATTTTAATAGTTATAAACTAAATTTCAGAATTTGTACATTACATGCAAAGAGGTTGAATTTTCTTTAGGAAGTAATTATTGTTGTATTCAAGTTCATGTCATAAAGTTGATACATAGAGTTGAAGGAAGCTCTAATCTAATTATGCTTATATTTGTTTACAGTACATAAAATACCTGTTAATAGATACATATTCATGAAAAAATGGATGTTTAGACTAAATATTGTAGGTTTCGAATTTTGCTGTTAATTGGTTGAGATCCGTTCTTATACGTGTTTGCAGAATTACATATGTTTTCATATCCATCTTTACAACAATGTAATGTACATATAGGTATCAACATAATCCCAGGAGTTATATATCAACACACACGGAAAACTCAAATAATAATTAACGAAATTAAACTTTTTACTTTATTTGTTTCCTTAGCAATTATAATTTTGTAGTGTAAAGTAATACTTAAAATTATTGTTGTGTTTTTACAAAAATTTATGCATTTCATAATCTAAAAACGATGCTACTAGATTAACATTAGCTTTGATAGTTCATACAAAACCAATTTTAAATAAGCTATGCAATTAAACAAAATCAATTTTAATTTTATAAACAATATACATATATGTAGTATATCGTTGGTCAAAAGATGACAACTCGTAACTGGTGACCTAATTACAGCTTGAGATAATTAATTGGCAGTTACCAGGCATCAAATTGTTTTTTGGTATTGACATTTCGTAGACGATATAAGATCCTTATAATTCCGAACAAGGTATACGATGTAAAATAGCAATTTAAGAAATTAGTCTGACTTTTTCTAAACATATTAAATATAGGAAGATAATTTTAAGACTCAATTATATTATTTTGTCAACGAGTTATCAACACCAGACCATCGATATGATCTTTATAATTTCTATTCATACTAATTTTTTTCTAGTTTATTAATTTATTGTACTAAAATGAGAAAAAAGCTTAATGATGAGAATTATTCTTTTCTTTTGTTTTAATATTGAACAATACATTTTATGCCAAATATCACACTGGGAAAAAAACTAAGAACTTTTTTGCGAAAACAGGAAATTTTATGTGTATGTATTTTTTATATAATTTTATAAAATAAAATTTTAACAAATAATTAAAAAAATATTTTAGAATTTCATAACTTAAATTTATTCATAGAAATGTATATAGTTAAGATAGCCAACGAATGTTGGAATGTGAACATGGTCTTCTAATTATATTAAATTTGCTAGCCAAATCTTGAAAGATATTATTGATATCAAATCGGCTTATATTCATATACCCGTAATCAATTAAAACTTGTCGAAGTGTATTAAATTAAAATTATTAATAAATAATTGATTTAGCACCAACATAAGACAAATACATATTTCTGAAGGACTAATTATTAGTTAGATGAGCTTAAATTTCACAAAACAAATACAAAATACTCTATATTGTTACATATTTTAAAACTTATAAAGAAATATATGTATGTGTATGTAAGTATGTATATTATTAGATAATTGACATCCAAACGATTGACAAACTATAAGATTATTTACACATTTATTAATACAATACAATTCATAATACATATATGATAATCATTCCATAAAATAAAACACAAAAAATCATCACCATTATTAATTTCCATTTCGATCATCACAGTTTGACAAACTTATTTATATGTTTGCGAATGCCAACCGTTGGACACAATTTTCGAAGATTATGCGTTTGATAAAAATAATTGGATATTTTTGTTTGTTTGTTTGTTTAACAGTTCATAACAGTTGCTATATCTAATTTATTAATTATAGTTTTATATTTATGTTTAATCTGTGTGTGTGTTTACAACTAAATTTATAAAGAACAAACAAGAAATATAAGCTTTCATGTCTACATATTACATGGTTTAGATTCTCTGAACAACTCGCATACGCCCAGATTGTTAGTTCGCTCATTATATCAAATGTATGTACAATTACAAAATAGCTTATTGTCTAAAATATTATTTTTTTTTTTTGTTGGGAAATAATATGTATAGTATTAGTAACATTTAGTTAGTAAACAGAAAAATAAAGCAAGACTCAAGTTATTTCAAATAAACAATGGCAAGTATTTTTTATGTGATGTTGGTTGCATCATTTTATATATATATTAAAGTTTTCGAAAATAATTTTTACAAAAAAAATATAAACATTTCAAAAGTCTGAAGTAGAATCGAAAAAATCAGTGAAGTTTGTTGTCGTTTAATTCGTACAAATTAGATATATCTTTGCTTAGGTGCCTAATACAGTTTTCTTACCTCAAAAAATGTTGCCTTGCTACAGTTTAGAATATTAAAAATGTTACCCTTTTTTAAGTTTTATGGTTACAATACAAAAATAGCTGTTTTTGAATTGGAATAAATATTGAACTCGTTTTCTACTTAAAAAAGGAAATATTTTCACACTGCTTATAAATCGAGAGCAAATTTTGTTGTGTTGCCTTTTTCCGGAAAACCATTTAAAGGCAAATAAGGCAACACTTTTACTGGAAAAGAAATCTTCACATTTGACATTTATCCTAACGATTTGTTAAATTCACTTAAGCCTAACTTATACTGAAAAAACGTTTCAACTATTTTATCTTATTTGATAAAATACTAACAGCACTATGCATAACAAACCATAATGTTCAAACTTTTTTGTGTGTAAATTTTCATTAGTCAAAGATGGCAAGATCGCTAGCTAGCATACACACTATATATACATCAAAGCTTCAAAAGAATTAATTCTTAATTCCATTTTCAAAATCAAATTAAATAAATTCGATTTGAATTAACAAACATTTAATGATTCAAAGGTTGAATGACATTTATTTTGAATTAATTCAACAATGCATGAATTCTATTCAAATAAAAGCCTTTGAATGAAGTTAAAGAATTTAATTTGTTGGGAATGATTTAATGAAACGATTTGCTGATTTTTTAAATTCTGAATAAAGATATCAGTATATTAAACTTAAATTTAATTAATTAATTCGAAGCTCTGATATACATAAGTCTGTAAATATTTATTCAGCCATAATATCCAGTTTAATGCCGATTTTTTTTAATAACACTAAGCTACAGCAAACAAAGTGGATACATATTTTCTAATAATGTTTTGTAGGCTGATTCCGAATATGGCAAATAATAAAATAACTTGTTTTAAAGATTTCGCGAAAAAGTTCTTCTAATAAATGTTTAAAAGGCTAGAGAAATTGTCGAAAAAAATACAAAAGCTATTTTGATGTGTAAATCAAACATATACAGAAAATTAAAAAAATATAAAAAGTTTCTTAACTAATAGCCAAAAACTGGGATAGGATTTTTGAATAAACTGATAATTACCTAGAAGTAAGTATATCTTTACCTAAAATGTAAAAGGCTCAGGCTAATATTTAAATAATTAATTATGTCTTTAGTCAATTTAGTCTTTAGATTAAATTAAAAAAAGATTCTAACAAATTCTAATAACGATATTTGTTATTTAAAATCAACTTTATGATGCACAAGACAACTTTGAGATAATCGTTATTGAATACTAGCCCATTTGATCCATAAATGGTTGAAACAGCAACGAAAAGAAAATAAGCTGTATTTTAAATTTGTGAAAATAAATTAGCAATTTGTAATATAAAAAGCTTCTTGGCTGTTTGAAATAAATAAAAAACAAGTAAGAGTGCTATATCGTGCTGAATATTATATGAACTTCACCAAAGTAAATTTTAAACAAAATCTTAGGATAAACAAAAATTTTTTCTTAAACAAATTTTGGTGAAAAAAAAATGTTTTTGACTGATTTTTTTTTTTATTTATTTTTTGTTAAAAAGTTAAAAAAAAATCGGTTTTAAAAGTGTTTTCCAATTTTGACCCATTTTCGGCCAAAATTTCTATGGCGTTTTATACGTTGTTGGAAAGGTCTTTAAAATGCTTTTCATTTGATATCAAAATTTAATATACATGACATGACTTAATAGTGAAGATATAGGTAAAAAAAATCGGAATATTTGTGATTTTTTTCCATATATCACAGCCATTTGTTGGCCGATTTTCCCGAATTTAAATATCAACCGAACCAGGAATATACTTGATATATTGATGTATCAATCATAGTTATGTCCACATGGCTACGTAGACTACGCTATTTATAACGATCAAGAAAATATACAGGGTACTTCATGAGCTCGCAAATGAAAAACTTATATACCCTTACCTCTGTTGGTGAAGGAAGGGTATACAGATAAAATGGATTTTCATTAAAAAATAACAAAAAATTAAAAAAATAAAATATCACAAACAAAAAGATTCCGTAAAGTCAAATATGTGTTTTAATTGAACACTTGTTTTGCAATTTCCTGTAAAATTATTCAAATATCAGTTAGAGCCCTTTAAGTTTTAGGTGACGATATGTAAATTTCTATAAGCAAAGATTTTTAAGGACACAGTGTTTGTTTCAAATCTAAAGCGCCAAAGATGTAATGGTCAGTAATTGCAAAAAACATGTTTGCAAATTCAAATCATTATGCAGCATTCATTACTTTCATTACAAACAATACTTGCGGCTTCAAATATAAATTGTTATATTAATAAATATGTAGTACTACTAGTTGTTATAAATAAATAAATCAAATAAAAAAAATTTTGTCATTAAATAGTCTTTTAATCGAAAACAAATTATTGCCTTCCACTTTTGCGCATTCTCATAACCGTCATTTGCCGAAAGACCATCATAACTCAAGAACTAAACATTCAAACGAAATTATTGTACTTTGAATGGTTTCAGTAATTTTATTACGAAAAATATTTAAATAAGTTTTATTCAGATGTTTTGAACAAAAATTCGAAAGTTTTAAACGTTAACCCCAACTATTCACATACAGTTTTTAAATTTATCAAAGATTAATAAAACATTATTTTCATACAAATTTTGATTTTAAAACCTTTGATAAATTTAAAAATTTTGTATGAATATGGGGATAGGTTTGTATTTGAAACAAAACTTTTGCCAGAAAAAAATAATTATCTAAAGGAATATTTAGCAAGAAACCAAAACTAAATGTTGAGTTATGTCCGTCTTCTTACAAATGCAGTTATATATAAATAAGAATATGTACCTAGAAATGGCAGGATTGAAAATAATAAATATATTGATGATAATTAGAACCGTATTTTTTAAAAACATTATTTGATTTATATAAAAAGCATTCTAGTTATTTTCTTGTGTTTGTGTGTGTTTTTAAGCTTACAATTTAACACAATAATTTTCTTATTAATAGGTAACAATACTACAGCTGCGCCAATGAATCTGAACGCATTAAAGGGCTTGTTGGTTTTATACCACCTTCCACTTCATATTGTACATCTACTGAAGCCCCTTTGCCAAAACGGAAAGATATAATTAAAATTTATATTTTTTTCATCTTTTTTTTTATTGTATTTTTCAAATTTTAATTAACTTACGTTTTTTCTCATTGGGAGTACGTATAAAATTCATATCACCATGAACTTCTGGTATAAACAGTGCTACGAGTATGGCAAGAATGACCATAAAACCACCAAAGACAAATGGAGGTCCCGGAAATTGAAACCAGCTATCATCATCAACATTCTCTTGCAGAGTTTGTTCTTTATTCAAGTCAACGTTGAATAAATAAAATATAACTCCAAACATAGCCGGACCCAAACCATTGCAAAGTCCCCTCATGCCAGTGACCATACCTTGAACGGCACCTAAAAACAAAATGTTAATAATTACCTTGTTTTTTTATATGTATATATTTGATAATATAGAAATATTAAGTAAAAACATAGTTAAGCTTAAACATGTTTCAAAATTGTCAGTTGAACTTTCTTTATTCTGAACTTTATGATAGTTCCAGAATTGTGATATTAACATAACAATCAATTTTGTAAAAATTGCATTTCTTAGTATAGTTTGAAAAACAAGTAAGGTGTGCCGAATCTTTTATATATCCTTCACCAAAAATGTTTTGATAAACAAATAATTATCCATAAAAAAGCTTTTTTTGATGAAAACAGTTTTTTGATTGAAATTTTCGTGAAAACAAATGTGTTGATGAAAAAAAAAATTCCTTTGAGAATTCAATCCTTATTGAATCATTCAAGTTATCTTTAATTTAAATTCATTACAAATTTGCCAATTTTTTAATCACCCCTATCGCGAGTCGATATTTCACATGAAATATGTTCAATTTTCCCATTTTTCGTTGATGAATTTTGTTCATGTGAAAAAATTCTCCATGTTGTGAAATTTTTAGATGGATTTTTTTATTTTTTTTTTTAGTTTAAAAGTTAATGGCTGAGCAATACGCAAAACGCCAGGGTATCCCACGTCGATTCAAGTACATCCCTAGTCGACCTATATCGTCATATAAGAAGCTGGAACGCTTAAACCTTATTATTAATATAAAGAGTGATAATGGTACTCCACCAGTTGATAAGTTGAGTTATTAATGGTACTCCACCAATTTACGATTTGAGTTTTAAATGGTACCCCACCAGTATAGATGTTGAGTTTTATATGGTCTTCACCAGGGTTCACATAAATTAAAAGACACTCGGTTGATGCAAACGACGTAGAACAGGAACCGTTATACGAAGTCTTACATCACACACGTGCCAGAGTGAGACGCAAAATTGTCCGAGCCAAAAAAAAAAAAAAAAAACGAAAACGGGCCTGACTGCACTTAAGAAATAATTGCAATAATCAACCCAGACTTACTTTGCGACTGATGGAATTTTGTAAACAAAAAACAACTGTTACGAACAAAAACTATTGTGAATGAAAGTTCATGGCAATATCACGATAGCAATTTTCCCTTCGAGGGAAATGGATATTTCATGGGAACATAAATTTCACATGTTTTTCACGATAGGGGTGAATATGATTATGCTGATATTTCTGGAAGATTGCAGCCCTGAGCATAATTCATATTCCATGTTCTCTATATGCCGACCACGAGATTAAACTATACATATATATTTGTGTATTTATTTTGTTTCCTTATTCTCCTTTCTTCTCTTGTTAACAACAAAAGTAACATGCTGTATGTAACTAATAAACCCATAACATTTATTATGCATGCATTAATTATGACTTAAAAAAAAATTGATTTACCTTGGCTATCTGCCGTAGAGTGTATGGAGACAAATGCACTAATAGCTGGATATGTAATAGAACCCAAAGCAGCCAATATACCAGCAGCCCACATCATCCTTAATTTTAAAACAACAAATTATCAACAATAATCAATTTAATAATTCGATTTAATTAATGTAACAAATTCATACCATTTCTTACTGCCAAAACCATACCAAAATAGCTGTGTCATTTCCAATATAAGTCCCAATACAATAGTGCGTTTAGCTCCAACCCTCCTATATAAACAAAGAAAATAATTTTATTTCAATAAATTAAGATTATAGAGTCAAGTATTACCGCATTAAGTATCCTAGAGTTACTTGAACACTAATACTTAAAATGCCAACTACAGCTATGAAAATAGCCACTTCCATTGTATTAAAGCCCATTTTCAATTTCAAGTAGACAAATATACACGAATATTGTCCAGCCTCTGGTAGATAGGACAGCAATACAGTAACACATTGCATCAAAATGGTGTGATCTGTGCCAACTTTGCGCAAAGCCTTTATTATGAATAATAATAAAGAATAAAGGAAATTAATAATTATATTAGCATATGGCTAATATAGAAAAACTTACTGCAAAAGGATCAGCTTGTTCCCAATTGATGGGAGCACCCCAAGATGAACCCCTCACTTTATCAGGCAAACTTTCTGGGACCGCTACTAAAATAAAGAACACATCCAATACTGCAATTGCTGTAGCTAGAGCAACGACTAATGTATCACTGTACTTTTCCATTAGAGCAGCACCTAGGGCAGGTGAGATTACCTATAATACATCAACGTAATAATTTTTATTAACATACATATTTTATTAACGTAAAATGCTAAAACAAAAAACATACCAAACTGGCGGCAAATGTTGCCGATACTAAGCCATAAGCACGTGATCGTTCTTCAACCGTTGTCACATCTGCTACATAAGCAAATACAACTGAAAATGTGACGGCAAATATGCCACTTATTGAGATCATTGCGAAAAACCACCATGTGTTTATTGTCATTAAAGGTATGGGAGCACATGTAAAAAATACTGTTATTAGCAAGAAAAACTTGCGACCCCAGATATCTGACAGAGCACCGATCAGGGGTGCACTTAGGAATGATAGTATACCCTTAATTCCCATGACTAGACCATTCATAAGGAATGTGTGTTCGGGAAACGTTTGATTTAACACCTATTAACAAAAATAAATATAAAAATTAACTTTAATTAGCAAGCAAAAACAACTTTTATTAGCAAGCAAATTAACTTACCGATATAACTGGCATCGTCAGCAAACCCCAGGCAAAAAACTCTAAAAAGATCACAACCAAAGCATGATGTACACTTGGTTCTCCTATGCCGGAACTCTGGAAGAGACAAACAAAATCATATGGTTATTACAATTTCATTCATTATACATTCTTAAACGTTTGCTCATACTAAGTAGTTTATATAGCTCCTCATAATATTATATATTAATGCATTGACGTTGGCGTTCCCATATAATTCCTACTCATTTTTCTGAGTAAGACACACACATGGTATTTCCTACTCTGATTGGTAAATTATTTTATAGCTATTACTATAAAATAGCACAGAAATATCTTTTTACACAGGATTATTATTATATTCGTATTAAAAAACACAATTTTTATTGATGCATCAGTAAATTTAAAAATAAATCTTGTTTAGCTGTTTTGCTCAGACTGGACAATAAATAAACATATGAATTTTTATTTCACACGTACATTATTTACATACATACATATGTTCATAAGTGTGTGTATGTAGATATTTTTAGTTAATTTAATGTCTACAACAAATCGAAATCAACAATTTAAAAAATTTAAATTTAAATTATTTTACTCGTTCAATAAAGCTTTTATTCAAGTTTAATTCGTGAGCACATTTATCATTTCCATTGTGCTGGTGATAAAGTAATACAAATGTACAATCAAATAATCACAATGATTAAGTAATGTAAACGACGACCATGTCAGTCCCGATTCTATTTTTCCATGTTCTGTGCGACTATTATTCTAAATATAGAGCAAGTAATTGTATTTTATTCGCATAATCAGAGATCAAGGCTTTAAACATACATAATGTTAGGTTTATACATATTTTTACTATGTACATATATAAAATAAAACTTTATATAGAAAATAATATGTCAGAAAAGTGTATTTTTAAACAATAAACAAAATTTTAAAATATTAAAAAAAAAAAAAAAATTCGCAACTTTTAATCGACTTTATCCCAACTTCATAAAAAAAATATGTCGAACACAAAAGGTTTTTAAAAAAAAAATATTTTATAAGTGATAAAAAATATATGGAAAAAAAATATTTTATACCCTTCACAATAGGATAAATAGGGTTGAATAAGAATTATTCGAATAATCGAATGAATAATATTTTTCAATTTAGAATAAGAAAAAAAAAATTCGGTTGTGCCTAATCTTATATACCCTTCACCAAATTATACTTTAAACAGAAAATATTAAATATTTTCAGATAAACAAATTTATTTTTTTATTATTTTTTAGCGAAAAAAATGTTAGGGCAAAAAAATGTTTTTAATTTATTTTTTTTTAATTAAAAAAAAAAAATTAAATTTATTTGTAAAACAAAAAATTGGGGTTAAAATATATATACTTTATAGGGTCGCAAATGAAAAATTGCTGTTTTGAATCTTTTTTTATTTGATTGAAATTATTGTTACAATTTACAAAAAAAAATTATTTTTATATTTCTAATCACTAATGATGAAATTTTGAACCTTTCCATTATGGTTTTTATAGTGCTTTATGTCACTTTGTTCGAACAGGTTGTCCATCTCCGTATAAAATCTACCACACTTTTGGACACCTTTTTTGTGCTCTTCGATTCTCTTTTAACAAGAGGCCAATATCTATCCACTGGACTCAGCTCCAGGCAGTTTGGAGAAATTGCCTCTCTTGGTACAAATACCACATTATTGTTCTTGTACCACTCAAGACCTTTCTTACCATAGTGACAGATGCCAAATCAGGTCAAAAATTAGTGGACACATTAAGAAGTCTTATGAATGGAAACATTCTTTTTTGTAAACATTCCTTGATGTAAATTTCGGTATTAATAGAGCCCTTTGTAACAAATGTTTAGCTTTTTGCCGCAACTGCATATTGCTTGCCATACCAAGAACTTTTTGGGAATTTTGTCTGCTTTTGGGTCCTAAACTTTTCTTCAACATGCCGTCAAGCATCTGCAACATAAAAAAATTGAACCAGAAGCTGCGAAAAATTGTCCATACGTACATTTCGTCATCCATTATGCAGCAGGTATATTTTTTGTATAAAATTTGACTTCAATTTCCGAGCTCTGTCTTTGGCCTCTGAATTTTTAGCAGAGTTCCTTTCAGGAACTTTTTTATCCTGGTAGGCTTTTAAACCTGTATTGGCTTTAACTTTTCGTACCAAATAGTACGAGAACTAACCTAAACGGGCAGCTTTCCTACCGGATGTGTTGGGAGCTCTTTTGAAAATGCTTTCTATTTTGTGGCTTTAGAAACATCATGTGGACAATTCCTTCTACCTGAACCAGGTTTTATACCAACGGACAAGTTCTCCCGGTACTATTTAATAACATTGGAAACAGTTTGATAGCAGACCTTTGATTGTTTGGCCAATTTTTTGTATGACCATGTTGGGTTTTGTTGAAAATATTTAATAATTTTAGTACGCCCTTTTTTCTGGTCACTAATTTTAATCAGATTAACAAAAAATGAACATAATTGACATTAAACATAATAACTGACATGCTTTTCAAAGGTAACTGATAAAAAAAAATAGCAAATAATAATTGGGTTAAAAGTTTTAATAAAAAACGTGTGTTAAGAATTTTACAATCTCAGTCCTTACGTGAAAGTAGAGACATACATAGTAACACTGCAAACTCAGTTTTTCTTGATCTGTGACCCCGTCCTTTTAAATTGACTTTAAAATTTCAAAGGATAAACAATTCTCAAATAATAATAAAATAATGGGTATCAAACAAAAGATGTTTGAGGGAAAAGCAGGGAATATACCGTCAATTTCGGTCGGCAGGGCCAGAAAACAATAGTTGGTTGTATTCTCACCGGTCCTGTTAATACAATGGAATTTTGTTCACATTATACGGAAACAAAATTTCTACTTCGTGGAAAAAAAGCACAAATGAATTTAACTGATACCAGTTTTAATCAGCAAGAGTTCATCATTACTCAAATTATTATTCATCAGGACTCTCATAACATAAGTCATCAGGAGTCCTTACTGGCTCAATTAGATACATTTGAAGAGATCGTATTATGACTCATTTAATTTATTCTTTATTTTTTAATAATTGCAACATGATTTGGTATTGTATGTCCGTTTTTGCAAACAACAACTTTAAATAAACCGTTACCGGTATCTTAAATGTTGTTTGCAACCAAGTTAGGCTTGTTTATAAGCCATTATTAATAACTTCATCTACGACAAGGCATAACTGCGTTTATATATTTCCTAACATCTTGAAAAAAGTTTCAATTTTTCAGTCGTGGTTGTCATTCTCGTGGAATTGCTCATATATATTAATGAGAATGTTGGGTATTGAAAATTTGTAAAATCAGTTCATAACTTGCTGAAATAAAAATTCAAACAAATCACGTCTAAATATAAATTTTTTTTTACATATTTTGTAATAAAAATTATTCCCAAATACTTTTAAATGCCAATTTTTTATGTAAAATGAGTTATTAGATTGACCATCAAGTCACATAGTTCCTCAAATAAGAATCATTAATTTTCCTACGCTGTTCCTTTTAAAAAATTATTTATAAAATATTACAAACGTTTTTTTCAAATAAAAAAAAAATACTAACAAAATTGAAATTCTTAGAGAAATGAACAGATTCATATTAGCAATTTAAATGTATTTAATAACAATTTTAGTTAATTTTTTTAAAGATAAACGAAAGATAAGATATTTACTCATGATCGAGGTAGATTATTAATTTAATATTTTGTAATATATACATAGTTATGTACATATATCGTTAGCATAGTGCGCAAACGTGCTAAGTTCATATTCACAAATTTCACAAGACACAAAAAATGTAAAAAAGTCTTTGTTTTATATGTTTTTGAAATCTGTTAACGCTGTTTTATTACTTATTTAGTGTGATTTATAATGATAAATAATCACAGTTTTGGAGAAGTGCGTTGGTGACTTTTAAGTTCCATTTTGCGACTTAACTCATTTTCTAATACTTATTCTGTATTTCACAATTGTGGAGCTAAGGACTGAGATCGTAAAATTCTTAACACACGTTTTTCATTAAAACTTTTAACCCAAGTATTATTTGATTTGTTTTTTATCAAGTTACCATTGTAAAGCATGTCAGTTATTATGCTTAATGTCAATTATGTTCATTTATTGTTAATCTGATTAAAATGAGTGACCAGAAAAAAGTGCGTACTAAAATTATAAAATAATTTCAACAAATCCCAACTTGGTCCTACAAAAAGTTGGACAAACAATCAAAGGTCTGCTATCAAACTTTTTCCAATGTTATTAAACTGGACCGGGAAAGCTTGTCCGTTGATATAAAACCTGGTTCAGGTAGAAGGAATGGTCCACATGATGTTTCTAAAGCCAAACAAATAGAAAGTATTTTCAAAAGAGCTCCCAACACCTCCGATACTATTTGGTACGAAAAGTTAAAGCAAATGAAGGTTTAAAAGCTAAAATTTGGAGGCCAGAGACAGAGCACGAAAATTGAAGTCAAATTTTATACAAAAAATATACCTGTTGCGAAATGTACGTATGGAAAATTGTTCGCAGCTTCTGGGTCAATTTTTTTATGTTGCTGATGCTCGAGGGAATGTTGAAGAAAAGTTTAGGACCCAAAAGCAAGCAATATGCATTTGCGGCAAAAAAGCCAATCATTTGTTATACCGAAATTTACATCAAGGAATGTTTACAAAAAAGGATGTTTCCATTCATAAGACTTCTTAGTGTGTCCACTTATTTTTGGCCTGATTTGGCACCCTGTCACTATGGTAAGAAAGGTCTTGAGTGGTAAAAGAATAATAATGTGGTATTTGTACCAAGAGAGGCAACTCCTCCAAACTGCCTGGAGCTGAGTCATTGGAGAGATATTGGGCTCTTGTTAAAAGAGAATTGAAGAGCACAAAAAAGGTGTCCAAAAGTGTGGTCGATTTTAAACGGAGATGGTCAACCTGTTCGAACAAAGTGACATAAAAACCATAATGGAAGGGTTTTCGAAAAAGGTTCAAAATTTCATCATTAGCGATTACAACTATAAAAATATTTTTGTTTGTAAATTGTATTAATAATTTCAATCAAATAAAAAAAGATTCAAAACTGTAATGGTTTCATTTTTATATAACATATATTTTTGTTAAAAATTTTTCGATCTCAGTCCTTATATTATATATTTAACAACGTAGTTATACTGAATTCAATTTGACTGAGATAATAATTTTGCCATTTTGACCAAAAAAGAGTAAATAATTTTTACTTCTCTTTCTTGAACAAAGCATTATTCTAATGAAAATATTAATTAAATCATTCAATTTGAGCTTAATTCACTAAAAAATTAATTCGAATTATAAAATGTCAGCCATCATTGCATAAATCCATTCCCAAAATCGAATTCTTTAGTTTCACTCAAAGGCTTTAACTATCGTTGAATTAATTCATAATGGAATTAATTCATAACAGAATTCATACATCCTTTGAAAGATTAAATTTTGATACAACCTTTGAATGATTAAAATCTAATACAAATTGATATTTTCATTAATTTTTTTTTTTTTTGTTTTGTTTTTAATCATGTATTGAAAATAATTGATTTAATCCTATTTGTAATTAATTGGAATTTAAGAACATTTTAATCATTTTATTAAGCTATTTTGATTAAATTAAGAATTAAAGAAAACTTAAATGATTCAATAAAGAATTATTTCTTGGAATGCTGAGAAATTAAGAAAAGGAATTAATTCGTGCAGAATTGTTTAATGGAATTGTAAGGATATACATATGTATTTTGATTTTGAACATTGAATTAAGAATTAATTCTTTCGAAACTTTGTTGCTAAATAACAAGCTAGCAACTTTCCATTCGGAAATGAAAATGTGCTAACTAACGATGGCAGCTAGTTAGTTAGCACATAAATGTTCAATATACATTGGGGCTGTTAAAATATAGTTCATCATAATGTCGTTAACAAAAAAAGCATACCTGGGAACGCAATTATTGTTCATTTATTTAAGACAGATTACACGAGATTAATATTGATCTAAATAATTATAGAATCACTAAACCCAAATAAAAAATGTTTGGCTTATTCATCGATATCGAATGAAGCAAGATCGTCTTAGAATTGTATCAGGGCCCAGAATATATATATACCTTTTGGGTATACGACGAATATTTTAATGTTTAACAAACTGAATAACAAAATCAAATTTTAGGTGATGGTTATAAAAAGAAAATTGCGAAAATATTCATATTCACCTTAAACCTTAAACAGATCCATCTTAAACACGTCCAGATTCGGCTTTTGGGTTGTGTTATGGATAATGTTGTGTTAGCGGTGTGCACTGAATGTTGAGAGGCTATAGAACGTTGTGAGGTTGAAGACATAGTTCGCTGATGGCGATTAGTGCGTGTAGGAGGTATTTCGATAACATTTGAATCTGTTTCTTGGAAAGCAGCCGAGGGATGTGTTAACAGTACTGAGGGTATGGAATGTATTGTGGAATTGTACATCATATTAGATGTACTCGTGACAGGCTGCAGCCGTCTGTTATAGGGACTTATTGAGGGTGCATTATCCGTTTCGAGATCAGTCGTTGTTGTTTCTAAAGAACCTGAACAATTATCTTCTGTTGCAGAGCCAATGTCGTTTATGTGACTTGTTTGTACTGCAATTACAAGAACATTCGCTGAGGGAGGCAGACGTCTGCATGGCTGCCTAATAATTTTACTGCAGCTGGTGTTGCCGCCATGGTATAAAGTAACTGTCGTGACATCCGCCACATCGGCGGTTGTTGGCGTGGAAGAATAGGTATACGAATCGTATGAACAATCCGAATCTTCATTGGACTCATCTCGATTATTCAATTTTTGAGCATTATGGCTCTCTTTTATACAAGATGACGTACTAGGTGCTACATCTTTTGATTTCTCCTCTGGTAAGGAAATTTCATCTTCATCTCCATCATTCCCAGACGGGCTATTTAAACGTGAATGTATCTTTTCTGTGGATTCATTAGTAGGCGTATAGACAGCATTTGCTTTGACAACGAAAATAGTTTCTTCATCATCAGGCTCATCAATTTCGAAACTGGTATCATTATCATCTGCATTTCTTTTTAGTTGACTTTCGTCTTTTTCGATGGACGGTGCAGGCTCATAGGAACGTGTCATCACGTTAACGGTTTGTTCTTAATACGAACAACACCAACAGTATATTGTATATTTCCTTTTGCACTATTTTCTTTAGTATCTAACATATGATTTTTCTATATTATATTGTAGTAACGTCACGCAATCAAAACAACAACATCAATGTCCATTAAATGAATTATTGAAGATTATTAATTGCACACAATTTTATTGTAGGTAGTATTATACAACATATTACTTTTGTACACATGTTGTTTTTATTATTTTTTAAATATCACACAGAGTTGTTTAATTTTTTGGTTTTTGTAATAATTAAAATAAAATTTTATTTGGTTTTTATTATATTTAATTCTTTGGTAATGTTCTAAGCAATCACAGACCTTTATTAATGATTTAGAAAAAGAAAAAAAACTATATTCTTTAAAACACTTATATTTTTACGAAAAAGTTGTACTTTTGCAACTACATACTTGCACATGTAGTATGTTTAGATATTGTCACTTTCAATGTACATAATGAATTTAATTTCGATAAAGGTCAAAACTAATTGTGGTTTATATGTTTCACTAGCAATGTCACCAACCATATATATACTCCTTAAAAATATGCATTGATTTTTTATTTTGGATTTCAGCCAAAATTCTGTGCTAAAAATTATGAATGGTGCAAAATTTTTGGTTGAATAAGAAGATTTTCAACAACAAATGCATGTTGGTGGTTGGTGCCCGCACACATTGAGTTTTTCAAGGACATTATTCCGTGAAGTTATTTGTTTAGTATTTTGGTAAACAATATTGAAGTTTTGAATAAAAATTATTCAAGTCACTCATTGAAATCTATGCACATTTAGAAGCAAACTAAAATCTCAGAGTTTTATTTAAATTCCTTAAATTTTGTTATTTTTTATGTTTTAATTTTCTAACGACAGAGAAAGTGTTTGGAAGAAAAAAAATATCCTAGTGTAAGTTTTTCATAACCCCAACACTTTCACATATTGAAGCTTTTCGCAGAAATACCCACTCGTACAAAGGTTGAGTGACGGTACGAAAGCAAGTACACATGTCCTTAAATTGAACGAAAATACAATAACAGCAAAGACAAGCAAAGTGTCTTTGTTTGTGTTTATTGTCCTTAAAAGTACATATTTTTCGTAAAAATAACTTTTTATTGAGAAATTTGTATAGTTTCTTTTTTTTTTTTGTTGTTTTGTTTATTGTCACATGGAAATTTAAATTGTTTATATTTTATCATACATTTAAATGTTTATATTACAATAATAAAGCATGTTTTTATAACAATTTTCATTCGACTAAATTATATCATCACTTTGGTCACTGTCACTCTACAAATTCATTCATTCATTCTTTTATTTTTATCTATTAATCGTAATTGTTGTTACAAAACTTACAAAAACGGCATAACATTTTGTTTAAATATACACTTTTTTACTATATAATCTGAACAAACATATGTATTTTATATGAGTTGTGCATAATATTTTTTTTTTAATTTAGTAAACACCAACGATTTTCGATAATCGCAAAGTACTATGTAGCGTTATTATTTTCATTATAAAAATTTAACTTAAAAAAAAAAAATTACAAAAAAAAAATTATACTCGAATTCGTTTTAATATAGTACGCGTACATGTTTCATTTTCATCTGATGAAAGTTTGGGAAAATATTTTTGTGTTCACCTTACTTTTCACTTTTCAACAAAACAAAAAGAAAATAAGATATATAGTCAGTTAAGCTTTTGAGAGTGAACAAAAAAAGCTTTATTTTATTTTTTGATAACATAGAGCAGATTAAAATTTAGTCCTAATTTATATTAGATACATATGTATTTATATCATTTACACTTAATGTAAATACATGTACCCACGCATAACAACAACACACACATAATGTATATCATTTTAATAAACGGATTTTTGTTTAATTTTGTACAGTAATTATTATTTGTTTAAGTGTATGTTGCTGATAAGTTTTAATGAATGAAATAAATCATATTTTAAACAGAATATTAACATCTTCTATTTTGTTTTCGCTTTCATTCTTATGGTCCATGGCCCACATACCTAATAACCGAAATGGTTGCATAAATACACCTAATTTGTTTGTTTATTATTAAAAGCACAACACACAAATTGATTATTTACAAATGAGAATATTTATTTCACATGCGTGTATCTCTGTTATTGTTCTCTTAAATTGTACAAACAAACCTTATTATAAAGCTCTTTACTCAACACAGAGATGGAAAATTAAGTACTAATGTACTTTCACATGTACATATTTATATTCTCTTCAACGTTATAGATAATACAATAACCGAAAATTATTTAAATTCAGAATATGTTGAGGCACTATATTCGATACCCGCTATACAAAATTTGCACAAAAATTTTTATTTTAGAATGCAAAACCCTCCATATTTTTTAAAACTCATTTATTTTCTATAATTTCAACTCGCAAAGTATGTTTTCTTACTAATGCTGATCAGGAATTAAATTGTTTACGATAATTTGAATTCTGGAAAGCTTTACTAAATTTTAAAACATTCTTATACTATAGGTATTAATTCTTTCTATTAACAATAATTGTTTCTTATTTATCTAGTATATAAAAATCTCGTGTCACAATGTTTGTGTTTGAACTCCTCCGAAACGACTACACCGATTTTTATGAAATTTTGTATTAATATTTGGGAGCTATGAGAATAAGTCGTAAAGTATATTTCATATCGCTAGGTCATGAGGGTGTCCCTATCCAGAATTTTTATTTACAATTTTTTTTGCCAAAAACTTTTTATTCGCATTTTTTTATTTGGCATTCAAAATTACCTATAATCCCAAATTTTCATCAACCGACCTTCACCCACCCATTTTTTAGCCGAGATTTTAGTATTTTGTATGAGCAATATCCAAATATCAATACATATTTACCATTTTTTATGAATTTTTTTAAATATATTTGGTAGGTACGAGAGTAGGTCGTAAAGTACATTTCATACCGCTTGGGCATTAGGATGTCCCTATCCACCCATTTTTTTAAAATATTTTTCGCCTAAAAATTTTGTTTGTATTTCTCTTCATTTAGCATCAAAAAATATTCACTAGAAATAATTTGTATGGCAGGACAACGTTTGCCGGTTCAGCTAGTACATATATATATGTATATGTACCCATTGAGTTTTTAATCCAATTGTTATAGGATTTAACAATGCTAGATTGACCGAAGTCTCAAAAAAAATGCAAACCCTCTATCTATAAGTTTTATTTAATCGAAATGAATAATTTTGAAGAGAAACTAAAATTTTAAAAATAAATTATATGTAGAATTTAGTAGCGGCTTTAAAAATATATTATAGGATAAAGAATTTAATTTTCCTAATGAATTGTAAAATAAACTTTACTTATGCTCTCCTAAAAACTCGTGTTTTCTAAGATAGAGGGAGGATTTCGAATATAGATTGTCTCTCTATATATTTTATAATAATTTTGATGAAAATAAATTAACAATTTTTATAACTTTTAACTATTATTTTTTATCTGTATTAAAAAAATAAAATTAAAATCTGTTATTGAGGTAACAGTTTCACTGTGGATGAGAATTATTTTCTGGACATAAACATTCGGTTGATACAACTGTCGCTAAGTTTACAATCTTTGGCGGAGTAACACTCGGTTATTTCCTGAACGTAGATCCAATTCTCGAAGGAACGATTAAAGCCAGTTTGCTGTTGTAACAGTTCCACTGTCGAGTGTTCTTTTCATTAGAGAAAACGTTCGGTTGGTACAGCAGTCGTAAGCTTCGTAGCTAAGATCCAATTGTCGTGGGAACGTTAAAATTTTGGTTTGTATCTATCAATAAAATTTAATTTTGTCATTTTATCATAGCATTTTTATATAGAATAGAAGCAAGGTGTTTCAATACTCTTCACTATGGTTGGTAAATTTTTGTTTCTTTAAAATCGAATGGTTTTGCTTATATCTCAGCCAATTGTGGCCCGATTTTCCCTATTTTAAATAGCAACCGTTTTTAAGGGACTTCGGAAAGTTAAACAAACAGACAAGTTTGTGAAAATTACAATCCGGATGACAAACCTTTACTACTACCACCCTTACTACTCATGATGAAGGGTATAATAATCATCATAACACTCTTATTGTTCTTCTACATTTACTGTAATATGTACATACATATTTTTGGTGCTACAGTGCTACAATGATTATTCAAAAGGCTTATCGTTCATTTTAACGAATCATTCATTTTAACAAGATAGTAGTTTTACAACAACTACACAAAACTTACAAAAACGGGGCATTTTTTAGTTTAATGTGTGATTCACCATACGCATATTCTTTTTTGAACTGTCGTTGATGTACAAATGGCACTATTTTAATGGTTTCAACGAACGGTATTGTTCACGAAACGATATTATCATTTACTAAGTCGCCAAGTCCTTTTTTCATTTCATTTCTTTATTCAGTTACACAATCCTAGCCAATCGGTCATATTCGTTTCCAATTATATTATCACAAAATATATTACATACTTATAAAATAGTAATAATATAACAAAAATCTAGAAATAAATCATAAATAAAAGAGATTAGCCATTAACCAATTAAATTAATAAATAAAATGTGTCATAAAACAAAAAATATTTTTATTAAGAGAGCTTCTAAACTATGTGACGAGCAAAGTCGTGAGGACTTGTTCTACACTTGTTCTACACATGTCATATACCTCTGTCAGATAAATAATATCTCAAACTCTGAGAATAGAGGTGATACCCACTCTCTTGGTTTGCCTCTTCTGGTATCGAGCAAGGCAATGTTTTTATTAGCCAGAGTAGGGGTTATACCTCTGTCAACTAATAAAATCGTGTTAGTTGAGTATTAGTGGAATTCTGAGGTTCTAAACGTTCCCAAACATACTCAACCGTCTCCCTCCTGTCGACGTCCGTTCGGCTAAAGACGTGATAGCGTCATACGAGAGGTATATTCCCCGTTGTAGTCGTGCCTCCCTCCGCGTGAGTGTTCTACGGGAAGCCTATTCCCCGAAGTAGATGTGCCTCCTCCGCGTGAGTATAATTCGTAAAGTCCATTCCCGTCGTAATTTCCTCTGCGGCAGAATAATAATTTATATGTGACGCCCTACTCCCGTCGCTCTGTGGCTAATATCGTGACAGTGTAAATTAATATGAAATAATAAAGTACGATTTATAACGTTTTTTGAAAGGACTGTGTTTTTAATCCTCTAGCTTAAAAAAATTAATTTTTTTTGGGTGCCGCGAGCTCTACCCCAGCGTAATGTGGAAACACGTCGTTACAACTTTAAGCTAACTATACGAATGTAATGATTTACTTTTATAGGCAAATAAAATAGACGGCTCTTTGATTTCGTCAAAACCGCATTGAATGATTCAGTCATTGCATTTCTAAATCGTCCAGATATTACTCATAGACCCCATTAAGTTAAATATCATCTCTTTTATTATTATAATATTACGTTAGGGCTTCAAATATTAAAATTATTTTATAAATTTTTAATACATATCTTATTTTTTTCGAACAAAACAAAAAGCGTATAACATGGAAGGCCTAATGTGTCTACAATATAAATTAATAAATTTAACAAATCTAATCTTTTTAATAAGTTAATTAACTAAAGATAAAAAAGATATTTACCCCATATTATATATATAGCAAATAGCCATTTTTCCAATTAGAATTTTATTATTAATAATTTTATTGTTTTGAGATAAACCAAGTATATTACAAAATGTCTTGATACACATCGATTACCAACTAACCACAACGTGATGCGTAACATAAGTAAATTAAACTAGTCACTGATAAGAACATAGTGATTAAATGATTAGCTAGACTAATAGACATATGTTGTACGTGTATACCCCATCAGATCAAATCGAAATTGTGAATGAATAATTTTATTTTTGGCTATGTGTGACATGATAAAACAAAAAGACTTACCGTGATTACTACGTCTTTGATGGTATTTCTGTTTCGAATGACCATATTTGTCAATGGTTTTTTCATGTATATCTTTGGCATCCTTTCACATTAGCTGCTTACTTTTTTGAGGATGAGTTTTTTCGATAAATAACCTTAATCCAAACTCAAAATAATGTCTTAACACTACAAACTTTTAATGATACATAAACATAAGGGCATTGATGATGAATTCAATCAAGTTTAAGAAGCACAATCACAATTAATTTAAGCCGAAAACGCTGCTAGCAAGACTCACAATTATGGTTTATAATATTTTAATAATTTAAATGATTTCCACGTTTATTTTTACTACAATTTATATTTAATAAAGTTCCAAATATTCCAAAACTGTTCACAGGTTATTTGTATAGTCTGCTCCATTTATGTGTGTCTGTTGGTGTTATTTCGATCTGTTGCAGACGTTTTGTGTTATACTTTTACTTAATTCATATGAAAAAACAATTTGTAAATTGTCTGTGAATTAAAATGATTGAATTTTTATAAATTAGGTAGATTTTTTTACATTATTTTACTTTTTTATTTATTTTTTCTTAATCACACAAAAAAATAGTTGTGAGAACAAAGTACTGGGTTGGATTATTTAGTACTAGTTTATTAGAACATTTATGCATTGTTGCTATTTTTGGGAATATTTGTTTTATTCGGTAGGTCTTTTAGAATAAATAATAATTGTTTTATTAGAGAACAATCACAAAGTTATATATTTAGTATCGGGTTATACAACATAAATTTTTTTCTTTAAAAGCATAATTTTATTAATGAATGTATTTAAAAAATTTGGTTTTGCTACGATACGGTTACCGAAATAACTGCAATTACCGTTACCGATAAAACATTTTCAAATCAGTAGCCAACCATGGTACATATATTCTGGATCGAAATAGCAATGCCCGTCTGTCTGTTGAAATCAATTTTCCGAAGCCGCCAAATAACTTGATTGATTCCATCAATATTTCCGATATTGTCCCGGATATGTTGCTTTTTATAAGCAAAAAACTACAACTGGATTACTAAATTATTAACATAGACAACGAAAAGAAATTCGGACCAACAATGGGTCAAAATCTGGACAAATATTTTTGAAATTTTTTTTCACCAAACATATTTTTTTATCAAACTTTTTTTTAAATATTTATCTTAAAGTATACTTTAGTGAAGAGTATATAAGATTCGGCATAGCCGAAGATAGCACTCTTGTTCAATATAGAAAATATAATTTTTCCATAAAAAGTTGTCTTTCATGTCCACTGTTTTATTTGAGTTTTTAATATTATTTAATAAGGCCCAAATACATATAATACGAGGGAAGATCAAAAAGTCCGTGACAATTTTTTAATGAAACACAAGATTTTGGATAAACAATTATTTTATTTTTCAACATAGTCTCTTTTGAGCTCTATGCTATGCACTTTGTCCAACGTTTCTCCGATTCTGTGGGTGTCACGATATAGAACAAATCCAAAAGTTTATATTTTTGCTCCATGTAACATTAAAGCGATTTACTTTTACACACAATAATTAGGTACTAGCTCCATGAAAGCTGCTCTAGGAAACTGATTTTGATTTTTTTGAAACGTAAAAATGTTCAACTCTGTATTCATTGTGATTTTCAATAAACGTCTTCAATTCCCTACCAGTGATTTAAAATCAAGATCTTAGTACAATATGTCCAAAAAAGTTTCACAAATTTTTCCGCAATGAGTCTTAAGAAATAATAATTTTATGTTTATAATTTTATTCACAAAAATTTTGCTCCATGAAAAGAATTTTAAGTTCAGTTTGTAGGATAAAAAAAAATAAAAACATTTCAAATATGCATTTATTCCCATAGCAATTTGAAAATTACGAGTGATTTCAGTCCTTCTGGAAAAAATATTGTATGTTTTTTTTATTAATGCACAAAAAGTTATTTTATAGAGCAACATTACTACGAAATATTTTTCCCGTGATAACCTCAAAATTACGGATTTTTTGAGACCCATTTTCAAAAATGTATTGACGTCTTGATTTTTAATGGATGGAGAAGAGCCTATTCCAATATTAATAACAAATTAATAGTAAGTTTAAAATTGGGAAGGATTACAGCAGCCACGAAAAACAAGATTTTTGCGAAATAAGTTTTTAAATATTTTTCAATTGATAACTTATAAATTATGAAATTTGTGAGCCCAATTTTTAAAAACTTTAACCTGAAATCCTGATCCTATTCCACTCGTTGTATGTTCCAAAATTAATTACTAATAAATTTCAAATATTTTTGCTCAAGTTAAAGAAAATTAGGTATGATTTCAGCCATAATGGAAAAAAATATTGAATGTTTTTTTTTTGTTTCATTGATACAAAGAATTCGTATGAATCAATATTTTTGCGAAACAAATTTATATATTTGAAAGTAAATTTTGTCATACAAGACACACTAAAGAACATGTCGAATTTTTAAACATTTTTATTGTAATAATAGGTATAAAGAAATATGTAAATATTGAACTTATTTAATTAACATACATACAATATGTATTAATTTTCATCTTCATTCTTCATCGCTAACATCACTGCCTTCTTCATTGGCATCACTTTCTTCATTTTCATCCTCTGATTCACTCGCAACTTCAATTTGATTATCTTTCTTAACTTTCTTTGCAGCTGGTTTGAACTCATTGTCATTATCATCTTCAACTGGTTCCTTTGACAATAGAGCCGTTCTAGCTTCACGTATTTGCTGTTTACGTTCAACTTGTGTCTTGTTAAGCTTTACAAACTCTCCCGCTTTGCTCATGCTAAATTTGGTTAATATATCGTTGGCTTGTTTCTTCAATTTAAGCATTCGCTGTTCTCGTGGACCAATCACATTGGGGATTTCTTGAGGTGCACCTGTCAAACTGACATATAGTGGCAAAGAAGATGTTCCCTTGATGTCAATTTTAATGTAAATATTGCGTATATTTGCATAGCCACCTGCATATGTCGCTTTCAGTTGATCAATCACCATTTTTATATTTTCGGCCAATTGATTTATGGTAAAACGGTGATTTCCCACGGGAATGGATATAAGATCCCCCTTGTGTAATTGTTTGTAAGATGTGCGTTTTAAAGCATGTTCTATGTCACTCTTATGCGTCTTGGGATTGTCCATACGTACAGCATGAATTGTTGAGCGTGGCTTTTGGAAATGTTTGCCAAGAAATCCAACAACATGACCCACTATACGACCATCACATAGGAAATAATCATAAGTGTTGGCAAATTTTCTTTTGGATTCAAATGTAGTGCATTCATTGCGCAATTGATTAAAGGGTACTACTTTAATGTCGTCCACTCCGTTCTCTCGTAATAGATCTTCATAGTGTTGAATAGTGGGCTCGTAATCAACTTTCGCACCTCTTTGTAGATCGGGAACAATAATAACAACATCATCGTTCTTAGTATCCACCAATGAATGTTTAACATTTCTGCAATGAATTTTAATAATGTATAATTTTTGTTTTAATAATATACCTATAAGATGATGTATTAAAATACTTACAATTTCACCATACGCTTAGGGCAGGTGGGAATTTTAAAACTTGAGATATTCAAAAAATACTTATAGTCGCTAAAAATTGAAGTTTTCTTTTCCGACACCTCTTTTTCAACAAGAGTTTTCAATGCCTCACTAATCTTTTTTATATTCTCCAAACTGACAATAGTATTGAACTGTTCCTCATTGAAATTAACTGGATCGTATATCGGTTTCTTCTTTTTATTTTTCTTAATTTTACCATCCACGTTCTGTGTTTTATTTTCGGCTTTTGCAACAGTTTGCTCTTTCTTTTGGACAACTTTTTTAACCACGTTCTGTGTTTTACTTTCGGCTTTTGCAACAGTTGGCTCTTTCTTTTGGACAACTTGTTTAACCACGTTCTGTGTTTTATTTTCGGCTTTTGCAACAGTTGGCTCTTTCTTTTGGACAACTTTTTTATCCACGCTCTGGCTTTTATTTTCGACTTTGGTAACAGTTGGCTGTTTCTTTTGGACAGCTTTCTGGTCCTTTTGTTGCACTTTCTTGGAATTTTTATTTAAAACATCACTTTTTGGTTTTACATCCTTAGCAACATTGTTTTTGGCTACATTTTGCAAAGTTTTCTCGATCTCTTTAACCTTCTCCTTAGTTACATTTTGTTTGGACTTTTTCATCTGGACATTCTTTGCTTTCTCAGGAACACCCTTTTTCAGTGTTTTGGGATTCGGTTTCTGTACTTTTACCATTTTTATTTCAGTTTAAAACAAAAAAAAATTCAACTAATATCAAAACACGTGCAGCAAAAGAAAAAATATTTTTAAGAACAATGTTAGGATTGCCAAGATTCTAGAATAAAAAAATATATATTAAAACCAGAGTTGCTAAGTACTTATTTAGAAAATGAATATGGTCACTTTCTTTTTCTGTGTAATAGTTAGGTTTCTATAAGTAGATTATACGATTATTCGAAAAATCTACTTTTTACTAAAAAATGACTAAAAATCGAAATCGACCTATTAGCCGGAAAAAAGTCGAACGTTATTTAAAAAATGTAAATCTAACTATTAGAAAGAAAACTGATAATATTATTAAATACATTATCGCCTTGACACATTTCATTTTTATTGCTAAACATTACTGCAAAAGACGCATCATATATTTTTTTACTAGATATGGTTAAAAGTTGGAAAAAGGCGAAAATAGTCGAAAAAACGATTTAAATTAAAGAGTTGATAGTTCGAAAAGTGGACTTTTCATAAATTACCAAAAGTCAAAAATTCAACTATCAAATGAGCAAAACCATTTTTTAATATTAAGTTTTTAGTAGCTAGAAATGGGGGGTCTTCAAATCAATCAGTCCCATAACAAATACACGGTGTGTGTACTCATGTTGCCAGATTGGCAGAATTTTATTATCTCTAGTTTTTTTGTAACGTTTCAGCCGGAATATTAATTCAGATTGATTGACTCATTTACAAAGAAGCAGCATCAGTGTTGTCGCAAATTTTTTTATTATTGTTTTAGAAGTTAATTCTTCAGTGCATTCCGGTTGCATTTTTTTAATTTTTTTTTTCGAGTATATGATTTAGTCATGGTTCGAGTGCTTTTTCTTCACCCTGATTTGGGTATAGGTGGTGCTGAGCGACTGGTTGTCGATGCTGCACTGGCATTAAAAGGATGTGGTCATGAGGTCAGTTTTTTAACGAATCACCATGATCCGAATCACTGCTTTGAAGAGACAAGAGATGGTACTTTAAAAATGAAAGTTGTTGGAGATTGGCTTCCCAGGAAGATTTTTGGTAGATTTTATGCATTTTGTGCATATTTTCGCATGTTGTACGCGGCATTTTTTGCATCATTTTTTCTATCTCGTCATGAACAGTTGGATGTGATATTTTGTGATCAAATATCCATAGGCATTCCTGTATTAAAGTTGGCTAAGTGTAGACCAAAGATTTTATTTTACTGCCATTTTCCTGACCAGTTATTGAGTGCTGAAGGCGGTTACCTTAAAAGTTTATACCGAGCGCCTATAAACTTCTTGGAAGAAATAACAATAGGTATGGCTGATGGCACTTTAGTAAATTCAAAATTTACCTTAAGGGTCTTTCATGAGACATTTAGACGCCTACATACGGTACCAGAAGTACTGTATCCTTCAATAAATACCAAATATTTTGATGATATGCAACTCAAGTATGCAGTACACAAAGAAGAAACAAACACGTTGTCTGATTTGGACTTTCCACGTAATGCTTTTATTTTTCTTGATATTAATCGATATGAACGTAAGAAAAACCACCCATTAGCAGTCAAAGCCTTCTGTCAGCTCGAAAATATATTAAGCACAAGTGATTGGAAACGATGTCGCCTAGTTATTGCCGGAGGATATGATAAGCGTGTCGTAGAAAATGTGGAACATTTTAATGAATTAGAAGGTTTAATTCAAGAGATGAACGTAAATGATACTGTGAAAATGTTGCGTTCTCCACCGGATGAGCAAAAATATTTGCTGTTGGAAAAAGCAAATTGCCTTTTATATACCCCGGCTAATGAACATTTTGGAATTGTGCCCTTGGAAGGCATGTATATGTCAAAACCAGTGATTGCCTTAAATTCAGGTGGGCCAACAGAAACCATAGTAAACAATTTGACAGGTTACCTTTGCGATCCTAATGTTGAAAGCTTTGCTACGGCAATGGGTAAGATATTTAAAGATGATGCTTTACGCGAACGTATGGGTGTCATGGGCCATAAACGAGTTCAGCAAAAATTTTCTTTCGAAGCCTTTTCGCAAAAACTAGACACTATAGTAAAGGACATAATAAAAGCACAAGCTCGTGGTTTTACTGGTACGCCGAAGAAACAGGAATGAACTGCAAATGCGAAACGAAAATAAAATTTGGTAAATTTACAAGAGCGTTGTTGTGATTTACTATTATATGATTCCATTGTTGTAAAATGTTCAAAATGTAATTTATAAGAAATTTTCATTAAAAATAATACTAACAAAATGTTAACAAAACATGTTTTCTTTTCGTATTTTGCTTCTGCAAAGATTAAAACGTTTTTTTTCCTAATGAAACAATTTTTATATGTAAGTGGAATTAATATTTGTTTGTAATTATTTGTTTTTCTCAAATTTTTTATGGATTTATCAAAAAGATGACTTGTTTAAATATACAAAACGATGTCAAATTAAAATCGGTAAAACAGGATAATTAAATCAATTGGGAATTTACAGAATCAAATGGAACAATCAGCCCAATCATAAACATTTTCAAGGAAATTATGTTTTCTCGAGAAAACATGAAACCATTTTTACTTGGGAGCAAAAAGTAAATTGAACTGGCTTCCTGTATGAAAATTTCCTCCAAAATTGTTAGGACAAAAATTTCTTCCCCTTTTGTTTGCACTGACAATTACTATTTTTTCTCTTCCCATAGTTTATAAAAATGGGAGAAACCTGTATTCACAATAGGAGAAAAGGGACAAGTGAGAAATCTCCCGCGGAATTTTTATTTATGAATACGGATTACATCCTGTTTATCGTATGAAATAAAATACATGATTGTTAATAAATTCACTTTATTTATACAATTGAGAATAAAAAAGCATAATTTTTACGTAGAGACTAGTGAATCGAACACTCGATGTTTTAGATATTCACTCTTCACGCTTGTATAGGTAGAGATAGCCCAAATCTTTGGGTGGTTTCTGAGATAGTGCGACTTTGCTATCATTGAAAATTACCCATTGACCATCTTTTTTTATGTGGCACACATAGTGACCTACCTGGGCCGATGTACCCATATGAGAAATAAAAGCTACCAACTTATATTTACCACTACCATCACGGTAATTTTTGTTTGTCTGTGAAGTTGTGCTTGATTCAGCGCTAACGGGTGCAGCTTCGGTGATATCCATATCATCAACATGAGAAAATATCCAGTCTGTAGCACGTTCAACGTTGCCATCTGTTGCTTTGAGGGCTTTTGTAGCTTGTCGCTCATCGAAGCCCATGCTCATCAATAATGCAAGGCTTTCAGGATTGGGCACAAAGTCTGCACCGCTTCCAGCAGAAGCACCAACATTAGGTACAACAAATGGATCGGAAAAATCAGAATCTCCAATATGTTCCATTAGCCAGTTTGAAGCTATGTCCAAACCGCCATTATTAGTGTGGAATACTGCTCTTTTGCAAGCCTCCAGGGGGAAACCCATTTGCATGAGGGATGAAACCATAGTTTCGTCACAAACAAACTTTGTGGCTGTATCAGTCTCCGGTAATTCCTCTTCATGCGATTGTTTGCCTGTTGAACGCCAGTTAGACAAGTCCAACTCATCCGGCATTTTAACTTCAACGTCAAGCTTTTTGGGCACCCAGTCATCACCCAAGGTAAACTTACGCAAATGCATCATTAAATAATCGGGCATATTGACAAGACGGGCGGTTTTCTTGGCAGTTGTGGTATCCTTAATAGCTGATGAATAAAATTGATCAATTACTTCAGCCGCAAAGAAGCGCTCTAGGCAATCAAGCAATGGGACCTTGTGACGTACAACGTCTTTGTCATTGTTGGGTGCACCCGGACAATTGGCCTTTTTGTCCAAATACTCTTTAACTTCATCCAGATTTGTGGCCTTCTCCAAAGGTATGACCAGTGGCAAGCAGTATTCTTCACGTCGCGTGTATTTAACTTTTTTACTTGCCATGCATTCAACGCGATCTTCTATGCTAAATGTTAAAGCATCAACGGGATTATTAGGTTGGTTGCGTGAATTACGCTCCAATAAATTGATCAAATGCAAAAAGAAATCATAAGCATCTTGTTGTTGTTTCGTGCCAAAATCTGGATGATTTTTCCCTATAATATTCTTAAACATGGCTGGCGATATACCGGTAGTGTCTAAACTATTTTCGGTGATACTGCTGTACTTGCCTGACCACAATCCGTTACCCAATTTTGACATTTGGATATTAAAATCATTAGCCGGATCAGCGGGAAACTCATTGAAGTATGCTTCAGCACCTTTACCAACAAAACGACTGATAAAATCGGGCAATGTAAAAAGCACTTGCATGACGCTGTTGATATAACAGGAATTTCCCAAATTACGCATGCCAGTGTAACCTGGACCGGACAGAGGCTGCAGTTCACTCTCGCTCTCTGTAAGCAAAGACCACTCTCCTATACGTTGATTGATTTCAAGTTCAAGCTCTACCATCGATTTTTCGCATTTCTTCATAGCAGCCATGTTTATACCAAAATGAGCTAAATGATCTTCCAGTTTCGAATCAATTACCATGTCATCTTCTGGATAAGAAAATACATCTGATTTGCCATCTGCCGAAATTGTACCAAGTTTCACAGCTAACGGATAACTAAATTCTCTGTAATGCTCGACGGCATGGTCATTTCCTCCAGAACCATCAAAAAATTTTCGACCACACAAGATAGAGCCGTCAGTCAAATTTAACCACAGGTTATTGGTAAGATCACACTTTTCACATTTCCAACCTGAAGGCGGAATTTTTTTGCCATTGCTTAATTGTTGAAGGTTTTCAGAAAATTTGGAAACCTGACGCACTTCACCATCCCAAGTACCTTTAAAAAAAATAAATACTTTATTATTCAAATTTCTTTATATGCTTCAATTCGCGTTACTACCTGTTAACATTTGCTTCTCCAATTTAGAGATGGCGGAATCCTGAGTCAAAATACTTTCAACCGATTGTGTGACTATCAAGGGCAAGTCATTACTGGGATAAGGAAGTTTTTGTTGAATATCAGGCATAACCACGATACTATAATTATTTTTATATTCATAGTTTTTGGTATCGTTGTCATTATAGCCACCCTCCACACCAATAGCAAGGCGTGTTATTTTACGTTCTGGCCCTGCCTCATCTTCTCCTTTTGCGGCATCCTCCTTGAGGTGTTTCTCACGATATATGTGTAAAAACACACAATTACCACTTTTCTCTGCATATTTCTGCACATATTCTTCACCAAATCCCAGAAAACTTGTCAAACTCACGTAAAGACCGGTGGGAGATTCCGGATTGTCGTACGAGTACACACACTCATCCTTATATATCGCTTGATTATCACAAGGCACTCTTATCTTAGATAAATGCTTGCACAAGGCTTCCATTTATGGTG
Organism: Calliphora vomitoria; assembly: GCA_942486065.2. NCBI lineage: Eukaryota > Metazoa > Arthropoda > Insecta > Diptera > Calliphoridae > Calliphora > Calliphora vomitoria. The sequence continues at coordinate 13,233,359 of OW818031.2, read as the reverse complement.
TATAATTATTACTTTATTTATAAATTAATGATATTGAAAAATTGTAATGGTTTAGCTTTATCGGAATCGGCTTATTTTTATAGAATTGCAAGATATAATTTTATTTATTCACCGTCATTCCACACGGTTGTAAAAATAAGGCAGTATGTCTTAATGCTGGCAGTGCTGATTCAAGCATTGCCAGAATAAAGTTTTTTATGTATAATATTTATATTTGTGAAAATGTTTATATTTTTTTATTTTATATAAAATTGGAACGAAAAATTATTATTTGGTTCAATGGGCAGCCGCTCCTCAAGCAGCTCACTCGGGTCCATTCAAATCTGATCCCATTGTGATACCCAAGGGGTAGTCATCAGGGTATTTGCAGTACTTCCGTTGACTCCAAATTAAACCAACCATATTCCCGGATGAAGGAATAAATTCGTCTCAGATTCATCCTTGATAGCTCGTCCAAAGATGATAGGAATGGAGATACGAGGATGCGTTCGCTCAGGTTTGTCAGAGCCGGACATTGGCAGAAAAGGTGATATACATAGTATCTTCCTCTTCTTCATTATGGGTTTAATTAGGGTTTGGCGGAAAATTTTAATTTTGTTCCCTGGATATTTAAAATCAACGTAGTTTTAAAATGTTTAGCCATAAAATTAGTGATATTATCTAAACAAAACAAACAATAACGAAGTTGGTTCACCACAAATTTTAAACTAACATAACTTTACAAAATTATTTACGATTTTTGACAAAAAATTAAAATTTTTCTTAACTTATGGACAGCGAATATATGAACGTCTATTCCGTTTCTGTCTATTTATCTGTGGCTGGAAAATTTACCACAAAAATAAAATATCACTCAAAAAAATCGATTTTTTATGCTTTGGATGAAAAACTTTACTTGGGATGAAACAAATTCGAATACTTAAATCGTAATTTTCTATAGATTATCTGATGCACTTCCGCAAGTTTCCAAAAACAGCTAAATGACTGTTTGGCAAGTCTCAGGCTTTTTCATGATTATTCTATTGAAAATCGTCCAAATTGGATTTAAAATGTCTAAGCCATGTAAAAATTCCTAATTTCACATAAAAATTATAACATCTCTAATAGTTTCGATAAACATTATAAAAATGCTGGTCAAGGAAACTGGTTTCTCACAAATAAAAAACGTTAAATTTGTCGTTTTATGTTTTATTAGCAAAAACTTAAAATTTTGTATTAACTCCCTTCCCTGTTCTGTAAACCGAATCCGAGTAACGTTTTCGATTTTAAAACAAATTCGCATATTTTGGTATTCTGTAAATCGAATCTAAACTCGTTTAATGTCGTGTAAATAATCTTGATTCAATGCAGAAAATGGTTCGTTTGTCAATAATTTGTTTTTGAAAACCGCTCGTTTTTGCATTGTTCACAAATAAAATTTAAGTGAAGCGTATTACAGTCGAACTTCTCTATAGTGAACTTCAATACAATGAAGCTCTCCCTATTATGAATTGATTTCAAATACACAACTTTTTCCCTTCCAATTTCATTGTTTTTGATCTCCTTATAATGAATTTCCATACAATGAAGTTTTCTATACAATGAAGCAATTTTGCAGGTGTAATATTTGACTCACATGCGTTTTTGTCTCCATATAATGAATTTTTCAAACAATTTTCTATTACGCATACTAACAACTCTGTGTACCGAGAAAGATTCCACATATAATGAGGGGATTCCCAAAAGAGGAAAATAAGAAAAAAAAAAAAAAAAAAAAGAAGAAAGCCACATCAATAACAATTCTGCACAGTGTGGAATGCCTTTGTAAAATCAGAAACAATTGCGAATTGTTCCAGAAAGGCAAGATTTTCCAAAGATGGCCTGCGGACTCATTGGGATGAGGAAGACTTTCTTCCGTTAGCTGATTTGCCTGCTCTACAGGCTTCATTTAGGGAAGTAACGAACGTTGATGCATCATTTGAAGATTATGTCAATGTTGATATTGATGTGCAGACCATGGGCATCCCATCCGATGAGAATATTCTCATTAGTGTTCTGGAAACTCGTTGAGTTTCGGCTATGGCAGGTGCATACATATTTATTTATTAGTTTTGTATGCATACATACATATTTTAATCCTAATGCCAAATAAATGTGTGATGTACATTAATTTTACATTTATAGAGTCAAGAATTGGCTGATTGGTGAAGAATTGGCTGACGTCAATAAGACGATACCTATATTGGAGCACGTTTCTTCATCACTAAACTAAAATACCTGATTATTTTAAATAAAAATGGAAAAAAATATAATTTTTATATAATGGCTTTGTTATTTGGTATTACAAGGTTTTGATGTGGAAGAAAAATGGAAAAGTATAACCCAAACTAATATGCCTAATTATTTTAAATAAAAAGTGGGGGAAAAATATAATTTCTGTATAATGAAGTTTCTATATAATGAAGTGATTTTCTGGTCCCGTCAAGATTCATTATAGGGAAGTTCGACTGTAATTCGAAAATTTTGGCTGAATGTTTTTTTTTTAAAATTGTAGCTAATATTTCTAATTTAAACAATTGAGAACTTTTCCCTTCACTGAAGGCAAGGTTTCTTAAAACAATTCTCCAACTCCTTCTCATTCAGATAATTCAATGTTTTTAATTTTAATATTACGTTATTCTCCCATAAATAAAATGACCTTGAGTAAATTTAATACAATTTATTTTTGGAGTTGTAACAGTTTTGCATTAAGTGTATTTATGTGTGTAGTAAATAAAAACAAACTGAAATCTTTTATTTTTCTTTATTGAAACTCAATTTGGTATTCTTATATAATTAGTAATTGGAGTATTTTTAATATTGAAATGAAACTATCAATATATATAGTATGTACAATCTAAACGACTATATTTAATAATAATTGTAATTACGGTTTTATTTTATAATAATAATTTAAATTTTATATTAGAAAGTAGTTTTTTGTATCTTTATTTGTTCCAATAAGTTTAATTTGGGATTTTGTCAAAACTCACCTATTATATTTCCGTTTGATGAAATAATCCCTCCTGGTCTGTAAATCGAATTCAAGTAACGATTTCGTTTTTAAAACGAATTCACACATTTTGGTATTGTGTAAATAGAATCCACATGATTCACTCGTTTTGCTAACTTGTTTCAATGTACATAAACGTGAGATTTGAAGAACAAATTTGTCAATTATTTCTTTTTTGAATACAGCACGTTTTTGAAATCACTTGATTTACAGAACAGGAGCTGATTGTTGGAATTAATTTTATTAATATTATTGTAATTTTGTTAAATAGTAGTACACTTCAGTGGTAAATAATAAAAGGTAAATAATTAGGTAATGAAATGATCAAAATATGGGTGGTAGCACTGAATTGAATAAAATATTTTTCTGAAACTAAAAAAAGCTGTCATGGATTTTATTATTTCAGTTTTAATTGTTTAAAATTACTTATCCAAAAATGTTGATCACATTTCTTGCCCTAATTCTCTTTAACCATTTGAACAATATTTTGAAACAAAATAATAAGGAATTGTTTCGAAATTAATTCTTAAAATCTATCGAAATTACTCATATCAATAAATTTGCATCAAATACATATTTGTATTAAAAAAATATTAAACAATTTTTATATAAAATTTGGTTAACAAATTGTATACATATAAACTAGTTTTTAGTGCCAAAGCTATTTTTAATAACACTGTACTCGAAATTGACACTTTTTTTCTGTTAAGCGGGTTAACCTAATTCGCTGAATCCAGTTTTAGGTTAGCTCTTGTTTTGGAGATATACCGTTATTTCGAAAATGGAGGAGATTGCACGACATATATTCGCTAAACTCTAAAATGGTTTAGCTTATTGAATAAACTAAAAACCGAATTCCGCAATAAAATTACCTTTAAGTAAGACTGAAACATTTTTTAATCTGCGCAGTTGTTTTAAAAATATATATCCAAAATTTTTTTACCAAAATTTCGAAATTTTTGTTTTTTAAAACGGCATAAAAAATTGGAAAATAAAGCTACGATGTTAAATTTTAATACTGATACAAAAATTTTAAAGATTTTTGATAAATGTTTATGGTTTAATCAAGCATTTCCTCAAGTATGCTCAAGTTGTTGGCAACACAGCACAAAGTCAAAAGGATAGATAAATACACATAGATCGGAAACTCACCTGTCAAAGACCTAACTCAGTTGTCAAAAACCTAAGTGCTGAGAATGTATTAGTAGAAAAAACTATGTGAAAACAAAAATAACACTCGTATGTGTGATTATTTTGAATAATTTTTTTGTTTGAGTTTTTTCTAGTTTCCGCTCTATGTTTCTCTATGGTCAAAAGTTTAAAAAATCATGTCCCAGCAAAAAATTAGGAATTAGTTCTAAAATCACAACATTGCATACTAAGTAGCTTCACTTTTTTTTTAATCACATTAGTCAGTTATGATTTAAATACTCTACCGGATATATTTTTCACTACTCACAAATTTGTTAAATGGTGCGTTTTGCAGTAGTATAATAAATGTGGTTGCATAAATGCTCGACATCACTGCCAACAATTTGCATTAAAAAACTTTTTAGATAAATCAATGATGCAATGTTACTGCATTTATGTACATACCCAAAATACTGCAATCAGTTATAATATGTATTTAATGATTTGGTTCTAGTTTGTCACTAGTACACCAACATTTATAATCTTTCATCACATATTGTAGAATATTTTTAATATACAAACAATTCAGCAATTTGGACGATTTCCCTGCCAGCACTTGGTTCATTGGTACACTTAGTCGCAAAACTCTACATACGATATCGAAATTTAATTTGAAAATTATTTCAGATTTAATCTTTGAAAATTACCACTTTTTAATATTTATCAGGGTCTACTTTACATTACTGAAATAAAAAAGTTTAAAAAAATATGGTCAATGTTGTTAAATTTTGCAATATGCAACATAGGAAGCGTTGCAAAAGTCTACATACGACTTTTAATTATCTATATATATAAAAGAGTAACGTTACTGACTGACTGACTGACTGACTGACTGACTGACTGATTCATCATCGCACAGCCCAAACGACTGAAGCTAGAATCATGAAATTTTAACTGTGGGTTCCTCCCTCCCCAAAACGATCCGATAAGAAGGGATTTTTGGAAATTCGAACGTTTAGGGGGTAAAAAAGGGTAAAAACGGGTAAATTCGGTAACCTTATATCTTCAAAACTAATAAAGATACAAAAAAACTTACAATATCATGTTACTCCATTTAAAAAATAAGCTGACAGGTGTCTGGTACTTTTTCAAAATTCGGACTTTTTAGGGGAGAAAACGGGTAAAAACTGTATTTTGGTACTTTTTTGGCACCATACGTATCTTTTAAACCAATAAACATACAAACAAATTTTAAATCATATTCTTTACTTATAAAAAAATAACAAATATAAGTTTGGTACTTTTTGGAATTTCGAACCCTTAAGGGATAAAAATTGTGTTTATTTTTGGTACTTTTTTCATAAACTATGTTTATCCACAAATTGAAATAGACATATAAATATTTTTTTATAAGCTCCCACCATGATACAGAAATTTATTTGTATACAATTTTAACACCGCAATGGGGATAAAAAAGGTACCAAAAAGGGGGTAAAAATGGAAAAATACATTTTATTTAACATTTTTAGCCAATTTTGATAAATTTATAACATTGGTTCCTGGATTCATGCAAAAATTAACTAACAGAGTGCTATTTGGAACTCGACTGCCAAACTGTATATTGGGCCAAATCCGGGAAAACAATTTGGTACTTTTTTTAAAACTTATTTTTCTTGAGCACATTAACACAGATTTTAATCGTTTGAGGCATGTCTTTAAGCAGAAACAATTTTGGCAAAATGTAATATTTTTAAATTTCAAACTTGAGGGGTGTTCAAGGAGGAAAAGGGGATTTGGTACTTTTTGTCCTAATGGTACTTTTTTTAATATTTTAAATTATTTCACTTATCGACATTAAAGCTAGCTGATATGTATCTGAGTGAAGTTAGAGTTAGGAGTAGGGGATAATATTTAGGTACCAAAATGTGAGAACTGAACTATAGGTACTTTTTTGTTCTTGTAATGGTACTTTTTGAATTTTCTTTAATAATGGGCCTAGAAACATGAAATTAAGCATATATGGTAATAAGTGAGTGAGAATTTTAGGGGGAGACTTTATCGCAGTTTTTCTTTATTAGAGTGGTACTTATGGTACTTTTTCTTTATTCTAATGGTACTTTTTGAATTTTCTATAATAATGGACTTAGAAACACGAAATTAAGCATATATGGTCCTAAGTGAGTGAGAATTCTAGGGGAAGACTTTTTGGTACTTTTTCTTTATTCGAATGGTACTTTTTGTAATTTCTTCACCAATGAACCTAGAAACATGAAATAAAGCTTATATGGACCCGAATGAGTGGGAAACCACAAGTGGGGGCTTTTTGGTACTTTTTCTATATTCTAATGGTACTTTTTGATTTTTTTGTAATAATGGACATAGAAGTACGAAATTATGCGTATATGGTAATAACTGAGTGAAAATTCAAGCGGACACTTCATGGTACTTTTTCTTTATTCTAATGGTACTTTTTTGACTTTTCTTAGCAATGGACTTAGAAACATGAAATTAGCATATATGGTCCTAAGTGAGTGAGAATTCTAGGGGGAGACTTTTTGGTACCTTTTCTTTAATCGAATGGTACTTTTTGTAATTTCTTCAACAATGAACCTATAAACATGAAATAAAGGTTATATGCACCCAAATGAGTGGAAAACCACAAGTGGGGGCTTTTTGGTACTTTTTCTATATTCTAATGGTCCTTTTTTAACTTTTCTATAGCAATGGACTTAGAAACATGTAATTAAGCATATATGGTCCTAAGTGAGTGAGAATTCTAGGGGAAGACTTTTTGATACTTTCTCTTTAATCGAATGGTACTTTTTTGGAATTTCTTCAACAATGAACCAAGAAACGTGAAATAAAGCCTATATGGACCCGAGTGAATGGTAATCCACAAGTGGCTGCCTTTTTGGTACTTTTTCTATATTCTAATGGTACTTTTTGATTTTTTTGTAGTAATGGACATAGAAACACGAAATTAAGCGTATATGGTTCTAAGTGAGTGAAAATTCAAGCGGACACTTCATGGTACTTTTTCTTTATTCTAATGGTACTTTCTTGACTTTTCTATAGCAATGGACTTAAAAACATGAAATTAAGCATATATGGTCCTAAGTGAGTGAGAATTCTAGGGGGAGACTTTTTGGTACCTTTTCTTTAATCGAATGGTACTTTTTGTAATTTCTTCAACAATGAACCTATAAACATGAAATAAAAGTTATATGCACCCGAATGAGTGGAAAACCACAAGTGGGGGCTTTTTGGTACTTTTTCTATATTCTAATGGTCCTTTTTTAACTTTTCTATAGCAATGGACTTAGAAACATGAAATTAAGCATATATGGTCCTAAGTGAGTGAGAATTCTAGGGGAAGACTTTTTGGTACTTTCTCTTTAATCGAATGGTACTTTTTTGGAATTTCTTCAACAATGAACCTAGAAACATGAAATAAAGCCTATATGGACCCGAGTGAATGGTAAACCACAAGTGGCTGCCTTTTTGGTACTTTTTCTATATTCTAATGGTACTTTTTGATTTTTTTGTAGTAATGGACATAGAAGTACGAAATTATGCGTATATGGTAATAAGTGAGTGAAAATTCAAGCGGACACTTCATGGTACTTTTTCTTTATTCTAATAGTACTTTTTTGACTTTTCTATAGCAATGGACTTAGAAACATGAAATTAGCATATATGGTCCTAAGTGAGTGAGAATTCTAGGGGGAGACTTTTTTGTACTTTTTCTTTATTCGAATGGTATTTTTTGTAATTTATATGGACTCGAGTGAGTGGGAATCCACAAGTGGCTGCCTTTTGGTACTTTTTCTCTTTTCTAATGGTACTTTTTGAATTTTCTGTAATAATGGACATATAAATATGAAATTAAGCGTATATGGTACAAAGTAAGTGAAAAATCAAGGGGATACTTCGTGATAGCTTTCCTTTATTATAATGGTACTTCTTTAAATTTCCTAAGTGAATGATAATTCTAGGGGGAGACTTTTTGGTACTTTTTCGTACTTTATTCGAATGGTGCTTTTTGTATTTTCTTCACCAATGAACATGATATAACGTTTATATAGACCTAAGCGAAAGAAAATCTACAAGTGGGGACATAATGGTACTTTTTAAATTTTCTATAATAATGGTCATAAGGGAGTGAGAATTTAAGGGGGAGTCTTTATGGTACTTTTTCTATATTTGAATAGTACTTTTTGTATCTTCTTCACCAATGAACTTAGAATTGTGAAATAAAGCTTATATGATCCCGACCGATTGGGAATCCACAAGTGGGGCTTTATGCTACTTTTTCTATATTATAAAGGTACTTTTTGAATTTTCTCTAATAATGGATTTAGAAATACCAAATTAACTGCATATTGTTCTATAATGACTGAAAATTCAGAGAGAATACTTAATACTTTTTCTTTATTCTAATGGTACTTTTTAAATTGTCTATAATAAATCTAGAAACATGAACATAATATTATATGGACTCGAGCGAGTAGTATTCTATAACTGGGAACATTATGGAGCTTTTTCATTATTCTAATGGTATATTTTGAATTTTCTATAATAATGGATTTAGAAATATAAAATATATGCTCCTCAGTGAGTAAAAATTAAATTGGAGACATTATGGTACATTTTCTTTGTTGTAATAGTACTTTTTAAATACATTTATAGTAGAGTTTATAAAAAGAATTTCAAAATGGGTTTTGGTTCGGTTTTGTGATAATTTATTAAATATTAAGTGTTATAGAAACAAAATCAGTTGATAATATAGGAAATGCTATACAAATTTTAAATTCAGACTTAACGGGTGTTCAAGAGGATAAAGGAAAATTTGTACTTTTTCTTTTAATGGTACTTTTTTAATATATTAAATTAGTTAGCTTAAATACATTATGGTAGGCTAATATACTTCTCACTAAAGAAATATGCCAGAATAGGGTGCTCAGTTGTATTATGATAACAAAAATTGTGAACTAAACCAAACTAAGAAGTATTTTTTCGTTCTCCAAATAGTACTTTTTGAATTTTCTAATATATTGAACTTAGAATAAGGAAATTAATTTGATTTAAAACTTGACGGTGGTTAATGTGTGGAAAATTGGTACTTTTTCCTCTAATGATACATTTTATTATATTAAATTATTTTACTGATATGCTTCTGAGTAAAGAAAGAAAATCACTAAGCCATCTATATGTCATTGAGGATACAAAAATAATTTGTATTTTTTCGTTCTTCGAATGGTATATGATCCTGACCGAATAAGAATCTAAAAAAGGGACTCACAGGTACTTTTTTCCAACTAATAATATTTGTTGACTATTTTATAAAATTAAAGCTAAAAATTCAAAATTAGGCACACATGATTCGGAATGAGTTAGAATTCACAAAAGGTGACTTTAGTGGTACATTTCTTTATCATTTTTATAACAATGATCATGTGTGGGATTATAAAATGTGGGTCTAAATGGTACTTTTTTATTATAATAATACGTTTCGAATGTGCTAGAAGCCACAATACAATGATTCAATAAACATGAATCTAGAGGCATGTTATCCTGAATTAGCTTTAATTCACAAAGGGAGACTTAATAGTACTATTTCTTTCATCCAATTGGGGTGGCGAAGCGCACCGGGTTGACTGCTAGTATACAATATTATGGTAAGCCGTTAATTTCATAATTAATAAGTTGATTTAGTTTTAAAGAAGCTGCGTGTGTTAAATTTTGTGGTATTTTTTCAATTTTAATATATCAAATCTAAAAATGGCGAAAAGAATGGAAATATCCACAGAAGTCCGAAAATTAGTTGTCAAATGAAGGAAAATCTATGGCAAAAGTGGGGGAAATCGATAGTTTGTCAAAATCTACAGTCCAAACTATCCTTAGGAACTATAAAAGGATTGGAAGATTTGAAAGTTTGCCACGAACAGGACGTCCTTTAAAGCTTGATGAAAGATTAAGGCGTAAAATTTTAAGAGAAGTCCAAGAAAATCCCAAAAAAGTAGCGTAGAATAGAAAAACGATATCAAAAAAAACTGGAATTGATGTGCATGCAGATACAGTTCGCCGCTGCTTAAATAAATCTGGACTTCAGTCGTGCATAGCAAGAAAAAACCGTTTATTAGTTCTACAAATAAAAAGAAACGTTTTGACTATGCTGCTCAGTACAGAGACGTCCATTTAAATGATCTAACGTTTTGGGAAAGGGTTATTTTTACAGACGAATGCAAGTTTAACCTTTTTGGAAACGACGGCCGCTCAAGAGTTAGGAGAAAGCGATGTACTGCCTTAGAACAAAAAAATTTATGCAGTACTGTAAAACATAATGGTGGATCGGTGATGGTGTGGGGGTGCATAAGTGCTGATGGAGTCGGAAAACTAAGATTTATTGATGGAACTATGGATAGTCGTAGCTATATAGACATTTTAAAAAACGATTTTTTTCCTTCGATGCAAAAGGGGACCATAAAAGCCATTAAATATTGTTCAAATCATCCCAAAAATGGTTCGTATATAGACTTTTGCTGTTACAAGAAATGCAGAATTTTATTATTTTTTTTTTCGTTAAATGCTTTTAAACCATGTGAAAGTGATTGTTTTTGTTTAGTTTTGTTATATTTAATGTTGTTAATAAAAAACGTTAACAAATTTTAAAGTTTTTTTTATTAAAAAGTGAAATTAGTGATATTAAATCGTATGTAGAGTTTTGCGGCTAAGTGTACTTCGTCCAAAATGAAACTACTTCTGTATTTTCAGGCCTGTCACAGAATTCCATTCCGGTCGAAAGTGAAATTAATTACGTATTTCGCTTCTTCAGAAAAAGTAAAACGAAAATTTCTTTCGGAATGAAACCACTTTCAGTTTTCAAAGTCGAATTGATATTTCTTTGTAGTTATTTGTTTTTCTAAAATTTTTATTCAATTTCTGTAATAAAAACTTAGTTTTTGTTTCAATAGAATCATAAATACAGAATTATTAAATATTTTTGGAATTAATAAATTATACGGAATCTGAAGAACCTAAAACGAAATCGATCGGAATAAAATCTACGGAATTGAAACCATTTCGAACAAACTGTGTGACAGGCCTGTTTGTTAATGTATCACACATATGTTTGTGAAGAAAGCAATTTTGTTTCATTTACATTTCTCTCTCCTTCCGTTCTATGTATGTATTTATGCAATGATTTTTAATTTAAAAACTTAATCTTAATTTTATGCAGGATGCACTAAGTAAGGTGAAATCAACAACACAGCTGATTTTTATTTATCTATTTTGAAAGTGCTTGGGATTTGTCAAACTGAATTTATTTTGAAAAAATAATACATTTTATTTTCAAAGAAAAAAGTTTTAAATCAAAAAACATGAATGAAAATGTGAATAAAAAGATTTCATATACTGAAATTTGGATAAAGCACTATTAAACCGTTGTTCTTTTTCAAATATAATTTAAATTTAACGGCCGTTTTTTAGTTTATATGCCAAAATAAAATTTGTTTATTTTTTATTTGATAAATTCAATTTTGACAAAACCTATGCAAGAAATATTGTGTTTGTTGTCGAAACGCTCTCACCTTACTTATTACATCATGATTTTATGTTAAACCAAAAATCACAAGTCAAAAGGCTTCTCGAACTTAAACAGAGCTGAATTCAATTTGAGATTGATTTGTGAAAAAATGTTTGACATTTTTTCTTTTCAATTTAAACATGAAATTAAATTTATAATAAAATATAGTTTGTATTGCACATATTTTAGTTGCTACAATAAATAAATTGAAAATAAACTCAAATTTGTTTGAGAAGGCTATTTATTATTCTCAAATGTTCATCAAATTGTTCCTAAGCGTTTAATATTAGAGAAAGAAGGATTTGATTTAAAATCATTCTTAATATCATCTAAATTCTGAATGTTTGCTGGATATTAATTGCAAAGTGCAATCCACATTTAAAATACATAGATGGTTTGAGAACAGTTCGAAAATATAGGTATTTCTCAAATTTAGAATGAATTCACTTTTCATTCCCAATTTGAAATCAAAGTTTAATGTTAGCTAAGATATCGGGTTCTCTGTTGCATTAAGTATTAAGTATTATGTTATTAAAGCATATTTTCTAGTTTTTTCTGTAGTTTTAATTAAACTGATTTTAATTATATTTTAACAACTTCATTAGCTGAGAGATAAATTGAAACGATAAATAGTGCTGTAATAAAACATGAATTTATTATGTATTTCGGGATGGAAATTGAACAAAGTTACTAACTATACTGTTACTATACCTTAAAAACAAATAAAATAAAATATGTAGCTGATATTTAAAAACCATGTAAATTTCTGTATTAAGGAGAGATTGATTGGATGTTACTTTGCTGGAATTTGTATGAAAAATATTTATATTTATGCATTATTTTTTATTTTTTTTATATTTATTTAGTACGTCTCAGAAAAATATGTATGTATTTATGTATATGTCACAATTATAATTCATTTTATTATTTTAATTATACAGATTAATTAGTACATACTTTTAATATCATTTTCTTTCTTTTTTTTTTGTTTGTTTTGTTTGTTATTTTCGTAAATATGTCTATTGTATTTGTTTCGAATGTAGTATAAATGTCCGCCTTCCTCGGGGCAATGACAATAATAACATAAATAAAAAAAATTAATAATAAATCTTAGCATTAGATTACATTAATCACAACATAATATTTACATTTGCCTAAGTGTGATTAAAGGAAAACAAATTATAAAATGCTTTTGTAGTTTAAAGCTCTGTTAAAGCTGTAAAGACTTTTCTAAATATTATTTGCAAGTATTTATATAGAAAAAAAAGAAAACATCAAAGTAAAATTAAAATGTAATGTGTGAATGATTTTTTTTTTTTTAAATGTTTATTTATTAATTCTTTAGTTTTAACATATTTATGGTGTTTTTTCAGTTTTAAACACTCTTAAATCTTATTTTCTTGGATTTTTAATTGTAATAATATTTTTTTAATACGTTTATTACATATTTGTATGAATTTTAATCGATTGTTTAATATGAGTATGAAAGTATGTATATTTAAAAAATAAAGATGTAATTACTGAAAATTAAAAAAAAAAAAATAAAAAAAAAATAAAATAAATAAAAAAATGTACACTTATTTGATTTGTTTGTTTGTTTGTATAAAGGTAGGTAGATGTAATTTTATATGAAAATACTTATTACTTAGAATCACTCAAACAGCACTTAGACAACATTACTTGCTAAAAAAATAAAGATACATAATTAAAAAATATTTATGAAAAAATAAATGTGTATATTTATATCTATAAATAAAAGTTTGTAAACAAATTGCTTTGAATAATAATAATAATTGGTCGATCATTTAGTTTTTTATTATTTTTTTTTTGTTGTATGCAAATGCAAAAATTATAGAAAACATTAATTTAGTAGGTAAAACAAACTAAAAATATTATGTATTGTATTGTATGTATGTAAATTTTATGTATTACTGACAAAAGAGTTAAAATAACTAACGTTTCTTATTGTTATGACTGGCGTTTTAAAGGAATATAAGATAGATAATAAAAAAAAAACAAGAAAATAAAATTAATTTCGTTTTTTTGCATTGCAGAAATAATACTTTTTTCTTCATTTTCATTTTGATGACGTAATTAATATCTTAAGAGTTGACGTTTTCGCTTGATACACACGTACGTACATAGATATTTATAAACACAAAAGAACTCAAACAAATTTCATAAAGATATACACAAATATTCCATAGTGTGCTGCTGCTGCTGCTGTACGTTAACGATCTCATCTGATCAACTAAATTTATATTTTTATATGTATATATATTACATTTTACTTTTGCTAAAAATATATGTATTTATGTTATCTTTTCTTTACTTTACTTAATTTTTAGATTGATTCACATTAACTGAGTATAATAACTGAGCACACATAATGTTTGCAAGTTATTTTTGTATGTGTATTTAATAAATAATTTTGTATTTTGTCTCTGTTTTCTTTTTATTTGTTTGTTTCTAGGATTCTAGGATACCAGAGTTGAAAAAAATTTAATTCGAAATTTCATTAGCTTCGCTTTTTTTTTTTCTCAAGTTAATTTAACTGTTGTGTGAATTACAATGATGTAGTGTAGTTGTAGTGAATTTCCTATAAATTTGGTTCTTACCATGATGTTGTGTATTTGTTTGTTTAATTTAAATCTGGCTATAGCTGCTCTCGACTGTGTTCATGTTTTAATTCGCTATGATTGTGTTTTGTTTGTTGTTGTTGCTGTTGTTGTTGATAGGCGATAGGTCGTATTAAGGCGTTGAGAAAATCATTTTGAAATTGCAACTGTTTGCGTATGGTGTCAAGCCATTCACGGTGCGAATCAATAGTGGCGGCATAACAAATCATATTCAAATCCGGTCGATTGGGATCTGTTGACTTGAGTAGAAAACGATTGTTGGGCCACTCATCCAATTGCATTTTATTTACCTGTAAAGAAATGACATAGAAACAGTATGTTTATTAAAATTATTTTATATAGAAAATTTTTTGGACTTCATAAACGCAGTTTGCAAAGCAACACTGCAAAGAAATTCGTTTACAATGCAAAGCAATACTTTATGACAATACTGCTTTGTCAAAATATGCAATGACATTTTAGTACATTTATGAACACATAAATATGTTTTTGTAAATTTACGTAAAATTACATATTTTACAAACAAAAATTCAACTTATCATAAATCCGCCATTTCTACCAACAAATGTTGGCTTCCTAAATAATTGTATAAAGAAATAAAACAAATTATTAAAGAATCATAAATAAAAACAATGCTCAAATTTGACAAATGTTGCGCATTGAAAAGCATTGTCATGCAATAATGAACATGCGGCATTGCCTAAACAAAATCGATTGAGTTTATGAATACTATGCATTGCAGTGTTGCTTTGCATACTGCGTTTATGAAGGCAGCCTTAATTTTCGATTCGAATGAAACAATTTTTGGAATGTATTAAATTAAATAAACATACAATTTCGAACGACAACCCAGATTGATAAGGTCTTTATTATCAAAAAAAAAAAAAAAAAACTAAGAGTGGTATATTTCAGAGATCAGCAATGAATCATGTTTTTGATATTCATACGCACTTCTGAAATTATAATATAAGTGAGTAGCCATCATTGAAATTAAACTACTCTGACGTGCTCATACTCACAATAACATTTATTTATAAGTACATATGCGTAGCATTAAATATGAATCCGACGTCGACTTCATTCTCATACGAACTCAAATCTGTTTGATTCATAAATAACATCAGCCTGACTTATAATATTAGGAAAATACTCATGTTTCTTATTATTGATTCAACTCATTCGCCTCATGCATGTTTTTTTGTGAAATTATACAGAATTCGGCAACACACTACCTCATAATGAGCATTTTAATGTTCGTATTCGAATCATACTTATTTTGCAGCGTCTATACAAATTGAGTTAAGTAGAGTCGAAATCAACAACGTTAACGAAACTATTAAAAGTATTCAAAATCTAAAAAATCAAAAAGGTATAATAGAGGATTTTATATGCTTAGAAAAAAGTAAAAAAAGAAATGATAAATTTGATATTCCTTATCATGCCTACTTTCGATTTCTCCAACATCAAGTTTTATTAAAACTAAAGAAAAGAATCGTTTAAAAAGAAAACATTTAAATTATTTTCTTTTTTTAAATGATTATTTCACTAAAATATTAAAAAAAACTCACATCTATCTATATATATATATAAAAATGGATGTTTGTATGTATGTGGGTATGTATGTATGTTCCGAATGAACTCAAAAACGGCTGAACCGATTTTGATGAAATTTTTAGGGAATCTTCAGAATAGCCTAGCGGGTAACACTTTAGAGTCAGATTTTTGAGGCGTGGAGGGGCGTGGCAAAATTAAATTTTTACATTGTACCGCTAATGCCATCTATATATATAAAAAACGGCTGGACTGATTTTGATGACATTTTCAGGAATCTTCAGAATAGCCCAGTGGGTAACACTGTAAAGTCAGATTTTTGATATTCGGTTTGTGGGCGAATCAAATTTTTACATTATACCGTTAATGCCATATATATATCAAAACAGGTTTGTGTATGTATGTTCCGCATGGACTCAAAAACGGCTGGACCGATTTTGATAAAATTTTTTGTAAAGTCAGATTTTTGATTTTCGGTCTATGGACGGAATGGCGAATTGGATCATTGCTTCCGCTTCCCAATGATGATGCGAAGTTCCTTCAAATTTATTTCACTGGAAATGAAGGTACTGAAGCAGAACGCTATCAACGAACATGCGTGTGCATTTGCTGCAATACCCTTCTGCCGAAACATTCTCAAAACAATTGTTGCACATCAGAAATGAAAAAATTTCAATTGATCTCGCCACAAATGAGATTTCTTTGTTGACAAGGTATTCCCAAGTCTTACAACCAACTACAAAAATTCTGATTGGCTGTGGGAACATGCAATTTTGGCACCAACAAATTATGATGTTAACAAGCTCAATAAACAAATACAATTGAAACTGCCTGGTGAAACAATAAAATGCAAATCGATTGACAGAGTAATGAACGAAGAACAAGCCGTCGATTATCCTACTGAATTTTTGAATTCATTGGAACCAGCCGGACTGCCATGACATGTATTAAAATTGAAGGTTGGATCACCGACTTTGTCCGACACTGTATATTAAAATCGAGATCGAGATGCAATATAAAACATATGTTTTCTAAGGGCCAGCAACACTGACCGGGTTCAGCTAGTATGTATATAAAAAGGATCTCAAATACTATATTTATTTCCTTTGCTATTATTTAGTTTTTTGTTGAAATGATATAGTTTGTTTGTTATACCCTTCACCATGATTGGCAAGTGTATATATATATATAAATTTGTCATTTCGTTTGTAATTTCTACATTTTTTATTTGCGACCCTACAAACTATATATATTCTGGATTGTTATAGATAGCGAAGTCGATATAGCCATGTCCGTCTGTATGTTGAAATCAACTTTCCGTAGTACCCAAATAACTTACATACATATATGATTCATACATCAATGCATATATCTTCCGGCTCGGTTGCTATTTAAAATCGCCAAATCGGCCCACAAATGGCTGAGATATAAGGTAAAAACTAGAACAACCTAGATTTGTTACCTATTTTTGATCTATTACTAAGTCATTAATATAGACAATATGGATATCCAATAATAGATATTTCAAACACCTTTGTAACGGCGTATATAAGGCCAAAGTAAGTCGGACCTACAAATGGTCAAAATCGGGAAAAAAAATTTTACAAAAAATTTAAATTTTTTTTTTTCACAACAAACTTAATTTTTTTTTTGTAATTAACAAAAAAAAAAAAAAATAATTTTTAAATAAATTTAAAAAGAAAATATGTTTACCCTAAAATTCTTTTTCGCTAATAAGATACCTAAAAAAATATAAAACGAATATAACACACAATATGTGGTTTTATTTCCGGTTTAAAATTAAAATAGAAATTATTCGGTTAATCGAATAATTTAATATTAACCGATTAATTATTGTTCGATTAAACCAGAAACCCGATTAATTGAATACCCTAATATATATACAGTGGTGTTCAAAACATTTGCAACTGAAATCATATTTTGCCTAATTCTTTATTTTTTTAACAATAAGCATAAGTTTTTTTATTTTCTTTTTAAAAAATTCAGTTATTGCATATTATTTTACAAAAAAAAAAAAAATTTCATAAATTTACAACAATAAAAAAATAAAGTTTAACAAAATTAGTCTAAATACAAGTGTTCAAAACATTTGCAACTCTTAAAGAAAATATTATACAAATCCAAAAATCGATTTCATTATTCAGTATTTTGTAGCATAGCCGTTATTTGTTATTACCCCGGAACATCTTTTAGGCATTGAGGCTATTAGCTTTTTAATATAATCTTCGGGAATTTCATTCCACTGCTTTTCCAACTCTGCAAAAAGTTCATCAGGATTTCGGAATACTTTATTACCAATATTCCGTTTTGCAATCATCCACATTTTCTCAATCGGATTGAGATCGGGAGATTGTGGCGGCCACGACATGCGCTAATATTATTTTCCTCCAAACATACTTTTACAACACCTGCCGTATGTTTAGGGTCGTTATAGTGCTGGAATGTCCATGAAAGTGTCATTTCCCATTCTCCATATGGAAGCATAACTGAGCTTAGAAGGTCTCTATATATTGTGGCCGTCATTGTATTAGTAATCCGGAGAACTGGGCCAATCCCATTTCCCTAAAAACACCGCCACACCATAATGTTTCCACCTCCGTATTTCACTGTGGCGGTTGTGTATCTGGGATTAAACTTTTTGCCTCCTGGTCGTCGAATGTAGGCTCTTCCATCTGAACCCCGGAGATTGAATTTGGACTCATCGGACCATAGTATGTTTTTCCATTGCAGTTGAGTCCAACATAAATGGTTGCGGGCAAATTAAAGACGAGATTTTCTATTTTTTCCGACACAACGGGTTTTTATCTAAAACTTTTAAGACCATATTCTCGGGCTCTTTTTTTAATTGTGGAAAGACTGGCATCTATGAAAAGTTCGGTTTTAACTTCTCTAGGAACTGCTTTAGGATATTTCGTGAAAAAATTCTTAATTTTTCTGTCTTCTCTTACAGTAGAAATACGGGGTCTTCCTCCTTTGTGAGTTGTATGGATGTTACCACTATTAACAATGCGACAAATTGTGGATTTTGGAACGGAATATTTTAAGGAAATGTCTTTTTGAGAAAGTCCACTTTTAAAGTCATTTAAAAATTCGACCTTGAAATCGGAATTGTATTTGTTTTGTTACGATGTTAATACTTCCAATATCTTATTAAAACTCTTATAGTAAAATAATTATGGTGAGTTTTTTAATAAAATGCAAAGATCGAAATCACGAATTAATAAAACAAATGCGATTACCGTTATTTCCCAGCATTTGTTAGTGTTAATAGCATAGTTAAGAGTAAGAGTAATAAGAGTTGCAAATGTTTTGAACAGCTGCATTTTGAATACATCTTTTAAAATTAATTTTTTGTTGTTTTACTTTAACGGAATTTGTTGTTTTTTTATATTTTTAACAAAAACAATGTATGATGACATGAAACAAATAAATGTTTGTATCGAAATGTGATTTGGAGAAAATTGGTCAATGAAAAGTTAAAATGCAATCTCAGTTGCAAATGTTTTGACCACTACTGTATGTATATATTTATTGTTTAATACGACCACTTTTTCACTTTTACTCTATTTTAAAACCAATGTAAACAAACTTTAACAGACAGAAGTCAGAAAACAAATCGAGCTACCAATAATGAACTAACCAGAAAGTTAGCATTTTATAGAAAATTTATCATAACGTTTCGTTTTCTATAGTAAACTAATCGAAAAGGTAATTTTTTTAATAGAAAACTGATCGAAAAGTTAGCTTTCTGTAAAACTAATCAAGAAGTTTGTTATTTTTAGAAAAATTATGAAAAAGTTAATTTTCTTTAGAAATTGATAAAAATTAATCAATGTTTAGTATCTATACAAAACTGACCGATTGTATGATCATAAAACACTGTTGTGATCACACAATTTAGTACTACTAATTACTTAATTAAACAAAACTCACCTGAATGTGTGAACGATAAATGTAGGTTGGGCTGGTAAATTGAATTTTTGAATTGTGTCTTTCAGTGAAAAAAATGCCTTGTTCAAAAAGGAACACGTGCAATTCGCGCATTTTACCCTCAGTGGTATTTTTTCCATTCTCTATGCAGGTCAAGGGACCATGCAGTAGCAATTTACCCTGTGCTGTGATATTGCCATCGAAATTTTTAAGGCGACGCAGAACCATAATATCGTTAACATCTTTGCAAATGGCCTGGAATTCATAAAATTCATATTATTATTACAATTATTTATAATGTTAAATGTCTTTACATACATTCATAACATTACAGGCCTCTTTCATTATGGGAACATCTTCCACTAGGCCGGCTTGTTCGATTTGTTTAGTTATAGTGTGTAGTAATAAAACATATTTGGTTAATCTCTGCACGGGTTTTATTAACAAGTCACTCAACTGTATTGATCAAAAGTATAAATAAGTTTTTGCTAAAAGGTTTACAATTATATAAATATTATGTGCTTACATCCAAACGATGATGTAATTTCTGTCGCACCAAATCAAAATATTGAGAATGTTCGGTTACAATATGCTCTGACTTTGGTTTGTTATTACAATAAGTGATGTACATTTGAAATTTGTTGCCATAGCGTTTAATCAGTGATCCCAATTCGGTTGGTGTTTTTTGACTTTGTATTAAGGCCTTTAAAAAATAACTAAGAATAGAGGAGTCGTGTAATTAATAGAAGTAAAATATAAGGTTTTATTTATTAAAGGTCTCTAGTTAAACCAACTCTATTAACTTACTCTCTATGCCATTCGTAAATGGCTTCAATATTAGCAAATACGATTTGTCCTTTGGGTCCCTTTAAGTCATTTGGCAATGGTATATCACTATTGACATTCCTTATTTCTGCTATGTACCTGCAATATAGAAATTCATTACCTTAGCTATTTGTTACACAAAACTTTGTATGTTTAGTTTTCTTACCCATTGACAATATCGCCCAAATCCTTTATGTACATTTCTTCTGTCGATAAAAGTTCGGCTAAAGCCGGAAATCTGTGTTTTTGTACAGATTCATTATCACTGGCTTCGGTATGTGTGTTCTGTGTGTGTGTTTTTTTAGAGGTATTTTTAAGAATAATTATTTTTAAAATTTTATTTTAAAAATTATAATTTACTTCGCCATTATTTTCTGCTTTCACACCGCTTTCACTGTTTGGATAAACAAAATCAGCGTTTTCGGTTGTATTGATGCCACCAGCAACACCACTGCAGCTGCTGCTACTGCTATTGCCTCCTGCACCAACACTTGCATTACGGACATTGCTTTCACTGAAAATTTTCGATTTCTCTTCATGTTTTTCCTAAACGAAGTGCGAGTGTTGTTTTTGTTAATAACTATGATAGTTGATAATATTTGTTTAAATTGCTGGTATTTTCTTACCGTTTTTTCTTTTACAATTTGTTCGATTTCTGAGAGACCATCCATTTTGCCTGAATTTGCCTAAAAAGATAAAAAGTAAAAGGTTTTGTGATTTATGTGGAAAATGTTTTATTATATTTTATTGTAAAATAAACTAATTTAGAACAAAATAACTTTAAATTATATTTCTTTACCGCCGTAATATTGTATTTATGTTAAACTTCTGGAGAACTTAGACAACCGGAGATATTAAGCCAATACAAACCACTTCGTTACTTTAAATACTTAGTTGAGAACTTAAAATCCAATATGCTTTTAAGAAAATTCGTTATTTTGCAAAGTTTACACACCTTCAATCAACTAACATTTACTTCACAAATACAAATTCTAATATTTGTGTGCTTTTATGTAATATTTAAAAAAACAACTGAAGCTAATTAATGAAAAAATACAAATGAATAGGAAAATTATCCAAACTAATGAAAATTACGGAAGTTCTTAAATTTGCCAACAACATTCAAACGAAAAAAACTCATTATTTATTTATCTACAATTCAGAAATTACCAAAAAAAAAAAAAACCAAATACTTATGAATAAACAAAATTTTAAAGAAATTAAATTGTTATTTAGATAAGAGCTTTGGGTGTTTCTTTTTTTTTGTTCGCAATACTTAAACTTGTACACAATGAAGGCATTTACTTATTTTGTACACATTTCAACTTAACAAAATCAAACAAAACACTGAAATGAAGTGAAGCGTTTTATACTCGCACACTGTTTTCTGCAATTTATTTAAATTTATTTTGAGAATACGTACTATGAGTATAATAGCACAACGTATCGCCCAGTCTTACTATTGTTCATTTTACACACACAACATATCGCTAGTTTAAAGGAAAATTGTAATAACTTGAAATATAAGATATTTAATTGAGTATGGCATTAACATTTTCCGGTAAAACTTATTTACTATTTAAATAATTTACCTTATCTATTGAGTTATATACATTTTTCGTGATGAATGTAATTTTATGTGAATGTTAATTATAAACTAAACTATTGAAGAATAATAAATTGACTTAAACCAGTCAAACTTATTTTACTTGAAGTTGTTTTTATGAGTTATGACGGTATTGTTGCAAATGAGTGATATGGGGATATAAAGTTATTTTCTTTGAGCATCGTTTCCACAAATATTTTGAGAAGTTGTTGTATGTTACCCTATACATTTTGGAAGATATACATATTTAGTTAAATCAAAAGTGTTTGTGAAATAATTGGTAATAAAAAAATGTGTCTTAACCGATTTGTATTGAGATACTGTCAAGTAAACTGTCAAAAAATCTTTAAGAGTTTGTTAAATCTAGAAATTTAAACCGATTTGAATGAATTGAAACTCAATGGAAAAAATTCTCAGTCAATAATTCGAATAATGTAGAAAAATATATAAACAAACATTTGGAGAAAATATCTCAAGCAATTAGCTCATTTGATTACGGTCCCATTTGGCCCCAGTATTATTGTCATTATTCATAATAAATAATAATGTTAAGCATCTTAATAATTCCTTTAAGAACTTAATCACCCCCTATCGCGAATCAATATTTCACATGAAATGTGTTCCGTTTTCCCATTTTTCGTTCATCAACTTTGTTCACGTGAAAAAATTCCCCTACATGGGAAATTTTTAGATGGAATTTAATAAACATCTGTTACGAACAAAGTTAACTATTGTGAATGAAAAGTTTAAGGGAATATCACGATAGCAAATTCCCCTTCGAGGGAAATGGATATTTCAGGGGAACATAAATTTCACATGTTTTGCCGATAGGGGTGAATATTTCAAATTATATGAAGTTAATTATCCTGTTGTTACACAAATTTATTGCTAATGAAATGATTCAGTTTAACCCAGCAAACAAATTTGTGAACTAGTTACCACATACATTATTTTGTAATGAGTGGTCGTTACCCAACACATTATTTTATTTAGTAGAGTAGATACTTATTTTTATACAGGTTGCTGAATAACTTCTGCATTTAGCACAGCTACTTATCTAGTGTGTTTGTCTGAAAAACGAGACATTAGTGGTTCAACACCATGTCAAAGCCATCATTTTTTGTTCATATTATATTAATTTGTATGTTTATGTTAAAACCATTGTTAGCTTACGATAAAATAACTCGTACATGGAGCAGTGAGTAAGCAGCTACATTATCAAACACAAAAAAAGTAATTTTTTTCTGTTTTTTAGCTACATATTCTTGGGGTGAATGTATGTACATTTGTAAGCAAGACGCATGTTTCAGTCTAATAATAAGTAGTTATCACTTAGGTCCAATATTACTAGCTGGCTTAGGTAGGTAGTAGGGCATTCAATTAATCAGGTTTCTGGATTAATCGAGCAAATAATTAATCGGGGTTTAGATTTAATCGGTTAATAATCGGTTAATTTTAAATTATTCGATTAACCGAATAATTTTTATTTTAAATTGAAAATGGAACCACAAATTTTGTATACTTATTTAAGCATTTTATAAAAAAAAACAAAGAAATCATAACAATTCAACAAAGAAAGTAATAGCAAAAAATATATATGGTATCTGAGATCCTTTTTTATACACATGTGAGTTTCTTTAGGATTTTAGTGAGATCTTCTGAAATAAGAATATAATTGAAATGTTTTCCTTTTAAACGATTTTTTCATTAGATTTAATAAAACTTGAAAAATCAAAAGTAAAGAATATCCAATTTTTTC
The DNA here is from genome assembly GCA_942486065.2 of Calliphora vomitoria. Classification (NCBI taxonomy): domain Eukaryota; kingdom Metazoa; phylum Arthropoda; class Insecta; order Diptera; family Calliphoridae; genus Calliphora; species Calliphora vomitoria. The sequence goes on along the minus strand of OW818031.2, from coordinate 13,209,278 downwards.
ATATAAAATTCTCAATTATACCATTGCACAGTGGAAAATTTTGGTAATTTTCGAATCAAAAATCTGTAACTTTTGAACGGATGAGGATTTTTATAATATTTTTTTTTTTATTGAATAGATGGGACTTTAAGCTTTAATTTGCTTTTTTAATCTTAAAAATCGAATCATAATAAAAACAGTAATGAAGGGTTAAAAATACATTTTTAATGTTTTTAGGTTTTGTATAAAAGTGATATGTTAAGACAAGTAAAAGAGGTGTTTTTATGTACTTTTTCATTAGTTTTAATAACATTAACAACTGACATTTGTTAACAGCCGTTTAGCTTAGTTTTTTATTTTTTTTTTTTTTTTGGAAAAATACAACCTTCGACTTTGAAGCCCCAATATGTACAAAGCCCAAAGGTTGCATTTTTTGAAAAACATGTTCAGCTACAGTAGAGTTAAAATAAAACTCCATTGGTTTTATTTTAAAATGCTTTGAAAGTTTAAAGTTTAAAACCGTTTTCAAAGATTTTGAAACACCCTCAATATTTTGAGTTTTTTTTTTTTTTAACTGTTTTAGGGTAGGCCGTAGTACTTTAGTACCTCTAATTCACACATTTTTAGAGTGATTTAAATATTTTAAACAATTATGTAGAGGCAAGGAATTAATCTTTCATAAAATGTAAAAATGTATATTTCAAGAAATTATTTAAGTTTTTATAAAAAGTTTAGCATTTTCTTTATTTGTTTGTAATTTTTCAAATTCAACAATAGCTATTTTAATTTTTTTCCATAAAGTTTATAGTGAAAAAACGAGACATTACTTGTTAAAATCTGTGTATATTTGCAAAAGTTATTAAACTTTTTCGAAAAAAGTTCGAATAAATTAAAAACAGTCCAACATTTTTTTTATAGGCACGAAAAAGCAGCTAGTTTTTATATATATTTTAGATATAAAGTTAAACTGTAATCCTACGTTAAAACTAGTTCGGCGGCAAACGGCGCCAACAGTTAAAATCCTAGTCAAAGTTGCGTAGGTAAGCCAAAAAACATTATATATTTTACATAAATACTGACAATAACACAGGTTAAAAGTTATTTATTTCAATTCTGATTTAAAAATATCATTTTCGAAATGTATTACTCTTTTTTTTCAGATTTATCTTAGTCGGAATATTGAATTTTAACCGATTATATGAAAAAGTTTACGGGAATTTAAAAAAAATATATTTTTTTCCTTAATCTTGAACAGAATATTGTTTTTTTTTGTGAGGGAACTTTATTTCTGGAAGGTTTTAAAACATCTTTTAGTTTGCTTAGACATTTCACAAGCATATACTGTTACGAATGTGCAATAGCGATTTGAATTTAACGGTCTGTAATGACTGCCTGCAACATTCATCATGTTTATAAACAAGTTTATAAGTATGGCAACACTAAATGTTTAAGCTACTAACATTGACATCGAAAGCTCTAGAAATCGAATGTACTAGTTTGTCCGTTAACAGCATTATAGAATATTCCCGAGAGGTGGAGTGTGTATAAATAGTAGCAGAGGTTGCAGTCGTGAATTGAGTTTATCATAGGCGCTGTTAGAATTAACATCAACTGCGTTGTACATTTAACTTTGTCATTATAAAGTGTGTGTGTATTTCTGCGAATTGATAAACGTGTATAAAGACACTGAGTGACTGTTGTTGTTTGAAGATTTTAAATAAATAAAGAGTTGTTACAATTTCAACTACTAAACGGCTTTTATTTGCAATCAAAAGTATCCGGTTTATTTAAAGAAAATAAACCCACGTTTTTAAAAGGTAAAAACGTAACAATACATTTCCTCAACATTACGATTTTCTATACATTTTTATCTTTTGTCGAACTATTCTAATAATTACAAAATTGTGAAAAAACATTATTCGGCCTAATTAGAAATCTTTTAATAGACCACCAATTTTAAAAATAATTGAAATCTTTAAATTCACTTTTCAGATACCCGCCCTACAGAACCAACTTTACGGTCTTATATTTCATTTCATCCTGTATCTTCATCTTGAACAGATGAGTATTTTCAGGGGATTGTATTTCTGGAAGGTTTTTTCTACAATAATATACAACTCCTCGGCGATGTGTTATAATTTTCTATACATGTTTATAATAGAATAATTATTGTTATAGGAATACAACATTTATTTTAATAAGTTTTAGTTTTCTAACGATCGAACTCTACTAATATTGAACTTAATTTTGCTTAAAGTTGTGCTGCTTAAACTGTATTCTGTTCAATATTCTGGAAGAGAAGACTGGCAAAATTCAGTATTAAGAGCAAATGATCTTAGTAAATGCAAACTTTTATAGATTTTTGTGAGTATTTTTGTTGTTGCTATAAACATTTGCAATGATGAATTTAATACTAAACCTCACTAAAAATTATTCATATGAAATATATAAAACATAACCTGAATTCACTTGTCATAGTAAACTACTCTGGCAAAAGTAGTACGTCTATCTAAAAAATTCTATCTTCATATTAAACTACCCTTGCTAAAACCTTGTAAACTTAGCTAAAATGTTACATTGTAAGTTCATAATATCTAAATATTTAGAGCAATTCACTCTTCACAGTATACTACCATTGTAAACCTTGTAAACATAGCAAGTTTAGCCACAATCTTAAATTTTCCAAGAGCACAACACCTATATACATATATGAAATTGTAATTAACTATAATTGAGAAAATTTACAAGACTAAAAACCATGACAAACAGTACTTGTAAATCTGAAAATCATAAACAGATGAGTATTGTAATTTGTTTTGCGAACAAATTGTAAAAATAAGTTTTAAAATTAATGCTGAGCAATAAAAAAAAATTCCATTAAACCAATACAACTTTTATTATGTTCTATGTTTTCAAATGAAGGTGCTGCCTACTGGGCTTTAAGTGTTAAATATTCATATGTTTTTAATAGACATTGCACTGTTAGTCACTGTAAATACCGCGAGCAAGCAATGACATTTTGTAAACAATGTGGTCCATACATCCCCTTTGTTGGCAAGCAGCCTTTTCAATTTACGGAGTATGAAAACATGTTGAATATACAATAGTTTTAAGAAAAACTTGTTACACTTTCAATTGTAGCATATGGATAGTGTGTACATGTATGTTGGTGTATCATTTAAATATTGTAAAGAAAAAAAAAAAAAAAAGATACAATAAAATTCTATAAAAATTACTAATATGTACTAGCATTTATTATTTAAATAACCTCACTCGAGAAGTTAGTTCAAGTATTTGATATTTTTCATTTCATCATACGAGTACATATAAATATATTTTTCAATAATTTCTTTTGATAAAAAACCCTCGCCCACTTACCATTGCTGATGGATTGTCTTTCATGTCCTTTGTAAATGTTGGCGGACCATTTGACATTAAATGGGGCTCCTGTATTGGTTTCATGGGCGGCGGCAATTCAAGTCCAACCTCCTCTTCTGCTTCATAGTCCTGTTGTGATATATTAAGCTGTGATGTTGTATTTGCTGACGCCAACTGCGAGGTGTTGGCATCATCCACTTGTTTCGCTGGCAACTATTTAAACCAAAGAATATTTTTAAATGTTAATACGAATTTTTATTAGTTGTTTTTTAATGACAATATGTTATAGTTGTGAATTATTTTTTTTACCTTGAAATTTTTCTCGGATAACTTTTTGACCAATAACTTTTCGGGGGTTTTTTCCACCTTGTTTTGTGCTGGTTTACGACCAATCTGTGGTAGCCACTTTCGCCTATATATTAAAGAAATGGATAGAAAGAAATAATTGTTTGTGAAATGTGTTTAACAAGAATGAATCAAAGTTGTGTTCTACTAATAGTAATTAACAGAAAATAGACTGAACAAAATATCAACCAATCCAGTAAAATTATGGGAAATAGTCGCTAAATATTGACATTAAACTTAATAAACCTTTGCATGTAATTTTGTAAATTTGTTACTTGTAATATTCGTTATAATGTGAAAATCCAAATACGTGTAATACTGTGTCTTTTGGTGATATTTCATACCAAAAATAGAAAATCTGTGCAGAAATAATACTGTAACTTTAAAAAGAAATACCTGAAATATAAATAATATATTCCTTATTACAACGAAGTTATAATTGTTTTTAGATTTGTATACCAAAAATCAGTGATCACTCACATTTCATACTAGGGTCAATAATCGGGAATATTTTTTTTGGAAATTCCCTGGTAGTTTAGGGAATTTCTTTCTTAAGGCTTTCTTAAAGTTACACTATTATTTCTACACAGATAACACATAAATTTTGAACATACTAGAAACAGAAAATCAGTAGACACCTTAGAATTACCGAATTTTTGTCATACCAACTAAAATTTTTCAGCCACAACAACATTATTCGCTAATTTACAGGCCTACCTAAATAAAAGCGTAAAAAACGTTTTTTTACGCTTAGCTTTAACGCTGAAATGTCATACCTAAATAAGAGCGGCATCGCTACGTCAAACAATAAAAACAAGGTTATCAAAAAAATAAATATAACATCCCGGATTATTTAAGCAATAAAGTACATTGCAGTATTAGTGTTTCTGATTTTTGTTTTGTGATTTGTAAACTGAAATTTTATCAAAAAAACTAAATATTAAAGTTTAAAAAATGAGTTTCTTGCATATCTGTTTCTCCTTTTGTATGTATGTGTTTAGGTTTATTGTGTTTTGCAACTAACTTCACTATTTAACGCGCTGTCAAAATCTGATTTTCCAATTGCAAAGCGTTGCCTCCGCGTTATTTCGGTATGCTGCATACAAATTGTATGGGCATGAGAATTTTTGACAAGTAAAAAACGCCTTCCGCTCCAATTTAGGTATGCGTGTTAATCATTGTCACAACTTAAACTATTTTCTTTGTGTAACAAAGACAGAAAAATCTTTATTTAAAACAGGAAAATTAACATTTGTAGGTCGTAGGTCGTCTTAATACAAATTGAAATTTTAAGTTCTTAAAGAAATTAGTGAGATGCTTAATATTAAAACTTCAAATAATATTCATATTCAACAGAAAATCAGTTGATACTGAAGAATTACGATTTAAATAACGGAATTATTGTCAACCCAGCTAGAATTTTTTTGCAACAACTAAAAAAATTGCTATTTTAAACTGAATTATTTGATTCGGTTATCACAACAAAAAAAATGTTCTATGTGTAACAAGGACAGAAAAATGTTTATATCAAACAGGAAAATTAACATTTCTAGCTCAACTTAATACAAATTTATGTTCTTAAAAGATTTATTGAGATGAAAACTTCTAAGGATAATCATAGTTACAGAAAATAATGATAATAATACTCGTTTAAATTGCTTTACATATATTCTGAATTAAAAAAGTTGTCTTTCGAAACGAATTACGCATTTTCTTAAGATTGAACTTAAGCTTCGAAAGAATTAATTCTTAATTTAATTTTCCAAGTCAAATTAAATGAACGAGGATTGGTCAATAAGTCCGCAACTTTTAAGAATTTGGCATCTGTCAGTTGACTTCTGTCAAAATTTGAGTCATTTAGCTTGTGTTTGACAGCCATGGATAACTGTCTACCTCGTGACTTAAGGAGAAATTGAAAAAAAGTGAATTTCGTCAGCTCATTAAGCATTTTATTTTTTGCGGAAAAAAAAAAACATTAATCAAATAAAGGCTAAGCTCTGCACCATCAATTTCAATGGTAAAAGAGTGGTTTACTGAATTTCATTGTGGCCATACAAGCACGGAACATGTCTAAGGTTCAGGACGTACAGTTGAGGTCTCTACACCCGAAATAATTGAAAAATCACGATCGGAGATTGAAAGTGTGAGAGTTTGTGGAAGCCATAGACAACTCACATGATTTCAATTTTGAATAGTCATTTGGGTATAAGAAACCTTTCCGTAAAATGGGTGCCGCGTTTGCTTACAATCGGGTGCACAAAAGGATACAACATGTGAAGTTTTCGTGGCTAACATCCATGAATTAGGCTATGAAATGCCGCCGTATTCTACGGATTTAGCCCCGAGTAGGAATATTTCTTGTTTCAAAACCTAAGGAAATGTCTTGGCGGAAAGAGATTTGACTCCAACAATGAAGTCATCTCACAAAAAATACCTATTTTGAAGACCTCGACAAATCTTATTTTTTGGAAGGGATACAAAAATTGGAGAAAGGTTAATCAAAGTGCATAGAGCTCAAAGGAGACCATATTGAAAAATAAAATAATTTTTAATCCAAAAACCTATGTTTCCATTAACTTGATATTAAGTAATTTCCCATACATTTTGGTTACTTCCAAATTAAGTAATTATGTTAATTTCGGCCATATTAACTTGAAATTACAGTGAACATCTCTGTCTTAGTGTAAATAAATACTCCATTTTTTTCCAACCATGCACAAAACAATAATAAATAAAAAATTTAAAACAAATAAAAATCTTTGAATTTCAAGCTAAATGTGGCAATAAGTGAATAAATTAATAATTAAAACATCCTATTGAGATATTTATTTAAAAAAACTCTTACTAAAGAGTATAAGCTGATAGTAAAACAAGTAAGAGTGCTATATTCGGCTATGCCAAATCTTATATACCCTTCACCTGCATTAATTGCCCACTTTCAGCGTATAGCATCCTAAAAAAAGAAAACTTTTAAAATTTTTACATTCAATTGCTGACGAACTGATTGTATTGTAGAAGTTACAAACGAAACTTCTACACTGCTTCTCACGAAGGTAAAGGGTATAAAAACAACGCCAAACGAAACGAAACGAAAAAAACCAAAACCAATGAAACCAACATACATCCAAACATACGTTTTGTTGCCTTTTTTATGAAATTTTCAGAGGTTGTCTCGGATTTTTGCTCATATGTATTTCCGTTATTTATGGACGGATTTTGCTGATTTTAAATAGGAAACTTCTCGAAATCATGTCTGACAGAATTATTGAAGATTTGGATCCCGAAGATATCTGGGGTCATCAGAAAATTGATTTCAACAGACAGACAGACGGACATGGCTTAATCGACTCCGCTATCTATAAAGATCCAGAATATATATACTTTATGGGGTCGAAAAATTATATTGTGGAAATTACATACTTATATATACCCTTCTCACGAAGGGGAAGGGTATAATTAATTCCAGTGTCAAAAAACACCAGTATAAATGATCTAGATTTCGGCTACAATTTCGGTGCAGTCTGAATGTGCTATTAAGAGAATTTTTTCAGTTATTTTTCTCTGGTCGGACCTCATACTCCTTTAATAAATGTATATACACCATTTGACTAAACATGCTAAAAATACTCGAGTGTGACGAAAACTGAATTTGTTATTATTACTTAATTTGTCAGCTGACAAAAAAAAATCTCGAATTCTCAATTCGTAATTTAACGGGCGTAAAGTGTTTTTACTTCGAATGTCAATGCAATATTTATTTAAATGTAGTTTTGTCTATAAATAAACTAGATGTTATTAAAAATTAAGCGTTGAGCTCATTAAAATGTAAAAGGAAGAATAAATAAAGGAGCAAATACACCCCAACAAGTGGGTTAACAAGATTATTTGAACAAAATACATAGTTATAGATAAATACTTATGTTGGGTAGTACCCCAGCAGTTCTAGGAGACAGTCCCGAACTAGTGATTTTAACCATCATTTAGGGTGGGAACTAGTTACTTCAATAGCTACGTGACTAGATATTTTTATTAGTTATTGACCCTTTTTGACTACATTGAGACTGTCTAATAGCTGGTCCAAAGTAGTCAAGGCATGGGATTCACATATTAGTTAAATAGCATCAGTTACCTTACTAGCTACCTAACTGGTAACATGATCAGCTACATAACTAGTTATTTTAACATATACGGGTGCTAATTGACCTCAAATAGTCAGCTAAAAAGACATATCATAGGCAGTCCAATAAACGATAGCTTGTAAACAAATCTTTCTTCGACAACTCTCCAATGGATTGCTTCTGGTGGGTAAAATAACTACTTTCTAAAGTGCAGTACAAAATAAACGTTTAAAGTGACTTCACTAAAGGTTACTAAGAGACACTAAAGAAACTTAAGAAAAAATAAAAATAAACTGTATGAGAATTATATCAACACAATTTGTATAAAACCAGTTTGAACGAATTACTCACAAAACGTTTAAAGTAACTACACTTCAGATTATTTAGAGACACTTAAGTGACAATTGACTTCACGCTAGATTACCTGGGATGTATAAAGTAACCAATTGTCTTAACTCTGCACTACAAACAGCACATACGTTTCAAATGACCAACATATATAAATTACAGTCAGCCAAGTGATAAGACATTTGTGACAATTACTGTCTATAAGGGATACATTGACTACTTGCTTAACTGCTGGGACTTACTATTTTTAATAATAAACTATTATAACACGCTTATATTTCTTACATCGTTTTTGCAAAAGAGAAATGTTTAAAAGTAGTTAGAAAAGTTGAATTGTTTTATAAACATTTTTATGTTTGCAGAACACTTGAGACTTTACTAACGAACTGTAACGTCCAGTGATAAGGGTTCTTTCTACATTATTTATAACTAATGTAGTAAGTAGACTTCTAAACGCTTGTTGAATTTGATTATTACACTACGTTGAAAAGATGACGTACTAAAAGATTTGTGAAACTTGTGTAGAATTTCGGTTCAATGTCTTATTTGGCATTATATCTGTCAATAATTTTTATTATATTTTTATTGAGGTTATTATACTAAAAGCGAAAAGGAAATATATAACAAATGTTTAAATTACTTTCTAAGGACATTTTCTTATTTATATTCCTTACATGTGTAATATGTAATAAGTAATATGATGTATGTATGTAATTTCTTATTGTACACATGTAAGTATATTTGACAAATAAACACATTATTATTTAATACACTCCCCATGATGTCGCCTTCTTATATTTTTATTTTTGTATTAATTTGTTTTATAGCTTCTTTATGGGAAAAAGTTGATGAATGGATGGATATAAAAAAATGTGTGAACAAAAGTAAAAGTTCTTTAAATTTTGTGATTTAAACTTTTTTATTAATGATTCACCAACTCCAACATATTTTTTTTCAAATAAACTAAAAAATAACATTGCATGATTCTTTTGATATTAATTCTTTAATATTTGCACCACCCATATATACAAATGAAGCACCCCAGTAAACATTTTAAACATTTTTGGAACCATAAGTAACTAGGCACTGATAGATATCTATTTATTGAAATTACGGGCATTAGAAGTGCACGAACAGCAACAATGATCTGAAGAAATTGGCCCATAATCATAGTCAAACAATAAAGTCGGTTCTTTTTAAAAACAACTTTAAAATAAAAACCCGCTTTTTATTATTCTCTAACTATAGTCAAAATTAAAGTATGTTTTAAATTGAACCGACTTTAACTAGGTGCCACCTCAAATGTAGAAAATTTGTCATACAATATACAACAAAACATAGACAAGTGGCATCGCTGAACAGCTGACTTAGAAAATTAAAGAAAAAAACAAAAAGTGACAAACAATAAATGTAACCGGGAAACTAAAGAAAAAAACAGTTTGTGGTGGAAATATTGAAATGGAAAGATTAATATCAAATTTATTCTATTTATTCTAATTGCAAAATCTCTGTCAATATCTTGTAACTTCAACATTTTTGACTTTTTGTCGAACTTTTTTACATGGCGAAGAACAGCTGATCCTGTTGTTAAATGAGTTAAAAACAACTTCAGCCAGTTTTATATTTACAGTCGACTTTAACGTCAGAAGTATGCTTTAACTTGTCTATGGTAGACCTAAAGTCCACTCCTAAGTAAAGACGACTTTATTTCTCTTAAAATATACTTTATTTTTGACTATAATTATGGCATTAATGTTAAAAATAAAAGTTAGTCCGAAGATACGGTAAAAATCCAGACATAAAACACATATTTCACAACTCTAGTTGAAAATCAAAAACACATTTTGATCTTATAGCAAATCAAGTACTACGCTAATAAATAATTTAGTACTGTCACCTACCATCAACAATAAAAACTTAACCTGAAGTTATTCTCAGTTAAAAATTTAACCACAATAAATTTGTTTGCCAAAATTTAACTACAAGTTAGTGATAGTAAAAATAATGTAAAATTTGTTTTGTGGAAATTTAGAATTTAAGACCTTTGGTTACTGCTTACTACAGATAAAGAATTAATTGTTAATGAGGCTGAATTTAAAAATTGGATTTAACAATTTTGTGTTTTAATCAGAGCTTCGAATTAATTAAATTTAAGCTTAATTCAATAAAATCGTAATTGAGAATTAAAAATATCGGTAATTCATTCCTAACATAACAAATCCCTAATTTCATTCAAAACCTTTTATTTTATTAGAATTCATTCATTGTTAAATTAATTCATAATATCAACTAGAGTTTTCAAAAAACCGAAGATTTTCTAAACCGCGGTTTCGGTTTTAAAAAATTGAAAACCGATCGGTTTCGGTTCGGTTTTGTGATAATTTATTAACTATTAAATCAGTTGCTAATATAGGAACTGCTAAACAAATTTAAAGTTCAAATTTGACGAGTGTTTACGAGGATAAAGGAAAATTGGTACTTTTTCTTTTAATGATAACTTTTTAATATATTAAATTAGTTAAAGTTGGCTAATATGCTTCTCCGTAAAGAAATAATTAAAGATAGGGTGCTCAATTGTATTATGATACCAAAAATGGAGAACTAAACCAAACTAAGGAGTACATTTTTGTTCTTCAAAATGAATTTTCTATAATATTGAAACTAGAATCAGGAAATTACTTTGAAATTTCAAACTTGACTAAACCACTGTCACTGTGGAAAATTTTTACTTTTTCTTCTAATGGTACTTTTTAATATAATAAATTATTTTACTTATTGTATATAAATAATAGTTGGCTGATATGCTTCTGTGTAAAGAAAGAATCAAGGATAGAGGAATTGCAGCTACTTTTTCGAACTAGTAGTACTTTTTGAATATTTTATAACGATGGACCTAGAAACGCGAATTCAAAACAGATAATTAATGTTACTATTTATTTATTGTAAAGGTACTTTTTTAATATTTTATAAAAATAAACCTTAAAATAAGGCACAACTGATTCTGAATGAGTTAGAATTCACTAAAGGTGATTATAGCCTTACCTTTCCATTGTATTTTCCATAATAATGGACACAGAAATATGAAATTAAACATTTATGATGCTGAGTAGGAATACAAAATGTGGGTACTGTTTTTATTCTAATAATACGTCTAGAATGAGCTACAATCCACATTACAATGAATCAATAAACATGAAACTAGAGACATGTTTTCCTGAATTAGTATTAATTTACAAAGAGAGACTTAATAGTACTATATCTATATTCCAATTGAGGTGGCGAAGCGCACCGGTCAGATAGTACTCCTTTTATCGGATATTTGAAAATAACTAAGACTTTGTTACAAAAATTTTGCATTATTTAGCCAGCGAAAGGTAGCCTGCTCCATCATCTGAAGCAATTATTGTAATACAATTTAAAAAACTTTAACAAATCTTACGATATTCTTACCAATCTGTGTTTAGAGATATTGGATGAAAAACATTGTTTCTCATTTCTAAATTTTGAATTTTTCTAGTGAAAATAGTTTAAAAGTGAAAACCGAAGAATAATTGTCGGTTTCGGTTTTAGGCCTTGAAAAACCTCAGTTTCGGTTTCGGTTAAAACCGAATTGGAAACTCTAATATCAACCATTCAACTTTTGAATAGTTTGTTGCATTCAATTTGCTTTTGTTTTGCATTTAATCATTTACAAAATTAATTGAAATAAAAGTCTAATGCTTTTTTGTAATAGATTTGAATTGAAAAAAACATGAATGCTTCAATAAGGAACTAATTCTATAAAGAATGCATTCTCAAAATAATGAATTCAATACGTTTGAATGACTAAGGAATTAAGCTTATGAGTAATTCTTGAATGGAATGGCTAAGAAAGCAATTTAATTTTATTTTAAAAATTGAATTAAAATGTAATTCTTTTGAACCCTTGGTTTTAATATAAAACATCAGTTAGCGTTAACATTGTGATTATATTAAAATTACTACGAAAATGAGTCTGATTCGAATTGTTTTTCGAATTTTCGAACAAGAAAATTTTTAGCTTAATGCGTGCTTCACTATAAAAACAATTAAATTTTAATATTTTAATCCTATACATTTTAGTGTCTTCAATTGAATCAGTAATACAGAGTTTTCAAGATGAGCAAAATTGAATAAATTTCAAAATAAAGGAAGGCGTAGTCAGTATAATTTAAATTTTATACAGTTTATTGTGAAAAAAAAAACAATGAATGGCAGGAACAAGTACTTGTCCAGCAAACCGTTTATATCAGCTAAGAACAAGAAAGCTAGACTGGAGTTTGCCAAAGCCCACATCAACTGGAGTGTCCAAAAATGGGAGACAGTAATGTTCTCTGACGAACCCAAATACAAATTAAAAAGTTACGATGGAATAAGGCGTTTACGCAGACGAAAAGGGGAAAGACTGAATCCTAATGGCGTTTTCTTTTCTGACACAAAATATTCCCTATATATTTTGTACCACAATAGAACAAAAATCATTACCAGTTATGCAATTTTCTTTTATGTAGTTTGTAAATATTATAAAACTATACTTTTTGCTTCCGCTTTAACACTTTTAATCAAAAACTACAAAAACTGTTTCATTAACACAAACTTACTTCAAAAACAATAACATGAAAAGCTATTTAAAAACCCTTTGATAAAATTGAGGGTGAAACATGTTGCATATAAGGACTGAGATCGAAAAATTTTTAACACACGTTTTTCATTAAAACTTTTGAGCCAAGTATTATTTGATTTTTTTTTGATCACGTTACCTTTGTAAAACATGTCAGTTATTATGTTTAATGTCAAGTATATTCATTTGTTGTTAATCTGATTAAAATGAGTGACCAGAAAAATAGAGCATACTAAAATTATTAAATACTTTCAACAAAACCCAACTTGGTCCCACAAAAAGTTGGCCGAAAAATCAAAGGTCTGCCGTCAAACTGATTTCCATGGTTTTAAACAGTATCGGAAGAACTTGTCTGTTGATAGAAAACCTGGTTCAGGTAGAAGGAATGGTCCACATGATGTTTATTTAGCCAAAAAAATAGAAAGCATTTTCAAAAGAGCTCCCAACACATCCGGTAGGAAAGTAGCCCGGTTAGCTCAATACTCGGACTATTTGGTACGAAAGGTTAAAGCTAATGCAGGTTTAAAAACATACAAGGCCCAAAAAGTTCCTGACAGGAACTCTGCTAAAAATTTAGAGGCCAAAGACAGAGCACGGAGATTGAAGTCAAATTTTATACAAAAAATATACCTGCTGCATAATGGATGACGAAACGTATGTTGTGGCAGATTTTTCGCAACTTCCTGGTCAAAAGTTTTATGTTGCTGATGCTCGAGGGAATGTTGAAGAACAGTTTAGGACCCAAAGCAAACAAAATTTCCAAAAAAGTTCTTGGTATGGCAAGCAATATGCAGTTGCGGCAAAAGAAGCCAATCATTTGTTACAACGGCCTCTATAAATACCTAAATTTACATCATGGAATGTTTACAAAAAAATGATGTTTCCATTCATAAGACTTCTTAGTGTGTCCACTTATTTTTGGCCTGACTTGACATTCTGTCACTATGGTAGAAAAGGTCTTGAGAGGTAAAAGAACAATAATGTGGTATTTGTACCAAGAGAGACAAATTCTCCAAACTGGCTGGAGCTAAGGCCAGTGGAGAGATATTGGGCTCTTGATAAATGAGAATTGAAGAGCACAACAAAAGGTGTCCAAAAGTGTGGTAGATTTTGAACGGAGATGGGCAACCTGTTCGAACAAAGTGACAGAAATTACTATAAAAACCATAATGGAAGGGTTTCCGAAAAAGGTTCAAAATTTCATCATTAGTGATTAGAACTAAAATTTTATTTATTTTGTAAATTATAACAATAATTTCAATCAAATAAAAAAAATCAAAACTGTAAGTTTAGTGGTTACGTTTTTATTAACATACATGTATGTTAAGAATTTTTCGATCTCAGTCCTTATCTATATAAAAAATTAAAAAAGAGTTTAACTAATGCTTGCTTAACTTAAAGTTAATGTAGGAAATTATAAGCTATAGAAATATTCCAATAACTTATAAGCGAAATATATACACAAAACAAATTATAAATGTCTTTACAACTCTAGGACGAACCAAAATTAAAAAGCTTTGTCTAGGTAAATAGCTAGAAGAGAGGTAAGAGAACTTTTTATGGAACAAAACTTTTGAATTATAGCAAATTGACAATCATAAACACTAGCAGAAATCACTTTTCGTTGCAAGCTACCCTGAAAACTTGCATATGTTGCACATATAGCATATGTGCTATATTTTGCAGTAACACAACAACAAAATATAGCATTTGCAACATATGCAAGGTTTGCAGGGTAGTTTGCAAAGAAAAGTGATTTTCGCTACTATTTTTGTTCTCCTGAAAAGTTCTTAAAAAACATATTACTGTTTTTTGTATGTGCAGTGACGACCACGAATTCCTCCCTAATACACAAACAGGGTTGGAAAACAATTTTAAACATTTTGTATGAAAAACACTCAAAAATTATTTGTCAGCAGAGTTATTTTCATAAAAATGGAAGTCATAAATTTTCTATCCGTGTTTCTAAATCTGAACCTTAATTCAATATCGGTAACGGTTAGTAAACACGCTCTATAAACAATTAAAATTTTGATAATTCCCCTGATTTGACTTCTCATTATTCTGGCACATTAAACTGTGAGGGCCAAGTTTTTTTTCCTTAAGAAACAGATGCCTTTAAAAAAAAAATTTTTAAATTTGTTCTAACCACAGCAAAAGTGATCTTCAAGAGAGTATTTTTAGCTGCAATAATACCAATTTCAATGATAAATTATTCTATTTGTTTTTATTTCAATAATATTATTATGATGACAGGGCTTGACCGCCTACACTTTCTTACTTGTTTTATTTTGTTCAAAACACTTATTTTCTTTACCATGAAAAAAAAACTTCCCCCATTGTATTTGTGTTGGAGAGTGAATAATCGCAATGGGTGCAGTTGTATACCGAAAAAATATCTTTGCAAAAACTCTTCTAGGTTACTAGAACAGTTACAGCACTTAGAAATTGTTGATATTTTTAAAATTAAAAAAAACCTTTGTAATTATATTTTGGTTGACAAGATATCTAGTCAGCAACATACATACATCTTTTCAAATTAGTAGACTCTTTTGATTAATTATTGAGTTTTAACGAATTTGAAAATCAAACTTGTTGAGATTTAATTAAGTTTTTTTACACCACTTGTATGATAATGAATAATTAAATAATTGACTTTAGTATTTAAAAAACACATTTTAATAATTTCACAAATGATTTAATAATGTAAATAGTTGCTTTCTTGGTGAAATAAATTTTGTTATAGCCACTATAATCTCGTCACATATTTTTAAATGGAATGTTTCTGATTTAGTTAGTTATTGGCGTGTTAAGATTAAATATACACAATGGAAACACTTAAACGTATTATTTATCTATTCCTAAAATTGATACCATGATTTGCGGTGTTGCTGGTGATGACCGAATAATTGTTCACTTTGATTACAGCAAAAACATGAGAATTTATCTGTATTTTCACAGGTTAATGACACTGAAACGGCTGTACGCCGTTTAACAACACTTGTATTGTCATACATTATATCGGCGGATTATCTTTACTGTTTATTTTAACAAGATATTGATTGTAGTGTTTGTGTAGTAGACTTTTCCTTATTATGAATTAATGACTTTAATAATAGACATAGACATGTATGTATGTATGTATTAGTGTATATTACAATAATAGGATATTTTCTTTATGCAATCATTTAAATAATTTTCTTCACTTTAGATTTCCATTGAACCTTAATTCATCACGTTTAAAGAACAACTGAATGATTAGAAAATGAGTGTGCCAACGAGTAAACATTGAAGAAAAATAATACACTCCAGTTCAATCAAAAGGAATACGACAATATAACAACAAGTAATAAAATTATACTCGTATATTGTACATATATTTATTACATACATACATAAATATTAATACATATGTATGTATTTTAACATTAGGGGTATAACCAATATTCCAACCTATTACTAGGTGTTGACCAGTAGGTTATTGATAATTGAATAAAGTTTATTGGTAACATTTTCATGCAGAGTAAAAGAAATTTTCCGAAAAAATCCAAACAATTTAAAAATGTTTTTTTCTTATTTAATAAAAAAATACAATTTGAAAATGACTATAATATGAGATAGTGAACTTTAAGTTAGGCACAGATTCAAAACTAGGTAACGGTAAAGCTAATTTGGATAATTTCGTTAACGGTATATATGTCCTGTTATACCGGTATTTAAGGGTCATAGTTTAGAGATAACAGTCTTAACTGAATTATTAATAAAGTTTATGAATATTCATTCATTACGAATTAATTCATAGGCTTAATTCCTTAGTACTTCAAACATATTGAATTCATTCTTTACAAAATTAATTTCTTATTGAGTCATTCACATTTTCTGTAAATCCATTACAAAATAGCTTAACAAAATTTATTTAATGATTCAATAATTCTTCAATTCAAATCTACAACTAATAGGCTTAATACAACTTTTTTATACCCTTCACCTTCGTGAGAAGGGTATATATAAATTTGTCATTCCGTTTGTAATTTCTACAATATAATTTTCCGACCCTATAAAGTATATATATTCTGGATCCTTATAGATAGCGAAATCGATTTAGCCATGTCCGTCAGTCTGTCTGTTGAAATCAATTTTCTGAATACCCCAGATAACTTCGGGATCCAAATCTTCAATAATTCTGTCAGACATGCTTTCGAGAAGTTTTCTATTTAAAATCAGCAAAATCCGTCCATAAATAACGGAGATATGAGCAAAAATCCGAGACAACCTCTATTTTTGTTGCCTATTTTTGATCTATATCTCGATTACTAAGTCATATAGCCAATATGGATATCTAATGATAGATATTTCAAAGTCCATTGCAACGATGTATATAAGGCTATAGTAAGTTGGATCTACAATGGGTCAAAATCGGGAAACATATTTTTTAACCTGAATTTTTTTTACAAAAAACTCTTTTTTCACTAATAAATTAAAAAAAATAAATTTTTAAATTAAAAAAAAATTTAAAAAAAATTGGAAAAAACTTAAAAAAAAAATTTCGAAAAAAAATTTTTTTAAAAAAAAAGAAATATCATTGGAAGAAATACGAAATGCGCAAGATAGGATTTGTTTTAAATGTATGGTTTCTTGGGGAACATTTCTTAGAATTTTTCGTGAAAAAAATCGACCCACCCTATTATATATCCTTCACCAAATCATACTTTAAGATAAAGATTGAAAACACTTCTTGGTAAATAAATTTATTTTTTAGTTGAAGGCAAATTTGATGAAAAAATTCGAGTTAAAAAATGTTTTTTTACGATTTAAATGGATTTTTTACGATTTAAATAATAGCTCCAATTTTGTTTTTATTAATAGTACATTAATTTTATTTTAACCAATAAACCTAAATCATAATTTACTACTGATATCAAAAACGTTGCTCCATTGCCATTTGAGAGTATACAAAATAGATTTAGATTTCAAAAATATTTAAAACAAAGGACTTTAGAATATTTTTTCTGTCTCCAGTAAAATTTGTGAAAAGGGACTTAGCACATTTGCACCTTAAGGATAAGATATTTTCATTTAATTTGGATTAAAATTAAATTAACAAATATTGAATAAATTTTATTATGAATTGATTCAACAATGAATGAATTCTGTACAAATTAAATACTTAGAATTAGGCTAAAGAATTTATTTAGTTAGGTATGAGTTCATTAACTGAAATGCTGATGTTTTTTAATTCTGAATTAAGATTTTAGTGAATTAAGCTTAAATTGAATCAATTCAAAGCTGTTGAGTTAATTTAATAATGGATGAATTCTATTCAAATAAAAGCCTTTGAAGCTAACGAATTTGTTTTGTTGGGGAATAGTTACATAGACTAAATTGCTGACATTTTTTAATTCTGAATTAAGATTTATGTGAATTAAGCATAAATTGAATTAATTAATTAAAAGCTGTTGAGTTATTGAAACAATGGATGAATTCTATTCAAATAAAAGCCTTTGAAGCTAACGAATTTGTTTAGTTGGAAATGGTTTCATGGACTAAATTGCTGACATTTTTTAATTCTGAAATAAGCTTAAATTTAATTAATTCGAAGATCTGATTAAAAATTACTATAATATGAGAAAGTGAACTCACAGTTAAAATAATGTTATTGTGTAAGTTGCGAAGTGCCAGATTTAACATTTTAACTCATTACTTGACAATGTATAGGGATAACGGTTTTACTAAAGGCTGACTGCTCAGCAAAGCTTATGGTGAATGTGTTCCATCGGTTTCAACGTGCGAGAGATGGTTTGTGCGGTTCAGAAATAGTGATTTTGACACGGAAGACAAAAATCGCCCAGTCTAGCCAAAAAAATTTGAAGACCAAGAATTGGAGGCATTACTCCATGTTGTGTTGTGAAACACAATAAGAGCAAAATCATTGGAAGCTACACAAGCAGCAATTTCAAAACTTTTTCGAGTAGCAGGATTCACCCAAAAGCAGGGAAATTGGGTACCATAAGAATTGAAACCGAGTAATCTTAAAAGACGATTTTGCATGTTCGAAATTCGAAATGATGCTTGATGGCTATAAAAGAAAATAATTTTTGCACCGAATCATTACATGTGATGAAAAATGGATCCATTACGATAACCCGAAACGTAAGAGATCGTATGTGAAGCCCTAACGCAACTGATTTATACAAAACGAGTATTGGCCGAAAAAGGCCCAGAATATCAAGACAACGCTCGCCCAATTGTTGCAATACCTGTTACGATTTATAATGATGTGGTTGGAAAGTTTCGTCTCACCCGCCTTATAGTACAGACCTTGCCACGTCCGACTACTAAGGACTGAGATCGTAAAATTCTTAACACACGTTTTTTATTAAAACTTTTAACCCAAGTATTATTTGATTTTTTTTTTCTTGATCAAGTTACCTTTATAAAGCATGTCAGTTATTATGTTTAATGTCAATTATGTTCATTTGTTGTTAATCTGATTAAAATGAGAGACCAGAATAAAGTGCGTACTAAAATTATTAAATATTTTCAACTAAACCCAACTTGGTCCTACAAAAAGATGGCCAAACAATCAAAGGTCTGCCGTCAAACTGTTTCTAATGTTATTAAACAGTACCGGGAGAACTTGTCCGTTGATATAAAACCTGATTCAGGTAGAAGAAATGGTCCGCATGATGTTTCTAAAGCCAAACAAACAGAAAGCATTTTCAAAAGATTTCCCAACACATCCAGTAGGATAGCAGCCCGGTTAGGTCTGTACTCGGACTATTTGGTACGAAAAGTTAAAGCCAATGCAGGTTTAAAAGCATACAAGGCTCAAAAAGTTCCTATAAGGAACTCTGCTAAAAATTTAGAGGCCAAAGACAGAGCTCGGAAATTGAAGTCAAATTTTATACAAAAAATATACCTGCTGCATAATGGATGACGAAATGTACGTATGGAAAATTTTTCGCAGCTTCTGGGTAAATTTTTTTATGTTGCTGATGCTCGAGGGAATGTTGAAGAAACCCAAAAGCAGACAAAATTTCCCAAAAAGTTCTTGGTATGGTAAGCAATATGCAGTTGCGCCAAAAAAACCAAACATTTGTTACAAAGTGCTCTATAAATACCGAAATTTACATCAAGGAATGTTTACAAAAAAGGATGTTTCCATTCATAAGACTTCTTCTTAATGTGTCCACTTATTTTTGGTATCTGTCACTATGGTAAGAAAGGTCTTGTGTGGTAAAAGAACAATAATGTGGTATTTGTACCAAGAGAGGCAATTCCTCCAAACTGCCTGGAGCTGACTCCAGTGGATAGATATTGGGCTCTTGTTAAAAGGAATTGAAGACCATAAAAAAGGTGTCCAAAAAGTGTGCTAGATTTTAAACGGAGATGGACAGCCTGTTCGAACAAAGTGACATAAATCACAATTAAAACCATAATGGAAGGGTTTTCGAAAAAGGTTAAAAATTTCATCATTAGTGATTAGAACTATAAAAATAATTTTTTTTTGGAAATTGTAACAATAATTTCAATCAAATAAAAAAAGATTCAAAACTGTAAATTTAGTGGTTTCATTTTTATTAACATATATGTATGTTAAAAAATTTTCGATCTCAGTCCTTAGGTTTTCTTCAATTATTAGTAAATTGATGTATGAAATTGAATTTTTTTGCAACTAAAATTTAAATTCCTTTTTATATTTTTTCATTTTCTTTTGTATAACGTTATAGGGAATGTATAATTGAAAACATACTTTCTAATAATTGTACCTTGCTAGTTCTGCCATGGGTATAAATAAGAAAACATGACATTTCAAAGCGGGTACTCATAAATAAATAAAACGGACAAAACTAAAGCACCCCTTCATGGATATAATATAAAAAATTTTTTAATATATATTTTGTTGCAAATCCTTTGTTTTGGATGGCACAAGCACATCTCTTACGCATAGAAGATATTAAGTTTTTTATGGTGTCTTGCGATATTCCTTCCCAGGATATAATAACGCCTTGAAATTAATCGTGAAAACTGCCGATCCTTATTTCTGCAATTTTCACGATTTATTTTCATATTATCAATCTCCCAAGAGTTCTCAATAGGATTGAGATCGGGAGATTGTGCAGGCCAATGAAGAACTTGAATATTATTGCTCTGTAGCCAAGTCTTACACACTTTGGAGGTGTGCTTAGGGTCGTTATCCTGTTGGAACCTCCCTATAAGTGGAATCTCTTCACTCGCATAAGGCAACATTACATCTTTCCATATATCACGGTACATGAACTGATTCATAATTCCATTAACTTTATGAATTGGCCCAATTCCTTGACCAGAAAAGCAACCCCAGACCATTATATTGCCTCCTCCATGTTTAATTGTTCCTTTGCAATACTTAGAATTCAGTCTTTCTACTTTTCGCCTGCGTACATGCCTTATTCCATAGGAACTTTTTAATTTGAATTGCGATTCGTCAGAGAACAGCACTGTCTTCCATTTTTGGAAACTCCAGTCGATGTGGGCTTTGGCAAACTGTAGTCTAGTTTTCTTGTTCTTAGCTAATATAAACGGTTTTTTTCTGGTCATCGGCTGAATAATCGTGCTTCTACTGATCTTCTACGGATTGTTCTTTCGCTAACGCATAATCTTAAACATGTTCCTACTTGACTAGCAGATGCTGTAGGATCTTTTTGCATTGCTCCTTTGATCAAGGATCATCATATCGTGTGGTTTTACGCGGAAGTCCTCCAGAATGCCCCGGTGATATACGACCATTCTGCAAAAACTTTGGAATCAGCAAGGAAATAACTGATCTGTTAATTGAATATTGTTTACTCAATTCATGCCGTGATAAGCCCGGCTTCCAGTCTTCAATAAATTCAATTTTAAATTCACTGGAGTACTTGTTCCTTGCCATCCATTGTTTTTTCACAATAAACTGTATAGAACTTAAATTATACAAACTACGCCTTCCTTTATTTTTATCTTCAGGAATTTTTAAATGCATCCTTTGTGAGTCCCGTTAACTGACATTGCAAATATGGAGTAGCATATTCAAATTTTTAAACATCTTATAAGGGGGTGCTTTTGTTTTGTCCGTCGCGTTTTGTGTTTTTGTATGTTTTATAATTTTAAATTAGTTGTTCATAAAATTATCGTTTCCTAAATGAACACAATATGAACATTAACAATATAAGTTAATAAAATATATACAAAATACATCCCAAAAAACCTTTTTTATCCAAAAAATTATGATATGAAAAAATCCATTGAGGGGGTGCTTTAGTTATGGCCAATACTGTATTTGTTATAATTTACATGGTTAGGGTGGATTTGATTTTAAAATTGGAAAAAAGTTATACCCCTAATGTACATATGTATAAAGATATATTGTTTATATATAAACAGAGAGCGTCGTAATCTTATTTTAGTCATACTTAGTATACACGCTAAAAAAAAACTGCAAAAACTAATTGAATGATATTAAATTTTTTCCAAATATTTCAAATTTTGGACTTGAACTAAAATGTTTTGTCTACTTACTAAACTATTGCTTAAAAAAAATGTTACTAACATTTTTCCATTGAGTAATTTTTCAAAGTGTACTCAGTCCAAATGCTTAATACTGCTTTGTGTAATGACAATTTTTACGTATTATTTTTATCACAAATTGAGCGTGTACATATGTGTTTATAATAATAGGTACTACTTATTACTATATATGTAATAAAATATGTAAGTTTTTTAATAATAAATCTTAAAATTTTATTGAGAATCTTAGGCCTTAACCAAAGTTATTTTCTACACTAACAATTCTCTGATGAGTAATACATATAACATACATTATTATAACTTATCAGAAGTGTGGACAGTGCTTATAAAAAAAAACACCAATAATAAAAATAAAGATAACAAAGCCGTTTTATTTTTTTTGCTTAACACGAAATGCTCACATTACGTATTTATTTCTCTCTGTAACTTTGGCAGTTAGTTTTGTATATAGAATGTGACATACATTCAGTGCTGTTACAAAAGGAAAACGAAGAAAACGAATATTTGGAATCTGAATATCGCTCTAAACTACAATAATACATATTTTAATAATGAATTGTATTCAATTTAAAGCAATTTACGTGCACAATTTATAATAAACAATAAACAGTGAAATTATTATATTTATACGTTTCAGGGCCGAATGAAATCGTTAAATCGTATAGTAGTGGGAGAATTTACTAAATATTTACATGCTTAGTTAGTATAACAGTTTAATTTTTCAATTGTTATGAATAATAATTCTATAAGAAGCAATCAGTAAGTAGTCTGTAGATTAATACGTAACATAATTAGTTTATATGTTTATTATTTATATATGTGTGAAAAAAAAAAATATCAAAAATTGTTTGCTTTATACTGTCGCATTGTCTGCGAAATTTATTTTATATAAATTTACTGTAAATCTTTCTTAAACCATTTATAAACGATGTGCTTTCATTTGATCAGACTGTTTACACAGATGTTTTTAGTACAATGTAAACTACAGATAATGTACAGCTGTTTCTTAGTTGAATATTCAGAGATTCATTAAGGAAAAAAAAAAAACATCGATAAAAACAAATTAGATCAAGTTGTTCCATGAAAATTGCTTTTTTGCTTAAATAAACTAAAATCCAAATGTTTGTTCTGCATTAAAATTAATTATTAAAGATGATATATGATTGGCTAATTACATTGCCAAACCTAATGTCCAGGAAATTTTATAATAAAATCACCACAAATACATTACATTCTCCAAATATAGTCGTGTGTAAATATGATGGTGATTGTAAAATGAAAACCATAAAATGTTTAATGATACGCTTAAATACACTTAAATGCTCAATAAAACACGTTCATGGAATTTTAAGTGCATACAATTTTATATACAAAAACATGACATTTGACCTCGAGTAGCGGATTTTAAACCCCACATTAAAAACGTAAAGATGAAAATCTCTGCTAGTTCTTAATTATCAAAAATTCCAAATGAAATAACCCAGTAGTTAAGAAAGTAGTCAATGTATCACTTATAGGAAGTAACTGTTATTAATGTCTTATCACTTGACTGGCTCCAATTAATATATTTTGCGTCATTTGACACGTATTTTCTCTTTGTAGTGCAGAAAGAGGTCAATTGGTTACTTTGTACATTCCATGTAATTTAGCGTTAAGACAATTATCACTTAAGTGTCTCTAAGTAATCTAGAGCGTAGTCATTTTAAACGTTTATTTTGTACTGCACTTTTTTGTGAGTAATTCGTAGAATTTGGTTTTATACAAATTGTGTTTTTATAATTCTCATAAAGTTTATTCTTTTTTATTTGCTTAAGTATAGGGTGAGTTGCAAAACATCAAAATACTTTGCAGTAATATCTTTATCAAACCAAATATAGCAAACACTTAGTTATAATTGTAAAATAAACTTTGCATAGTGTCTGTTTATATCTTTTCACAAAGTTTGCTACATGAAACATTGTCAAAGTTAAGAAACGCATGATTTTTTTTAGGTTCTTTGCAAACAGACAATTTGAAATTCCCCCATACTCCCATCCAATGTAACCTAGTGTGAAGTCAATTGTCACTTTAATATCTCTAAGTAACCTAGAGTACTTTAAATCTTTTTTTTTTGTACAGCCCTTTAAAAAGTAGGTATTATGCTCGCCACAAGAAATCTATTTGAGAGTTGTCGGAGGAAGATTTGTTAACAAGCAATCAGTCTATGAGATGTTTATTTTTACTGACTATTTGAGGTCAATTAGCACCCGTACATGTTAAAATAACTAGTCATATAGCTAATAAAGTAACTAGTTAGTTGTCACCCTAAATGATACGGACAGTCTCCTAGAACAACTGGGAAGTGAAACGAAAATACTTTCAACCCATTATTAATATGTACAATAAAATAAATTTCGTTAGTTATAATGAAAACATCTATGCGTTACACTTTTTAGAGAATCATGATTGTTGGATTCACAATATGGTGATACAGACACCATATAAGTTGAGTGTCAATGAAATAGAAAATATCCTTAAAAAAATACGATAAAATGCAAACAATTTCGTTGGAAAATATATGAAATTTGCATCATCTGTAAGCACAATAACATTTTGGTTGCTTAGTGCACAAACAGACCCTTTTCACAAATTTGTATTTTTATTTTATTCAAATTTGGTTTGATTTATAATTATAGTTTAGAGGAAGTACGTCGGTGACTTATAAGTCCCTTTTTAGGATTTTAAATATTTTGTATTTATAATTGTTTATTCAACTGCAACCAAAGAGTTTGGCAGACCTTAAACTTTGTATGAAAGTTTAATCTCTTCTACACAAGAAATGTTCGCCACAATCAAAATAAAATTACCAGAAAGTCGAACTCAAGATGTTTTCAAATAAGGTAAAACCATTTTGTAATTAAATAAAGCACATGTTCGATTCTTTGGATACAGTTCCCCGATATTAAGGAGTTAGATTGTAAAATTCTTAACACACGTTTTTCATTAAAACTTTTGACCTAAGTATTATTTGATTTTTTGATCAAGTTACCTTTGTAAAACATGTCAGTTATTATGTTTAATGGCAATTATTCATTTGTTGTTATCTGATTAAGAGAGTGACCAGAAAAAAGTGCGTACTAAAATTATTAAATATTTTCAGCAAAACCCAACTTGGGCCAACAAAAAGTTGGCCAAAGGTCTGCCGTCAAACTGTTTCCAATGTTATTAAACAGTACCGGGAGAACTTGTCCGTTGAAAGGAAACCTGGTTTAGGTAGAAGGAATGGTCCACATGATGTTTCTAAAGCCAAAAAAATAGAAAGCATTTTCAAAAGAGCTCACAACATACGGTAGAAAAACAGCCCGGATAGGTCAGTACTCGGACTATTTGGTACGAAAGCTAATGCAGGTTTAAAAACATACAAGGCTCGAAAAGTTCCTGACAGGAACGCTGTTAAAAATTTAGAGGCCAAAAACAGAGCACGGAAATTGAAGTCAAGTTTTATAAAAAAAATATTCTTGCTGCGTAATGGATGACGAAACGTATGTTCTGGCAGATTTTTCGCAACTTCCTGGTCAAAAATTTTATGTTGCTGATGCTCGAGGGAATGTTGAAGAAAAGTTTAGGACCCAAAAGCAGACAAAATTTCCCAAAAAGTTCTTAGTATGGCAAGCAATATGTAGTTGCGGCAAAAAAGCCAAACATTTGTTACAACGGGCTCTATAAATACCGACATTTACATCAAGGAATGTTTACAAAAAAGGCTGCTTCCATTCATAAGACTTCATAATGTGTCCACTTATTTTTGGCCCGACTGAGCATCCTGTCACTATGGTAAACAAGCCCTTGAGGGGTACAAGAACAATAATGGAGACAAATCCTCTAAAATGCCCGGAGCTAAGGCCAGTGGAGCGATATTGGGCTCTTATTAAAAGATTATTGAAGAGCACAAAAAAGGTGTCCAAAAGTGTGGTAGATTTTAAACGGAGATGGACTAACTGTTCGAGCAAAGTGACAGAAAGCTCTATAAAAACGTTAAGGGTTTCCGAAAAAGGTTCAAAATTTCATCACTAGTGATTAGAACTATAAAAATATTTTTTTTTTGTCAATTGTAATAATTTCAATCAAATAAAAAAAAATTTAAACTGTATGTTTAGTTGTTTCGTTTTTATTAACATATGTTAATAATTTTTCGATCTCACTCCTTATATACCAGAACGTTAGTAATTCTGCGTTGGATACTATTCCTGAGATTTCCAAATAAGTAGCACGGTGTTTAATCGCATGAGCATCTGGTTATTTCACCGTACCGTTTCTCGATATTACACAATTACCGAGCTTTTCCTACTTGACAATATCTGTGGCATGTTGCACTATCTTGTTGAAACCATATATCACTGATGTCAAGTACATCTGATTTGGGCAAAAATCGTCTTTCATCATTAACGAAGACATCAACGACAATTCAAACACACCTGCAACGAGCAACAGGCCAAGGAATTGTGCTATTTCTATGGAAGTGGGGTTGCATCCATCCTCCTGTTCCTCCATCCCCTATGGGCGACATCCAAGTACGACATTCATGTGGTATTTTGTGATCGCGGTATTGATGTTCTCCTGTATGGAATTCGCGTATAAGACTTTTCTAAAATGGCTTGTTGGAGACTTCAGCAGTGTGATGTAGACGCTAGGATGACTCCTCCGATGACATTCCATGAGTTACTGTTTTACCACGTTGTATTCAATTTCTGAGAAAATCTTTGTTTCCTCGTGCAGATTGTGAGGTTACCACATGCAGCCTGTTTTAGTCCATAAGGCAGCATTTCGGCAGCTTGTCATTTTTGTGGATACAATTAGGTCCTTTTATAGACTTATGAGTTTAAAACCATGAAGCCAAAAATTAGTTTCATCTAACATTGGGATAAGAGCTCTTGAAAACGCAACCATTGACTCAAAAAGTTTATGGCTGCATTTTTATTAAAACAATTTTTGACCAGCATTAATTATTGCTTTTGCTTGCTATTTAATATTTAAATTTTACTTTTCAGTTTTTGTGGGCAAGGCTTCGGAAAATTTAACATTTGGTCGGATGTTTTAGCTTAACGGTCTACAATTTTTGCAAAATGTAGTAAAATGCATCTCTTAAAAAAAATTACGAAACTTTTCTGCTCAATATTTGTATATTTCTGGTCTCATAGCTTCTATTCTGATTTCATTGTTAGCTTTAATAGGGCGCTCATAATTCTGATATATTGCAAGTGTCCAGTCACTCCAGTTACGGAATTGTTTTAAAAAGTTTTCATAAATGTTTCGTGAATTTGTTTAGATTTAATTTTTCTCAACAATATTTCGATGAAGAAAATATAATAAATAAATAATGTATTATGGCCCACTTCTCATCAGAAATAAGACTGTTTTTAATTGTAAAATTAATTTTTAAATAATTTAATAAGTTTTCAATTAATATGGACAAACAAAATTACCCAAATGATCAAAGTAAGAGTTTTGGATCATTTGTATTTTAATAATTCAGTATTTTTATTAAAATTTTTAAATATTAAATCCCACCTACACTGAGCTTCTAATTAATTATGCAATTTAAGCTTAATTCATAATTAAAATTATCAACAATAAATCCATTCACATAAACTAATTCCTTAGCTTCATTCATAGGCTTTTATTTATATAGAATTCATTAATTGTATAGTTATTAACTATATTCGGCTGTGCCGAATCTTATATACTCTACACCAAATTATACTTTAAAATAAAAATTTTTAATTTTTTTAGGTAAACAATTTTTTTTTTCAAATAGTTTTTTAAAATTTAAAAAAAAATTTTTTTTTCAGTTTTTTTTTTTTTTTTTTTAAACTGTTTTTTGTTTTTCCAAATTTATTTGTAAAAAAAAAAGTTATAAAAAAAAATTCGGGTTAAATAATTTTCCCGATTTTGACCCATTGTAGGTCCAAATTACTATAGCCTTATATAAATCGTTGCAAAGGACTTTGAAATATCTATTATTAGATATCCATATTGTCTATATTAATGAATTAGTAATCCAGATATAGATCAAAAATAGGCGACCGAGCCGGAAGAATTCCCGAAATATTGATGTATCAATTATGTTTGTATATCGACATTGCTATATATAACGATCCAGAATATATATACTTTGTGGGGTCGCAAATGAAAAATGTAAAAATTACAAACGGAATGACAAACTTATATATACCCTTGCCACTCATGGTGAACGGTATAAAAAGATAAACCAAATTAAAATACATATTTGTTTTTATTCAATTTTATTTTTGTTCTGCTTTTAATCATTTACAGAATAAATTGAAAAAAAATGACTGAAGTCTTTTTGTAATAGATTTGAATTGAAAACAAATTTAATTATTCAATAATTGTATTAGGCTATTTGATTCAATAAGGAATTAATTCTATAAAGAATGAATTCAATACGTTTAAAG
The DNA here is from genome assembly GCA_942486065.2 of Calliphora vomitoria. Taxonomy (NCBI): domain Eukaryota; kingdom Metazoa; phylum Arthropoda; class Insecta; order Diptera; family Calliphoridae; genus Calliphora; species Calliphora vomitoria. Next base: position 13,180,473 of record OW818031.2, on the reverse strand, counting down.
TACTAAGGAATAGAGACAACGCACAGTGTCAGATTTCATTGTTTTAGCGGGATTGAAGTAAAAAAAAACCCTTTCTTTAAAAAAAATTATTGAATACAATAAACAACAACTCTGGTATTTACAAAAACAAGTTAAAAAAAAAATATGTAAACAACAAAAATATAACGGTATCAAAGAGTGAGATGTTTAATTGACATTAACATTTCTTGCTAAAAGTAATCAATGTTTGGATGCGTTGAATTTTTTTGTTTTTTGATATTTTTTTAAAATTATTTTTGAATAGTAAAATACAATATTTAAACTAAATAAACGTTTCATTATATTTCAAAATAAGGCCTGCTAAATTTGTTTATGAGTGATATTCAAGACATCCATTTTAGGTAAGATTCTTTCTTAATTTTCAAATGTTCAATCGTAAAAAAGTTACAGAGTTCAGTTGAGTTCAGTGAAATTTTTTTTACTATACTGTTTACCAACCTTCCTATTTATAGAAACAAAAAAGAAAATCCACCCCAATTGATCCGGAAATTTTTGACCTATAAAAGCATCATGGCCAAACAAATGTTTCGTAGTGAAATTTGCGAAATTTGACTTCCAACAAAGCAAAATGAAAGACATGAACGTGTTTTTGATTTTATATGTAGAAATATTAGTACTGGAAGCGACAAAATTGTAGACTTGTCCATGTTAAACAATTTTGTAAAAAAGTTTTGTTTTGAAACAAACGTGAAGTGGAAGAAAGCAATCGTATGGGGGCTAGGAGAAATAATGGACCGATTCTAACCAAATTCAATAGGCATCGAAATTGGGGCAATGGAAAAGCTTATACCTAATTTTGTCGAATTATCTTTAAAATTGCGACCTGTAGTTTGATTACAAAGTTTACATGGACGGACAGACGGACGGACGGACATCGCTTAATCGACTCAGCCCACTATGGTGGTGTAGGGTATAAATATTAAAATATTGCCACGACCACCTCAATTTTTTCTCCAAAAATGTATCTAACCATAGGAAAACTGTGTTTCGAAAATCATTGAATTATCTTTAACCGTTTTGAAAATTCAGACTTTAGTCCCTCTAGATTACACAAATCTGACACTGTGCAACGAATTAATTCGTGCTAGAGATAAAATTTTGAATTTTGATCCTACCTAAATTCCATGGATTTAATTTTATTTAAGAAACTTTCTTATATAATACAACAAGTGCCTTAAAAATGCTGTTTATATAAAATGTAGCATGGCTTTTTCTTCCAGTGCACTACTGCAGTGTAAACTTATTGTAATGATTTTTATTCTTACATATCTACAGTATGTTAAATAAAATATTTATAAAAAAAAAAAAACTTACCCTCCAAGGCCTCTTCTTTTAGTGGACGATGTAAGGGAATCTGGTTTACTACGATTATTGGCTAAAAAAGAAACATAAATCAATCATGTTTATTTGTCCGTTCAAGCTCATGCCTTGTTTGTACAGAGTGTTTTAATAAAAACAAAAATAATACAAAAAAAGCCAATAAGAACAAAAAAATAAAATAAAATACTCACTTTGGTCTTGTATGACATCACCTTTATCTTTGCGAGTTGAGCTTGTCTTCTGAGAACCAGGTGGTGGTTTAAGTATAGAAACTGGCACTAAACCCTCCTGTACGGCCGCATCATCACTTTGTGGATTGAGACGAACTAAACAGAAATCTGGCTCATTTGCTGTAGGCGGTTCAACAATTTCCACTTGTTGTCCTTTACTGACACTGAGTTCATTCGAGCCAGGCGAAGCAATGTAATCGGATATAACCCAAGTAGCTTCATGTGTGCCAATCTGTAATGGGATGGGATTAAAAAGAAATCAATAAATTGTATAAATAATTTCACCTAATATATTTATCGCTCTAATGAATTTATTTGTTAAATATATATTTTGTAGACTCAACACACACAGCCACACACACACACACACAGGCTAAAAAAATATACTTGAGCCAACAATCCTTTCGTTCGCCGCCACCAGCGATATTTGGTATATTTTTAATATTTTTAACACAAACCATTAAACTTATGTATGTTTGCATAAACGAATATGTTTGTTTTATTTCTCTCCTGTGTATGTTTAGTCCTTCATAGAAATTTACTAAAATTTTAAGGAACATTATTTATTGATTTGCTGCTATTGGTCGTTTGTTTATCATGTCACAGCTATAAGACTTGGTGCACAGTGGGTTTGTTAGAAAAATATATTTAGTAAAATTTTCTTCGTGCATAATAAATCAACTATAACTTGTCATTTCTGTTGTTTGTTTGAAATATAAAATTCTTGCTGGGGCAGAAACATTTTCTCCTACAATCAACATGTTTTCTTGAAGGTAATAACTGTGTATCTCGTATTTCATCCCACAGTATTGGTTCTTTAGTCATATGTCAGCATGTGTAAGTATTTATTGCATTAAGCTTAATTAAGCTAAACATTTCTAATAACTATGTATATATGTATGTATATTAGATATTAGTGCAGCGTCGATAACGTTGGTTGTTGGTCATTAAGACATTAAGCAACATTGAATTATAATTTGAAAAGAGCTGCTCACTAGAATTCCCTACATGGAGGAATAAAATGTACTATGTAGGTATGTATGTTGAATGTATCTACTTGGTATTCGATAATGCTTAATTGATTGTGCATTCATGTGGAACGAATGAATAAAGGAATAAAGAATGAAAGCAATGAAAGAAAATATGGTAATATTATCATGTTAACTAATTGCTAAATTCACTTGTTTTCCATTTTATATTTCCGTATCAGCCACCCAGATTTTAGGTTTTTAATTGGCGATTTCCCCTTTATTACATGTAATGGTTTTTACATACATATTTAGTAAAAACAGATTACGTAAGTAATTTAATTCCGCTTATTTTTTGTTCAGGGAAAAAATATTGTTTTTTGTGTTGTTTTTTTTTTTGTCAAAAAAGCTTTTTTATAGGACTGGGAATAGAACCTGGCTAATTATTAAATAAAATTTATTTTAAAGATCTACGTATCTACAATAAATATGTGTTAGCATATAAACATTTAAATTTCCAAAAATGTTAGACAGTTTTTAAAATATCCACAATTTAATATCAATTATATGTGCAACAGATGTCCATTAAGGACTGAGATCGAAAAAATCTTAACACACGTTATTCATTAAAACTTTTAACCCAAGTATTATTTGATTTTTTTTTTATCAAGTTACCTTTGTAAAGCATTTAATGTCAGTTATGTTCATTTGTTGTTAATCTGATTAAAATGAGTAACCAGAAAAAAGTAAAAAAACAATCAAAGGTCTGCCGTCAAAGTGTTTGCAATGTTATTAAACAGTACCGGGAGAACGTGTCCGTTGATATGAAACCTAGTTCAGGTAGAAGAAATCGTCCACATGATGTTTCTAAAGCCAAACAAATAGAAAACATTTTCAAAAGAGCTCCCAACACATCCGGTAGGGAAGCAGCCCGCTTAGCTCGGAATATTTGGTACGAAAAGTTAAAGCTAATGCAGGTTTAAAAACATACAAGGCTCAAAAAGTTCCTGACAGGAACGCTGCTAAAAATTTAGAGGCCAAAAACAGAGCACGGAAATTGAAGTAAAATTTTATAAAAAAAAATATTCCTGCTGCATAATGGATGACAGATTGGCAGATTTTTCGCAGCTGATGCTCGAGGGAATGTTGAAGAAAAGTTTAGGACCCAAAAACAGACAAAATTTCCCAAAAAGTTCTTGGTATGGTAAGCAATATGCAGTTGCGGCAAAAAAGCCTAACATTTGTTACATAGGGCTCTATAAATATCGAAATTTACATTAAGGAATGTTTACAAAGGAGGATGCTTCCATTGATAAGACTTCTTAATGTGTCCACTTATTTTTGACCTGATTGGGCACCCTGTCACTATGGTAAGAAAGGTCTTGAGTGGTAAAAGACACAATAATTTGGTATTTGTACCAAGAGAGGCAAATTCTCCAAAAGTGTGGTAGATTTTAAACGGAAATGGACAACCTGTTCGAACAAAGTGACAGAAATCACTATAAAAACCATAAGGGTTTCTGAAAAAGGTTCAAAATTTCATCACTAGTGATTAGAACTATTTTTTTTTTTTTAAATTGTAATCAAATAAAAAAAAAAAAAATAAAACTGTTTAGGGGTTTCATTTTCATTAACATATATGTATGTTAACAATTTTTCGATCTCAGATTTTTATCAAAAAAAGTGTCAAAAGTTCGAATAGCATTGCATTTGAATGGTTATAAACGGAAAACTTTAACCGTATATTTAGTCTACACTAAATAATCATTCTTAGAGCTAGTTTTTGGGTAAAGATAATCTACATTCTCTGTTTAAACCTAGCTTAAACTAAAATTGTTTTTTTAGTATACGATCTAGGTTTAACGAGTGCTGGCAATATAAAATAAACAATTCAGCAAAGAATTATATTTATTTGTTTTTAAAGTTTGCCAATCTGTTTTGTTTTGCTTTATGAACATTATTCTAATTAAAAACAAAAAATTTATTAAGTTTTAAGTTAAAATTTACAAGAAGTAAGAGAGCTATATTCAGCTGTGCCGAATCTTATATACTCTTCACCAAATTATACTGTAAAATCAAAATTTTAAATATTTTTATGTAAACAAAATTATTTTTTTTTTTCAAAATTTAAAAAAAAAAATTGGTTTTGCAAAATTGTTTTTCAAAATATTTTTAAATAAATTTTTTTTTGGAAATAGTTTTTTTTTTAATTTTTTTCAAAATTTTTTTTTAATTTATAATTTTTTTTTTTAATTCACTAGTGAAAAAACACTAATGACAAAAAAATTGTTTGGGTAAAAAAAAAAAATTCGGTTTAAAAAATATTTTTCCCGATTTTGACCCATTGTAGGTCCAAATTACTATAGCCTTATATAGATCATTGCCATGGACTTTGAAATATATATCATTAGATATCCATATTGTCTATATTAATGACTTAGTAATCCAGATATAGACCAAAAATAGGCCAAAAATCGAGGTTGGCCGGGTTTTTTTCCTTATATCTCAGCCATTTTTGGACCGATTTTCTCGATTTTAAATAGATATATTGATGTATGAATCAAGTTTGTAAGTTATTTGGGGTCTTCAGAAAATTGATTTCAACAGACGGACATGGTCTAATCGACTCCGCTATCTATAAGGATCCAGAATATATACACTTTATAGGGTCGGAAAATTATATTGTGGATATTATAAACTTATATAAAAGGGTATAAAAACAGTCAGTCACGAGGCTGCTTTTTTTTATGAAATTATGTATTGCCATATTTATACGCTAAATTTTGAGGAATGCAAATCTTATTTGACTGAAAATTATGGTAATTCTAAAAATAATGACAGTTCATAAGCTATTAGTGAAAAACACAATCCGCCTAAATTTTTTTCAGGTTTAAGTTAACAGCGTGTTAAACTAAATTTAACTAACAAATAAAAAACTAACAAAAAAAAAATTTTTCTTATGAAATTTTCTACTTCAAAAAAATAAAATATTTATAAACGTATTCCAAACCAGATTATTCCACCACCTCCAAAATTACCCAACTCTTTTTAGATCTCTTTATAATATATTTTTGTTGTCAATGCAAGTTAACATTATTCGGCATAAAGAGACCATGGATAATATTAATTATTCTAGAGCAATGTTCGGCATAAAGAGAACATGTATTATATTAACATGTTATTCACTTTCTTTCTCTGTTCGTGTAATCTGACCAACTATCTTATTTGATCCTTTTTACGAACTTAATTGACATTTGCGTCATTTACGATCATGTTCGGCCTCTTGTATTTTTAAAGAATTGATACTTCAATTTAAAGTTTTTGTACATTTTGTTTAATAGATTTATATAATGTAGAAGTGGTTTTCTAATAATTTTCCTTTCCTTATTTGTTGGAATCGGCGAATTTCAGGAATACCATACTTTTGAAAATAATTTTATATTTAATTCATTTTAATTATCAATGTTTTCAAAATTGGAAACATTTAAAAAAAAAAAAAAAAAATCTGGCTGAAATAATATAAGTAGACTAGGTTTTTTGCTTACAGCCATTTGTGGTCCGATAAATAGCAATTTATGTTGGACTATAGCGGTTATATTGATGTATCAAAATAGGCAAAGCTCTTATTTAGGTTAGGCTGTTAGCCAGTCGTTAGTTAGAATAATTTATTTCATTCAGAATGCGCCTGTATGTGATTGACAATAACACTATTTTTCGAAAATTTTAATGATAAAATAAAAACCAGTGGAAAACCCGTGATTTCTGTATTGAATTTTCATGAATATTTGACAAATTACCTCGGTAAAATTGATAAAATTATACGATATTAGTAAAACTTTTAGCTGTAATAGTTTTATTAAAACTGAGTGAACATAATTTTAGTTACTGACCAAATTTATATAAACATTTTATGCATATTTTCAATATAACCTTAAATAAGAAAAAAACAAAAATGAACTCATTTCACAAACCTTTAATTTGTCACTAGACTGTCGAAATATTCGAAAAGAGCTGGGCGTATCAATTGTATGTTGACGCGATAAGCCCAGATTTTTGGCAATACTGCTTTGACGACCCCATGGCAAAGAAATCTTACGTCGATTTTTTGGTTTTGGATTTGGTGCGGTCGTCGCTGTTGGGGAGAAGTCAAAAGGACATGATATGGATTTGTCAACTGTTACATCAGTAGGTGATGTTACATTTGAATTAACACCATCGTGGGAAGGCGTTTGAGCCGTTAGCGAGGGATTTGAAGGGGACTCTTCACCGGAAACAGAGTTACCCGATGTTGTGGAATTTCCATCAGCACTTTTACATGAAGTCTTGTCTTTATTTTTGCAATTTGGTGAATTTGTCTGCTCGGAATTGTCTACGCTATGCAAACGCTCAATAAAGAAATTCTTTACACTCTTCATGGTTTCCGTTAAAGCATTATTTTTCTTTTGTATGAGGACGGCAAGTAAAGTTTTAGCACAATTGGCATAAAATTGGTGTGTTTTGTTATTACCTTATCACTAATTTAAATCACAGACACAAAATCACTCAATCTTAAGGCTATACGATGATTTAATATAAATAAAGCTTTGTCGTAAACATTTGAATGTAAAATAAAGTAAATTGGGATTTGGCATCATGATTATGTGTCCTTGTTTTTATTACTCGTGGCACTTTTATTTGTGATCACTTTGAGTGTTTTTTTTTTTTTTTTTAAGACGTTTTAATTATACAAATTTTGGTGCATTTTTATATGTGAGTGTTTTTGGAAAGCGTGCTCCAAGAATGTATTCTATTTTCTATATGAGGAAAAAATTAATATAAACTTTCTTACATTTTAAAGAAACAAACACTGGCCATAAACGTACATACATTTTCATTTACATACACATGCTCTGTTATCTTAAGGAACCAATGAAGAATGAACCATTTAAATTTCCCACAAAATCAAATGATTAAATTATTTATTGCTTTTTCACATATTTTCCAAAGTGGTTTCACACTTGAATGTTTGTTTGTATACATATCTAACACTTCGTGAACACAAGTATTTTCCGATTTAATCGTCATCGCATTCTCGTTTATTCTCGTCATTTTATTCAAAATCATCAACACCAGCAGCAGGTGTATTATAACAAAAACAAAAAAAAAAAGCATTTTTATACACAAATTAACATCTCTCTGTTGTCATGTTTCTATTTGTTGTTTCGTTTTTTTTTTTTCTATCTTTTTTTTTTTGGTTTTGTTTAGAGTAATTAAATATGTAGAAAATAGATTTTACCGCAATTCATTGGAATAATCAGCCACTAACATTATATTCTAAATGCTATTTTATTGTGAATACAAAACAGTTGAGTGTAACTAATTAGAAACAATACTATTTGCTTATACTCATAAATACTCATCATGTACGAACATGTTTACATCCCTTACATTGTAATAGTTTATGCGAGGGTAACATTAAAAGTCTTTGCAAAATGTAACTCTGTGTTTTATCTATGAAAATGTGTTGGTTATAACACAAGTTTATTTTTTTGTTCATTAAATGAAACATATACATATTTTAGAGATAGGCTAGGTACGGTAATTTATTAAGTATTTTTTGTTTCAGAAATATTCGAAAAATGTTTTTATTTTTCATTTAAAGAATGTGCCAAAAAAATTTCGTACGAAATGCTGTCAAACTACATATAAAATATTTGGAATGAAATGTGTATAAGCGAAATAATTTCGCAAAAGCAGTGCTCTGTTCTTATTGTGAAAAGTACTAGGCTTAACATTGGGCATGTCCTGGGATACCTTTTCTGTGTTATTTCATTATTTTTTTTACAAGAGTCCAATACACAGGCCGAAGATCTGTACAGTTTGGTGGAGTGGCATTGAAGCCAAATCAGGCGAGAAATATGAAAGCACTCTGTGATGTTTTAAGAATTATAAAAGAGGTTTTTGTAGACATATTTCTGTGTTTATCGTGTCTGATGTCACAAATGATTGGCTTCTTTTGCCACAACTGCAAATGGCTTGCCACACAAGAAACTTCTTGCCCGGTATTGTTCTTGAACATTATCTCGTCTATCAGCCACATACAAATCTTGACCCGGAAGTTGTGTAAAGTCTGCCACTACGAGAGAAAAAATTTACATCCAATTTTATAAAAAAAAAATACACCTGTTTTGTGATGGATGATGAAACTTATGTACTGCCAGACTTTTCACAACTTCCGGGTCAAGATTTGTATGATGCTGATGGACGAAAACAATACCAGACAACAAAATTACAAAGAAGTTTCTTGTGTGGCAAGCCGTTTGCAGTTGCGGCAATACAAGCCAATCATTTGTAACATCAGGCACGATAAACACAGAAATATATATTGAAGGGGGGTCACACGGCATGTATTCCATATGTATTGGGACATGTATTCGATACATATGGAATTCCATGTGTATGGGCAAAATTCACGTTACACATACTATTCATAATTTCCACGTTCACACGTACATATTGTTACGAATGTGCAATGACGATTTGAATTCAACGGTCTGTAACGAAAGCCTGCAGCATTCATCATGTTTCATGACACGTCCATCATTGACATTGTTTGTAAGTATGGCAACACTGAATGTTTGCGCTGCTGGCAATGACATCGAAAAGCTGTAGAAATCGAATGTACTAGTATGTCCGTTAAGAACGTTGTAGATGATTCCCGATAGATGGCGCGTGTATAAATAGTGGCAGAGCTGGCAGTCGTGAGTTGAGTTTATCATTGGCGCTGTTAGAGTTAACATCAACTGTCTTGTGCATATAAGGTTGCACGTAATAGAGTGTGTGTGCATTTCTGCGAATTGATAAACGTGTATAAAGACACTGAGTGACTATTAAATTCAGTTGTTGTTGTACATTCTAAATAAATAAAGAGTTGTTACAATTTTAAACTACTAAAACTGCTTTTATTTGCAATCAAAAGTATCCGGTTTATTTAAAGGAAATAGACCACGTTTTTAAAAGGTAAAAACGTAACAATATGTAATTGCGTGTGACATAACCTCTATTAGTTTATATACACACTTTTAAATCACAATAAATATATTTAATTTGATGAAACTTATTTTGTTATGATTTTTCTCTACTGTTTTTTGTTTTGTGTTTTTTATTTTGCACTACGACAGTGTTTAATTTCAAAATACAACACTGTTAAACACAAGAAAATAGAACATGATCGAATTGCCAAAAGTGTCATAAGGCATACACATGTATTTTACATACACAAAGTTTCATATGGATCACACGGTATGTACATGTTTACATGTGGAAAGATGTCCCAATACATGTTACAAAACACATGCAATACATACCGTGTGACCCCCCTATTACGGAGTGTAACCAAAATGGCATTTACGTTTCATAAAACAGCATCATAACACTATGGAAAAAGGGCTCTTAAGTGGTATTCAACAAATAATGTCAAGCTTGTACCACGGGAGGCATATCCACCCAACTGTCCAAAACTTCAGCATGTAGGAAGGTCACCTCGTCCGTAAAAAGTGGATAAATTTATAAATACCGAGTAATATGCCAATATTTTAATGTTTTCTACATTTGTACAATATGTGAATAAATTTACATATTTTTGAGATATTTTATATTGAACGGTTTACATTCTTTATGTAAATTAATATGGCGAAACAAATTGTTTCAAATCATGAAAAACAAAACATTGGTGAAGTTCGCCATAAAAAATGTATATGCTCAGTACTACACCATTAATTTGGATTTCTCAATTTTAAATGGGTTTTTCTCAATATTAATTTGGATTTCTTAATTTCAATTACTTGTTTCTAAATATTAACTTGCTTTTCTAAATACAATTTGTATTTGCTCAGTATTAAATTGGTTTTCTCAGTTTTAAGTTGACTGAAAGAAATTTATGGCAATAACTTTTAAACAAAAAAGGAACAAAAATATTAAAAAGTATTAGAACTGCCCTTAAAATTAAAGTGCAACGCTGTTCTGATCAGTTTTGTGAATTTACCAACCAATAACAAAATTCATCTTCTAGACGAGAAGTTCAAAAATGGAACTGCAGTCCATTTTCAGTTTACCATTAAGTTGTTGTGCATTCTACACCATTTGAAGTTGAAATCGAGAAAATACAAAATTGATATTAAAAAAATCTTCACTGGGTTTTTGATACACCACAGAGGAGAAAACCCTTGAGCGTGGCCGAATACAAGAAGGTTTTAATAAGCGAAGCCGGTTTTTAATACACCCCAGAAGAGAAAACCTGCTCTCGGCCGAAGACCTCTAATGGAAGAAGTGTTTACTGTACAAAGCCGGTTTTTTAAAAAATATAAATTAGTTAATTTTTGGTTTGGGGGTTTAGAACATTTTGGGTTTTAATTAATTTTCCAACTTTAGAAATTTAATTCACTTTGGGGACTTAGTTCGTAGCACCGTTATGATTATGTTAAAATATTCTATTGTTTTGCAAAGACTTACAAAGTTGCCCTCGTAAACATATTGAAAAGAAAATACCCATATTTTATCGTGAAAAAGTATACTTTTGAAACATTTTGATGTTTGGAACATGTTTATTACCACTGGACAACAGCATTATTTGTATACCCCACACACACACACACTAGAGGATATTTGCAGCAACTTTTTCCCCCGCAAGTTTCATTTGTTTTAAAGTAGAGAAACAAAGTGTAAACCACTTGCAGAATAGTATTAAACATACATATTGTATATATAATAAGTTGTTTGAATAAAATTATTTTATAGCATTTCATGCATGAGCCAATAGTACCTACATACTAAAATAACACGAAACAAACTACTTTCATTATAAATATGTAATTAAGTTGGGTACTAAAGAAATGGAGTAATAATTAAAACATGTCTAAAAAAAAGTTGTATCAAACTCAGAACCGTGGTTTAGAAAATTTTTATTTTGGAAATAATTTGGTAGATAGTAAAAACGATTGGAAATATGTTTATTAATGAAATTTTACACTGTTTTTTGAATTGCTTTGTATTTACATGGGCTTGTATTTGGAATGGAGGCTAGTGGGCGGCTCACCAAAAATTCTGTTCTTATGCGTACGTCAAGGAATTTTATAAAGGATCTTTCATTAAACAAAGTGTAATTGCGATATCATCGACATTTTTTATTAGCTTGAAAGGCCTTTCGATGCCATGTGCCCCGATAGACTAGTCGATAGTGTGCTGGGTTATTGATCTGAGGGCTGCGGGTTCGATTCCCGCCAGAAACTCTGGGTGTTTCTGCAAAATGCTTCGCAGTTTGTGTTTAAATAATAAAAATATGTACGGAATGTAATATAGTGCAAATGTCCGCCGCGGCTTCGCTGTGGTTTGTGGCTTATTCGAGACTTAAGAAAACCCCACAAGAAAAAGTCTAACGGGGTCAAATCCCTGTTGTATGTTAACACACAAACGCACAACAGATCATGTTGCTCAATCTGTTTTTATGGGTGGTGTAAATATTAAGAAATCAGTAGCTCTTGATGTTCTAGGCATGAGTATTCAGTGCGATGTCCGCTGGACAAAACACTTTTTTTCGAGTGTCGAAAGAAGCATTCAAGTACCTTGGTTTGCTAAAACGGTGTAAGACATACTTCACTCCATCTGATCTCCTTACTATTTACACCACTTATATCCGACCGAAAATAGAATACAACTCTCATGTGTGGCCCGGTGCTTCAAAGTCTATTTTGGAGTTACTCGACCGCGTACAGGAGAAGGGGAAGGTGCTTATCGGTGACAGTAGGGTATCCAGCTCTATTCAGTTCGTCGCAAAGTGGGTTGTGTTATGTGCTCTGCTGAAATTAGGAAACTTGTTCCCGAAACCCGTAGTTTTTTACGCAACACACATTCTTCGGCAAGGGCTCATCAATTCGTTGTCGACTGGATAGGGAAAATTCGTTATTTAGCCCTACTGTCCGTATGTGAAATAAGCTTCCTCCTGAAATCTTTCTTTTGGTAAAACAAACTGAATAAATGACAGCCAATTCGACAGATGTAGCTTCAACAATATGACCGCTATCAACTGTTAAAGTCCGAAAGTCCCTATTGGAAGACCCTTTATTTAGATTGTACTTGAAAATATCTACAAAATAATTCGAACTTAATTTTTGGAGATTTTTTTAAAAATTGGTTGGCCAGAGATGAGCAAAATTGGCTGGCCGTCCACAAGTCCCCATTCCATGGAAAATCACAAGTAAAGAAACGGTTTTCCAGCAAGAGATATTTCGGTAGCTGTCACTTTTAAAGCTTTTATTCTTTAACATTTGACAAATGGTAACTATGCCATTACTAAAAATGGAACGATACACGCATCAACAACGCATTGAAATTATAAAAATTCACTACAAAAATGGTGAAAATCTTGCTGTCACAGTTCGCAAAACTGAAGGATTTTTGGGTTGTCGTACCGCAATACTGAAATTGTTGAAAAAAATTCGAGCTGTTGGGACAAGTTAGTGATGTGAAGAATAAAACCTATGTACGTCGCTCAAGAACAACTGAGAATATTGCTGCTGTAGCCCAAAGTGTTGAAGAAAACACTGGTTTGTCCATTCCTCGTCATTCTTTGTAATTTATCATTCCACAAACGTCATTACACCTTATTTTGGTCGGAGTTGGATGATATTGATGTGAACAACCTTTACTTCTAACAAGACGGCGCTGAGTGCCACACAAGCAACGAAACCATTGCTCTTCAACGGAAAAAGTTTCCAGACCGTATTATCTCCCGAAGAGGTGATCACAATTGGCCACCGAGATCTTGTGATTTAGCACCTTGGCACTTTTTCCTTTCCAACGTCGATTCAAGACCTCAAAGATAGAATTCGCGAGGCTATGGAGGACATATTCCGATTTGGTTATGTAAAATTTCATGAAAAGGATATGGTCCTGTAAGCGTGGCCATTTGGCTGATTTTGTTTTTCATTATTAACGGCATTCCTTCATCTTCATTATGAAATAAACATCCGATCATTTATCTCAAATAATGCCAATTTTCTTTGAATACCAAAATAACACCTCTTGTTGGAAACCCCTGTACAAAGCAACTAAAAAAAGACCCAGCTCACGAGTTACCCAATTATTTCCACAACAAAAAGTTTTTAAACCACTGTGCACAAGCAACAATAAGTGTGTAACTTTGTAAAATGTAAAATATGAAATTTTAAAATGCAAGAATAAATAATTCCATTATTAAGGAATTTAAAACCTTGACCTTTATCAACCAAAATGGGACTAAATGTTACTTGTAAGGGGTAATGAATTTGTAATGAACTTCAAAAATGTCACTCAAATGTCATTAATTAATTTAAATACGTACAAAATACATACATATCTACACTATAAAAAAAAAAAAAGTGCGAATGTGTGAAATTTATCAGTTGCCCTTGTTGTGGGCCATTGAAATGAAGTGGAAGCAGAAAATACACATTTTAGATGATGATACAAACAGATTTTCATTATTTTTCCGAAACACATGTAACAGTGTTTAGCATTTCGGGATTTGGTTTGTCAACTGCAAAGAGTGAGTTTTTGTTTACTGCTGTTTGTTACATAAAGAAGCTGTGGATTTTAAAGATTCATAACTGACGTTGATTTCTTTTTATCATTTCTTTTAGAAATAACTTTTTCTATTTCTATTACATTACAGTATATTTTATATGTATATTGTAATATATATATATATATATATATGTATGTATGTATGTATATTCAGGCATGTATTTATTTTTATTTATTTAAAAAACGTTTAGGTGTTTGTACTTGTATATTTAATTTGTGGTTTTTGTTTCTTTTTTATTTTTATTTTATTTAGATTTATATTATTTATTGATAAACACTTTAGAAAGATTAAAGTAAACTATATGATATTGAATTTTCATTCACTACTTGATTTTAGGGTTATTTGTGCGACGATTATATATACTTTATTGGACATTTATTAAAACATGTATTTAATTTATTTTTTATTATTTGGTCTCCCTTTAATATGTATTTAGTTATATATTTTTATTTAAGGTTATAGATTAGATACGAGAGTTTCGAATTAAATATTAAAAAAAAAAAAAAAAAACAAAACACATACAACTTTTTAATTATTAAATATTTTTTTCAGTTATAATTTTTCTTATTTATATTTATTTATCTATAAAATGTTTTTTTTTATTTTTTTTTGGTTGAAGAGCTTTCAAAATGAGTTTAATTGTTCACAGAGTGAAATTAGTACGTAGTAATAGAGTATTTGAAATCTTTCGTTTTGTGACAGTTTTTTAAGAAATTAAACGTTCGACTGACTGACCGACGACCGACTGTCCTTTACACATATGTATAGACATAGATGGAGAGAGTGAAAAAAAAGAGATTTTGAGAATTATGTTATCAAACGTCCGAGGACGGATAAATTGAAAAAATCTTTTTAAATTTTTGAACCTTTTTCAATAAACGGTGAGAAGCGACTGGAAGTATTTAACAGAAGTGTTAGGTTGATTGTTGTTGACGGTAGCGGTGGCTTTTTTTATTTCTTTATTTATATGGGTTTCTCTTCTGGGAATATTGCCAATAGGTATAATAAAATATCTAAAATATTCTTATAAGAGTTTAGCTGCACGATAAAAGCTTGCAAATAGTATAATATTTATTTAAAAGCTCTACAACAAACAATAGAAAGCTACTGTATTAATAATATAAGAGAGCGAAACAAAACAAATTGATTAAACAGTGCTGTCAACTTAGCAATTTTGGTGTAAATTTTAGTTAGTTAAATAATTTAATAAGTAATAACAGTCGGTTTATGTAAAACGAATGAAATTCTTAATGAAAGAATTGATTGAAGAGGAATATATACAAATTGTGGAAGTTTAGTTTTTCATTTCATTTGTGTGACAAATAGCCAAATATGTATTAAAATTTATTTTTCTTTTCTTCACATACTCAGAAGCTCTGCATTGACTAGTAAAGAAGTCAATTTATCCCTTTAGGCAGTAATTTTTACTATATATGTTTTAACATAATTTGACAAGTATGTGCTCTTTAAAGCAAAGGTTACTTGATACACCCCAGGTAATCGAGCGTGAAGTCAATTGTCACAATAGTGTCTCTAAGCAATCTAGGATATATGTAGTCACTTCAAACCTTTTCTATACTGCACTTTAGAAAGTAGTTATTTTACCAACCAGAAGAAGTATATTAGAGAGTCCATAGTCACTACGTGTAACGGAGAGTTTCACAAGATTTATCAATTACATCAAAATCATTAAATAGTATCAGGAATAGCTAATCATACGCAGAAATGTGAATAGAAAAAACAAGTAAGAGATCTATATTCGGCTGTACCTTATCTTAAAGTATACCCTTCACCATTACTTTAAGATAACAATTTAAAAACGATTTTCCCGAATTTAAATAGCAACCTAAGCGGAACTTTAGCGGATATATTGATGTATCAATCGTGCTTGTAAGTTAGTTGGGGCCTTCGGATAGTTGATTTTACCGGACATGACTATAGCGACTCCGAATTTGTATATGACCCCAACAAACCGAAATATTTTAATATAAACAAGTAAACTTTAAAATAAAATTAAAAAAAAAAAATTTTTTTTAATATCTAAAAAAATTTTTTTTTTTTTCGAAATTGTGTTTAAAAACTTTTTCCAATTTTTAAAAAAAAACTCTTTAATTAAAAATTTTTTTTTTAAATTTATTAGTGAAAAATAATTATTTAATCGAGATATAGATCAAAAATATTCCAAAAATAGAAGTTGTCTCGGATTTTTTCTCATATCTCCATTTATGGACGGATTTTGCTGATTCTTCTCGAAAGCATGTCTGACAGAATTGTTGAAGATTTGGATCCCTAAGATATCTGGGGTCTTCAGAAAATTGATTTCAACAGACAGACAGATGGACATGGCTTAATCGACTCCGCTATCTATAAGGATTCAGAATATATATATACTTTATAGGGTCGAAAATTTATATTGTGGAAATTACAAACGGAATGACAAGGGAATGACAAGGGTCATTCCCTATATTATATTGTGGAAAATAAAGGGTATAAAAATATGCACCTTGTTCCTATTGAATTTTACATAATGGCCACTTATGCAGTGCAGGGAGGCTTAATGCATCTGGAATGCATGTAGATCGATAATATATGGTAATGCGTGAATTCTGGGCCTATTGTCCCTGATCTTAAATAAACCTTCTGACTATATTACACCACAAACGGACTATGATAGATTGTTCAAAGTTTTAGTACCTTGCAGAAGTGTGTATATAGACTGCTCTAAAATGCGCTGTTGTGTTGGATCTGGTTTATTCTCTGACGATTTTGAGATAGATTTCTCACATCGTCTTCTAAACGAATGAAGTATATTTCAGACTGTAGTATTTGCTATTATGGTAGCTTGCAAGTTTCAATATGACAGCAACATTCGTGGGAATATTGGTATTTTTGTCATATTCCTGGGGAATTACATATAACTATACTTTGTAAGTTATCTGGATCTAGACTTAATGACCTACTGAAATATCTCATGGCTACAGGTTGGTTAGTACCTTCACCATTAGCGTTTATTACGATCTATGGAACATTACATGGGTCCTTTTGACTCTAATTGTGAACTACCACGATAACCAACCAACCACTTTTTCTTTCATTCTTTCTTTATTTGTTTTTCTTAAAATTATGAACGCAAATAATTTGACAATTATGGATCAGAGACTAGAACGCAGAGTGATTGCTAAAGCTTGGCAAGGTTCGTGTATAGTTCATAATGTCTCAGATCGCAATACAATAAAGCAGGAAAGGAAGACAATGATAAAAAAAATGAACACAAACAAATAAGAGAGCTATATTCAGCTTAGCCGAATCATATATACGCTTTATCAAATTATACTTTAAAATAAAAATTTTAAATATTTTTGGGTAAACGAAATAATTTTTTTTTCAAAACTGTTTTTAAAATTTTAAAAAAATGTTTATTTCAAAAAAAAATTTTTTTTTTCTTGATGTATCAATTATGTTTGTAAGTTATTTGGGGGCTAAGGAAAGTTGATTTCAACATACAGACGGACATGGCTACATCGACTTCGCTATCTATAACTATCCAGAATATATATACTTTATGGGGTCGCAAATAATAATGTAGAAATAACAAACGGAATGACAAACTTATATATTCCCTTGCCACTCATGGTGAAGGGTATAAAAATACACCTAGTCTGATTACACCATCTGGTAGACTTCTTTGCAAATCAAAGAACATAAAAATTAACATTAACGTGTCTGCAGAAACGGCTAAGGGTAATATGGATGAGTGGTAAAGAAAC
Source organism: Calliphora vomitoria (assembly GCA_942486065.2). Lineage (NCBI taxonomy): Eukaryota > Metazoa > Arthropoda > Insecta > Diptera > Calliphoridae > Calliphora > Calliphora vomitoria. The sequence goes on along the minus strand of OW818031.2, from coordinate 13,162,550 downwards.
AATAAAGTACATTTTTCCAACTTAGAACTCGGAAATCCGGTCCATGATAAGACATTGGATTAGTGTGCAAAACAAAATGACAGACTTAAGTGGAACACATGCACCAAAAAACAACCCTCAAATATTTAATGGAAGGATTTCTTAAACAAAGTGCATACATTTATGAATAGCAGCTAAAATAATAGAAGATTTATAGATTTCTTTAAATAGTCGATCTATTTTGCATATAGAAATATTTCCGCCCTTCTCTAACTTCATAATACCTGATTTTCTTTTAAAATATTGGCATCACTTTGTGTTTGTAGTCGAGTCGCACAATAACAACTGTATTGAGACGTTTTCCTTAATATTTATTAAATGTTTTTATGTGTGTGTGCGTGTGGATATGTAAGGACATTTTTAAAAATCTCTTTGGTGGTGAGAGAGGAAATAAAGCAATAAAAGAGTACATACAAAAACCTATAAAAAGCTCAACATTTTATAGAGTAAGGCATGTGTGTATTATTATTACTGTGTAACTTAACAAAAATTGTATATAAACATATTACTCACACATACATACTATGCGCATTACCCAGTAAACATAATTGAAAAATAAAGGATAAAATGATTGTATTTGAAAATTGAAAATGTATGTATTTCGTAATGCTTTAGCTTTCTGTTCTTATAAAACTACTACAGATTTTTACACATTTGTTAAAATTACGGGCATTAGTTGTACGAATTTATTTTTAGACAATAATTACCAACAATTGTTTTCTAATGTGTATCCATTAGAAAGCATTTAATTCATATTCATTCATGATTCTAGTGAAAACTTGAAAAAAGTATTTAAATACATTTCTCAGAAATAATTGCAGTAATACCTGTTGCCAGATGATTAGTCATAGTTTAACGAAAATACTTACATATACGGAAACAGCATGCTAATTTTAAATTTAAAAAAAAGCATTTATGTATTAGTACAGTATATGAAATGAACATTTTCGATAGCGACTTCATCGCCAACGTCGCCTTAATTCTGTTTTCTATACTTGCGCAAAGTTAGCACGGTTATCATATAAATACATACACAATTCCTTCAAACAAATATGAACATACGCACATGTAAATGTACGAACTTCAAACGGAAAATATTAATGTAGAGTACACATCAATTAGAAAATGGTCATAAAATAAAACAAACATTAATTTGTTCATCGTAAAATACTAAGCGGGTAAAAAAAAGCATAAATAAAGTTAAGGAAATTTCGACAGCCCTCGATTATAGAAACACAGTGCAACAATGCCATATGTATGTTAGGCAATTTCAAGAAAATACTAAATTTTTGTACCAAAGTTTCGAAGGACTTAATTTTTAATACAATTTAAAATTCGGCTGTGCCGAATCTTATATACCCTTCACCAAATTATACTTTAAAATAAAATGTAAAAAAAAAAATTTAAAATTTTTTTTTTTCAAAACAGTATTTTAAAAGTTTTTTTCCAATTTTTTAAAAAAATTTTTTTTATTTTATTAGCGAAAAAAATGTATGACAAAAAATGTTTTTTGTGAAAAAAAATTCGGGTTAAAAAATATTTTTCCCGATTTTGACCCATTGTAGGTTGTCTTGGATTTTTGCTCATATCTCCGTTATTTCGAAAGCATGTCTGACAGAATTATTGAGGATTTGGATCCCGAAGATATCTGGGGTCTTCAGAAAATTGATTTCAACAGACAGATGGACAGACAGACAGACGGACATGGCTAAATCGACTCCGCTATCTATAAGGATTTAGAATATTTATACTTTATAGGGTCGGAAAATTATATTGCAGAAATTACAAACGGAATGACAAATTTATATATATACCCATCTCACGAAGGTGAAGGGTATAAAAATGGGTGATGGAAAAAAAAACTCCCGCGGATTTTTTGTTCATAATTGGGCTGTCTATCTCTTAATTATACCCGTAAAGAATTCATTACGAATTCATTCATAGGCTTAATTCCTTAGTAGTTCAAACGTATTAAATTCATTACTTTGAGAATTCATTCCTTATTGAATCATTCAAGTTTTCTTTAATTCAAATGGATTACAAAATAGCTTAATCAAATTTATTGAAATATTATTTTTTTTTTTTTTAAATTTATTACAAAAAGCCTTTTACAATATTTTGCAATTCATTTCGTAAATGATTAAAACCTAAACAAAAACAAAACTCAATGAAGAAAAAATATTTTCATTCAATTTGTATTAGATTTTAATTAACAACAGTTTAATCATTCTGAGGTTGAATGAATTTAATTATGAATTAATTCTATTACAGAACCCAAATTATATTTAGCTGTTTTAATTCCATTTCAAAAATCCAACAAGCGGAGAACCTGGATATACTGAATGTAGTGGTATCTAAGTTCCTTTGTATTGTTTGTAAACAATCATATCAACGTATGAGTAATATTATTTATAATTATTATAACTTATACGTCGTTGTGATAAAACTGTAATTTAAATTGAATGTGATATAGTTTAGTTTGGAAGGGGTGTGCACTAGTTTGAAGGGTTCCACTCAGGAGACCATTACCTCCATTGTGATTCCGTTCAAGAATCAGATTCAGAAGAAAAAGTATACCAAGCCTAATAAGGATACATATGGATAAGAAAGAAAAAGTGTTTTAGAGATAGCAAAAGAAGAAACAAAAAGGAAAATCCAAATCTGCGAAAAAGGAGGAAATTTGGATTCACTGTAGAATATCCTTTAAATAGCTAACCTATTCCCCTGATAAATCCTAGTATGTTACCCAATTTACAATCAGCAACACTGCCATGTTCATCTAGAAATGTAGTACCTAACCACTTAAATCTATTTATGACTCTGTAGTCTCTCGGGCAACTGCACGTAATGTGCTCTACTGTCTCCAATGTGATATAAATACTATTGAATTGTATTTATATTTAGAATATAAGTTAAAATTAGCACAATCGTATAGTGTAAGAATATTGTTGATAATTTCTGTTTCCAAGTATGATACAACTCATATGAGTTTATATAGCAAATATATTTCCTGACACTTGAAGGTAAAAAAGCATACGACTTTAAACATGTTTATCAGTTTCAAGTAAACAACTTTTTCAAGCAATATAAACCAAAGCTATACGATCTACAAATAAAGTTGTGAATTAAAGAAATGTATATATGTCCCGCAAACATGCAGGTTTGATTTTATTTTGAAAATGAAAAACGTTTGAGACACAGATACTACAGATATGAATCAGCTGATTTCAGTAACATGGCAATAGAAAACAAAAATATCGTGGTTTGGATATATGTCACACTCGTTGATAAATATTTTTCTTTATTTTTAAATTAGAGCTATTAATTAATTAGTTTTATTTAGTTTAATGTATACCGTTGATGTTATAACATTGCTTGCTTCCACACACAAAACATCGTGAGCAATGGGTAAGTGATAGCATTTGTACAGTATGTGAATAAATTTAATTTCTCAAATTGTGGAAACTGCATTAACTCTTTAGTTGAATACTATCATCTGTTTAACTTGTACCAACAGGCACATTTTTCTTAAAAATCTATGTAAAAGCTTCTCTACTGCATTAGTCCCCGGTCCACACTGTGAAACATTTGCTGCAAAATATTTTTAAATTCTCTTTTGAAACTGCATTCGTGTCCACACAGTGAAGTTTTTGCTTTTCAGTTTTTGACATTTCTGTACAGAATGAATATGAACGAATAAATGTGGATGACATACTCAACAAAGACTTCATGTACATGAAACAGAGTACCCTTTTCCATTCCTTTTTCCCCTTTCATCGACAAACTCAAATGTTTTGCAGGAAATGTTTCACAGTATGGATAGGGACTTAGTGATTGAGTTAATATTAAGGTGATCGTTTAAATTATTATAGTTGCATAGAAAAGTATAAATACTCCATACTCAAGGTTGGCTACCGATTCGAAACTATTAAAACATAACGGTAACGCTAATTTAGATTATTTCGGTAACGCTATTTTAGTGATGTTGCTAATTTCGGTATTACTTAATAATAAAATTTATAAAAAATTAAAATATGCTGACACAGTGGTATAAAAGTATTCAAAATTCTAAAGATTTCATTAAATTCTCTTATAATAATTAAAAATAGTTTTTTTTTCATAATTCAAAATTATTTATAGAATAGCGGTACCGGCATTTAGCAGTAATGATTACGATTACATCGAAAACGTTAATTGTAGTTATTTAAGTACACGGTTGCTTAGCGGTAGCGGTAGTAGAGTTGAAAGAGTATTTTAGTAACGGTAACTGAAGCCAACTTTGCTCATACTAAATTTATTTCTGGAAAATATAATAATGCTACAGGATAAACAAAATCAATGTTCTATGAAATTCAAATCGGATGGTTCACAATTATCTTAGGCACTGCCGCAATACCAGCCCGTTTTTAGTAACATTTTTTTCAGTAAAAAAACGTTGCTTATTTTAAAGGGCTGTACAAGTAATCACCTCAAGGAAAATCATAGAAAAGTTTAGAGGGATTTCCACTTAGGCCTTTTCGATGCACTTAAGAAAAAACGGAAAAGGCTGAGCGCTACATTTGCTATCCAGCATCCACAAATTTGTTTTAGTACTTTTAGTTAAAACTGACAAATATTCATCGGTTTTCAGATTTTTATTTTTTCAATATTTTGAATTTTAATTCTGTTTAAGGAAGGTAATTTTATTTCGTCATCTTGCCTGCAAAAACACTCATGTTTTTTTTAATATGGACTAAGATCGAAAAAACCTTAACATACGTTTTTCATTAAAACTTTTAACCCAAGTATTATTACCTTTATAAAGCATGTCAGTTATTATGTTTAATGTCAATTATGTTCATTTGTTGTTAATCTAATTAAAATGAGTGACGAGAAAAAGTGCGTACTGAAATTATTAAATATTTTCAACAAAACCCAACTTGGTCCTACTAAAAGTTGGCCAAACAATAAAACGTCTGCCGTCAAACTGATTCCAATATTATTAAACATTATCGGGAGAACTTGTCCGTTGATAGAAACCCTGGTTCATGTAGAAGGAATGGTCCACATGATGTTTCTAAAGCCAATAAATAGAAAGAACTTTCAAAAGAACTTAGGTTCAAAAGAAAGGTTAGCTCAGTATTCAGTACCCAAAAGCAGAAAATTTTACCAAAAAGTTCTTGACATGGCAAGCAATATGCAGTTATATATTGGGCAAGAGAGATATTGGGCTCTTGTAAAAAGAGAATTGAAGATCACAAAAAAGTGTCCAAAAGTGTGGTAGATTTTAAACGGAGATAGACTACGTGTTCGAACAAAGTGACAGAAAGCTCTATAAAAACCTTAATGGAACGGTTTCCGGAAAAGATTCATAAATTCACTATTGTTTCAATTCAATAATTTCAATTAAATAAAAAAACAAGTAAGAGAGCTATATTCGGCACAGCCGAATTTTTAAAAATTGTTTTTAAAATTTAAAAAAAAAATTTTTTTTTTTTCAGAATTTAAAAAAAAATTTTTCGAAATTGTTTTCAATTCTTTTTTTCGAAATTGTTTTTTTTTTAAATTTAAAAAAAAAAAAAAATTTAATTTTAATTTATTAGTGAAAAAAAAATTTTTTTGTGGAAAAAAAGTTCGGGTTAAAAAATAATTTTCCCGATTTTGACCCATTGTAAGTCCAAATTACTATAGCCTTATATAAATCGTTGGACCTTGAAATATCTACCATTAGATAACCATATTGTCTATATTAAAGACTTAGTAATCCAGATATATGTAGATAAAAAAATAGGCCAAAAATCGAGGTTGTCCCAATTATTTCCTTATATCTCAGCCATTTGTGGGCAGATTATCTCGATTTTAAATAGCGACTGAGCCGGAAGAATTCCCGATATATTTTGTTTGTAAATTATTTGGGGGCTACGGAAAGTTGATTTCAACATACATACAGACGGACATGGCTATATCGAATTCGCTATATATAACGATTCTGAATATATATACTTTGTGGGGTCGCAAATGAAAAATGTAGAAATTACAAACGGAATGACAAACTTATATATATCACTCATGGTGAAGGGTATAAAAAAAAAATAAAAACTGTAGCTTTAGTGGTTTCTTGTTTATTAACATATATGTATGTTAAGATTTTTTCGATCTCAGTCCTTAATTTTTCAGAAGACTCATAAGCTTATTTTTTATATGAAAGCCATATAAACTTTCACATAATTCTTTGTGATATCTTTAGAATAAGTAGACATTTGGGTATATATTGGTAATTGAAAATATAAGGCTCATAAATTATCAAATTAAAATGTTTCTAAAAATTATATATAGGCCATTTTGCAGGCTAGGTGACGATTTTGATTTCCACATGATGTACACTTTCGAGTAAACAAACCAGTTTCAAGGTTCAAATCGGGCTATTTGCAGAATATCAATTTCTAATTTTTCGTTTTTGAATCCACCAGATTTACTGAAAATGGGATTTGCATAATCGTCTATATATGGCTAATTGTCAAACACAACTATGGATAATTTCAAGCTAGACCTAACTCTACAGGATTTTAAATCTTTGTATTTCACAAAACAACTTTGTTTAAAAATTATTAATAGTTATATCATATTCGTCTAAAATCTTATTTTCTGAAAGCATACCTTCGAAACAAGTATAAAAGTGAGCTTAAATTACGTTCTGTTCATATCCTTGAAATATCAGTGATTGAATTTTTTTTTCATTTCAAGTATTTTGAAATTTGTTTGTTGGATTTTATTTCTAAAAAAAACTTCCAATTACTTAAGGTTCTACTGAAGATATGTCCACATATTTTCCAACTTTTCAAGATTAAGCTCTAAATTTTAAATTTATTCCTTGATATTGAATGCCATAATCTTAAATAAGAAAATTGCGATAAATATTACTCGATATCGAATATAGCAATTTGGCACCTGATTGCAATGGTTTTTAGCCTTGCAAATTTATTATAGTGTAGTAAATCACAGTTATTTTGTTGAGGATTAGCAAATTGTTACGTTCGCAAGGCAGTTTACCTTGAAGATGAAATTCCGCTTTAATTTGGTTTGAAATAGTAAACTGTATAACTGGGGCCAAATTACCACATTCCTGATCGAATGAGATATAGTATCCAAAAATGATTTCGATATCGAAACTGAATGTTCTAAATTTATTCCTCGATATTGAATGTCACAATCTTAAATAAGATAAATATTACTCGATATTGAATGCGGAGTTTAAGTCACTATTTTCACTACATTTTTATAATTTCTGTTTTTTTTTTTTTAATTTTACGTATAATTTACGTATGTAATTATTGATTTCTTGTATTCAATTATGTTCACTAATTGTATTAATTGATTAAATAGCAAAAATAATTTCAATAAATACCTTATTGTCACTATCAGTTGTATTGCCCGAACCGAAACTGGCCAGGGAACATTTATCGGGATCATTTTCTGTCATGGGATCGTCCAGATCCCTCGACGAACGTTGAGATGAACCGGAATTTTTCGCTGGAGATTTGGGTAGAGTAAGAGACGTGCCAGAGAAGCAGGTTTCTTGCATAACTTCTCGCAGTTTCTTAGTCCAAATCTAAATGATGATAAAAAGCAAATAAAAAAATCAGTAAGAAACACTTGACACTTGTTTTAAGTTCTTTTAAATTACTTGTTTCGTTTCCAAACTATTGGCCTTAAGTACAATGCGACAGTCGGAAAGCATGGGCGATCTACCAGTCCAAACAGCAAATTTAGTCTCATCACCTTCAATATGTTCTGTAATGCCAAGATCTGTGGGACAAGAATGTAAATACAAATTAATTGTAATATAAAAAATACGTGTTAATCATTTCATATTTACCTGTTGTCATGAGTTTGCTCTTAAATTGATATTTAACTGAATTGTTCGAATCTTTGACTTCTTTAGCAAACAATAAATACATGTCAAATAGAAATACACGTCTTTCACGACCCTTCCTTATCAATTGTTTAGTATCCCAAGCCTGGAATGCATCTTGCAAGACAACCTCTCCCAAACCATCAATGGAAACATCGCAGTTTTCGAGCAGAGACAAATGCATGGCATCGTTTGCCTTTTTCGGAACGTTCAACATGACTTCTAGACCCTCCTTAATTTCACCATGACTTTCTTCACAGCAGGAGAGTAAATCTTTTAGTAGCAGCTGATATTTGGTAATACGTTGTACGGGTTTGATTAGATAAGCTGGCAGAGGATGTTCTACCTTGTGTTTGTGTTGCAATTCATCGAAGAATGTTCCCGCATGTTGTACTAGCAAGTTATTCGATGTGGGTTTGTTTTTGCAATAGTGTACGTACATGTCGAATTTACAGGCCCAGGTGACAAAACAATGGCCAACATCTTCAGGCATGGTTTCATATTTCTCCAACTCACGCAGGAATATTTTGTGATGGAAATTGTAGATTTCTCTAATATTGCCAAAAATAATGTCTTCTTTGCCGGAAAGAGCCGTAGGAGCTCCTTGCCCAGAACGAAATTCTTCGAGGAAACATTTAATGCATGTGTCCAAGTCTTTAACATAGGCTCTTTCAGTCTGCATTAATTCTGCCATGATGAATTCTTTTCTACGTGCTGATTTACGTTTCTCTTCGTTTATTTCCTTGGCTGCCACTGTAGTGGAGGTGGTCAATTTTGCTTCAAGAGTTGGATCTGAATGACGGTCGGTTGATGTAGAAGAACCGGTAATAGAACTAATTGAGGTGTTTGCATCGGATTCTGCTACCATGGACATACCCAAGGACTTTTCCAATTGTTCCCTATACGAATCCATGCGGTTGCTAAAATCTTTGTACCTTTGGTCAACAGATGCAACCCATTGCTTTATTGAACTGGCATGGGCATGTCCCTTTTCCACCAAACTATCGGCTAATTGTATCAATAACTTGACACGCTCTCTTGTCTCCTTTGCTGTGCCTCTAAACTCGTTGTGCTCTTTGAGCAAACCTTCGGTTTCTTCACGAGTTTTTCCCACCAGATTAGTGCGTGACGACAAATAGGCTTCGCCTGTATTATGGATCCATTCGATGGCCTGTTTGGCACTTCTCTCGAAGAGTACAAATTGTTGACACTGATCCAGTGACTTTTTACGCTGTGTCCAAAACTCCAGCACTTGATTTTCCTGAGTAAGCAGTTTGTCCAAAATGGTTTTTACACGATTTTCGCAATTGCCTTGAGATTGATATTCGTAGTACTGTTGCGATCTGTTGGCGTATTTAAGGAAAGTTTCCGCTGTCCGTCGGGCTAGAGTACAGGCCTTAAGAAAAGCTTCCTTTTGTTCTTGGTGCTTTGAGATGAGTTGCACAATAGTTTGGGCTTTGTCACTGGAGCCGCCACCACCACACCAGTCATCCTCTCTGCGATACTCCCTTTCCAAACTGTCCAGCACTGAACACACCTGTTCGGCTGTTTTATAAAAGTTTATAGAGGCTGTGACCAGCTTGTGGCGTTCTTCGGCATAAGTGACCAATTGTTGCCACTTTTTGGTGACATCATCGGAAATTTCTCTTATCGATTGGGGATCGTAGTGGTTGGCATTGATAAGAGCATCGGCCCGGTATTTTACCTGAACCGCTGATGTATGGGTCTTTTCAATTGCCACTTGAAACTGCTCATGCTCTTTACGCAACTGTTCGGCCTCCTGCAGGCTGTTGGGGGTAACAAAACTTGCCACCAACATGGCCTCACCATTGCGTATCCATGAAATGACTTGATTCGCATCATTTTGAAACTGACACAATTGCACAGCTTGCTCTAGTTTTGCGCGCTTGGCCTCTGATAACTCTTCCAAATCAATTTCACGTTCACGCAAAAAGTTTAGCAAATATTCAATGCGAGCTTGTGCGGTATGTGTGGCATCAGCCATTGAAATAAAGCCAGCCGATTCAAACATTTGTAAAAGCTCCTGTCCCTGCTCGAGCACCTCGTAGGTGGCATTTTGTATGTCACTAACCGATTCGTTGTGCATACGTATAAGTTGTTCGGCTTTTTGGTAGTCACGTGACAGATCTGCATGTTGTAGTTCCTCTGACCATATCTCCAGCTGAGAGGACAGTTCCATGGCGTCTCGTTCAAAGTAACGCAGGCGTAAGATTAAATCTGCACGAAACTTGCGGGCAGACCACAATTCTTCTAGCTCTATTTTTTGCTTTGAAAGTTTTTCGAGCGCTGCTTCCAAGGCCGAGAGAGAACCTGTATTGTCTGAATACTCCAGAGATCTCATTTCTTGCAGCAGAGCCTCTCCTTGAGCTATTGTTTGCATGCAGCCTTTGACGGTGTTATCTTGTTGCTCTCTATACTGTTGTAAAAGTCTTTCTATGCCTTCTAGATTTTCTTGCGATAACATGGTTTCATCAGTAGAAACATCTGCCCTCAGCTGGTCAATCCAGGCAGTGACCTCTTTTTCGTGAGTATAGAAAATGACAGCCATGTCTAGACGCCTTCTCCTCTGTTCCACGCGTTCGGCAAAACTTGCTACTTGTATTTCCAATTCGTGGGCCACTGAGTAAATTTCATTGGGATCCGCCTCACCACTACGGGCAAGTTCATCAGCTGCCGCTAACAGTTTCTCAGCATTACTGTAGGTGTTTTGGGCCACATTTTCGAAATGTTCATGAGACTTTTGATAAACGCGAGCCTTTTGCAGGTTTCTGCCTATTCCGGTATTTTTACGCACAAACACTTCGCCATGATTTTTCAGCCAGTCAAGAACCTGTTTTACATCCTCCTGAAACAGCCTTAGAGCCAAAGTTTGATGCAAACGGATTTTCTCTTGGTGCCACTTTGACTCCAAAGAACGATGGTGACCCAGAATTTGATGTATGACTGCAAGCACATGAGAAGCACCTTCACTATAATCAGCAGCAGGATTTTGACGCCCATATTTGTTGTAAGTACTATTTTTGCGATGATCAGGAACACCAGGGGGAGGAGGTTGATTACACACCTGCACTAAATGATCCAATTGATAAAGTAACTTCTTGCTGGTAGAATGAACCTCCGTGTATGCCTGGCACATGGCCTCGTACAAAGACTGATGTGTTCGTATAGCCGTCTCTAAACTTTGTATATCCGAAGGCAATGGTTGCGAAGCCTGACAAGCAGCTGCCCATGAGGCCACGCTGTTGCAGTATTGCTCAGCCTTGTGATGGAATATTACGCTTAGTTGTAGCACTGCTGTTCGCTCATCCAAACCAGCGGCAAAATCCTTCCATGTGCGATCTAAGCGCGTGGCCAGGGTCTTGATGTTTTGTGCGGCATAATGCTGACTTTCAATGAGCCGGGAGGCCACAGCCAAAATGCGATCAATATTGACGGAGACATTCATAGAGGCAACGGCAAATTTTTGGTGTTCATCTTGCAAAGATTTGGCCACTGAATAGTTATGACCAATTTCCACATAAGACATTTGAAACACATCCCGATTGTGCAAAATCCAATCAAACATTTTTTCACAATCCTGCTCAAACAAGCGCCACTGGAAACATTGATCTAATTTAACTTTCTTATGCTGCCACAAGGTAAGTAATCTCTGCTGACCAGAGTGTATAAGATCAATTTGTCTCAAGGCCTTGCTAATAGCTGCCGACATATCGGGATTATTAGTGGGTACACGCGACTGTGAAGAAGTACCCGAGTCACTGCCACCACAATCTCCACCACTGGCACCCTTTAATGAAAAAAGAAACATTATAAAATTGTACAAATTTCGCACAATACCATACTTACCGGACCACCACTGCAGCCACTGCTCATGTTAATTTTTGTCAACAACTTTTTGCCCTGCACATCCAAATCTTCAATCGGCAGCTTGAGTATTTTCTTTTTCATTTCATTGTGATGATCCAGAGCATGACGCGCCCCATTAACGTCTTCGGCAAAATCATTGCGTTGTAAATCCTCCTGCAAATCATCGATACGATCGGCCAAATCACTGGCCTGCCAAAAGAAATCCTCTATAGCCAATCTGGAGTCGGTCCACTGCTGATGGTCATACATTTGACTGCCATCGAAGTCTGAAGTCAACTGATTTGGCTCGGCTATTTTATTAAGTGCTTCAATCGATATTGTTGATGTTTCGAATTTGTATTTGTGTGAGGATATTGAAGCGCGTTGTTTTTGCCAAAAATTATCCGGTTTTATGATGACAACATTGTGTATGTTGGCACTGAAATGCTCTTGCAACACTTTCAATATGGCCTTGACATTTGTCGAACAATTGCCATTGCCACGCATATCAATAATGACAGTGAAACCCAAATTTTTCGCAGAGTCACTGAAAAAGATAAATGGTTTTATAAATGTGTTGTTATTTTTAGAATTTCAATAGGATTAATAAGGTTAATTATAGGGCGGCAGAAAACGTTTCAACTAGTTTTCTTTGACAATCTTCTCTTTGGAAAACTCATGGAGAAAAAATTTATTTATTTATTTTTAAACAAATACTTCATTTATTTATCATCAATTTAATAACTAACTTGTTTTCTTCGACAATTTTCTTTTTAAAAAACTCATAGAGAAAAAGCCTTTTCTCTTTAGAAAACTTGTCAGTCTTTTTTCTATAGAAAAATCGTTAAAAATATTTTTTTTTTAATAAATTTTTAATTTATTTATCTTCAATTTATATAACCAATCCCTACTATTATGGCTAATAGTAAACAATTCAAAGTTTTCTCTATAAAAAATTGGTCAAGAAGTCTTTTTCCTACTGAAAACTTCCCTTTTCTCTTAATAAAACTTGCCGAAAAGACTTTTTTCTATATAAAACTCATCAAAGTATTATTTTTTTGTATAGAAAACTTGCTAAAACAGTATTTTCTGAAAAAAAAAAAAACTAAATTTGTTCTCTATAGAAAACTTCTCGAAAAGTCTTCTCCGTAGAAACCTTTTGAAAAAGAAGATTTGAAGTATTTTATCTTTAAAAATCTTATCGAAAAGTTTTTTTTTTCATGAGAACTTGTTGACAACTCTTTTCTCTATAGAAAATGCGTCCCAAATTTTTATCTAAACTTAAATTGTTCTCTGTAGAAAGCTTGTTGAAAATTCTTCAGAAAGCTTGTCGAAAAGTCTTTTTTCTATGGAAAAATCGACGTACAATTCCATTGAAAACTTATTGAAAATTCTATTCTCTATTGCAAAATTTGTCTTTAGAAAAATGTACTCTCTATAGAAAACTTGTCGAAAAGTTTTCTCTATATAAACCTTGTTAAATAGTATTTTTACTACTAAAAACTGGTCGAGAACTCTTTTATCTTTAGAAAACATGTCGAAAAATCTTTTTTCTATAAAAAACTTGTCGAAAAGTATTTTCTCTATGGAAAATTCGTCTGAACTCAATGTTTTTTCTCTCCGAAGTCATTTTTCTATAAAAAACTTGTTGTCTTTTCTCTATACAAAAATCGGTGAAGAGTCTGTTTTCCATAAAAAAAAAACTTGCTGAAAATTATTTTCTCTATAGAAACATTTATGAAATTTGTCTCTGTTCAAGTTAGAAATGTATTTATTTATTTGATACTACGTTAGGGTTTATCTAACTACCTAATTTTTCATCCTTGAAAAAGTGTAGAGATAAATCCTTACTAGTAAAACCGCTAACGGTAAAACTAATTTTTTCGCGGCTAGTTGCATAGTTTTTTTTTTATAAAATCACTCGTTAAGTGGACGCCATCGACGACTATCTTAGTGCACAAGCTACTGTGAGACAATCAAAGGTAAGATTTGAATTTAATAAAATAAACTTTATTTTACATTGAAACACTAAAAAATCTTTGTCTTTTCTTTATATTTTGCACGTACACAAACAGTCTCTATAGAAAAATCATCTAAAAGTTAACTCTATAGAAAACTCGTCTTAAAGTCTTCTCTATAGTAAATTGTTAAAATGGTATTTGTAAAAAGGGGAAAAATGTTTACCCTTTGAAATATTTGGTTTTTGTCCCTACTTCCTGTGCATACTTTAAAATTTTACGTCTTAGTAAACCAGAGATTTTAGTTTGACATTAAAATATTAACAATTTTAAATTATTATTAATTCTATTTAAGCAATTCAATAATACGTATAAATTGGTAATTAGTTGTTACTAGTTTTGGAAAGTGTTTTAAAATAACACTTTCGACACTATAAGTTGGATTAATATATGCATTTAAGGTATATTATAATTTAAATGACAAACATTGTCAACATTCACCCAATAACTGATTCTGAAATGAACAAAAAAAAAAATTAAAAAATTGAGCCTAAAGAGAGTCACGCACAGTTTACAAATTCTTTATATGAAGCAAACCACTCCATATAAGTAAACAAAAAATTCTTTTTATGTACGCGTAAGTTTCATTTTATATACACACATTTTATTATTTATGTAAATTAAACAAAGTAAAACTTTTGTTTTCGTTTTTGGTCGCAAATATGCCAAATTAGTCGCCATTGCAATAATAACATAACAAAAAAAAAAACATTTAGCGTTTCATCAAATATAATACTTCCCAGCAAACAGTAACTGAAATATTCTTTTTAAATAAGTTTAAAATTCGATTAGAATGAATTTAAATCCATTTGTTTATATAAAAAATAAGGATTATTTAACTTAAATATAGATAAATCCAAATTGTTTACTTGCTGGGTTATTTCTGTTCCCTTAAAAATATTTCAAAATTTTGCAAAATTCTTTAAACATAAATGTGAACATTTTACAAAAATATTAAATAAAAAAATAGAGTACATAATACTTTTCATTTTGGTATAACAGTACAAAGTACAATATTTGAATCCAACTGACTGTCGTAGTTGTTTGCATTTAATAATGGGATGCAATTAGAATAGTGTCGATGAATAATAAGCAGCAGTACAAACATTTACTTGTAAGTACATTAGTAGGATTCAAAATTGAAAAAAATGCGGGGTATTTGAAAAAAACTACGAGGATCGTCAAAAAAGTTCTTAAATTTTCATTATTTTGTAAATCAAAGAAATAATATTCTTCTTTTCTGTAATTCCCACGAATAAAGTAAGGCTTACAGAAGTATTTTTTTTTTTATTCTGTTGATAAATTTGAAGTGGAACATGATATTGTGTTCATGTTAATAATATTAGATGGAGTTCTCTTTGAAAAATTTATTTTAAAAAACAGCTTCTCTTTAATGTGATTCTACGTAAGCTATGATCAGTTATGAGACCGATTCTCGGAACCTTTGGAATTATGGAAATTTTTCGAAATATTACTTATATAACTGCATTTATCTTTGGCAATTTATATGGTACATACTGCATTGATACCTGATTAAGAAGCTATATACACAAGCAACCCAACGGTATAAAGCCAAGCTTACTCTCTTAGATTCTTTGGAATTATGGTAATTTTAATTGTTATGTCATTCCATCTGCAATTTTCTCATATTTTATTTGCGACCCCATAAAGTATTTATATTCAAGATCGTTATAGATAGCGGATTCGATATTGACATGTCCGCCTGTCTGTTGAACTCAACATTCCGAAGCCTCAAATAACTGTTTCACCAACATTTATTTTCCACCAAACATTTTTTTTAACAAAAATCTTTTTTTTTTTCACTAAAATTTTTTTTCACTTAAAATTTTTCATTTTTTTACCAATTTTTTTCCTAAATTTTTATACCAAAAAATTTTTTTTACAAATTTTTTTTTTTCAAAAATTGCGGATGTTTGATACCAATAAAATTTATATAAATGTAATTATAATGGAATTCTTAATCGGGACAATTTACCCGGTTTCCTTCTTAAGTTACAGTATTATTTCTGCATAGATTCTATTACATCAATAGATTTTTGTTTGGATACTAGCGACAGAATGATGACATAGAAGAATTATTGTTTAGCCATAACAGAAAAAATCTCACAAATCAGCAATAAATTCGCTTATCATAAACAAAACTATTTTTTTTGTGACAACTACAGAACAATATTTCAGTGCACTCGCGGTAACGTGAACTAATTAAAACCAAGGGAGTTCATGTTAGTGAAATTGTTCATGTTAGCGATTGTCGAATTTCATAGAAAAAATATAAAATTTTATAATATAAACCTGTGTTTTACACTCTTGAACGTGAAATTCTTTTATTATTATTTTCATTATTAAAATATAAAACAAAAATTATTGATTAAAATACATTACAAAGCAAAACGAGATCACGACATAAAATTACTCATTCGTTGCCATACAAAAATATTAATTTAGAGGATATAAACACATTTTTATTATACGAGGATTCCCTAAACTTTAAAAATCGAAATAAATATATGTATTTCAGTGTTTTCTAGATGCTTAGAAAACAAATGCAGTGAACAAACATTGTTCACGTTATAGAGATGAACGCGGTGTTCACGTTAGACGGTGTTCACGTTACCGCTAGTGCACTGTATTTAAAACAGGAAAATTAACTTTTCTACACCATTTCGAATTGAATTTTAGAAAATTCCAATTATATTTCAGAAATTTCCAATTGTATATCAGAATTTTCTATTTGTATTTCTATTAGAAATTTCTGAAATACAAATGACCATTTTTGTAATACAAATAGAAAATTCAATTATACAATAAAAATTTCTGAAATACAATTGGAATTCTCTGAAATAGAATTAGAATTTATTGGATATTGATATTGGCTTTTGACTCAGTTTGACACAATGGTCTCATTTACAAACTAAAGCAATATAATTTCCCAATTGAAATTGTTCAAATAATTCAAAACATTCTATCTTATAGCTCATTTTCCGCATATATGGGTTCAACTTTCTCTCAACTTATTAATATTTTCTCTGGATGTCCACAGGGATGCTGCCTTTCACCTATACTTTACAACACATTTACTGCCGATATCCTAAGTATTCCAAACTTCATTAAATATATATTTGCTGATGATACATCATTACTCACCGCTGAAGCTCTATCTGCGCATATAATATACAATTTTGAAAATGCCTTATTAATTTTAGACTTGTAAAGTGTTTTCCAACAACAGGTGTTATTTTGAATCACCCGGTATTTCGGTAGCTGTCACTTTTGAAGCTTTTATTCTTTGACATTTGACAAGTAGAAACTACACCATTACTAAAAATGTAACGATACACGCTTCAACAACGCATTGAAATGATTAAAATTGACTACAAAAATTTTGAAAATCTTGCAGTCGTACTTCGCAAAACTAAAACATTTTTGGGTCGTCGTGAAGCACCTTGTCAGACCACAATACAGAAATTGGTGGAAAAATTCGAGCTGTTGGGACAAGTTAGTGATGTGAAGAATAAAACCTATGCACGTCGCTCAAAAACAACTGAGAATATTGCTGCTGTAGCCGAAAGTGTTGAAGAAAACACAGGTTTGTCCATTCCTCGTCGTTCTTTGGATTGTGCATTTCACAAACGTCATTACACCGTATCTTATGGTCGGAGTTGGATGATATTGATCTGGACAACGTTTACTTCCAACACGACGTCGCTACGTTGCCACACAAGCAACGAAACCATTGCTCTTTTATGGGAAAAGTTTCCGGACCATGTTATCACTCGAAGAGGTGATCACAATTGGCCACCGAGATCTTGCGACTTCTTCCTTTGGGGCCACGTGAAATAAGGTCTACGCCAACAGCCCATCGTCGATTCAAGAACTCAAAGATAGAATTCGTGAGGACATAAGGCGGCCACTTAGCGATTTGGTTATGGAAAATTTAATGAAAAGGATATGGTCCTGTAAGCGTGGTCATGTTGGCCATTTAGCTGATGTTGTTTTTCATTATTAACGTCATACCTTCCTCTTTATTATGAAATATACATCCGATAATTTAATTCAAAAAATGTCATTTTTCTTTGAATAACAAAATAACACCTCCTGTTGGAAAACCCAGTATTTCAACAAGTGGAAAATCCGTGTAAACCCTGATAAAACCCAGGCTATATACTTTTCAGGAAAACGTAAACCATGTTTCTTACCTCAAAGACCATTGCAGTTCTTAAATAATAATATTGTCTGGGATAATAACCTTAATTAAGTAGAAAAGGATTTCTAATTTCCTAAACTCTTTAGACTTTAAGACAAATGTAAAACAAATATTTATAATACCGTAATAAAGTAAAAATAAAAAGAATTATAAATTCCCGAAATATTATTAGAAACTTCTGATATGTAATTATCAATTTCTGAAATTGAACTGAAAAATTTCTGAAATACCTACAATTAGAAACTTTAGAAATACAATTGGAAATGGTGAGGTATTAATAAGATGCCTTTATATTATAACTTTAAAAGATATTCTCACATTTAGAGAAAATAATGACTACCACCTATAATGTTTTCTTAAATATATTTTTTTCAAAAATTATACTAATTTAATTTAGTATTAAAAATTGGGCAATGAACATTTTTTTTTTATTATTCCCGGGAATGGAAAAAGTCGGCGAAATTAGGAACCCTAATTTACAAAGATATATAAAGTTCTATAAAGCTAAATTCTTTAATTGTACTTCTCTTTTTATTAAAAAAAAAAAAAAAAAAAAACTCATTCTTACCTTGGTATCATTATGAGATAACTCAAGAGCCGCCTTAAATCATCTGGCTTCAATCGATCACGCCTTGGTGTAGCCGGAAAGCATAACAGCGGTCCTCCACGACGATCCCGTCCACCGGTTAGGAAAACGACGCGCTCCTGCAACAATGTGAGTATGTCGCGAGCGCGTTGACCATCCATTTTGACGTTATAGAAATAATGGTGAGCGGATAAATTCTCTTAGGTTTTGTTCTTGTGAACGATAATAGTTAGTTTTTCGTTTAAATTCCTCTTTTTTTCTAAACACTATTCACTTTTTTTTTAATAATTTCTTTTTCTTGTTATATTATATTAGTAGAGTAATTGTGAATTTTGTTTTAGTTCGAATATATTTATCGATTTATACAAATATTTGGCAAACATTTTCATGGTCAACACTTTTTCTCCAAATAGAAATTTAAATACTGCCTCATACAAACAATACTACATACACGTTAGTGCAAAAATACACATAAGTATTTAAAACACGATGGAAATCACAAAAGAAACAAGAATAAATGAAAGACATAAAATTATAAACATATACCGCAGACTAAAGTCAACACTACCATCCACGCAACGTCGTTTTTTTAGTTTTTTGTTTTTGTTGATGTTGTTTATAATGACGACGTCAGCGAGACAGTGTTAATAATGACGATGTGGGCTTAAACCAAACACAACTCAAACAACAGAATTCAATAAATACTGAGTGACTGCATCAACTACTTGCTTTTTTATTATTTGTTGTTTTCTTTTTTAAACTTTTGTTTTTATTTTAAAAATATATATACACATGGTACTTTAGTTATTTGTTCAATTAGTTCTGCCGTTCATTGTTTGTTTCTATTACTTTCTAATCTATAAAACATTATTATTGAAATTGAAGTACAAACTCATCGGAAGAGGAAAACGAACAAACAATGTCTCCATACAGACAGACAACAGCAAAAATTCTGCAATTAAAGTTTATTGTGTACATATTTCTTTAATATGTTGTCGTTCTTTTCAAGCGAAAAATAATAATAAATACATTTTAAGTTTTCCTTTTACACAAGTCATTTATTTAATATTTTTTTCTTTTTATACACACAAACTATTTGTGTGCACTGACGACATGACTTGGAGAAGATGAAATGCTTAGCAAACAAACCAACCAACCGACATTGCTTTCTGATTGATATGGCTGACATTTATCGAAATGGTGCATTATTATTATTTCCACCCCCTTGCATAGTGCATTTTCAATATTAATACTGACCGACAGAGGGTTATAAAATGAGTACATATGCATTTTCAATTATTCCAACCAAGACCATTATTAAGGGAACTTAATTAAAATGAATAAGTATGAACTCATACATGTGATTTATATTGTAGAATGAAACTGGCAGTGGACAGATAGACAATAAACATAAAGAAAGAAAAAATAGACGGCATAATATTTATTCGTTGTCACCGCTGGTTCTTCCTCTACTTATGTCCCAACCATCCATAAACATCCACACATATGTACATGCACAACTGTGCGTACCATGTAAAACGTCATAAATCAATGAAAATCAATTCTGCAGATGGAATTCGACAAAGGCTAATTTGTTTATAATTGCATTACAATATTGCCCTGTATGTGCAGATTTCCAAGAAAATATTGTTTTTTTTTAACATTTTAACCAATTTCACATATTTTATTCAATAAGATTTTGTAAAAGAAAGGAAAATACACACAAACACACTTGCACACGAAAAGAAACAGTCATACACACAGAAAGAAGCCAAGAATTTTTCTTATTGTTGGTGAACTGGCTGGTGTTTGAGTTGGTGCCCCGCTGCTTGTTCTTCTTCAAATGATGCTCATTGATTTTTTTTCTTTTTTGTGTGTTTCGGTACTAACTTTTAACTACATTTTCACGCAAATGTTAATAACTTTACACTTAAGCTGATTGAAAATGTTGTAAATAGGTGTTAAACATTTATATTTTCACTATAGAACAATTAAAAGTATTATAAATTCGCTAAATTTCGCAAAATATTCTACGCGACGTCCATGTCTGTCTTGACAAATTTTTTTGTGAGTACTCAAAAACCAGTGTTGATATACAGCAAAATTTACAGAGCTGCATTTCTATCAGTGATGACAACGTAGGGCTTTTCGCATTAATTTCATTGCTTTCTAAACCCCGCAGTTACACATGCAAAAGGAATGATGAAAGTTGAGTATACGTATTACTATTATCGAAAATATCGAAAAATACATCGAAATGTTTACAAGTTGTTTAAGTGTTGACATATGCAAGTAAAAGTTCATTTTGCAAATGTTAGCGATGGATTTATTTGTTTGAAATATGTTTACTAAATAGTTTTTATATTTATACACACAAAAAAATAATCGAGGCTATATTAACTAACCTTAAATAGTTAATTTCTTTTTATATGAAAACTAAAAACTAAGTTTTATTATCTATGCCAATAGGTAATTCAAACAACACACTTTACCTAAAAACTATGTTAATATAACTATTGGAATTAGTAATTTGATATTTGGTATATTTTTTGTTTATTTTATTGTCAATTGAAAATATTTTTGGTGCAAAAGGGTATGTATGAAATTATCTAAAGTTTTAGTTATATTAACTAAGGAACTTTGTAAATGCCATTCTACCCTTGCGCTTAGTTAAATTTATACTATATTTTTAGGAAATATAACCTATGGATTTTTTTGTGTGTAGTAAAGAAGTAATCGTCTCTTTTATTTAAACAATGTGATTTTTAATATTTTAAAATTAAATGATGCAAAATAACTTATGAACATCACTGTTCATAAATTGTCGGAAGAAGAAAAAATTATATAAAAGGGTAACTACTTGAGATAATGAAACAAAATTGATTTTTAGTATATAAACAAAAATATTATTTAAAAAAAATTAACTAAAAAATTTAATTTGTTTTTAAAGAAAGTATTTTTTCCAATTAAATTAAAAAAAAAACGTTTTGTGCAACGTGGAATTTTTTAATAATGTTTTAATAATTGTGCTAATTTTGTCTTTTTTTTAAGTTGTCAAGCAAAATCTCCTAAAATTTTTAAGTACGTATGTAAACAGTATAGATTTTGTTCTACTCGAAATCTCATTCGAACGTGATTTCATGTAAGGTGCATAGGGTATAATTTCATTATGTTTTCTTGTAGTATATTCCTGAAATTCAGTATCTAATGTAACAATAATAAAGTCCAAAATTTAAATACAGCCATTTCAACTTAACTATTTGTCTTCCTTTTTCTCTGTAAAAGTTGACATCACTCGTTTGTAGTAGTTAGTTTAACATTCTCTTTCTATCTCTTCCCATTTATTTAAGTTCAAAACCATTTTCTTCCCACATATGACCATTGGCAATTTGACGTTTGTTTTTAGCTGTCATTCTATATGGCAATGGTACAGCTGTTTATTGTGGAAAGAACAAGAACTCACAAATTAGAATCCCAGGCCAACATACACAACTTTTTTACGATAAGTTGTTTCGTTCGTTCCTTCCTTTTTTTCTTTTGTTATAGTTATTAGAAAAATTGCAAAAATTCTGCGTAAAATAAAGTCTACTTTACAACATCGTAAAAATAAGTCACGTCTTAAGTCTCAACAGTCACCGATAAACACATCAGGAACAACATCACAGAATTTACTACAACAAAGTTCTACTGAGAGCGAAAGTCTCCAGCAACAATTTCTGGCACAAAGTGTTTACCAGGACAATCACAAAGAACTATTAGTTGAAGACACAACTAGTGGCAAAGGTATATCAGTTGAAATGGAAACAAACCTAAATAAGGTGTTAAATCAAGGTGTACGACACCAGCTAAATGGTCTGCTGTGTAAATACACTAATGTAATGAAAGGTAAGAAGACAAAATATATAAGAGAAATATTTTTTACACCAAGAAATGTCCACTTTTAAGGTTGGCAGTACAGATGGTTTACAGTTGATCCACAAAGCGGTATCTTAAGTTATTATTTATCGGATTGTAACTCAGCTGGCGATGATGTACCACCGCCAACTCATGTACTGACCAGCTCTCCCCGTGGTCAAGTCCACTTAGCCGGAGCAGTTGTTTGCCCTAGTGATGAAGATTCTAGAACTTTTTCTATTGCCTGCGCTTCTGGGGATACGATTAAATTGCGAGCTGCCGATGCCAGGGCACGGCAGGAATGGGTGGATGGACTACGGGCTATTGTTGAGAGTCATACAAAGGCAATGGATATAAATAATTCAACACCGTTGCCACCACGTGAATTATTAGCGGCATCGGACGCTATGGTTTCCGCAAGACAAGCACTTTATTTAACTGAACAATGGTGATTCATATTTTTTATTTATAAACAATTATTATCTTCATATACATATTTGATAATTTAATTGTGTTGTATTACTTACATTTAATATTCTTTTAGCAATGCTTCTTTGGCTCGTGCTATAGAAAATATAGATTGTGATGCCTTCTCACCCACGGATCCTGATTTACTCATCCTAAAAGCAATATCTACCGCCAGTACGCAATGCCTGCACCAGTGCCTGAGTCTTTTGCAACGTCATCAGGAGATCAATACGCCGCGCTCCGAAACAACAAGTGTTAATTAGTTGACAACTGCACAATTACTAAATGACAATGATGTTTGCTGCTACACAGCAATATCAATGACGTCTTGACTACTTGTAAATTTTGACCTGTTAGATGAAGTTCCCAATTCCAAAACAACACCATTATCTCCAAGTGCAAATTTTAAGCAATAGGTCGTCTGTAAATTCCACAAAAAAAAGTCTTATCAAGTGCTTAAAATGTTAAAACTGTATTATTTAAATATTTCATTTGTACAAATGTACACATTTCGATTGTGAAACACTCCTAATTAAAACTATTATTTTAATAAAAACTCCCTAAATTGTAAGATAATTATATGCATACTACACTATACCAATGTTATTTATTGTAGGGTGTTTTTTGTTCTGTTTCGTAATGGGAAATAGTATTGTATTTAAAATTTCCTGTGTGCCTGCCCATTGTACTTTTTTAGCAAGAATTGTACTAAAAAAAGTACATGTGTACTCACTTATCCAACCCTGGTTTCCGCCTTTTACAAAACATCTCTGTTATTGCAATTCTCTTTGTTGTTTTGTTTTTTAAACCAAAACAGTTACTTATTTGACACATTGTAACAACAACAACATTAGTGCTTTAGTAAATTCCCTCCATTTCATTAAGGACGCGATCTCTTATTAGTGTTTATTTAACTGCAGTGCAATTAGCAATTCTTATTGGAAAAAGTGAAGTTTTTTTTAGTAATATCTATTTGTATAAAGTGTTTTTGTGTAAAAAATTAAGCAATTATGAATCACATAATGAATGCAATTGTTTATTTGTTAAATTTAATGATGTGTATAAGTATTTAGGTGCAATTTCTTAAAAGCAGCACTAGTGTCGGTAAGTTTAATGTTTATATGTAATATTTTATAGAGTATCGGGTTGGTTATTTGTTGTTATTATTTAAATTTATTGGTTAACAGCAAAGTGTTCTATAAGTACTACAAAGTTGGGCAGAGTTTTAATTGTTTCACTCAGGCGCCCATGTGTTGTTATTGCATTTTTGTTTTGTGGAAGTTGTTGTTTCAATTCTTTATTGTTATTATTATTAGGAGCTTTGTCTGTAGGCAAGAAGAAGCAAGCATTGCTCTCAATCTAAGTTGTTGTTATTGTTAAATGTGGACCGACACAAATTGCTTAGTTCAGGTGGGGGCAAAAGTGCATAAAATTTGGCGATTAAACAACTGTTGGTTTTTGGCATAAGTTTTTGGTATCGTTGAAAAGATAATTTTCTCTAGATTAAGAATCTATGATACAATTTTATAAAAATGGTATAAAACACTTTTCTATATATATATAAAAGAGTAACGTTACTGACTGACTGACTAATTCATCATCGCACAGCCCAAACGATTGAAGCAAGAACCATGAAATTTTAACTGTGGGTTCCTCCCTCCCCAAAACGATCCGATAGAAGGGATTTTTAGAAATTGGAACGTTTAGAGGGTAAATTCGGTAACTTTATATTTTCAAAACTAATAAAGATACAAAAACACTTAAAATTGCCTGTTACTCCATTTAAAAAATAAGCTTATAGGTGTTTCGTACTTTTTCGAAATTCGAACCTTTTAGGGGAGAAAACGGGTAAAAACTCTATTTTGGTACTTTTTTGGGACCCTATGTATCTTTTAAACTAACAAACATAGAAACAAATTTTTAATCGTATTCTTTACTTATCAAAAAATAAAAAATAAAAGTTTGGTACTTTTTGGAAATTTGAACCCTTATGGGATAACAATTGTGTTTATTTTTGGTACTTTTTCATAAAATATGTTTTTTTATAATTTGACATAGAGATACGAATATTTTATTATGAGCTCCTACCACGATACAGAAATTTATTTGAATATAATTTTACCACCGTAATGGGGATAAAAAAGGTACCAAAAAGGAAGTAAAAACGGAAAAATACATTTTATTTGAAATTATGAACCCAATTTTGATAATTTTTTTAACATTGGTTCCTGGATTCATACAAAAATTAACTAACAGGTTGTTATTTGGAACTCGAGTGCCAAGGTTTATATTGGTCCAAAACAGTTTGGTACTTTTATTAAAACATATTTTTTCTTGAGCACATTAACACAGATTTTAATCGTTGGAGACATGTCTGTAGCATAAACAATTTTGGCAATTTTTGTAATATTTTTAAATTTCAAACTTGAGGGGTGTTCAAGGAGGAAAAGAGAAATTGGTACTTTTTTCCTAATGGTACTTTTTTCATAATTTAAATTATTTCACTTATCGATATTAAAGTTAGCTGATAGATACATAGAGTGAAGTTAGGGATAGGGGATAATATTAAGGTACCAAAATGTTAGAACTGAACTATAGGTACTTTTTGAATTTTCTATAACAATGGACTTTGAAACATGAAATTAAGCATATATGGTCCTAAGTGAGTGAGAATTCTAGGGGGAGACTTTTTGGTACTTTTTGTTTATTCGAACGGTACTTTTTCTAATTTATTCACCAATGAACCTAGAAACATGAAATAAAGCTTATATGGATACGAGTGAGTGTGAAAGGACAAGTGGCTGCTTTTTGGTACTTTTTTTATTCTTCTAATGTTACTTTTTGAATTTTGTATAACAATGGACTTAGAAACATGAAATTCAGAATACATGGTCCTAAGTTAGTGAGAATTCTAGGGGGAGAATTTTTGATACTTTTTCCTTATTCGAATGGTTCTTTTTGTAATTTCTCCAATAATGAACCTAGAAACATGAAATAAAGGTTATATGGACCCGAGTGAGTGGGAATCCACCAGTGTCTGCATTTTGGTACTTTTTTATTCTTCTAATGGTATTTTTTAAATTTTCTATAACAATGGACTTAGAAACATGAAATTAAGAATACATGGTCCTAAGTCAGTGAGAATTCTAGGGGGAGACTTTTTGGTACTTTTTCCTTATTCGAATGGGACTTTTTGTAATTTCTTCACCAATGAACCTAGAAACATGAAATAAAGCTTATATGGATACGAATGAGTTGGAATCCACAAGTGTCTGCTTTTTGGTACTTTTTATATATTGGAATGGTACTTTTTGAATTTTCCGTAATAATGGACATAGAAATATGAAATTAAGCGTATATGGTCCTAAGTCAGTGAGAATTCTAGGGGGAGACTTTTTGGTACTTTTTCTTTATTCGAATGGTACTTTCTGTAATTTCTTCACCAATGAACCTAGAAACATGAAATAAAGCTTATATGGACCAGAGTGAGTGTGAAAGGACAAGTGGCTGCTTTTTGGTACTTTTTTTATTCTTCTAATGGTACTTTTTGAATTTTCTATAACAATGGACTTTGAAACATGAAATTAAGCTCTTAAGTGAGTGAGAATTCTAGGGGGAGACTTTTTGGTACTTTTTGTTTATTCGAATGGTACTTTTTGTAACGAATTAATAAGCATGCAACTAGAGACATGTTATCCTGAATTAGTATTAATTCACAAAGGGAGACTTAGTACTATTTATTTCATCCAATTGGGGTGGTGAAGCACACCGGGTCAGCTAGTCTTTTTATAATTTTGAGTAAATAGCACTACTATAAACAAAAATTTAACTGAAGGTCTATCCAAACATAATTTGTTTTTTAAACCTTTGATAAATTTAAATATTGTTTATGAATATGGGGGTATACATATCTATATTTGTTATAGTTCCTTTTAGGTATTTGTATTTTTTACCACAAACTTTTGAATTCTGAATTGTTCGACTCTACTTGGTATATTTGGAGGAGTAATATTAATAATACGTATCGTTAGCTCAGTGAGCAAATGTGATAAGTTCACTTTTTATGAAAATTGAGATTTTAATACAAAACGTTAGAATAAGTTTGATAAAAAAAAGTTTACAATTATTTAATTTTTTCTCGCTTGTAAAAGTATTATCTCAGTCAATACACACAATTTTTTATAAAAAATTATGTCGCGGGAGTACTAGCTTAATGTTTTCCTGAGTTCTTCAAGGTCCTACTTACTATGGAATTATATACGTCGTTGATCAAGTATTTGAAATATCTATCATCCATATTGTCCATATCCATATTGTCTATATTGATGACTTAGTAATCCAGATATAGATCAAAATAGGTAACAAATCGCGATCGTGGTTTTTGCTATCTCAGCTATGTGGGACAATGTTCTCGATTTTAAGTAGCAACCGAACTGGGACTATAGCGTATATAATGATGTATGAATCATGTATGTAAGTTATTTGGGCTACGGAATGTTGATTTCAACATACAGACGGACTATTTCGTATCCGCTATGTATAACGATCCAGAATACATATACTTTATGGGGTCAAATGAAGAATGTAAAAATTACAAACGGAATGATCAACTTACCTTACAAATACCCTTGCCACCCATGGTGAAGGTTATAAAAACTTGAGGAAATAACTCCAAAAGATTTTTAAGAACTTTAAAACTGTGTATTTACCATTTCATTTCGAATTTGCTTTTCTGATACTTACCAATATTGAGCCTTATAGACACGTAACTAATTAAATTCATTTAGACTATTCCGAGTAGAAATATTACTGAAACAATGATCTGAAAGCAAGAAAATTATACTAAATTGCTTTATGACTTCTGGGGCCGAATTATTACCGCATTCGATATCGAGTAAAATTTATCGTAATTTTCTTATTTGAAAGAAATAAGAAATAATGAAAGAAATAATAATATTGATATCGTAATTATTTTTCGATACGATAGCTTGCTCGATCTGGAATGCGGTAATTCGGCCCCAGGTCTCAACAACATTGTAATTTGTTTAAAAAATGTGTTGCTATCAATTTCAATCGTTTCATATTTTCTCAGCCACAGAATAAACCAACAGCTGTTTCATGTTTTATACAGTTCCGATCCGTAGTTTTAAATACATCAATTACCATATATTTTGCAGTCAGATCTACTATATAACTTACATTTTTATTCCACTATATAATCTTCAACCTAGATAATATTTTTATTAACCATTCTCTCGATTACCAAGCAATAGTAAATTATCAATAAATATATAGCTAAATTTAACCTGTTTGGTTAAATAATATTGTAAAAAACCCCAGTTGATTTTTTATATTTACCTCTTCTATCCAGTAATGGAAAAATGGTTCATACTACCAGTCTTCCTCTTTTTGTAATAATTTGAAGGAAATAAGTAATAGATGAAATAATTTAAATAAAATGAACTGGAATCGTAAATCCCTCTGTTAAAGTCACCAGTGATATACACAAATTTTACTACTATTGAATTTGGGTTTTGTTTTAAAATAATATATTTTTAAGTCTCTTAAATCATCTATAGAGCTGGAACCATAGAGATAATATACATAGAGCGGGAATTAGAAAAAGAATCCAACAAAAAAATTACACATACGAGTGTTGTTTTTGTTTTCACACAGTTTTTTTTTACTAATACATTCTCACCACTTAGGTTTTTGACAACTGAGTTAGGTCTTTGACAGGAGAGTTTCCGCTCTATGTATATTTTCTCCATAGCTGGAACTATCAATTTTTTATGTTTTCCTACTCAAATATTTTTTCATCAGCTGTTTGTACTCGGATTTATTGCAGTACTGGCCGCTTAAACTAGCAAATAAAATAAAATAATCGACGAAAATAAACACATTCATGGATTAAACTTAATTTAATCTCTAATCTTGACATTAGAAAATGTCAAGATTTTGTTCTGGTATAAAGTGGGTACTTAGTTCTTTTTTTTTTGTAATTCTCATATTACAATAAGTTTTATTATAATTATTTTTATTATTTGTTTTGTTGTTGTTTTTTTAGCTTTAGAAATAAATAAAAGAAATTTAAAATTACACTTTGTAATTGTAATAATACATGAATGCTGAATACATATTATTGAGACAATTAATATTTGATACAACGTACATACTAACAAATTGAATAGAATCAAAAAGTCCACATATTAAATACAAACTACATTTATTTTTGTATACAATATAATAATAATAATAATAATAAATAATTATGGCTATTATTGCTGTCATACATTGATTACATAAATGAGTGTGTCGGCGAGGGTGTTTTTTAGACTGATACAGGTTGGTATGAGGAAAAGTGCCACAGGTCGCAGTTCCTTTAGTGTTGCTTTTGGCATGAAGTGATTTCTTTAACTTTATGTTAAGACATGTCTGACTTCAATTTATATATTTTTGGTTCATTTAACACATATGAGCTCTTTGTTGTGTAGATAGAAGTCATTTTATTACTATATACATCCCAGGTAATCTAGCGTATAGTCAATTGCCACTTTAGTGTCTCTAAGTAATCTAGGGTGTAAACACGGTAATAGTATTTAGTACTGCACTTTAGAAAGTACATATTTTACCCACCAGAAGTAGTTCATTGGAGAGTCCTTTTGTAATGCGGAGTTTAGTCTTTGTAATTTATATAGGGTCAATTGACTTTCATCTAGGACAAGAACATGTTAAAATAACTAGTCACATAGTATAACTAGTTGTGACCTTAATGAAAGTCTAAATGCCTAGATCGTGACTTTTAGCCAGATCAGCTGAGTTTCTCAACTTGAAGCAGTCTCATACATATAACTGTGTTAGTTATCACATACACACACATTTATGTAAATATATATGAAGTTATGTCTTTGATTAAATGATCAGTTTTATATATATATATATTTTTTTTTTGTTATTTATTTAATTACTTTGTGTTTTTGTTTTTACTATTTTGCTTTATTGTTTATTTTGATTTGAATGTATGTATTGGAATTTGACTATTTTAAAATAATATGTAAGTAGTTTTATGTTAAATATTTATATTTTTTCTTTTGTTTGAATTGAAACATCTATTAATTGCTGCCATTCCACACTTGACGGCACATTACAGGTTTTAGCCAGAATTAGTAAAAAACAAAAATTATAAAGAAATTCTGACTAAAAGCGTGGAAACCGAAAACTGCAGGAATAGAGCAAATGTAAATATTCACACGTACACTTGTTGTTGGTAAACAGGTGTGGGTATAAGGTTATATTTTAAATTAAATTGGTACAAATTATTTCAATTATTTTATTTTCTTTTTTATATTATTTCATGTTTGTAAGTGTTTGTTGGGTAAAAAGTTCCAATATGGTATTTTAAAGAAATAGTTTTTATACGAGTTTTTTTTGTAACATTCATCATGAATTCGAAAATAGAATAAAATATTTAAGCCAGCGATCGGCACACACCAGAGAACGAACGAGATCGACTTTTTAGATGTTGACAACACGAATGTGAGCGAAACTCATTCTTTAAAAACATACTGGTAATACAGTTGATGTTAACTCTAAGAACACAAAGTATACAGAGGTGTCACGAGACAGAAAATAATCTAGTTTTATATTTGTCTCGTTCTTTATGTCTCTTATTAAGAAAAATGAGAAGTGAAAAGGAGACAATATATTAAAAACTTAAAATTTCCTAGTTTTACCAGGAATTTTTGATTTTTCTTTACAAACTATCTCCTAAAAATTTCAAATCGAATAAAAAAAATCTGCCAAATCGCTCTAGCCATTCTCCAGCAAAAAAATTTTAAATTGATCAAATTTGGAATTTTTTATATATAAACAAAATGTATTTCGATGCTCATTCAAAAATGATTACCAAATCCAGCACTAACTCAGATATCTTAATATTATACAAAAAAAAAAAATTGAATTTTTTAATGTGTTCATATCATTATTTAAGTGTTAACAAGATAGTTCGATCGAAAGCTATATCTTTGAACATTCAATTTAAATACAAATTAATTTTGAGTAATTTCACTTTGAATGGAATTTTTCATAACTTCTCATGGAGAAGGTGCAGTAGATTAATATAATTGTGATAATTTTCAAGCTACTGGAAAATTTGTAATGAGCATCACGTAACGTGCGTCACAAAACGTTCTCGGCTTTTTATGAAAATTTAAAACTTTGCGATCAATTATTTCGCAACAAATTGCAATTAAAAGGTAAAATCTATTGTCATTTGGAATTGCACTTAAATCTCACTATAGCGTATAGTATACGTTGGAGGTATCTTATTTGAAAACCCAAAAAATGTTCATATTTAAATATGAAAACGTGTACGAATGAAACGTTCGTCACGCAGGATTTACCCATATATTGATAGATATACTAGTTAACTTCCCAGGCTTCGCTCGGTAGCTATTTACTAATGTAAGTTCTCCAAGTTTATCCAAAAAATGTCTCTTATTAAGAAAAATGAGAAGTGAAAATTTGAATTTCCGAATTTTTAATTTTTTTCTCCTGAAAATTTCGAATCGAATAAACAGAAATTAGCCAAATTGCTCTAGTCGTTCTCACGTCATTACATGGACCATTTCATTTGTATATAAGGAGTGAGATCGTAAAATTCTTAACACACGTTTTTCATTAAAACTTTTAACCCAGGTATTATTTGATTTTTATTAAGTTACCTTTGTAAAGCATGTTAGTTATTATGTTTAATGTCAGTTATGTTCATTTGTTGTTAAGCTGATTAAAATGAGTGACCAGAAAAAAGTGCGTACTAAAATTATTAAATATTTTCAACAAATCCCAACTTGGTCCTATAAAAAGTTGGGCAAGTATTCAAAGGTCTGCCGTCAAACTGTTTCCAATGTTATTAAACAGTAGCGGGACAACTTGTCCGTTGCTATAAAACCTGATACAGGTAGAAGGAACGTGATGTTTCTAAAGCCAAACAAATATAAAGCATTTTCAAAAGAGTTCCTAACACATCCGGTAGGAAAGCAGCCCGGTTAGGTCAATACTCCGACTATTTGGTGCCGTTCAAAAATGTTCGATGCCGCATTCAAAAAAATTTGAGTTGAGTAAATGAGTGATGTGAATTTCCATTAATTTTATATGGTGTCTACATATGTAGACTACCAGCCAGGGGATGGTCATTGGTAGGGTCTCGAAAGAGCTCTAAATTATTTTTTAATGTGTTAGTGACCAAAACTGCTTATAATTAATTTTTAGGAACAAAAAGCTCTGTTGTTGTGGAAATTTTTTTTTATTCAAATTTTTTTGCAAAAATGCTACAAATAGACTACCGAGCACATGAAGGTTAAAATACAGTTGATTTAACTCTAAAGTTACGTACACACGGTTGTCAGATTTTACAATGTTGTCAGATCTGGCAATGTGCTCGCAATAAATTGTCAGTTTAGACGATTGTAAGAAAAGCTTACAATTTCATTGTCAGACAATTGTCAAACAATAAATTTATCTGCCAACAATAATTGTCAGTTTACACGGTTGCTTCACTTTTGCTTATTTTAAATACATATCCACAGTGTTGCCAATAGAAATAATTTATCTGACAATGATGCCATTGTCAGATGCATAAACTTCGCACATATGACAATAAAAAGTTTCTGACAATGATCTGGAAATGGCAACGTAAGGTGTTTACACGATTGTCAGATGTCTGACAATAGTATTGTCTTACAATGTACTGACAATACGTTTTCTGAAAACGTTATAAGACAAAAATTGTACGTTCACACGGTTGTTAGACATTTTCTGAACATTTTTCTGACAATATTGTACAATCTGACAGCCGTGTGTACGTAGCTTAACAGCACAAAGTATACAGAGGTGTCACGAGACAAAAAATAATATAGTTTTATATTTGTCTCTTTCTTTATAAACTGCCCTTTTCAATTTGTTTTGGTTTTATTTTTCTGTCGCAATAATTCAATTTCTTTGCGATTGTGGTAAATTTTTGTTTTAATAAAAACTTTTATTTATAATTTATTACCTATAAATCACTCACCGCCCCAGGAGAAGCATTTTGATAGATATCTAAATGTATACTCTGTGCCACAAAGTATGTAACATTCTGTTTATTTTCCTCTGTCTAACAAATTCGTGTTGTATATAGCGTTTAGCTTAGTACAAAATGTTTGCTGTCTGCTCAGCAACTCGCTGCTACTATTTATATACACAGTCCTATCATCAAGTAGTTTCATGAATTATCTAACGGACAAACTTGAATGTTCTATTTCCACAATGATCCCCCAGAGCTTTTAAAGCTGCTTTATAGTTAATTTTGTCATACTTATAAACAATGTTAATAACAGAGTATTATGTATCAACATTGTTGATAAGTAGAAGTTTCTACTGATGGAAATGTTTATAAACATGATGAATGTTTCAAGCAGCTATTACAGACCGTTAACTTTAAATGTATAATGCCATTTCCTTACAATAGGGGTATTAACAATCTTGTGCATTTGTGTTGTAAATTTATGCAATGGTGTATTTCTGTATATTTTGTTAGTGTAAAGTAAAAATGCAATGCATATACAATGATGCAAGACCATTTGCACAAGATTGTGAACTCCGCTAATATATTTATCAACGTGGCATATTCTGTTTGTGCCGATCACTAATTTAAACAAAGATTTTTGCATAAATATTTTTATTAAATTTGTATAATATGTAGCATATGAAAGCTATTGCTTTCAAAACCATTTTGAATACTCTTTTAACCCTGTGGGTGTTGAACTTATGTATGTCTGATTTGTATGATTTAATAGAAACTGTGTGCTTTTAATTTCCATTTTACCGAAAAATAAAAAATAAATCATAATTAAAATATAGCATAAAATTTCGCCAAAAATTTTGTTTGCCTAAAGTTTAAAAATGTTAAAACTTAAATGTTTATAAATAAAATAAATGCAAGTAATACAAACAATTTGTAACACCTCCGATCTGTATGCACTGAAATACTTAGTCTTGGTCTTTATAATAATGTTTTTTTTTTTAAATTGTAAATGTAGTTTTATAAAAAAAAAACTTATACTTTTGCTTTTAATCATTGTTATGAACAGTCGTCCTTAGTAGTCGTCTTAAGCTAAAAACTTAAATATTTTTTTATTTTGTATTTCATTTGAAAAAGAAGGCACTTCCTACTAGACTCTGTAAAGTCATACTAAAAAATGTTTTAAAATAAGGACTTTTTGTGTTGATCTTTTTCTTTTTCTTCATCGAAAAGTCTAAAATATGTTTGTCTTAAAAAAATAAGTATAAAGCAGTATTATATTACATACAGACCATGAGGAAGTCAAACTGAATGTATTTGTTTTATTTATTTTCTTAATTATAAAAATCATATACAATATATATTTTTGTTTAAATAAAATATTTAATATGCATGTGTTTGTATTAAAGATTTAACGTTTACTGGGTATTTTTTATATATTTAGCTATAATTTGCTTATATTTTACAACCTCCACTAACCACTTGAAGTTAATGAATATTAACATTGGTTTTTTGTTAGAAATTCTAGATTTTTATGAAGTATTAAATCGTTTTAGCTGTTAATGTCTGTGTAAATCACGCTCATGTCCAAAATACAAAACGGAAATTAATAAGATTATCTTTGAATGTTAATAATTATCCTAAGCAGTTGGGTATTGAAAATCATCAAAATTGGTTCAGTGAAAAAAAGTTAAAACCCAAAATGTGTGACATTTTTAACGATCACAATAGAACAAAATCCGTTACCATTTATGCAATTTTCTTCTATGTAGCTTTTAAATCTTCTGAAACTATACTTTTTAACACCATTTTAACACTTTTAATCAAAAACTATTTCATTAATACAAACGAACTCCAAAAACATTTACAAGAAAAGCTGTTTAAAAAGTAGTGCCCTTCTAATCCTTTGATAAATTTGAGGGTGAAACATGTAGCATATTTTCGGGGTTTTAGGGCAACATTATTTGAAAATAACACGTTATACACTTACGAAACTACATTTTATTCAGAAAAGAAAACAAAGAAGGGTAAGAGGCAGAATAAAGGCATCATTTATGCCAGCAAACACAGAAAAAAATGGTAACATTTATTAAGTAATTAAAAAAATTTTTTGAAATGTAATTTAAATGTTTAATAATTTTTTTTATTAAATATGTGTTTTTAATACTCATATGAACAATTTATTTTAGATATCAATTAACAATTTCAGTTGTTAAAATTCAATGTGAATATCATATTTAAAGTAACAAAAATAAATGTGTCAAAAAAATAAAAATTAAAGAAAAATAAACACATTTTTTTGTTTCATAAAAAATATGTTTTCTTTTATAAATTATAAAGAAATTGGACTATTCTGCATGGTAAGTTTAATCTATCGCTATAGGCCAAACAATTTGATATCTATTTTATATATAAAATGTTTTTTCAACAGGATTTCAAGTGGACTCTTTTCGTCATCAAATCCGTCGAGGGTAAATCATTCAAGAAGAATACAGGGGGAACAACATACATATATACATACTTTAACTATATATTTGTTATTATTATAATAATTATATTAAAATAATTTAAAAAAACAATTAAAACCATCAAATTGCATTTTTATTAATATAAGAAAAAGCCATTGCAGATATATAATTTATAGTTTAAACTAGTAACAATATAATTATTCAATATTACAAACCTATTGTTAAAATTTTACTGTTGACTGTTAACAAATTTATTGTTTAATTTCACAAACTCGTTGTTAAAATTTTTTGTTGAGAGTTAACAATTTTAAGTAACAAAAGTATTTTTTGTATCTACAAAATCGGTTGTTGGTGCCTTTTTAATTAAAAAATTAATTGTATTGACGAATTTTGTAATTAATATGACAATTGATTTGTCGTAATTTTTTTCTGTGAAGAAAACGACATTATTTATAGAACATTAAGTGTAAACAACAAAGTTTTTTTGGTTCATAAATGTCGAATTTTGTGCCGACAAATCGTTAAAAGCGGGAAGTTTTGCTTTACTTCTTTAAATTGAAAAGAAGTGGGGCTGAAGCACACCGATGCTCACCCCTGCAAGAAATGTCTGATGGAAACTAACACACTAACCAAGGCGAATTTATAGAAGGTGACGACAGAACTACAACAAATACAACATGTACAAAAACAACAGGTACTTTGTTTTTGTAAAAAGATAAGTGAACTGTCAAAGTTGCCTGTTGTTGTTTTTGCTTTTGGGTTTGTTGTATTTTTCGCCACAACAACCACAAGTGAATTGACAGTTCACTTGTCTAAACAACTGAATATAAAAAATAATCAGCTGTTCTTGTGAGGTCACCTTCTATAAATTCGCCTTGACACTAACAATTTATTTACCAACACGGCAGCGTCGCATGAATGGTGTTCACTAGTTGGAAAGAGAAAACAACTGACACGTAAACGAATGTTTACATCAGTTTTTTCACAATGCCCTTAATAAAATGATAGGAACTACAGATGTATAAACCCATCATCAACACCCATCAGATGATGCATCAAATGAGTGTCACTGTTCTTCCATCGATTTCAACGTACTAGATATGGTTTGTGCGGTTCAGAAGTAGTGATTTTGACACGGAAAACAAAGATACACCAGATCAGCCGAAAAAGTTTGAAGACCAAGAATTGGAGGTATTACTCCATGAAGATTGTTGTCAAACTCAACAAGAGCTTTCAAAATAATTGGGAGCTACTTGCGAGTAGCAGGATTCATTCAAAAGCAGGGAAATTTATTACCATACGAATTGAAGCCGATAGACCTTGAAAGACGATTTTGCATGTCAAATGATGACAAATACATCTATTAACCAGCCGAATCGACAGCAAAGCCAAATATCCATGACGATAAGGTAATGCTCAGCATTTGGTGGGAGCAACAGGGTACTATTTATTATGAGCTGCTGCAATTTTGCCAGACCATCACAGGGAACCTGTATCGAACGCCTCTGATTCGAGTGTTGGCCGAAAAACGGCCAGACATGAAACCGTAATATTTCATCATGACAACGATCGGCAACAAATTGTAATAGCTGTTAAAAACTATTTAGAAAGAAGTGGTTGTGAAGTTTTGCTTCACCCACATTATAGTCCAGACCTTGCCACGTCCGACCACTAGTTGTTTTAATCGACGCAGAATGTTCTCTTCACTTCAGAACAGAGTATCTGAAATTAGCTTTATTCGTTCTTGGCCTAAAAATATAAGCAGTTCTTTTGGCTTGGAATCCATATGTTGCAGGAAAAATTAAAAAGGTCATAGCTAACAATGGCCAATACTTGCGGATATCCCGTGTAATGGATGGGCACATGTGCATTATAGACATCTTTGGGAATGATCCTAGTATTGCAGTCACCAACTTTTGTGTTACAAAGGAAGTTTAGGGACCTTATTCCTGAAAGGGATAAGTGAAGCCTTAACATCATATGAAGTGACTTATCATCATATGATGTGAGGTTTGGTGTTGTTAACGACTGCTGGAAATCTTTGAATGAAGGCCAATCTGGGTTATAGATCCTGAGCCGTTTGGCATCCCACGTGGATACACTAGGGAACGTATTCATTCGTTCTTGGGTTGAATCGAAATTAGCCTGATTTTGGGATAATTTACCAGGACTTCGACAGTGCAAACGGTTTATTACTCTGTTCAAACGTAGATCTCAATTGTTGCTATCGCTCGGTAAGGGTGACTTGAGAATACTTACTGGATTATTCACCAGTCACTGTGTTTTAAGCAGAGACCGAAAATAACGGGTTCACTTTCATTTCAATGGTAAATTCTCATTCGCAGCCATTTAAAAATAATTTTTTGTGTAATATCACTGAGAGAGTGATTTATTAGAGAACATTTTAGGTTAGGGGTTGAGAGAAATAGAAAAGAAACAAACACAAATAATCTAGATGAGTGATTTATAATTTATTTTTTTCGTAAAGGTCAGCTTGTGACTTTTATTTGCGAACATAAAAAATTAATTTCAGATATTAATTTGATGCAAATATATTAAATTTATAAATCATTGAACGTAAAACTTTTTCACAAAAATTTACAATTGCTTTTTGAAATTGCATTACTTCATATTCATCATATTATTAAAAATTACTAAAAATATGTTATTGTATGTAAATAAAAGAGAAGTAACAGTTATTAAGATCAAGAACAAATGAATTGTTTGCCTCACATCAAACCATTAAAAAACAACAAAAACTAATAAAGGTCATACCAAACCATGTAAATAAAAATCATTTTATAACTGTTATTTTGAGTGATTATTTTTATCACAAAAATATAAATCACAATTTGGGTTTTTTGGTATATGGACGAGTTATTTTCGATCTCTGGTTTTAAGATATAACTAATTTATCTTAGGTAATGTTGAGAATGAACAGTGCTGATTTTGTGAACTTCATGCTGAAACCTCAGAACATATTCTATGCGACTGCCCAATGCTGGCAATGTGCAGAACTATTTAAATGGCTCGGAAGGGCCTTTATTCCTCGCGGGGATGTAATTGATCTCTCATAAAATAGAATAGTTGGCTTCATACGTAGCCTAAATCTATTAGGATGAACAATTTAAGGCTGCACAAAAGATCCTATGGGTCGCAGTGTGTAAAGTCTCGCTAATAATAATGGCGAATACTTTGAATATGTTTATATTATGTAAATGTTTCAAAATGAAAGCTAAACATTTGAAAAACTCACGAATTTTTAATTTATACACCCATATTTTGATTGATGTTGTTCCTTGTTTAATAGTAATAACGATTAGAAATGGTTAAAAAGTAACGGTACGCTATTTGGATTATTTCGGTAATAGTATTTTATCGGTAACGGTATTTTAGCGATGACCGTTTCACAATATCGAATGAATATGTTCTTAGGGACACCAAAATCAGTTTTCTTTCACTTATAATGCCAACGAAATCTTTCATTCGGTATTGTAAAACAGGCTATTAGTATTTTCGTAATATAAAACTATTTCTAGAATAACGGTATTCGATTATTCCGGGAAAAGTATTTTTTGGGGCATTTTAGGCTAAGCAGTAACGGTTTTTCACTTACTTTTATGTTAATATATATGGGGCATTTAATGCCAAGTGAACCAAGAAGAAAAAAGGGCCCATTTTGAAAAAAAGTCAAAAAAGATTTTGATTTCGAAAAAAAAAAAAAAAAATTTTAATTTTTTTTACTTTTGTTTTCCGAAAGATTGAATAAATAGCTATATAAACTAAAGTTTCCAATTCGGTTTTAACCGAAACCACGGTTTTTCAAGGCCTAAAAGCGAAACCGACGATTATTCTTCGGTTTTCTCTTTTAATCTATTTTCACTAGAAAAATTAGAAATGAGAAACAAATTTTTTATCCAATTATTCATCCAATATTTCAAAACACAGATCGGTAAAAATATCTTAAGATTTGTTTAAATTTTTTAAATTGTATTACAATAATTGCTTCAGATGATGTAGCAGGCTAAATAATGCAAAATTTTTGTAACAAAGTCCTAGTTATTTTCAAATATCCGATAAAAATATGGAGTACTATCTGACCGGTGCGCTTCGCCACCTCAATTGGAATAAAGAAATAGTACTATTAAGTCTCCCTTTCATGTTTATTGATTCTTTGTAATGTGGATTGTAGCTCATTCTAAACGTATTATTAGAATAAAAACAGTACCATAAAGACCCAGATTTTGTTTTCCTACTCAGCATCATGAATGTTTAATTTCATATTTCTGTGTCCATTATTATAGAAAATACAAAAGAAAGGTAAGACTATAATCAGCTTTCGTGAATTCTAACTCATTCAGAATCATTTGTGTCTAATTTTATGGTTTATTATTATAAAATATTCAAAAAGTACCTTTACAATAAATAAATATGTAGTAACATTAATTATCTGTTTTGCGTTTTTAGGTCCATCATTATAAAATATTCAAAAAGTACTACTAGTTTGAAAAAATACCTTTAATTCCCTTTTTTATATTCTAACTCAGTCAGGATCATGTGCGTTTAATATCCTGCTTATAGGTTCATTATTATAGAAATTTCAATAATAGTTTCTGTTACCTCAATATCATTATGCCCTCTATCCTTGATTCTTTCTTTACTCAGAAGCATATCAGCCAACTTATATGTATATACAATAAGTAAAATAATTTATTATAATAAATTAAAAGAAATAGTAAAATTTGTCCACACTTAAACCACTGTCAAGTTTGAAATTTCAAAGTAATGTCCTGATTCTAGGTTCAATATTATAGAAAATTCATTTTGAAGAACGAAAAAGTACTCCTTAGTTTGGTTTAGTCCTCCATTTTTGGTATCATAATACAATTGAGCACCCTATTCTTGATTATTTCTTTACTGAGAAGCAAATTAGCCAACTTTAACTAATTTAATATATTAAAAAGGTACCATAAAAAGAAAAAGTACCAATTTTCCTTTATCCTCGTAAACACTCGTCAAATTTGAACTTTAAATTTTTTTTAGCAGTTCCTATATTATCAACTGATTTAATAGTAAATAAATTATCACAAAACCGAACCGAAATCGATCGGTTTTCAATTTTTTAAAACCGAAACCGGGGTTTTGAAATTCTTCGGTTTTTTGGAAAC
Organism: Calliphora vomitoria; assembly: GCA_942486065.2. Classification (NCBI taxonomy): domain Eukaryota; kingdom Metazoa; phylum Arthropoda; class Insecta; order Diptera; family Calliphoridae; genus Calliphora; species Calliphora vomitoria. The sequence continues at coordinate 13,121,866 of OW818031.2, read as the reverse complement.
TCTAAACTATTTGGGACACATTTTGCCAAGAACAATAGGTAATAAGTTACATGGATGAGAAAAAACACCTGCTTGGCCAAAATGTCAAATTTGGACCCCGTCTAACTCTAACCGATCTTATTGAAAAATTGTGACTGAATTACTATTCCATAGAAATAACCAAATGCCCCATATACATATATTTTTATGTTATTTTACATACGTTTATTTATCTATGAATTTTTCTTTTGGTATTGTTTCTTTGTATATCTAAAGTGTAAAAGGATGGACTCACTGAAGTGTATAAATAATGGTAGGAGAGTTTATTGGTACATACTAGGGGTTTATTGGTACTTACTATTGGTATTAACACTATGAATTTATATGTTTTATTAATTTTATCCGAAAAACAAACATGTTAAAATAATTAGATAAATAGCTAGTTAAGGTCATATGGATGTGGACAGATTACCAGACTATCTCCTTGTAATCTATGAATGGACAATATTACAATTATTTGTCACTTTCATCATTCCGTAACCAATAGTGGCCTTAAATCGTAAACAAAATTACTAGTTTGGGGTTCGTCAACAAACTTGCTGGGTGTTTATTAAAATACAGTATTCACATAAACTGAATGTTTGTAGGTTTATGTGGGATTGTATGTGTGAATCAGCATCAATGTTGTCTAGATTTATAAGGATCCATTATATATAGCATTTAAACCTGTTTTCTTTTAAAATAACCAGTAAACGTTGTCACTTATTATTTACACATACATATTTTTATATAAAACTTATTCTAAATTTCGATTTAATATAAATATATATATATTTTTTTTCTTTTTTCGTTATATTTTTCTAGTGTGTAATTTTTGAATTTTATTCCGAAAGGCATTTTTTAGTTTTTTAATTTTTTAATTTTTAATGTTCTAAAATTTAATTTTGTTTTCCTAAATGTTTGTTTTTTATCCAAAAAGATTTTCTCAGTTTTTGTACATTTTGTTTTTTCTTTACTTTTCAATTTAATGTTTTTTTTTTGTTTGAAAATATAATTAAAATAATTTAAGTAAAAAAATACATACAAGTATAATTTTGGGCACACATTTCGTAAATTCATTTTGATTCGTGTAATTTATTTGTTTTTCTTTTGTTGTTTTTCGTTTTATTATTCTTATAATTTACATCTTAATTAAATTGGAATGCTTAAAAAATAGAAAAATAATACATAATACATAATAATAATCATGTTTAACTAAATAAGTAATACATTTTGAAGAGATCTTTATAGGTTTAGTTTTACTTTTAAAAATATTGATTTTTAAATGAATCTACATTAATGCAGGTCGTTCGGTGGTCACTTGGGTTAATAATGCCCGGCAACATCTGTATGAGAAATTGTTGGGCAAGATTATCTCAGTTTCGAAATAATGTGACCAACGATTTGTTGCATTTGTATTGCTAATAATATTTACATATGTATGTATGTAGGGTATGTGTGTAAATTTGTATGTATGCAATTGTTTCGAACTTAAATTGTACAATTAGGGGTCGCTAATTTCCGTGAAGTTTCTCATTTCCGCGAATATTGTTAACAAACATATGAATGATGAGAGAATTTTCAGTTTTGAAAGTCCTTTTGAAATTAGTGTAGTTTTTAATTCAAACATTTCAAGACGAGGAGCAATTTGAATCTACTAGGACCCCGAAAGAAAAGTTATTCGAGTAGGAACAAATTTGGAATAAATGTTTTCCATGGCCGAATAAAATTGAAAGTTCTCCAGTGTTTCGAACTTCGGGAAATTAGGAACCGCTCAATGTCTCATATTAATGAGACATTGAACGATTTTCCACCATTATTATATAAAATTTGTAATTTGAACCTCGATAAAAGACAAACCAAAGCGAGTATAAAAATGTTGAACAACTTCAAATTTCGCATGACCATAAAGAACCTGTGCACCAAGTTTTGACAAATTTGGACGGTTTGGAAGGTCCGATGCCTTATCCGAAATTGTTGATTTCTCCCATTGATAAATTTTGATAGAAACTTATCTTAAACAAGATGATTTGATAGAATGTGAAAACTAGATATTCGAAACATTTGTTTACCATACATACAAACATAAATTGGTGTGAGTATAAAATACTTAAATACTGGAACGATGGTTATTTATTTATAGTTGTTTGTTGATCTTGTTAAAAAATATACATATACTTGTATAATACCTATACCTTTAATGCAATGTGTATAGTATTATCACCTTAATCGTTAGTTGTCGTAATAGGTTCGAGTTTAATCCCCGTGGAACTTATGTTGCTTGATGCGGATGCTGTACTATCAATAGCTCCGGCTGCTGTTTGTTGCATTTGTGATGTAGCGGATGCTGATGGCTCTAAGGAAGATGCTCTGACGGTGGCTGTATTAATACTGCTAGTGGTGGTTATCGTTGCTGTCGTAACTGCTACCGATGATGATAATGGATGTGACGACGTTGAGGGTGATCTTAGGGGTGAGGCAGCAACACCAACAATATCGGAAATATCATCGGAAAATAGACGGGAGGGAGAAAATGGGCGGGATGGTTTGAAACTCATTTCTAGACCAAGTTCGGTTAGGGGGGAATGTAATGGCGTTAGACTGTGAGGACTGTTGCGTCTGGACGGCGACGATGTGGAAGAGTGTGGTTTTGTTGAGGAAGCCGTCGTTGTTTTTTGCAGTGATTGATGGACCATCGTGTGTGAGGGGGTGCCGCCAATCGATGAATGGCTCAGTGCTGACGTGTGTGGCCCAAATGTCATTTGGTGTTGCTGTTGATGCTTTTGCTGCTGTTGCTGCTGCTGCTGTTGCTGCTGCTGCTGCTGTTGTTGGTGAAGAGCATGTTGCTGTTGTAAATGCAAATGTTGGAGTTGATGTTGCTGCTGTTGACTTAAAACACTACTGGGATCACAACGACCGCCAGGACCACTGCCTGCCATGTGCAAAGCCACAGCCATGCCGGGCGGCAGTTGTGGCATACCAGGCAAATTGGGTCCACAAGGTGAAGGAACATGTCGCGGCCCCATCATTGAGCTAATGCCAGCAGTATTCGATGAAGAGCTTAGAGCCGGAGAAATACTTGCTTTAGGTAGAGGCACTCCTCCTGAGCCAGGCGGTCCCGTCATGGGACCACCGCTAGCCATATGAGGCGGAAGATTAAACAGATTCGGCCCACCATGGCCCTCGCCAAGTTGCTGCTGTTGTTGTTGAGCTGCTGCCGCCATTTGCATTTGTTGACGTATATTATGTGCAACCGCCGCCACTGCTGCAGCTGTGGCTTCTTGCGACATCTGGTCGCCGGTGGCACCAGGCATTCCGTTTGGACATTGTCCAGCAACACCAGAATAACTTAAGGGTCCCTCCTGAAATGGAAAAACAGGCTAAAAACAATAAAAAACAAGTTAGCATGCAATGTCTGCTCTTAATGATTTGTCTCTTCAACATCACCTACCGAATGGCGTCCATAGGGCATGTGACCCAGACCTTCATCCTTCAGATCTTTGGCATCGCGGAAGACAACAGTTTTTATGACACCCTTGATATGTTCATCCGGCCAGATACCCAGCAGAATGCGTTGCGGCCTACCTCTGCCTTTCGGCCTCAAATCGGGCCCTCCATCAATAGATGGTCCCAGCATATTGTGCACTCGGTTGGCATATAGTACAAATGTGGGATAAGGAATATCATACTTTCGTGCTGCCTGCGAAAGTGACAAACCCTCTTTCAGCACACTAAAAATAGCTTCCGCCATTGTCTCGGGACGCCATGACTTCAAAGGACCACGTTCTCGAAATCGCAAATGATGCATTAAACTTTGATTTGTATTCCAACATTTCTGCCACATTGACTGCAGTTGATACTGATAACTGTCTGCTAAAGAAGAGAAAATCAAAAACATTTAACACATTCAAGAATATAGTTTTAAATTACTACTTCCTTAAATATGTATACAAACCTGCTATTGATGAACTAGATGCTCCCATCCAGGCATGTGAATTTTCCAACATTTTCGCCTGAAAATAAAAGTTGAAATTTGAATTTTACTCAATAAGTCAAACAATGATATCTACTTTGTCTATAGGTATATAGGTATTTATTATAAAAACATATTTCGTTAACATCTCACAGAAAATTTAAACTCAAAACCCAATTAAGCCTGCATTAACTTAAATATTCCTCTATGTATTTATTCAACAACAATAACAACTGTTCAATATATTGACTTGCTAATTTGACCTGTATTTAAAAGGAAAAATCTCATACATTTACTCTCGTAGACAACTGCATATGTACTTATGACTGAATGTATGCACTCCTTACGTTTGTCATCTTTGTTTGAATTTTTAAAAAATCAACAAATTGTAGGTATACACAGCAAACGCTCAGGTTTCATCTTAAATATGTTCAAATGTTTGAAATTTGAGAATGATTCGAATGAAATGGTAAAAACTGGTTATTATTTACCAAATTATTTTTTATACCCTTCAACATGGTGAGAAGGGTATACATAAGTTTGTCATTCCGTTTGTAATTTCCACAATATAATTTTCCGACTCTATGAAGTATATATATTCTGGATCCTTATAGATAGCGGAGTCGATTAAGTCTGTCTGTCTGTTGAAATAAATTTTCTAAAGACCCCAATTAACTTACAAACTTGATTCATACATAAATATATCGGGAATTCTTCCGGCTCGGTTGCTATTTAAAATCGGCCCACAAATGGCTGAGATATAAGGAAAAACAGGCCAACCTCGATTTTTGGCCTATTTTTGATCTATATCTGGATTACTAAGTCATTAATATAAACAATATGGATATCTAATGATAAATATTTCAAAGTCCATTGCAACGATCTATATAAGGCATTGGACCTACAATGGGTGAAAATCGGGAAAAAATTTTTTAACCCGAAATTTTTTTTAACAAAAAAATTTATTTGTCACACATTTTTCTTCATTAGGAAATTTAAAAAAAAAAAAATTTTTTAAAAAAAAATTCTGAAAAAAAATTATTTTTTAAATTTTGAAAATTTTTTTTTAAATTTTGAAAAACAGTTTTGAAAAAAAAAATTTTTTTTGTTTACCTAAAAATATTTAAAATTTTTATTTTTAAGTATAATTTGGTGAAGGGTATATAAGATTGGCACAGCCGAATATAGCTCTCTTACATGTTTGATTTCAAATGAAAAAAATATAATTTTTAGATCTTTGACTTTGTGTTTGCTGGGTATAAGCAACATAAATATGCTGAATGAGCTCGTATTTGTTTTGTATGTTCTGCTAATAACACACGATATTTTTCGAATAACTTGCACGAAAAGATTCACTTTAATGAATATTGTTTAGTTATGTTAAGGCATATTGAATTTATTGAGAGTTTTTCTACTGTTTCTAATACAAAGGGTCTTTCATTAAGCGCTTTCTATCTATAAATTTAAATAAAACAAAGCGATATTTTTATTCGTTTGAAAGGTCTATCGATGTCATTATGTATGGAATATAACATTGTGCAAATACCCACCGAGGCTTCGATGGGTGGCATGCATCCGAAATGTAAAATTTGCCATGACTCTGGCGCATAAATCAGGCTGAGTTTTACCGATGGCATGGGCTATGTTGGCTTTGAAAGACGCTGAAGTTTGTGGCTTATTCGCAAAGACCTGCGTCTTAATCAAACCCCACAAGAAAAATTCTAGTTAAAATCATTTGATTAGCAATAAATTCAGTTATCACAACCGAAACTTGTTTCTCTGTGTGACAAAATCAGATAAATGTTTATTAAAAACAGGAAAATTAACATCCCCAGTTGATCGACTTAATATTAATTTAAATTTTAAGTAAATAAAGAAATGATTAGGATGCTTAACATTAAAAATTCTAAGGATATTCATGTTTAGAGAAAATAATGACAATAATATATGTTTAAATTTGTTTATATAGATTCTGATTTGATAAAAGTTCTGTTCCGTAACGAATTATGCATATTTTCCAGATTTATCTTAGTCATACCTTTTTAATCTTTTAATAACAAAATGTTTTATTGAATTTAGGCTGATTGTTTGAAAAATTGTACTGAATTTTAGCTTAAATTAGAAACTCTAATTATAAACCGTATATGAAAGCGAACTGATACAAATCAAGTCACGTGACTGGTTTCTGGATAGGAACCGAGATATTCGTTGACAGTAACCATTTCCACGTTTTTAAAAGTTTTTTAACATTATTGTAGTCACAGTAATTATTTACATGATTGTGGTAACCATGATATGGTTAACTTGCGATTCACATGATTGTAGCAATCATATATATGGTTACCAAGTATATGTTTGTGACAACCATTTTTATGATGAAGGATTTACCATATTATGTTGCTCTCGTCTTATGGATATCAAAATCTGAGAACAACATATGATGATAAAAAATGGTTGTCACAAACATATACTTGTTTACTGTAACCATATATATGATTGATACAATCATGTGAATCGTAAGTTATCCGTATTATGTTTACCAAAATCATGTATATAGTTACTGTGACCATAATATTGTTAAAAAACTTTTAAAAATCTGGAAATGGTTACTGTAAACATGCACAACTATATTTTTTTTTCTCTGCGTGTGATATAATCTTAACAAACTTTTTCAGTGTTACAGGTATTTATATCCGACGAACCACTCAGAGGACATGTTCCTTGCCAGTTAGCTTTCCTCTAGAGATATTTCAGGGTACAATTCTTAATTTACGCGCAGAGTATTCAAAATCCGAAACCATCTCACTTGGAGGAAATATGAACACAAACCTCAGCGGCCCTCAAAGCCAACATAACCCATATCATCGGTAAATTTAAGTCTGATATATGCGCCAGAGTCATTGAAAATTTAATATTTCGGATGTGTGCCACCCATCAAAGCAGCGAAGGGTATTTGCACAATGTTATATTCCATACATAATGGCAAACGAATACAAATTTCGATGATATCTCACACACACTTTGTTTTATTTAAGTTTAAAGATAGGAAGCGTTTAATGAAAAACTATTTACCGACAAAATTTACATTTAATAAATTGAATTTGTAGTTGAAAATCTTGATAAGCCATACGGAATCGAAAACTGATTTTGGGTTAGTTAGCTAGCATTAATGTCTAATATATGTATCTAAGGACTGAGATCGTAAAATTCTTAACACACGTTTTTCATTAAAACTTTTAACCCAAGTATTATTTGATTTTTTTTTTTATCAAGTTACCTTTGTAAAGCATGTCAGTTATTATGTTTAATGTCAATTTTGTTCATTTGTTGTTAATCTGATTAAAATGAGAGACCAGAAAAAACTGCGTACTAAAATAATAAAATATTTTTAACAAAACCCAAATTTGTCCTACAAAAAGTTGGCCAAACAATCAAAGGTCAGCTATCAAACTTTTTCCAATGTTATTAAACAGTACCGGGAGAACTTGTCCGTTGATATAAAACCTGGTTCAGGTAGAAGAAATCGTCCACATCATGTTTCTAAAGCCAAAAAAAAATAGAAAGCATTTTCATAAGAGCTCCCAACACATCCGGTAGGAAAGCAGCCCGGTTAGGTCAGTATTTGGACCATTTGTTATGAAAAGTTAAAGCCAATGTAGGTTTAAAAGCATACAAGGCTCAAAAAGTTCCTGACAGGAACTCTGCTAAACATTTAGAGGCCAAAGACAGAGCACGGATATTGAAGTCAAATTTTATACAAAAAATATACCTGCTGCATAATGGATGACGAAATGTACGTATGGAAAATTTTTCGCAGCTTCTGGGTAAATTTTTTTTTGCTCGAGGGAATGTTAAAGAAAAGTTTACGACCCAAAAGCAGACAAAATTTCCCAAAAAGTTCTTGGTATGGCAAGCAATATGCAGTTGCGCCAAAAAACCCAAACATTTGTTACAAAGGGCTCTATAAATACCGAAATTTACATCAAGGAATGTTTACAACAAAGGATGTTTCCATTCATAAGACTTCTTAATGTGTCCACTTATTTTTGGCCTGATTTGGCATCTGTCACTATGGTAACAAAGGTCTTGAGTGGTACAAGACAAATAATGTGGTATTCGTACCAAAAGAGGCAATTCCTCCAAACTGCCTGGAGCTGAGTCCAATAGAGATATTGGGCTCTTGTTAAAAGAGAATTGAAGAGCAGAAAAAAAGGTGTCCAAAAGTGTGGTAGATTTTAAACGAAGATGGACAACCTATTCGAACAAAGTTACATAAAGCACTTTAAAAACCATAATGGAAGGGTTTTCGAAAAAGGTTCAAAATTTCATCATTAGTGATTAAAACTAAATTTTTTTTTTTTTGTAAATTGTAACAATAATTTCAATCAAATAAAAAAAGATTCAAAACTGTAAGTTTAGTGGTTTCATTTTTATTAACATATATGTACGTTAAAAATTTTTCGATCTCAGTCCTTATTTTATAAATTATCATAAATTTTTCATAAAATTCAGTTTTTTTTTTGCAAAGTCTTAAATGTAGTCTTCTATCAACTCTATTGATGGTTAGATAAGCGACAGTCTGCTAAAGCCAGGGCTGTCAAAATTAATGAAATTTAAAAAAAATTTCCGAAAAATATTGTCACCTTCATTTTGAAAAGTGGAGGTATATTGTAGAGTATATTCCACAATGGCCCAATTTCGGTAAAAAAATTTTTTTGTTGCACAAAACCCACCGAAAAGTTAGAGAATCTGTAAAAAAAGTATATTCAAGTACGTTTTCTTTTTTTAAATAATGTAAACTTTAATAAACAATGTACTTTACATTACACGATACACGAGTACTAACATATAAATGTATTTACAATGTATTCATTGTTTCCGTTAATTTTCTTAAAATAACATAAATAAGTTATTGTTAAAGTTGTGGTAGTTGTACTTATTTATTTACTGTCAATAATAGTAATAATAATTGCATGATGCAGCTAGTTGGTAGGTACAACACAATCGTATTGAAGGTGTTTTATGCCACAAAGATGGGTTGTGCACTCTTTGAATTGTGTAGTGTGTATATACATATAATAAATACATACAGACATATGTAAAATGCATTTAATATAACTCTATATGTATGTAAATTTACATATACGTGTTTGTATATATAAATTTATTGTTTATTAAACCATTCGTCGTCGGAAATTGTACACGATATAGTGATGTGATGTTTTGTGTGGCGTTGCATTTCGTTTCGTTGTGAAGTAAAGTAAAGTATAATATAATATAATTAAATTTTCTACGGATTATAACATTTGAAATATTAATGCATGTCTGTTCTTGTTGTGATATACGAATAAATCAAATGTTACAGAGTTGAGTGGCCCTTTATGGAATTAGATTTGTATTCTATTCCCTAGCATTTAAATACATATTTGACAGTCAGAATGTTTCTCTTTTGTGCCCATTAGAGAAAAGTATTTCACTAATTATCGAAATTATGCACACGATGCACACACACACTCACACATAAACACACACTCAGAATTACATACATATGTACATATATATTTATGCAGTTTCGTATAGATGCACTTCTACAACCCAACACTCGAATATGATTGCACCTCCATTCAAATAATGTCACATAAATGGCGTATACAAATACACCATAATATTAGACATACAAATACATACATACGAAAGAACGAATGGACATAGCTATAACTACCCGACAGTTTGAAAGAAGGTTTTGCTAACTTTACATTAACTATATACAGTATCGATAAAAATACATTGCACAAAATTCCCAATGTCATTCAATTACAAACGGAATGAACAACGTATGTATACCCTTGCCACTCATGGTGAAGTGTATTATAAAAATTATACGAAAACAACATATTTGGTCAACTCACGAGGTCTCTTATCAGGCATATTGTCATAATGTCGTAATATATAGCTACTCGGCGGCTCGGCTTAACCGATTCTTAGGCATTCGGCGTTGGTCTCTGCAGGTTCGTTACGATAACACAATAAACATAGCATAGAAAGTTGTATTATTTTAGGACATTTTTTTTTTCTTTAAAAGCAAATAAAAACCATTGTGAAATATTATTACAGTATGACATGATAAGAGACCTTGTGAATTGCTCAATTGATTTATATAACACATCATATTTTGTAGCATAACTGCAATTATTTAACACTGCACGCAAGTATATGTTTGTGACAACCATTGTTATGATGAATCTTTTTATATCATAATATATTGTTTTCAGATTATGATATCAATTAACCCAAAGCAACATAATATGGAAAAATCTTAATCATAAAAATAGTTGTCACAGACATATACTTGTTTACTGTAACCATATATATGATTGATACAATCATGTGAATCGTAAGTTAACCATATTATGGTTACCACACTCATGTAAATAGTTACTGTGACTATAATATTGTTAAAAAAACTTTTAAAAATGTGGAAATGCTTACTGTAAAGAGTAACCATTTTTTCTCTGCGTGTGCCTTTTGAAGAATTGCTTTTAGGCATATATCTATTATCTATTGTTGTCATTGGAATATATGAACATGCTAGCTTGATACAATTTGTTGTCCGATTTACCATTATATTTACTATTTCTCATATATTTTGTATAGGGTTAATGTCGAGTGACTGTCCTGGACACTGTATTTGACATTAACGTTTTCCTGTTCTAAAAACGTCTTCTACAATTTGAATGTGTGATTGTCATGTTGAAATATTCATTGGTTGGGCATTTTATCATGGGCATGCATGCAGCATTTCTCCTAAAATATATTAAGGACTGAGATCGAAAAATTCTTAACATACATATATGTTAATAAAAATGAAACCACAAAACTTACAGTTTTAATTGTTTTTTATTTAATTGAAATTATTATTACAATTAAAAAAAATATATTTTTGTAGTTCTAATCACTAATGATGAAATTTTGAACCTTTTTCGGAAACCCTTTCATTATGGATTTTATAGAGATTTCTGTCACTTTGTTCGAACAGGTTGTCCATCTCGTCTTAAAATCAACCACACTTTTGGACACCTTTTTGTGTTCTTCAATTCTCTTTTAACAAGAGCCCAATATCTCTCCACTGGCCTTTGCTTCAGGCAGTTTGGAGGATTTGCCTCTCTTGGTACAAATACCACATTATTGTTCTTTTACCACTCGAGACCTTTCGTACCATAGTGACAGGGTGCCAAATCAGGCTAAAAATAAGTGGACACAATAAGAAGTCTTATGAATGGAAGCATCCTTTTTTGTAAACATTCCTGGATGTAAATTTCGGTATTTATTGAGCCCTTTTTAACAAATTTTTGGCTTTTTTGCCGCAACTGCATATTGCTTGCCATACCAAGAATGTTTTGGGAAATTTGGTCCTAAACTTTTCTTCAACATTCCCTCGAGCATCAGTAATATCAAAATTTGACCCCGAAGCTGCGAAAAATCTGCCAGAACATATGTTTCGTCTTCCATTATGCAGCAGGAATATTTTTTTTTTTTATAAAATTTTTCTCTGTTTTTGGCCTCTAAATATTTAGCAGCGTTCCTGTCAGGAACTTTTAGAGCCTTGTATGTTTTTACACCTGCATTAGCTTTAACTTTTCTTAACAAATAGTCCGAGTATTGAGCTAACCGGGCTGCTTTCCTACCAGATGTGTTGGGAGTTCTTTTGAAAATGCTTTCTATTTTTTTTTGGCTTTAGAAACATCATGTGGACCATTCCTTCTACCTCAACGAGGTTTTCTATTAACGGACAAGTTTTCCCGGTACTGTTGAATAACATTGGAAATAGTTTGACGGCAGACCTTTGACCAACTTTTTGTTGGACCAAGTTGGGTTTTGTTGAAAATATTTAATAATTTTAGTACGCACTTTTTTCTGGTCTCTCATTTTAATCAGATAACCAACATATGAACATAATTGACACTAAACATAATAACTGACATGCTTTACAAATGTAACTTGATAAAAAAATCAAATAATACTTGGGTTAAAAGTTTTAATGAAAAACGTGTGTTAAGAATTTTTCGATTTCAGTCCTTACATGTGAGTTTTTTTTAGGATCTTCTGAAAAAATCCTTTAGAAGAAGAATATTGTTACGTTTTAACCTTTTTAAAACGTTGTCATACTTATAAACAATGCTAATAATGGACGTGTTTATAGTGCATTTACACTTGTAATTTTCAAACTAGTTTATGATCATAAGCTACTTTCATAAACCATACCGTTTACATCAGCATTTTAGACAGTTAAGTGGACTTATATTAAAAATTTATTAAAATAATACTTGGGTTAAAAGTTTTAATGAAAAACGTGTGTTAAGAATTTTTCGATCTCAGTCCTTATACACTTCAGGTCCTAAGCTTTCAACAGAACCTTTCCATTAGAACCCACAAAATTAAATTCATAGATTCATCGGAAAATAAAACGGAATTCCATTGTGCAACATTCCAGTTCAAGTGTTCTCGAGCAAATTTACGGCGAGCTTTACGATTTGTGTGCTATAGCTAATGAGCCTAGCTGAAACGACTACTTTTTGTTCTTGCCCTCAAAAGATGAGCGTTCTTTTGGCTCGAAATCCATATGTTGCCTGAAATATGGGAAAAGGTCATAGATAGCAATGGCCAATAATTCGAATAAATTTTTATTAAAATAAATGCTAAAAATTTGAAAAAATACCGCATTTTTAAGTCATATACCCAATATTTGACAAATGATATGTTAGTTTGATATTTTCTGGCAGTCAAAACTCAATTGGGACTGTATTTAAGAGGAGATATGAATAAGTAAAATTCTTTATTGTAAGGTTTCAATATATGTATTAGAAGGTTGCTTTCCAAACGGTTTTTAGTTTTGATTTTGAACCATGAAAAACCGAACACAAAATTCTAATTTTAATTATGTAAGATTTTAGCACAAAATCGCCAATAATTTAATACTATAATTTACCTCTATATACTTTAAAATATTTTAAGATAATCTCTGCAGTTGTTCTTGATATTAGTTTAGCATGAAGTTATGAATTATGTTCAATTAAAATGTTTATCGAAAAATTGTAACGATAATGTTTATATGAGGGCGAGGATTAATTATAGACCACTCCTCTCAAAAGATGGTAAAGAGATTTAGGTTCATATAAACTTGTTTATCTACAATTTTATCACGATATTAATTATTATAAGACTATTATGAATCTTCAAGGGGAACCTTGCCTCATAATAAACATATTTATGACTGCTCACACAGTATTCCGGGTATACATTTGTATGGGGACTAGGTTAAATCATGGACCGATACCAAGCAAATCTTATCAACAGAGAGTATTTGTGTAAAATTTCAGACAGCTAGCTCCTTTTGTATGCGCTCATATCTAGATCGTTAGAATACATATATATTTGTGGGTCTGCCATAAATATTTCGTTGTGTTACAAACGGAATGCTAAAATAAAATATACCCCCACTCTATTTTGATGGTGGGTAGAAAAACTGAATATACAACACACAAGTTAACATGCCACAAAGCGATCACTAGTGACATGTAACTTCACCAGTTAAAAATTATGTGGAGGATGCTGTAACATGAGCGTATTTAATTTGTCAGCTTTGCTGATTAATCAGTGCTGATTTTCTGTAGCTAAAACATTCGTTAAGGCATAACTACATACTTAGTTCCAAAAGCTGCAGGGTACTCTTAAGCAAATACACTACATATACTACAACAATAAGCATGCATTTACATAGATATTGGGGGGTATGGATGTATGTGAATATGTTATATGTATGATAAATAATACTAGAGAATACGACATACTGGAGTACTCGTAGTTGTATGGACACAATCATACATCCGTAGACACATGTACATTTATCACTCATACCCATATTACATAGGCGACAGATCGGCTGGACTAATAACAGTAATGCATGTGGGCCGCTGGGCTGTTTTAGCGCTTTTTAAACAGGCTTTTAAAGTGGAAATTTCGTGAAGAAAGATTTTAAGGTTTTAGATTTATAAATTTATTAATTCAAATTAAGAATTCGTCGGTGTTTAAGTATTTGTTACTTTTTTTTTGGGAATAACAATTTAATGGAAACTAATGTAAATATTGTAAATAAACATAGTTGACTTGAAATGTTGCAGCAGCCAAAAACGTATGTAGTTAAGAAGTGAATAAAAATGCATGAAGGTTTTTAGTACAGAAAAAATAAAACTGAAATAAATTTAAAATAAATATAGAATACTTTTCAATTTAATGTACTTAGTAAACAATGGTTAATTTTGTTTCGATTTCTTAAAAAACGTTGCTATTTAAATCCAAAGATCCACCAAAACCAAGAGTAGACCTGCTGTCTCAATTTTATATGAGAATTTTATATTACACAGTGGAAAATTTTGGTAATTTTCGGATCAAAAGTCTGTAACTTTTGAATGGATAGCATTTTCTTTATTTTTTTTTGGTAATTTTTCAAATTCAACAATAGCTATTTAAATTTTTTTCTATGAAAACATACTTTTTGTGACAAGTTTATAGCGAAAAAATTAAAAACAGTCTAATTTTTAAACAAAAAAGGTAGTTTTGATATATCTTTTAGATAATAAGTTAAACTTTAATGTTAAAACTAGATCGGCGGCAAACTTGGAGCCGTTTGCCTAGTCAAAGTTGCGTAGGTAAGCCAAAAAACATTATACAATTTAAATGAAAAAATTTCAAATCTGCTAACAATATATACAAAACTCATAACGAAAATAGAATCTGGACAAGATACCCTTTCCAACAAGGTAAAACAATCCTTAAACAAATAATTATAAGTATTAAAACTACGCCCTTGTAGAAAGTAGTGTGTTCTGTCGCCATTTTCTGTTGACATAATAACTATTATTTCTGCAAATAATTATCGCTTGACATCTTAGCTTTACGATAGAATTTGTTTTATGGTTAATTTCAAACATTTGCAAAAATCAATTATGAGATGCATACACCTTATATTATCCAATGTGCATTGGAGTCCTTTTGGAGTTTTTAGATTGGGAATACTTTTAATAGTTTCTGATAAAAGACTCGTTTCAGTTATGTCTTTAGTTTCATCTATTATCATGTCGTCCTCCGACTCATTAGGACAACGTTAATCATAGTACATTCTAGAAAAAGGTTCATTTACAAATTCCTTACATTCAATTTTTGTGACCACAAAACCACAAAATACACAGATATGAATCGGCTGGTTTCAGTAATATGGCAATAGAAAATAAACAAACGAAAATGTCAAAATGGTTGTTGGCTATTGAAAATTGTATTTTTTCTTTCACTCTGAAAGCCACTTTTCAAAGGTTCGATATTACTTTTTTGAGAACTGTCATTTGATTCATATTATTACAGATATGATCTGTGTGGAAAACTATTGCTAGCAGTTAATGTTCATGAGCTAAGAAATAAAATGTGTGTGCTTAAAATTATATATTTCTATATAAAGTGCCAAAAAAATACATTTCGGTTAATCGACACAAATTAATCGGTTTATTTGTTATTTGAAAATCGGCAATTTTAAATTATTCGAACAGTTAACCGATTAACGGTTAATCGATTGAATACCCCAATAGGTATATGTAATGAAATGAGAACCACATCGCCGAGCGCTATTTAAAATATTTTATCAATACTGCCGATCCAAATATGGGAGAATTATAAAGCAGCCGTAACTGCAAATATATTGATGGTAATAGGAGAATGGCTAATAATTGACCACCTAATAAAATAATAATAAACATTTTAGCAGAAGGTACTAAAAGGTTTTCCAACAAGAGGTGTTATTTTGAATCACCCGGTATTTCGGTAGCTGTCACTTTGGAAGCTTTTATTCTTTGACATTTGACAAGTAGAAACTACGCCATTACTAAAACTGGAACGATACACGCTTCAACATCGCATTGAATTTATTAAAATTCACTACAAAAATGGTGAAAATCTTGCAGTCACAGTTCGCAAAACTAAAGCATTTTTGGGTCGTCGTGAAGCACCTTGTCGGACCGCAATACAAAAATTGGTGGACAAATTCAAGCTGTTGGGACAAGTTAGTGATGTGAAGAATAAAACCCGTGCACGTCGCTCAAGAACAACTGAGAATATTGCTGCTGTAGCCCAAAGTGTTGAAGAAAACCCAGGTTTGTCCATTCCTCGTTCTTCTTTGGAATTGGGCATTCCACAAACGTCATCGAGGATATAGGGCAGCCACTTTGCGATTTAGTTATGCACAATTTCATGAAAAGGATATGGTTCTGTAAGCGTGGTCGTGTTGGCCATTTGGCTGATGTAGTTTTTCATTTTTAACGGCATACTTTCCACTTTATTATGAAATAAACATCCGATCATTTATTTCAAAAAATGCCATTTTTCTTTGAATAACAAAAGAACACCTCTTGTTGGAAAACCCTTTATTACTACTAAAGGATGTAACAGAGTTCAAACTAAATATGTTAACACTAACAAAAGAGTGAATAAAAAAACCTATACACACTATTCCAGCCAAAACTTATCCTTGGTCCAACAAATTATTTTTCTTAATCACTTTAGCTTTTAAAAATATGCCAAGTATAAGTTTTTTTTTGGCACACACTTTGTTTAACGGTTTATAGGGAGATGACAATATTTAACCTTTTGGGTATATTAGTAAATAATTAGTCAATAAGAAAACTTTGAATATGGGATAAAGTAACAAAAGTAAGGAATGACCCAGGAACCTATCTTTATACAAATGGTTTAAAAATTGGTCACAATACTGTTTTGCAGGCTAAGATAATGGCGATTACGAAGGGCATTAAATGGTTAAAATAAATTGATAACAAAGCGGTTAGTAAAAGCCTAAATATCCCAAGAAAAAAAAAATTATCTGTTATAAACAAAAATACAATGCTATAAGAGGGAAAAACTGAGGCAACAAAACTAGTCTGCAATGTCCAAGAGTGCCTGAAGGCACTCATTATTAAATCACGTCTCTAAAGAAATCATGACTCCAATATTAGTATAATTTTTAAGAAAAAAAAAAAATATATGATTGCAATCGGGAAACTTTAAAACACTTTAATCAACGTTTGATAACACAACATAGTTTGTAAAAAGTGCAGTAAATAAGGAAGAAGAGAGCTTTCAAGGCTTATTAAAATGTTTAAGTACGTTTTTTTGGAAACTGTTACAAGAGTTTTTAAAATGAAAAATCAGTAATATTTGCATTTATTGGCATTTTTGCGTTGAGTGCCTTGAGGCATGCTTAAGCATTAGAGGGTTAATGGGAGGGTTTCCGGAAAAGGTTCATAAATTCATCACTATTGATTAGAACTATAAAAATTATATTTTTTGTAAGTTGTAATAAGAATTTCAATCAAATAAAAAAAAAAAACAGAACTGTATGTTCAGTTTTTTCGATCTCACTTCTATTTATATCTATAAATAGACATGTAAGTGTATTTATAGATATAAATGTTCTTGACATTCGGATAAGAACAGAATTTTTGGTGATTTTTTTAAATGTGCAACTTTTCGAGCTTCATTCCAACTACGAACCTATACAAATAAATTTAAAAAAAAAACACCTCAGCACTGACTATG
Organism: Calliphora vomitoria; assembly: GCA_942486065.2. NCBI lineage: Eukaryota > Metazoa > Arthropoda > Insecta > Diptera > Calliphoridae > Calliphora > Calliphora vomitoria. Next base: position 13,104,237 of record OW818031.2, on the reverse strand, counting down.
TGCCGGGGTTTCGGGTTCGATTCCCGCGAGGGACTCTGGGTGTTTCTGCTGACAAGCAAATCGTTTAAAAAATAATAATAATATGAAGGAAAATTATCATGAATAATAAGTTTTGTACGATTGATACTTTTTAACCAACATTGATAATTACTTAATTTTTTCTGTACAGCAATAAAGTTTTCCAAAAAAATTTTAAATGTTAAACATTTATTGCTAATGACGAATTCGTGTAAAAAATAAAATTAACAGCTTTTCTTTTCATCGTAGTTCAATAATTATTTAATGCCCTGCAGGGAATGCCAATAGTGAATTTGTAGTGATTTACTAGTGACATTGTCAATATCACTACTACCGTATGTACCCCAGCCAATGTAATCTTCTATTGACATTTAACATTAGCTTGTCATTGAAAATGCATCAGTAGACTGTATCACTACTGACTAGGTAGTTATTTTCTATACATATTGGCTACGTTCGTTGGCAATGTCACCAGAAATATACCACTTAGAACTGTTGTCTCTAACTAGTGCCATTCTCGATAGAGAAAGAGTGTTGACATAGAGACATATGATTCTAATCTGACTACAGGGTATAAAGGAGTGAGATCGAAAAATTCTTAACATACATATATATTAATAAAAACTTACAGTTTTAATATTTTTTATTTGATTGAAATTATTATTACAATTTACAAAAAAAAAAAAAAATATATTTTTATAGTTCTTATCACTAGTGATGAAATTTTGAACCTTTTTCGGAAACCCTTCCATTAACGTTTTTATAGTGCTTTCCGTCACTTTGCTCGAACAGGTAGTCCATGTCCGTTTAAAATCTAACACACTTTGGACACCTTTTTTGTGCTTTTTAATTCTCTTTTAACAAGATCCCAATATCTCTCCACTGCTCTTAGCTCCGGGCAGTTTGGAGGATTTGCATCTCTTGGTACAAATACCACATTATTGGTCTTGTACCACTCAAGACCTTTCTTAGCATAGTGACAGGATACCAAATTAGGCCAAAAATAAGTGGACACATTAAGAAGTCTTATGAATGGAAGCATCCTCTTTAGTAAACATTCCTTGATGTAAATTTCGGTATTTATAGAGCCCTTTGCAACAAATGATTGGCTTCTTTTGCCGCAACTACATATTGCTTGCCATACCAAGAACTTTTTGGGAAATTTTGTCTGCTTTTGGGTCCTAAACTTTTCTTCAACATTCCCTCGAGCATCAGCAACATAAAATTTTTGACCAGGAAGTTGCGAAAAATCTGCCAGAACATACGTTTCTTAATCCTTTATGCAGCAAGAATATTTTTTTTTATAAAACTTGTCTTCAATTTCCGTGCTCTGTTTTTGGCCTCTAAATTTTTAGCAGCATTCCTGTCAGGAACTTTTTGAGCCTTGTATGCTTTTAAACCTTCATTGGCTTTAACTTTCCGTACCAAATAGTCCGATTACTGACCTAACCGGGCTGCTTTCCTACCGGAGGTGTTGGGAGCTCTTTTGAAAATGCTTTCTATTTGTTTGGCTTTAGAAACATCATGTGGACCATTCCTTCTACCTGAACCAGGTTTTCTATCAACGGACAAGTTCTCCCGGTACTGTTTAATAACATTGAAAACAGTTTGACGGCAGACCTTTGAATGCTTGGACTTTTTGTAAGACCATTTTAATATATGCTGCTAGATCCGAATTGGCATTATTTTAATTTCACTAAAGCACTCAAGCTTTATTTTTAAGATCTTTTCAAATTTCCAACTTTAAACAATCTTTCATAGCTTATGCGCGAATAGTGTTAGCATGCTTAAGTTCCAGCGTATCACACTGAATTCTTTCAAATAAATAAAGGAAATAATAAAAATGCCAAAAAAAACTCCCGAATTATTTAACGAAGAGGTTTAAACATAATAATGGAACCAGGAAATGGGAGTTTTAATGGTTAAATTTGAATGCTTTAATCAAAGTGCAATTGAAACTTTTTGTCAATATCGCCCACCAACAAGTGAATGAAATCAAGTTTCTAAACGCAGTACCGGTTCTTAAATTTGTTTTTTCTTTTAATATTTTCCTCTGTAATAATCGTATCCATTATAGGATACACCCACATAAACACATAGTTATACACACATTATGACATACATACATACAAACAAACATACTAATAGATATTGTATATAAATACATATATACATGTATATCTATGTTTGAATATGTGTTTATGTGTCTGTAAGTATCTACCCTAGTGACTGTGTGTAGTAGCTTCAATATTTACGCATTTATTGAGGCGTGAAACCAGCAATTGAGTGTAAAAAATCAGTGAATGTTTTTTTTTTTTTTGTCATATGAACTGCCATACTTAATAATTTTTCGTCTTTTTCGCTTGACTTTGCGGTGATATTAAAGTGCACTTGATTGTGGTGAACTGAAGTTGTTCGTATTTTTAACCAAATGTGCTGCTTGTTGATTTTTATTATTTTTTTTTTTTATTTTTTTGTGATTTTTTTTTACAACATCCCAAAAATTGCCTGACAGGGTGCCTTAGGTGGTATATATTTATGGTTTTTTACACAAAAAGGGGTTTATTCCTTTAGTCTGATGGCAAATAAAATTTTATTAATTCTCAGCAGGAAGCAACAATTTTTGCCAGTTATCAACATGTCTATGGATGTGAGTTATTAAAAACACATCGCTTACTATATTACACATACACACATACTCGTACATTTAATATTTGTTAGTTGTTGGTTTAAAATGAAACACGACAACAAATACAACAGCAACAACAAAATATTTATAAATAATTATGTTATTTCTGGAAATACATATTTATTTTAAAGAAAATTGTCAAGGAAATTATCAAGTGGTGGTTTTAAGAATTATAATGAACATTTTGTTATACACAAGTCAAATCTTAGAATTAATTAGCGTAAAAATATTTTGCAAAATACTACAAACGTAGTTAAGCATGCGATATATGTGTATACATGTGTGTGTATATATGTAGTTGGATACATGACCATGTGTATGTGTTTGGGTGTAAACACCGTTAAATGGGTAACAATTTCCTTCGGATATGACTAGAAAATGTCGATTTCTATATTTTCGCACTTTGGTAACTTGCACATACTACTAAACTTACATACATACACTTATTGGTATTCACTTTACACATACATATCTACATAAATACATCCTTATGTGTAAATGTATGCATGTATATATTGTACATACATATGTACTTATATAATATAATAATATAAAATCAATACCAGTATGATTGTATGTACGTTTGTACATATGTACATTTGTAAGCATGGCTGTGAATACATTAATAAGTAGTCAGAAATATCCACTAAAGATTTGGGCTGGCGTTGAACTCTACTCGCGTTTAATGTTTTATCTATATGTTTGCAGGAAATTAACTTTTCATTTATTTGTGGTGTTTATTTATATTTAAGTTCAAGAAATTTAAATTAAAGAAAATTTAGTTGAAACTTGACCTTATTTCCAGCTCTTCAGCCAAATTGTATTGATTGTTTTCAGAAAAAATTATAGTTCCCATATGTTCTCCATAGTCATTTAGATCTTGCGAACCATAGCAGACAATCCATGTTGCTGCATGAGTCCAGCATATGAAATGTTCAATTTTCCATGACTCTGGCTTATAACTCAGGCTGAATTTGAACGATGGCATAGTTTATCTTGGCTTTGAGGGCCACTGTGGTTTGCGATTTATTCGCATAGATCTACTACTTAAGAAAACCCCTCAAGAATAAGTCTAACTGGGCAAATCGTATGATCATGGTGGCTAGTTCACATCATCTCTACCTAAGATGACCATGCCCTCAAATCGAGCGTGCAGAATGTCCAATGAAGCATGAGCTGTGTCCTGTTAGAACCACATGTCGTTGGTGTCCATATCATGCAATTCAGGGCAAAATAAGTTGGTAATCATTGACCTATAGCGCTCGCCGTTGACGGTAATGGCCTGGCCCACTTCGTTCTTAATGAAATATGGAGTTCAAAATCCAAATTTAACAGTGAATTTTTCATAATTGGAAATTTTTATTGAAAACAACTTTTCTAATTGTTCATCACTCAAATCAAATAATTTGAAACGTTTGTTCACTCGATTAGCCATTTCTCAAACAATTTTATGTAAAAAATTGCAAATCAAAGCAAAGGTAAGAAAACCAAACAACATTTTGGTATAAGGACTGAGATCGAAAAATTCTTAACATTCATATATGTTAATAAAATTGAAACCACTAAACTTACAGTTTTGATTTTTTTTATTTTATTGAAATTATTGCCACAATTTACAAAAAAAAAAAAATTTTTATAGTTTTAATCACTAGTGTTGAAATTTTAAACCTTTTTCGGAAATCCTTTCATTAACGTTTTTATAGTGATTTCTCTGACTTTGTTCGAACAGGTTGTCCATCTCCGTTTAAAATCTACCACACTTTTGGACACCTTTTTTGTGTTCTTCACTTCTCTTTTAACAAGAGCCCAATATCTCTCCACTGGCCTTAGCTCCAGGCAGTGTGGAGGAATTGCCTCTCTTGGTACAAATACCACATTATAGTTTTTTTACCACTCAAGACCTTTCTTACCATAGTGACAGGATGCCAAATCAGGCCAAAAATAAGTGGACACACTAAGAAGTCTTATGAATGGAAGCAGCCTTTTTTGTAAACGTTCCTTGATGTAAATTTCGGTATTTTTAGATCCCGTTGTAACAAATGTTTGGCTTTTTTGCCGCAACTGCGTATTGCTTGCCATACCAAGAACTTTTTTGGGAAATTTTGTCTGCTTTTGGGTCCTAAACTTTTCTTCAACATTCCCTCGAGCATCAGCAACATCAAAATTTTGACCCGGAAGCTGTGAAAAATCTGCCAGAACATACGTTTCGTCATCCATTATGCAGCAGGAATATTTTTTTTATGAAATTTGACTTCAATTTCCGTGCTCTGTTTTTGGCCTCTAAATTTTTAGCAGAGTTCCTGTCAGGAACTTTTTGAGCCTTGTATGTTTTTGAATCTGTATTAGCTTTTACTTTGCGTACCAAATAGTTCGAGCACTGAGCTAACCGGGCTGCTTTCCTACCGGATATGTTGGGAGCTCTTTTGAAAAAGCTTTCTATTTGTTTGGCTTAATAAACATCATGTGAACCATTCCGTCTACCTGAACCAGGTTTTCTATCAACGTACAAGTTCTCCCGGTACTGTTGAATAACATTGGAAACAGTTTGACGTCAGACCTTTGAATGCTTGGCCAACTTTTTGTAGGACCAAGTTGGGTTTTGTTGAAAATATTTAATAATTTTAGTACGCACTTTTTTCTGGTCTCTCATTTTAATCAGATTAACAACAAATGAACATAATTGACATTAAACATAATAACTGACATGCTTTACAAAGGTAACTTGATCAAAAAAAATCAAATTATACTTGGGTTAAAAGTAAAAAGCAAAACTAGTCTGTAATGCCTAAGAGTGCCTGAAGGCACTCTGCATTGGACGCTCTTGCGTCTCATTTTAATTGTTATCGTCCCAAATTCGACAATTCTGTTTGTTGGCGTACCCATTCATTCAGAAATGGACCTCATCACTGAAGATGATATTTTCATGGTTATTTGGCAAAACAAAGTGATTAAATAATTCGACAGATGAAGCTTCAACAATATGGCCGCTATATAATGACAACGTTTGGTGGTCCCTATTGGAAGGGAATGGTCTTTCTATAAATAAAACATTTGTTTATTTTTCAATTCTTATCTGAAGTACAAGAACAATAAATTTTACTTTTAATGGATAAACACTGAAACTGGTAAATGATAAAATTAGTTGTTATATGCTTTCTCTCTGATTTAATGCAATTACAGGCAAATCCCGGTATAACGAATCTCACTTTAACGAAAATCCGATATAACTTACAACCAACCACATTTTTAACATTAGCTACCTTATATAACGAACGTTTCAAGAATTTTTAACTCGATTTAAATAATGTTGATAAAAATAAAACAAAATTAAACGGACAATAAAATTTTTAACATTAACAATTATAATAATCTATCAAGAATGGCTCAAATAATCATCTATCTCTAAATAATGATGTGAATACACTTGTGGAAAAGGAGTTTAATTGTTGATTACTCGACCAGAGGTAAATACACATCCCAGTTAATAGAATTGCTTTAATATCTTGAACCATTGAAATAAAAACTGGGTTTATTCATGTATTCAAAAAAACTACGGTATAAGACTTCCTAAAGAATCAGCATTCAATTATAGTTGAACACAATCTAACTCCTGATGTTATTCTCAATGTGAATAAAACTGATATCTATTGGAAAATGATATGAGATAAAACGTTTGTTTACGCTAGAGAAACCAGTGAAACCAGTAACCTGGAAGAAAATTATCGAAAGGATAGATTAACAATTTTGGTTTGCTGTTATGAATGCGGAACAAATAATTTTTGAAATGCAAAGATCTTCATTGAAATAATGGTTATTTTTAATGGCAGAAACATTTTTAGAACCGAAGGCTTTATTTTTAGAAGTGAAGGTTTTTTTAATCCTTGGTAATGCCTCAAGTCAAGCTACTGAGGAACAATGAATAAAAACTATTAAATATGAACAAATTTTAGACGATAGTCATGTCTCCTAATGTCACACCGCTTAAAACTTATTCAAAATATAAATCTCGATATAACGAATTTTTCGATTTAACGAATGGACCTGACAATATATCATTTGTTATACCGGGATTTGCCTGTAATTTACTTATTTTATATAGTCTGCTTTAATGGCTCTCAAAACTGTACTTATTGATGCATTCCAACCCAATTTCATCTTAATCGTATTATCACTTCGTACAGTGTTTGAAGACATTCTTTAAGCTTCGCGAATTTCATACACAAATAGAGCTTTCAGTTGTAATGCTTAAGCATGCCTCAAGGCACTCATCGCAAAAATGCCAATAAATGCAAATATTACTGATTTTTCATTTCAAAAACTCTTGTTTCTAAAAAACGTACTTAAATATTTGAATAAGCCTTGAAAGCTCTTAAAAGCTCTCTTCTTTCTTATTTACTGCTGTTTTTACAATTTAAGTGCATTAACAACCAAAAAAATATGGGAAGTCCATGTTGCGTTATCAAACGTTGATTAAAGTGTTTTAAAGTATCCCGATTGCAATCATATTTTATTTCTTAAAAAATATACTTATATATAATATATTGGAGTCAAGATTTATGTAAAAAAAGGTAAGCTACTCTGTAGAGATGTGATTTATTGATGAGTGCCTTCAGGCACTCTTGGGCAGTGCAGACTGGTTTTGCTGCCTCAGTTTTTCCCTCATATAGCAAAATATTGTTTGGTTTTCTTTGCTTTGATTTGCAATTTTTTACATACAATTTTAAGAAATGGCTTGTCGAGTGAATAAACTTTTCAAATTATCTGATTTGAGTGATGAACAATTAGAAAGGCTGTTTTCAATAAAAATTGTAATAATTAAAACCCGACTATATTTCAATGTCTAAAGCCCCAAGGGTGCCTTAAGGCAATCATTTAGTTTTTCCCATCTGGCAGGCAAACCATTGGTTGTACAAACTTTTAAATGTTGTTTTTGAAATCAGATGCCCAAATTTACCATAAAAAAATTATTACCAACGTTTGTAGCCATTTTTTTTAGAAAATGGCATTAGAGGGTTAATGGAGAGTATGGTTAACTACCATCTTGTTAAATATTTAGAGTCCAACAATCTAGTCAGCGACCGGCAGTATGGCTTTCGTCTCTACGGGAGACTTGCTAGCTTTCCATTTACCGTTTTTGCGAAAGTAAAGTGTTAGCTCTAGATATTTCTAAGGCGTTTGATAAGTAGGGTGTGGCGTTTTTATCAAAAGTTATTGCTTTTGGTAACGGTAACGGTAACTTCTTTCAATTTATATCGAGCTTTTTCATAGATCGCTGTTGTAGATGGAATTTCATTAAACGACTTCAAGATCAATTCAGGGGTACTGCAAGGGTCCGTCCTTTCTGCTACTCTATTTCTTATCTTTCTAAGCGACCTTCTACGTCAAACTTCCAACCCTATCTATTCGTTTGCAGATGACAGCAACATTTGATATTCATATTCAATTAATTATAGACCAATCCTGTCGGATATTGGGTCAATTAGGCAAAACATAAATTACTCTTAACCAAGATCTTGTGACAATCTCTGAATGGGGTTGTGCGAATAGTGTTGATTTTATTGTACTCAAGACTCAATGTTGTATGTTAACACTCAAACGCACGACAGATCATGTTACTTCATCTGTTTTTATAGTGGTGTGAATATTAAAGAATCAGAAGCTCTTGATGTTCTAGGCATGAGTATTCAGTGCGTTCTCCGATGGTTAAAACACATTTTTGAAGTATCGAAGCATTCAAGTTTTCTAAAACAGTGAAGGAATACAACTCTCATGGTGCTTCGAAGTTTTTTTTGAAGTTACTCCACTGCGTACAGGAGAGATCGAAGGTGCTTATCCGTGACAGTAGGGTATCTAGCTCTATTAACTCACTGGAATATCCTCGCAATGTGGGTTGTGTTTAACTGTTCTACCGATACTACAATGGAATATGCTCTGCAGAAATTATGGAACTTGTTCCTGCAAGCCTAGTTTTTTACGAAATACACGTTCTTCAGCAAGGGCTCATCAATTCTTGGTGGACTGCTGGGCATAACATATAACAGGGAAAATTCATTCTTTAGTGGAACAAGCTTCCTGCTGAAACTTTTCCTGTCACTTTCAATATAGGAAAATTCAAATCAAATGTCTACAAATACTACTCCCTCCCATACCTATTTTCCTAGTTCCAACACAATGCATTGCATGAGTAGAGGTCAGGCTCTGAGTGCTGGTCCAAGCAAAAAAATCCTTAAATCTAACCCTTTTTATGTTTAGAAAAATGTTTCCCTTGTCACATTTTGTCTAAATTTTTTTTTTTTTTAAAACCTTGAAAAAATTGTGGGCAAATCTTGAATAACAGCAATAATATCTTAACCAACAATATATTAGACTTTCTTATTTTTTAATTAATATCGACAATTAAGAAACGTTTACATAATCGTTTAATATTTCATAGGTGTACCAAGTATACCAAGAGTATTTTGGTATTCAAAGAAAAATGGCATTTTTTTGAGATAAATGATCGAATGTTTATTTCATAATAAAGAGGAAAGTATGCCGTTAATAATGAAAAACAACATCAGCCAAATGGCCACCATGACCATGCTTACAGGACCATATCCTTTTTATGAAATTTTCCATAACCAAATCGCAAAGTGGCTTCTCTATGTCCTCGATAGTTTCACGAATTCTATCTTTGAGGTCTTGAATCGACGCTGGGCTGTTGGCGTAGACCTTATCTTTCACGTGGCCCTAAAGGAAGAAGTCGCAAGGTGTTAAATCACAAGATATCGGTGGCCAATTGTGATCAACTCTTCGAGAGATAATAACAAGGACCCAATCAGCAAAGACACGACGTTGTTAATGATCGGCCGGCTTGAGTTCTTGTGTTAACTGAACTTTATAAGCCTTTATGCAAAATACGGTTCCAAAGAACGACGAGGAATTGACAAACCTGGGTTTTCTTCAACACTCTGGGCTTCAGCAGCAATATTCTCAGTTGTTCTTGAGCGACGTGCACGGGTTTTATTCTTCACATCACTAACTTGTGCCAACAGCTCGAATTTGTCCACCAATTTCTGTATTGTGGTCCGACAAGGTGCTTCACGACGACCCAAAAATGCTTTAGTTTTGCGAACTGTGACTGCAAGATTTTCACCATTTTTGTAGTGAATTTTAATAATTTCAATGCGTTGTTGAAGCGTGTATCGTTTCATTTTTAGTAATGGCGTAGTTTTTAGTTGTCAAATGTCAAAGAATAAAAGCTTCAAAAGTGACAGCTACCGAAATACCGGGTGATTCAAAATAACACCTCTTGTTGGAAAACCCTTTATATTTATTGAATTAAATCATGAAAACAATTAACAACAAAGCTTTTCATGTAAAGTTTATTGTAATGCACTTAATATATGTATGAGGTCAGTGCTTGATGCATATGAAAATTAAAAATAGTCGACAAATTAAATGCGTTTTTATTGAAATCCACACAACTCAATACAAGATTATGATGATTGGAAACTCGAAATTATTACAGGGTGTGATTCTAAATGATCATAAAATCACAGTGATATATATTTGTCTCTCTTTCCAAATCACTACCATTTTGACATTTTCTTTTGTTTGTTTTCTATTGCCATAATACTTAAACCAGCTGATTCATATCTGTATAAATTGTAGCATAAACGTAATACATACATATTTTTCAACAAGAACTTTGTTTTTTAAAACAAAAAAATTAGATGAAGATTATTCAAATGTTTATTGTATTACCAAGAGAAAAGTTCGGCAATTATGAATGAAAAATTATATCTGGAAAATGTCCACCACGACCACGCTGACAGATTCTTTCATAATTTTTTAGGATTTTCAGAAGCCCAAATGTGACAATTTTGCTTGTTGACATACCCTGACAAGTGAAAATGGGCTTCGTCTGAAATAATGATTTTTTCTGAAAAACCAGCGGGTTGTTCTTGAATGAATTGAGCGAATCTACGGCCATTTTCACAGTGGATTTTAATTATTTTAATGCAATTTTCGAGCGAAATTGATTTCATAGTAACAATTGCATCTACTACGAATACGTCAAAAAACTAAATATCGAAACTATAATGTTGTTAGTGTTGCCACAATTGAAAAACAAAGTTCTTGATTTTTACAAATTGATTTAACCTTTTGTGGTTGGGTGGTTACTTTACTAACCACATTTTCTATAGTCTTTAAAACGTAGTTTATTGGCATCTATTGCCATTTTGCTAAACAATTGTATTTCTTGAAGTCATCTTTTATGATTTTTTGCAAAACTTTGCCGTCTGGGTGATCTGGTTAGATAAATATATTAATTTGAAAATATTGTAAAAATCAGTTTTTTAAGAGACTTTCATGCATTCAATAACTAAAAAAACAGAGTGTTTATTGTGCATAGAATTCAGTGTTACTTTGATATTTCGGTTGTTTGGTTAGAAAATTTGTATCATAGTTATTTTTAATGCCAACCGGCCACGGTGGTTAGTAAACTAACCACTTCACTCCACAAAAAACCTTGTAATGGGTTGGATTATTCATGTTTTGATTTATTTTTTCTTACTTTTTATAATAAACTAACCTTGATTAACGTATAAATGCAATTGTTTTGATTTTAAACTTATACACAAAAAAGCGTGGCTGAAAGAGTTAATTGTTGTTTTAGATATTTTTCAAAAGTATGCAACTGATTCATTTGAAGAGGTCTTAAAGTATTTAGAAATAATAATTTGAGATTTTAATTAGAAATATATTTACGAAGACTTTGATGTTAGTTTTTCAATACACCACTAAGTGAATTCTATTCACTAGTAATTTCACTAGAACGTTATTATATGCAAGGTATGTAAATCCCTTGCAATGAATTGGTTAAATTCGCCAGTAGAATCTTTGCTTTGGGTAACTAATGGTGCTGGTACCATCGCCTATAAGGAAACTTTACACCAATACATACATACATATGTATGAATTCATATGTGTTTACATTAATATATACTCATACATATGTATTTGTTTTTGTATGATCGAGTGTAAACATTTTTATCAGTTAAATCATGTGTGTGTTAATTTAAACAAAATCCTAGTAAAAAGTTAAGCTTTCTATCCGCCCTCACTCACTCTCTATCATACGATATTTTTCTAAATAGACGCAATAATAATAATGTGCAAATCAAGCGAATAAAATTAGAACAAAAACAACAGCAACAACAACAACAACAAGTCAGATTTATACAACTTTTGACTCTTAACTGCTGCAATCAAATTACGTAAATTATTATAGTTTTTTGTTTTTTAATAGTTGTTTTGTTTTGTGTAAATTGCAGGGAAAAAAAAAGAAGTTTAAAAACTAATACAATTCCATAGATTTATTTATACATACTATTCAATACATATGTATGTATTTATGTATTTATGTATGTAAGCATGTATAGTTAAACATGTAAATAAATACATACTATGTATGTTTATTATCAGAGTTTTGGAAAAAAAAAAAAAAATAATGTACTTATGTTTCAATGAATTTCATCATTTTCAAATTAGAACTAAATAACAACAAAATGCGTTTAGATTTCCGTACATTTAGTAATAAAAACGCACACATGTTCATATAAGTGCAAAATAACAACAGTATTGGACAAAACAATGAATGATTGAAGGTATTTATTTACTTTAGTTAATTGCTTAAGATTGGCAAACAAAATTTTATTTAGAGCTTGGGTGGTTACTTTACTAACCACATTTTTTATAGTCTTTAAAATATATTTTGCTAAACAATTATATTTTTTGAAGTCATCGTTTATGATTTTTTTCAAAACTTTGCCGTCAGGCTGATCTGGTTAGATAAATATATTAATTTGAAAATATTGTAAAAATCAGTTTTTTTCAAGAGACTTTCGCGCATTCAATAAAAAAAGCACAGAGTGTTTATTGTTTATCGAATTCAGTGTTACTTTGATATTTCGGTTGTTTGGTCAGAAAATATTTGATTTCAATAAAATTTATAGGAAAGAAAAATGTTTATCATAGTTATTTTTAATGCCAACCGCCAAGGTGGTTAGTAAACTAACCACTTCACTCCACAAAAAACCTTAGAATGGGGTGGTTTTTTCATGTTTTGATTTATTTTTTCTTACTTTTTATAATAAACTAACCTTGATTAAAGTAAAAATGCAATTGTTTTGATTTTAAACTTATACACAAAAATGCGTGGCTGAAAAAGTTAAAGTACTTTTTAGCGACTTACATTTTCATCACTTAAAAATTCGAATCACTTTTCAACAAGTAGAGCGTTGTTTCGAATGTCAGACTCCATACAACGATACGATTGTAATTAACCTGATATTCCGTTTTTTACTGATAACGACTTATATAAGTCCTTACGATCAATTAATTATTATAGGTCGTTATATGTTACTTTTAGTATACTAATATTATAGTAATGACTCCCTGTTTCTAAGCGTTCCAATAATGCATTTGAAAGAGAAGAGCTTGATAACACAATAGATTCGCCCTTAATCAAGGCGAATTTATACCAGATGGTGGCTCTGGCGAACTAAGGCAAATTCGAGCGAATTCACGAATGGGTCTGCTGATAGCTGGTTTCGTAATTCGGAGAAATATAGTGAAATTAAGATGAAAATCGTAAACTGCTCGTCATTTTAAGTAAATGGAAATTTTGTATATTGATTCATAGACACATTCCAATTATTCTTGATAGCATTTTAATACCAATCAAACTTAAATCCAGCCATTACTAAACTACTTCTGAGTAATGCACATAGTATGTAGTGGTCATAGAAAATTATGTTGTACATTAATGGTATGCTAATTCCATATTGTGTTGGTTAAATTTAAACTAATTTTGGTACGCTTTACATTTCTTTCGAAATCGAGGACCAGTCTATAAATCAAATATTGCAACAATTTAAGACTCAATGAAAAGGAATATAAAAGCACAACATCCATCCAAAAACAACCCTGTGTCAAATTCATTGATTGTGATGCTGCTTTTTGGGATTCTTTGGAAGCTCTTTTTTAACGGGCATAATTATTATTTTGAGTAATAACTAAAATCTGTAGGGATTTGAAGTTTGTTTAGCTAACGAATTGAATTACTTCCTAGAGGTTCTAACGAAGTTATTTTTTAAAAATTTCCAAAAATAAAAGTTGGAAATGATAGGTAGTTCTTTTAACATCTTCATAACGGAAACTATTTTGAAAAATATTCATTACTTATGAGTATAACTTTCGATTCAATGACTATGAATTAAAAAAGAAGATCATTCATTCTAGCACTAGCCTGTATGTTTACTACTTTTGTTCTAGTTCGTTTTTGCTTCGGAATTGCCGAAATCAGAAAAGAACAAAGTTCCTACTTTAATTTGGTATTAAATTTATTCGTTACTTCCGAATTGGAAACTCTTGATTTATTTACTTCTTTTGCATGCATTTGCATATAAATCTGCCCACTGGTCATGAGCTTATTTTTCATTAAATAGGAATAGAAAATTTTACTTCTTTTTCACATCTTTGGAGGTTATTATACCCTTCACCTTGAGTGGCAAGGGTATATATAAGTTTGTCATTTCGTTTGTAATTTAATACATTTTTCATTTGCGACCCCAAAAAGTATATATATTCTGGATCGTTATAGATAGCGGAATCGATATAGCTAATCCGTCTGTCGGTTGAAATCAACTCTCCAAATCTCTTAAATAACTTACAAACAATTCGGTTGCTATTTGAAATCGAGAAAATTGGCCCACTAATGGCTGAGATATAAGGAAAAAAACAGGACAACCTAAATTTTTTGCCTATTTTTTATCTATATCTGTAGTGCGATTCACTAACTTTTATAACGATAATCGCATCGTTAAAATAAATATAACGAAAATTTATCGACTTTGGTATTCAGTAACATTTTTAACGATATTCGCTGTCGGTTGAAGTCAGCTGTAACTTTAAGCAGTTTTTTTTTTTCGTTATTTTATCGACAATAATTTAAGTTGTGTTTATTTAGTCGATAAAATTATTTTGCAATTTTTTCTTCATTATCTTCAACTTTTGTAGCTGGAACTATCGTAAAAATAATGAAAACACAAAAATATGAAAAAAAAGACGAATAATAAGGGAAATTTGACGATAGACTACTTATTATTCTACTGGAAGATGTCCCAAAAGTAATCCTTTATATTTTGGCCGGAAATAAGTTGTTTTGTTAGTAGATATTTATAGAATTATGTATTTACAAAGAAAAAATAAAAAAAAAATAATAAAAAAAAATTAAGTCGCAGCCACGAGTCGAACCGACAACCATCCGATTGCTAGTCAATGTTGTACTCACTACACCACTGCTTAGTTATTTTATTTTTTGTCAAATAATAGTTTTCACACAGTAATACAGAAAACAGAAAAATACAGCTGTAAACAATCGTTAAAAATAAATTACTGAATCACACTATCGTTACTGCAAGCGATTATTTATGTCGATAAACATTACGATTGTCGGATCGTTAAAAGTTAGTGAATCGCACTACTGGATTACTAAGTCATTAATATAGACAATATGGATTTCTAATAATAGATATTACAAAGTCTATTGCAACGATGTTTATAAGGCTATAGAAATTTGGACCTACAATGGGTCAAAATCGGGAAAAATATTTTTTAACCCGAATTTTTTTTTTTAACCACAAATTTTTTTGTCATGCATTTTTTCACTAATAAATTAAAAAAAAAAATTTAAAAAATTTAAAAAAAATTTTTGAAAAAAAATGTTTTTGCAATTTAAAAAAAAAAAAAAATTTAATTTGTATTTTAAAGTATAATTTTTTGTCGTACATTTTTTTTTACTAATAAATTAAAAAAAAAATTTGGAAAAATTTAAAAAAAATTTTTGAAAAAAAATGTTTTTGAAATTTAAAAAAAAAAAAAAATTAATTTGTATTTGTATTTTAAAGTATAATTTTGTCAAGGGTATATAATAGCTCTCTTACTTGTTTTTTGCTGAATTTCGATTTCACGGGTAGATATGAAACTACCGAGCATTTATCCTGGGACAACCCTATCCAATAATATCCTTTTCTATGCCGATTTCCGATTCCATGAGTAGAAATCAAACAACTATTAATCCTGGGACAACATTTCTTTTATGCTTCTACTTTTTTATGCTTCTTTGGAAGTTATTTTTGAGTTGGGAAGTATCATGTTGTTTTGTGTTCGATTATTTTAATAAAAAACAAGACCATAAATCTAAAAGCAGCCCTGTTCATAAGTGATTTGAATATATTTCACTACTTTATAACAATAATTTCGACTTCTTTTTAGCTTCTTCAGAAGTTCTTCTGCTATACCGAATTCACATTTATTGAGTTGGAATAAATATTTAACATATTAGAGATTGTGATACTTATTGCAATTCCTATTGTCACGTTTTTACCTTTTAAAAGCGGGTTTTATTTCCTTTAAATAAACCGGATACTTTTGATTGCAAATAAAAGCAGTTTTAGTAGTTTAAATTTCTTAACAACTCTTTATTTATTTAAAATGTACAACAACAATAGGTCACTCAGTGTCATTATATACATTCATCAATTCAAAGAAATACACACACACTTTATAATGTACAAACATAAATGTACAAGACAGTTGATGTTAACACTAACAGCGCCTATGATAAACTAACTCACGACTGCAACCTCTGCCACTATTTATACACACGCCATCTTTCTTAACGGACAACTAGAACATTCGAATTCTAGAGCTTTCGATGTTAATGTTAGCTGCTTAAACATTTAGTGTTGCCACACTTAAAAACAACCGCATTTATCAACATTGTTGATGAGTAGAAGCTTCTACTAATGGACGTCTTTATAAACACGATGAATGTTGCAGGCAGTCGTTACAGACCGTTATATTCAAATCGCTATTGCACATTCGTAACACTATGTCAGAAAATCTCATTTCATTTTGGTTCATTGGAAGCTGGTTGAGGGAATTATGTTGTTTTATTGAGAATTGATAATTAATTGTTAAATTAATTAAATGCTTCTTTTTCGCTTCTTTGGAAGTTCTTTTTAAGGTAGAAAGTATCATGTTGTTTTATTGATTAATTTAATAAACTTCAACTTATTTGAAAACAGCACTGCAATAAATTTAATGAAGAACAAACTCAACTTTTTTTGCTTCTTTGGAAGTTTACATGGGTAAGAATTAAACATCCAGAACATAAATCCTAGGACAATTTTGTACTAAATTCATTGATGATTATAATACTTTACGCTACTTCTTTTCTTTCTTTGGGAGTTTCATTGATTGTTACCTTCAAATTGGCAACTCTACTTCTTTTTGATAATTTTTAGAATTTCTTTTTCTATGCTGACTTTTGACTCAGTGAGAAAGTTCTTTTTTTGCTCCAAAAAAATTATGCTATTTTCTTGCTTTAACAACTCCACTAGTTTTAACCCACACTGTCCTAGTATAGCAGCAAAATCAACACGCATATAGTAGTCCTTCCCAGCCCACTCTCCGACAAGTAATTATTCTCACACATACAAATACTCTCGAGCATACATTAAAGTACCGTAATTGCCAAAGTGAAGACTTTGAGAATAAGTAATAAATATGCATGTATGTGTGTAGTTGTACTTATATGTAGAAGATATAACAACACACCCCCCCCCCCCCCCCCCACCAGCGCGGACTACGTACTAAGGACTTGCAACTGAAAACAACTAATTTGAATTCGCAACTTTCAGCGCGCTTTAATACATGTGTTTATTTTACAAAGTTTTAACTAATTTAACATGAAATTACAAATAGTTGAAACAAATAAATAGAAAAAAAAAAGAAATGAAAAGATATCAATTGTTTGAAAACAATACGATACAAGTACCAGAGTATTAACTAGAAACTGCTGCTAAATAAACTAAAAACAACGATAATTTCTATAAGTTTTATGAGGTGGAAAAATTTATTATTAGAAAAAAAAAAAAAAAAAACTGTGCACTTTTTAACTAAACAACAAAATACACTAATTGCATTTAATGATTTGATTTGTAATGGCATTTAGTTTGCAAAAAAAAGAAGCAACTGTTTAAATAATACAAATAACTTTGTAGTAGGATATAATAGCAATGAAACATTCGTTGCTCCAATTTATTAATAAAATTAAGATTAATTAAGCTAATAAATTGTAATAAACTATAGAAGGGTCGCCAGATAAGCTTAAAACATATATTAATATGCCCTAAATAAGCTTTTAAGACCAATATATGCTAAAACAGCTGTTAATGGTGAAATATAGAAAAGTAATAAATGGATGCCGGCAATTCTAAAATTTCACTGAATTGATAAATATTTATCTTATACATAGCTCAAATGCATATTTTCAGTTTTCCTTGGTAATATGTAAATATTTAAGTTTTTGCAACAACCGTTAATGAGCTGGACCATTTTGACAAAAGTTATATTTTTAAGGGTTTTCATGAATCTTGATTTTTTTAAATAAACTGTATACAAATGTCATGTTGTATAAAAAATCTTTGGAAGACGCATCTCAAAACTTATAAATCATGATCAAACATGTCACAGTTTCTGAGAAATTCTACAATTTTATAGGAAAATTTTCGGTAATTTTTTAAATATTTATAAAGTTGTATTAGTAAATATAAGTGATTTAAGCGAGCACTTATATTCTATTATATCCACCATAAAGAAAGGAGGGGGGAGGGGTATATTTTATTTTATCATTCCGTTTGTAACACATCAAAATATTTGTCTGTCCGTGTGTCTGTCTGTTGAAAATATGATAGGGCCCTGAAAGAAAATAGCTAGCTGGCTGATATTTCCAATACTCTATGTTGATAAGGTTTGTTTGGTATTGTAAATTTGAAATATCAGTCCATGATTTCACCTAGCCTCCCTACAAATGTCCCCCCATAAATCTTCATAAAATGTTACAAGAATTCAAAGTACTTAGAAATTATACTGTAAAGCAGAGGTGCCCAAAAGTTCCTTATGGAAGAGCAAACACCAATACATTTAAAGAAAAACTAATTTTTATTCAATAATTTTTGTTGTAAAAACCACATCATACAAAGAACAATGAAAAAAATACACACCTTTTTAAACGATGATCGCTGTCGACAATGTTTACCAGCAAAGCATACGAAAGTGTTGTTGCTTTGCACTTGCGTGTATACAGTGAAGAACGACAAAAAAACTAACAAGACAAAGTTGTTTGTGTATTTTATATTGCTAGTGCTGAGTGCTGTATTGAGTATAGAAACACACAGCCTATAGCTAAGAGCATTTACAAAAACAAATGAGCACCAAGAGTATAGGGCTTGGGCACCCTTGCTGTAAAGTATGGAGAAAATCGGGCAACAAGGTCCCTCTCAAAAAATGACTTGAACATTCATGATTGTTTTATTGAGTGTATGACTTAAAAATGCGGGATTTTTTCAAATTTTTAGCTTTTGTTTTGAAACATTTGTTCAATATAAACCCAGCAGTTAAGCATGTAGTCCATGTATCCCTTATAGACAGTAATCGTCACAAATGTCTTATCACTTGGCTGACTCCAATTTATATATTTTGGTCATTTGACACGTATGTGCTCTTTGTAGTGCAGAGAGAAGACAATTGGTTACTTTATACATCCCAGGTAATCTAGCGTAAAGACAACTGTCACTTAAGTGTCTCTAAGTAATCTGGAGTGTAGTCACTTCAAACATGTTGTGTGATAATTCATTCAAACAGGTTTTATACAAATTGTGTTAATATAATTCTCATACAGTTAATTTTTATTTTTGCTTAAGTATACTGATATCCCATGTAACATAGCATGAAGTCAATAGTCACTTTAGTGTCTCTTAGTAACCTATAGTGAGGTCACTTTAAACGTTTATTTTGTACTGCACTTTAGACAGTAATTATTTTACCCAGCAGAAGCAATCCATTGGAGAGTTGTCGAAGAAAGGTTTGTTTACAAGCTATCGTTTATTGTAATGCCTATGATATGTCTTTTAGCTGACTATTTGAGGTCAATTAGCACTCGTATATGTTAAAATAACTAGTTATGTAGCTGATCAAGTTACCAGTTAGATAGCTAGTAATGTAACTGACGCTATTTAACCAGTAGGTGAATCCAATGCGTTGACTACTTTAGACCAGCTATTAGACAGTCTCATTGTAGTCAAAAAAGGGTCAATTGACCCCCTGCTTAGGACATGCACGTGTTAAAATAACTAGTCACGTAGCTATTGAAGTAACTAGTTCCCACCATAAATGATGGGTAAAATCACTAGTTCCGGACTGTCTCCTAGAATTAATTTACACAAATTATTGGCCATTGTTAGCTATGACCTTTTCCCATCTTTCTGGCAACATATGGATTCCGAGCCAAGGAACTGCTCATCTTTTGAGGCCAATAACGAATCAAGCCAATATCGTATACTTTGTTCAAAAGTGAAGTGTATCCCAGAGAGAGCGTTCTGCATCGATTGAAACAAATAGTAGTCGCATGGGGCACGTTCTGGACTATCAAGCGGATGAGGCAAAACTTCCCAACCACTTTATTCTAAATACTTTGTAACATGTTGCCAAGCGTTATCATGATGGAATATAAAGGCCAATGCTCGCTTCAAACGAATCAGTTGTGTTCGGTACAGGTTCTCTGTGATGGTCTGGTCAGATTTCAGCAGCTTATAACAGATATGTCCCTTTTGCTTGCACCAAATACAGAGCATTACCTTAGCACCATGGATATTTGGCTTTAGTATCGATTCGGCTGGTTGGCCGGGCTTCACATACGAACTCTTATGCTTCGGGTTATTGTAATGTATCAATTTTTCATTGGAAGTAATGATTCGGTCCAAATGTGTTTTTTTTATAGCTTTCAAGCATCATTTCGGAAATGTAAAATCATTTTTCAAGGTCTCTCAGCTTCATTTTGTATGGTACCCAATTTCCCTATTTTTGGATGAATCCTGCTGCTCGCAAACGTTCTTAAATTGTTTGCCTCCAATTCATGGTTTTTATTTTTTTTTTTGGCTGGTCGATCTTTGTCTTTCGTGTCAAAATCACCACTTCTGAACCGCACAAATAATCTCTCGCACGTTGAAACCGATGGAACACATTCACCATAAGCGTTGATGAGCAATCGGTGTGCTTTAGTGGCACTTTTTTTTTTCAAATTTAAGAAGTAAAGCAAAACTTCCCGCATATGAGGCTTTCTTGGCACAAAATTCGACATTTTCGAAGCAAAAAAAAACTTTATTGTTTACACTATAATGTTCAATAGCTAAGTGAGATATGTAGATAATAATAAAAATGATTACAAAAAATAAATCATAAGAAATAATAATTATCTATACACAGATTGGCAACAACTAATAAAATATAATATAATAGGGGAGATTTATACATAAAACTGTTTAATATCAATACATGTTATTCAAATTCAGTAGTTAATAGTTATCTATATCTTAAACAAAACTCTAAATAGTTAACAAGATTATTAAATGAAAAGGAAGTACCGTTAAAAATATTTATAATCTCAGATAAATTAAGTTGGCTTTTATTGAAATATTTTATTCTAAATCCGTTGAAGATAGGACAGCACCCGATTAAGTGAAAGGCATTTTGCGTTGCATCTAGGTTGCATATTGTACAGAGACCTAGAGTATTACATCTAAAAGATCTAGCATTTATATCCAAAAGGCCACCTTTAGCTCTTATAAGAAGACTTGTAGCACGAGATGACAAGTTCGAAGAAGAAATCTTTAACAAAAAGTAATTTAATTGCGAATATAGGTCATGGAATTGAGAATTTCTTGTGCATCGGAGACAGAGTTTGCATTTTCATATGTTTTTACGAGAGGTAAGATTTGTTTACAGTATGAGCTTATAGGCGTTGATACGTTTGCTGGTGAGAAATTTATTTTTAAGCACAGGTTTGAACACTCTTCTGCCCAATAAGTTTGTTTAGAAATTATAATTTTTGCAATTTTATGAGGTAGTCTGTTACTCGGCATGTTCAGTACTTTGTTGATATAATTGAAATGGAGTTTTAAGGTTGATATAATTGAAATGGAGTTTTAAGGTATCCAGAAATAACGAGTTAAGGCCAGTTTCTAAAGAGAGCATGTAATTTGGTGTGTTGCTAGGCAAATACAAGATCTTTTTTTATATAATAACGTTATAGTTTTTCGACAACATCATACTTTTTGTAACCCCATATTTGGCCCCGTAAAACATAATTGAACGAGCAGTAGAACTAAAGATTTTTAGTTTATTTTTAATTGCTATTTTGGGATGGTTAACAAATTGGCACCAATAAAATGTAATTGCCAATTTAGATGTTAATAATTTATTTTCCAGATGTTTACGAAATTATAAATTGTAACATAGGTCCATGTCCAGATATTTATATGAGTTTACGATTTCGATTACGTTTTCACCATACGTAAACATTGCATTACTGGAGATCCTTGCACCGTTACGAAATATAATATTATAATTTTGGATTTAGCCATGTTAACTTTGAAATTCCATAAGTTGCAGTAGGTATGTAAAGAATTAATCATATTTTGAAGACCGCCAGCCGAGTCGGATATAATGTCAATGTCGTCCGCATACATTAGCAGTTTCACGTTGAAGTTATCAACTTTAACGCCACCAGGAAGAGCATCGGCAAGGTCATTCAAGTATAGGACAAATAAAATTGGACTTAAAATACATCCTTGTTTGACACCAAGATTTACATTAAATGAATTCGATAGGATATTACCAAAAAGTTTTTGACTGGTTGTATTTTCGTATGAGTTTTAATGTATTTTTATAATTTTTGATGACAGTCCCATGGTTGCCAGTTTATAAAATAATGAGTTTCTCGGAATTAAATCAAAGACGGAGGAGAAATCAACAAAAAACGCATAAGTACGATTTAAATATACTATATTAATCATGTTAAAAACGTTGTCAGTAGTCGAGTATTGCTTTCGGAAACCAGCTTGATATTCATTAAGAATATGGAATTTATTTATCCAGTCAGTAATACGATTTAGAATAATGTTGTTAAATATTTTGCAAGTTGTATCAATTAAAGATAAACCACGATAATTAGCAGGACAGTCAGGCTCACCTTTCTTCAGGAGTGGGATAATGATTGCAGTTTTAAAGCTAGCTGTACTAAATTACATTTAGTACATATAATAATTCGTTTGTAAAGTTAACGGGGGCGTATTTGAAATTTTCGTAACTGATTTCATCTTGTCCAGGAGCTTTATTATCCTTAAGTCTTTTAAGAATTGAAACTAGTTCACAGAGTTCAAATGGAGAGTCCAAGAAGGGATCTATGTTGTAAGGCAAACACCATTGTATTGTAACTATAGAGTTCAGGTTTACTAATAAGTCGGAAAAATATAGTGAGAAATCATCTGCGCTTAAGTTTGAACGTGATGTTATTGAACGACATTTTAAATCATTTGCTAATTTCCAGCACTATTCATTGCATCTAATTGTGTTTAATTGATCAAGGGTTGAATTATAATATTTAAGTTTACTATTGCTACACACAGATAGGAATTTGCGTTTTGATGACAGATTTTTATTTTGTTGGTATCTGTATGTATTTTACGAAATATTTTTAAATTATCAAGCATCTTTTTTCTTGAACGAGCCCAAAATCAATCATCAGCAGGTATATTTGGAATGAGGGGGGAGTAGGAACAACATAGTTGATTTAGATTATGAACATATTTTGTAGCATGTTTTTTGTTCCAGTGAACTCTATTTTTAGATTGAGTAGCTGGGTCAATACTATTCGAAATAATCTTAATTTTGAGTTTTAGAGGCATATGATCAGATTACGGTTTATTTGCAATTTCAAAATTGTCGATAAACGTTAAAAAACTATGCGAGCATATGCAATAGTAAATTAACGAATTGCCTCTACCACCATAACAAGTTAAATCGCATATGTATAAGTTATTAAAAACAAGAACAAAGATGTATTAGTTTCATAGATCAATTTAGTAAATTTTTAATATATATTTTCATTAAGATAGTACGTATATTTTATTATACCAACCATCGAAAAAGAGTGGGGGGGTCTCTTTTGTCTCAGACCCACATTGGTATATATGTATATGTATATTCTGAGTCTTCATGACATTCTAAGATAATCTAGCTATGTCCGTGCATCTGTCTGTCTGTTGAAAACACAATAGCGAACAAACGAATTTACCTGGCTGAAATTTTTCATTACTACTCTCTGATATTGTTTGGTATTGAAAATTAATAATATCAGTCCAAGATTTCACCTATCGCCCATTGAGCATTCATAATTATGTTGATTATGAAATTATACTGTAAAGTATGGCCAAAATCAGGCAACAAGCTGACTTTTTAATCTAATTTTTTTTTTATAATTTTGTGAAATTCACGAAAACTGCTACATGATTTATAAATTTTTAGATACGTCTTCAAAAGATCTTTCATTTTGTATACAGTTTTTTGGAGCGAAAACAAAACAAACCAAAAAATTTGGCTTCTTTAAACATGGTCCAGTTCACATTTCAGGAATATTCTTAGAAAATGCCAAAGTTTATTTTCAGGGGGCCACTATAAATTTATTTCTGAAACAATCCTCCTTAATGTAAATGTCTAACAAATCAATTTTTTTTAATTTAAACTTTACTAAACAAATTAAAACAATTTAAACAGTTAATGATGTTAATACTTATTATATAATCACTACAGCAAAATAATCAATAAATCATGACATATATTGCAAATATACCTTCACATACACATATTTATTAATATTATTTACCCACTCAGTTTACCTGCACTTAAAAACCCTTAAATTTGCTGAATTACTTGTGACTTTCTGTGTACAATAAGATTTACACTCTTCAAATGTATAATAATAATATACCTATAGTTTATATAATACATATGTAGGTAGGTAGTACTTTAACAAATAATAAAACAATTGCATTAAGTGCTACTTGCTGCTTTTTTTTTACATATAACTTTTCCTGTTTTCCAAGGCAGACATATAGAGACTTTTGCATTCAGCTGTTCGTCAAGACCCTTTTATTCTTTTTAACGTTTTTCAACTTGAGGCCAACTACGTGCTTTATACCAAACAAATGTTACATTTAAAATTATTGTTGTTCTCCAACACTCTGACACAATGCAACAGACGGACAGACACAAGCAGCAGATAGGCAAAAAAACGTTACTTGGACTAAGTATTCCGAGTGTATTAAGTTTTAGAGTACGTATGTATTTTGTTATTGTTTCCGATTTAATATGCACATTTTTATAACTATTATTTATATAGGTATGTGTTTACGTAAGAAATTGTTTATATGCGAGGCTGGAGCACAATTTTGTTAACAACTCCAGGACATCAACTGTAATCTTTCAGATCCAACTTAAAGTCTATTAAATTTATAGATATATAAGACATGTAAGAACCTAAGTACTTTGCCAAATCTTTGATTTTTCGCTGCATTAGAAATTAGCTTAAAAGCATTCATTATGTTGTTTTATTAATAATTTCAACGTTGTAAGTAATCCATTAGTTTTGAACAATACTGTGTGTTAGTTAGATCAAAATCAACATACACATACAGTGCAAGCTCGGTATTCGCGATTACACATTATTCGCGACGGCTTAATTTTTAATATTACAGGTTCTATACTCGCGATAGTTTACGAAAAACAGGTACTATTTTCATGACTTTTATCTGTTTTTTTGCACCGCATTATAAAGCAAGAAAACTCATTAAAGAATTTCGAACGTAAAACAGAAAGTGGCCCTGGCAAACGTTGCACCTTAAAGAAAGCTGAGTACCCAAGAAAAAATGCTTTATAAGTGTTTTGTAAAAGAAAGGGAAACACATTTTTCAATATCAGCAGCGATTTTATGATCAAAAGCCAGTCATTTGTATTACAAAATGTATCAAACCAATTAAGGTTTCAAAGTGTCGACATGGAATTTGATTTTTAAAAATGACGGCCGAGAAATTATCTTCGAAACCTCATCTTATTGATCCATTTGTGAAAGAGTTTAAGGATTACGTTGATGAGCATGGGTTGACGCTTCACCAAATCTACAATGCCGACGAATCCGGTTTATATTATAGGATGCTTCCAAAGCACACTCTTGTCACATGTAATGAAAAAACGACTCCCGGAAGAAAAATGTGTAAAGTACGAATGGCACAGACAAACTGAAATTGTTGGTTATTGGAAAATCCACGTGCCTTTAAAGGCTTTTTTCAATAATCCTGTAATGTACAACTCCAGTAATAACGCCTGGATGACATCATTTATATTCAAAGACTGGTTCCATCATGAATTTGTTAATTTTCACCAATTAGTAAAAGGCTTTTTCAATAATCCTTTAATATACAACTCCAATAATAACGCCTGGATGACATCATTTATATTCAAGGACTGGTTCCATCACGAATTTATTCCAAAATTAAGTTAATTTTCACCAATTTGATGACGGTTTAATCATAGCAATGAATCTACCACCCAATTGCACTGCGCTTATTCAACCGTTACATCAAAACGTTATTAACTTGGTAAAATTAAACTATAAAAAACAACTGCTCACCCATTTGCTTGGCGAGAAGGGAACAAATTTGGAGCTCAAACTAAAAAACTTCAATCTCAAAAATACAGTTCAGCTTCCTGGAACGCCTTGCTCGAATTCGGTACTGAATGAAGTGAAGAGGATAATATGCCCTTAAATATTTTATAATTTAAGGGCATATTAGTCGCGAATACCGAGCTTGCACTGTAGTTCCCTTCCCCCTCTTCAACAGGTGATCTTTCAAAATATTCAGATAAGATCTCGAAAATGAAGATCTCTAAAATTTATTTAAAATGGACGAACTGTTAGGAATCAGATTTACGAAATCGATTCAAATATTTCCATATATATGATTTTCATTTATTTAAGAATATATTACGCAAAAGTATTTAGGTTTTAGCCAAAGGTGGGTTGAGCAGTTTGAGATTTGCCATTATGTAGTTCGTTAAAGTATTTTCGATGTACAAAATCAGCTCGTAATCTATGGAATGGATACGTACATTCGTACCGTAATTCTACTTTCAGTTTTTGCTGATTTAAACTCATTACTTTTTCTAAAATTTACAACACATTAAACCTCATATAATATAAAATAACGTATTACACATAGTATTCGCCATTGATTGTTTTACCATTTTGAAGGTAGTCAATGTGGATTACGTCACCATGACTTTATTGGCTGACAAAACCACCTTGGATTCACCCCGAGAAACAATGTTTTGACTGCTGTTTGATCTCTGGTGTTTTGTGGTAGATCCATGTTTCGTCAACGGTTCCGAAACGTACATATTGCGGTTGAACAAAGCCAAACGCTACTGCGAAGTTGTCAGACGATTGTGAGCAAACACGGCAACCAACTTGTAGAAAGCATTCTCATACCCAAGTGATCATTCAAAATTGAAACCACTGAGCCATCGCTTCCACAATCTCTCCACACCGTATCGGGTGGCCGGTCCCGAAATATGACCGATAAGTCATATTTCGGGACCGATTGCTCACCGAAGCTTAATATGAGTGTATTTCATTGGTTTCAACGTGCGAGAGATGGTTTGTTCGGTTTACTTTGGCACGGTAGACAAAGATCGCTCAGACCATCCAAAAAAATTTGATGATAACGAATAGGAGGCATTACGCACTCCATTAAGATTGTTGTCAAACTCAACAAGAGCTTGAAAAATCATTGGCAGCAACTCAATCAGAAATTTCAAAACGTTTGTGAGCAGCAGCAAGATTCATCCAAAAGCAGGGAAATTAGGTACCATTCGAATTGAAGCCTAGAAACATTTTGAACGCTAAAAAAGAAAATCATTTTTTTTACCGAATCATTACATGCGATGAAAAAGTGCATCCATTACTGTAACCCAAAGCATAAGAGATGGTACGTGAACCAGTCGAATCGACACCAAAATCAAACCTCCATGGCGCTAAGGGTCCTATCTATTATGAGCTGCTGAAATATGACCAGACAATCACAGGGCATCTGTTCCTAAAGCAACTGATTAGTTTGAAGAATTGGCCGAAAAACGCCCATAGTATGCATCCTGACATGAAACCGCAATATTCCATCATGACAACGCTCGACCACATTATGAAATACCTGTTAAAAACTATTTAGAATTAATTGGTTGGGAAGTTTTGCCACACCCGCCTTATACTCCAGACCTTACCCCTTCAGAATACTAGTTGTTTCGATCGATGCTGAACCCTCTCTCTGTGATACGCTTCACTTCAGAACAAAGTATCCAAAATTGGCTTGATTCGTTCTTGGTTTTAAAAGATGAGCAGTTCTTTTCTCTCTGAATCCATATGTTGGCAGAAAGATGGGAAAACGTCTTAGCTAACAATTAACTTATATTGTACAACTGTTTCAAAGTAAAAGCTATCAAGTTAAAAAAATCCCGCATTATTAAGTCATAAACCCAATAATAAAGCGTATTTATATAATTTATAATAGCAGTTATGAGTGATTTATTTTTTGTCTGAAAATATAAATCATAATTTGGGTATTTTGATTATGTGTGACGATTTATTGTCGGTCTCTGCTTTCTAAATATGTTTGTTCCATTTAATCAGTTTTGTATATGAAATAGATCATTACGAGTAAAGAGTTTAAGATATTGGCTTTACTTTTAACCCAAGTAAAGCATGTCAGTTATTATGTTTAATGTCAATTATATTCATTTGTTGTTAATCTGCTTAAAATGAGTAACGAGAAAAAAGTGAGTACTACAATTATAAAATATTTTCAACAAAACTCAACTTGGTCCTGCAAAAAGTTGGCCAAACAATCAAAGGTCTGCCGTCAAACTGTTTCCAATGATATTCAACAGTACCGGGAGAACTTGTCCGTTGATATAAAACCTGATTCAATCAAAGGTCTGCCGTCAAACTGATTCCAATGTCATTAAACAGTATAGGGAGATCTTGTCCGTTGATATAAAACCTGGTTGATGTAGAAGGAATGGTTCACATGATGTTTCTAAACCCCATAAATAGAAAGCATTTTAAAAAGAGCTCCCAACTTATCCTGTAGGAAAGCAGCCCGGTTAGCTCAGTGCTCGGACTATTTGATACGAAAAGTTAAAGCTAATGCAGGTTTAAAAACATACAAGGCTTAAAAAGTTCCTGACAGGAACGCTGCTAAAAATTTAGATGCCAAAAACAGAGCACGGAAATTGAAGTCAAATTTTATAAAAAAAATATTCCTGCTGCATAATGGATGACGAAACGTATGTTCTGGCAGATTTTTCGCAACTTCCTGGTCAAAATGTTGATGTTGCTGATGCTCGAGGGAATGTTAAAAAGTTTAGGACCCAAAAGCATACAAAATTTCCCAAAAAGTTCTTGGTGTGGCAAGCAATATGCAGTTGCGGCAAAAAAGCCAAACATTTGTTACAAAGTGCTCTATAAATACCGAAATTTACATCAAGGAATGTTTACAAAAAAGGATGCTTTCATTCATAAGACTTCATAATGTGTCCACTTATTTTTGGCCTGACTTGGCATCCTGTCACTATGGTAAGCAAGGTTTTGAGTGGTACAAGAACAATAATGTGGTATTTGTACCAAGATAGGCAAATCCTCCAAACTGCCTGGAGCTAAGGCCAGTGGAGAGATATTGGGCTCTTGTAAAAAGAGAATTGAAGAGCACAAAAAAGGTGTTCAAAAGTGTGGTAGATTTTAAACGGAGATGGACAACCTGTTCGAACAAATTGACAAAATTCAGTATAAAAACCATCATGGAAGGGTTTCGAAAAAGGTTCAAAATTTCATCATTTGTGATTAGAACTATAAAAATAGTTTTTTTTAATAAATTGTAACAATAATTTCAATCAAATAAAAGAAAAATTAAAACTGTAAGTTTAATGGTTTCGTTTTTATTAACATATATGTATGTTAAGAATTTTTCGATCTCACTCCTTATATAACACTATTTCACTTAAATTTCTTTCTAAATACTGCTGTTCTAGTTAATGATTTTTGTATATGATAGATATACATCAATACTAGAACATGTCAGAAGTAAAGTGTTTAAGATTTTGGCTACAATTTCTGTCCAATCGCAATAACATGTTTATTATTTCTCAGTAGCTACATAATAAGTATTCAATCTATAGTTGATATTTATTGTTAATATTAAAATCATACGATTAAAAAAATTTGTGAATGTCAAAAAAATTAAATTATTGTTTTTTTTTCTCTCGTAAATATTCATTCGTATGTTTGCTATACATTCTTATGTATGTATTGTATTTGTGAGAACGTATGCTTAACGTATGAATGTATATGAATTTATTGTAAATGTCGATCATACGTAGTGTTGGCCAACCAACTCTCCTTCCGGCTGTTTTTATAGCAATAGCAGTAGCGGCAGTAATAATAGTAGCAGTAGTTGTGGTTCAGATGGCGGCAGTAATAGTGTTACTGTTGTTGTTAACAAGCAACAACAGCTGAAATCAATACAACAACAGCAAAAATATTTATTTGTGTGAGTGTGTTTTTTTTGTTTTTTCGTCGTTTTTACTTTTGTGGGCATAACAGAGTCTTGCTTGACACGACACGACACTCATTTGATTGGTTGTTGTTCAATAGTAATTTTTAAATGTGAAACATTTGTGGTTGTCAATTTAACAGTTGCAACTCAAGTGAATTGAAAAGAAGAAAAAAAGCTACCAGCCAACAACATTTATACCAGTGTCAAAGTAAGTAGATCAGGTGTTAAACATTCAATTAAAAAGTAACACGAATTGATAATTTATATTAAAAAAAAATAAAAATAAAAAAAAAAACGAATACAGTGAACGACTGACTAATTGATAAGTCAAAGATATTAAATAAAATTTTACTACTCATTTATATATACGACATACATATGTACAATGAACATATAAATATAGCAGATAAAATACAAACACATACTTTTATTGTCATGTACAATTCATCTTGTATAATTTTAACAAAAAAAAAAAAGAAACCTTCTTTATTTAAAGTTCAATTTTAATCCTTGAGTTTAAGACCGTAATTGAGGTTTTCTTTTATGGCTATTAAATAAAAAATATAAAAAAAAAAAAATTTTTTTAATAAATGCATTAGTAAAGGAATCCTACGATATTAATAGCTCGTCCATCATTTGTTTCTTTTACTTTTTGGCCAATAATGCCAAACAAAAAAAATATGCATTAAAAAAAAAAAAAAAAGAAACTGCAACGAGTTGATGAGAAATATATATATGTTTATATGTATAGTAGTATTGACTGCGTAAACGATAAGTGTCAGCATGAAAATTCATAACGAACCATAAATGAAATTATTGAATTATTTAAATGACACAAATAATATCATTATGATATGATGCCAGACATATGTACACACTTTCACACAAACACAAATGTAACTACAAACATATACACATACACACACATATTAGGGTGCTGTAAATTCCAGTTTTACTTTGATGGTCAATGATGTATCTCCTTGACAGTAATTGTCACTGATGTCTAATTACTTGGCTGACTTTAATTTATATAATTTTGGTTCAATTGTTATGTATATACTCTTTTTAATGGCAATATAAGTTAATTGGTTACCTTATGCATCCCAGGTATTCAGTCAAGAAGTCAATTGTCACTTAAGAGTCCCTAAGTAATGTAGAAAGTAGTCACTTTAAACATTTGTGTACTGCACTTTAGAAATTAGTTATTTAGCCCACCACAAATAATATATTTGAGAGGCAATAGTCGCAAAGTGTTCATTTGTAATCCGTAATTAAGTCTTTATAATATATTTATAGTTAATGGAACTCCGACCAGCACACGAACATTTTTAAATAAATATTTAGTTACATAGCTAATTCTCTAACCAGTGGTGGCTCTAAATGATAGGTAAAATCACTAGTTCGGGACAGTCACCCAGATCAGCTGAATTTAAACAAAACTGTTTTCGAAAACAACAGAAAACAATTTGAGAATTGTCTGAATGCAATAAATCTTATCGTTTTGGATTGTCCCAAAATTCACGCATGATTAGGATTTCCCAATAGAAAGTGTTGTCAACAAAAAGTGTTGTTAACAAAAACAAGTTTAGGATTACACAGTATTGAACAGTATTACAAAAATAATAAAAGTTTTCGAGCAAGCAGTTCTCTAGTCAACAAAATTCAGAGAGCCCACAAGCATTGTCGAAAACCAAATACATCTACAGCTTGTCACTGTTTGGTGCCAATTTTGTACAGGAGGCATCATTCGAAAACACTTCTT
This sequence comes from Calliphora vomitoria, assembly GCA_942486065.2. NCBI lineage: Eukaryota > Metazoa > Arthropoda > Insecta > Diptera > Calliphoridae > Calliphora > Calliphora vomitoria. The sequence continues at coordinate 13,072,157 of OW818031.2, read as the reverse complement.
CGAAAATGAGGCTGGTCAAGCAGTGACTGTTATTAATGCTCGATATAACAGATTTCTTCCTGCTAAAATTAGATGATATTGATATGGATGACATACAGTAAGGGACCTGAAAAAAATGAAAATAATCTTTTAATTTTTTTTTACATCAAGTCGAGAATATGATGTCATGTAAATGTCCGCCGCCACAGTTGATTGTCATTTGAGCCCTTATTATGGCATTTTCCATCACATTGGCCAAAACTTCCGGCGATAGGTCCTCACATTCTTGACGGATATTGTCTTTAAGAGCTGCAAGAGTCTGAGGCTTGTTGACATAAACCCACGACTTCAAAAAGCCCCACAAAAAGAAGTCTGGCGCGGTCAAATCAGGCAATCTTGCTGGCCAGTGCAAATTGCCAAAACGGGAGATTAGTCGCCCGGGAAATGCATCCTTCAGCATATAGGTTGTGGCATGTGCAGTGTGTGCCGTTGCACGGTCCTGTTGGAACCACATGTTTTCCAATCCCAATTCATCAAGTTGCGGCAAAAAGAACTCGTTGATCATTGCTCTGTAGCGCTCACCATTCACAGTAACCGTTTGGCCCGCGACGTCATCGAAGAAAAAAGGTCCGATGACTACTCCAGCGAAAACAGCACACCATACAGTGACTTTGAACGGGTGTAATGGCTCTTCGTGGGTTGCACGCGGATTTTCAGTGCCCCAGAAGCGTAAATTTTGCTTATTTACGTACCCGCTAAAATGGAAATGGGCCTCATCACTCATGATTATTTTTGATGAAAAATCATCTTCCTCTTGGTGGTGATTAAGGATGGCTTGAGCGTATGTTAGACGCGATTGGCGGTCAGCAGCTAACAACTGATGCATCGTCTGGACTTTGTACGGAAGCATCTTCAAATCTTGTACCAAAATTCGCTGTAAAGACCGTCGACTGATACCCATTTGCGTGGCACGTCGTCTGGTCGATGTCGACGGCGCTTCCATGACATCCTCGGCTACAGCAGCAATATTCTCTGCAGAACGGCTACTCCGGGGTCTGCCACGCCTGTCAGCATCTTGTATTGTGCCAGTCTCTTCGAGGCGAGCGGCTAAACGTCGCAGTGTTTCACCAGTATGCGTTGGACGGCCAGGAAATCTGCGACGAAATTCACGTTGTGCCAAAGTCACCGACCGATTATTGGTCAAATAAATAGTCAGCAATATTCCGCGTTCAGTGTAGCGTAACATTGTTTATTAACGTGTATTTCGCATGTGTTTACTACACAAATGTCAAAACAGAACTGACATAAGGGGCCATTCGCAAAATTTATAGCATTTTCTGATAGCGGGATTACTTTTGCGCCAAATTGTATTTCGTGTATGACTTAAAAATGCGGGATTTACATTAGATGGCGTATCTTTTGAACGCGGTTTTTGTTTTTAATAACTTATACCTTGTCATTTTGAAGGGTACATATCTGTCATTTATTCTCACTTAGTTATTGAACAACAACGTTTTTTATTTGCTTCGAAAGTGTAGAATTTTGTGCCAACAAAGCGTCATATACGGGAAGTTTTGTTTTACATCTTTAATTTGAAAAAAAGTGCCGCTGAAGCACACCGATTGCTTACCAAAACTTATGGTGAATGTGTTTTATTGGTTTCAACGTGGAAGAGATGATTTGTGCGGTTCAGATATGGTGATCTTGACACGGAAGACAAAGATCGCCCAGGCCAGCCAAAAAAATTTGAAGACCAAGAATTTGAGGCATTACTCCATTATTGGAAGCTACTCAATTAGCAATTTCAAAACGTTTTCAAGCAGCTGGATTCATCCACGAGCAGGGAAATTGAAGACCACACCAGACCTTGAAAGATGATGAACGCTATAAAAGAAAATCATTTTTGCAACGAATCATTATGAAAGATGAAGCCAATACGATAACCCGAAACGTAAGAGATCGTATGTGAAGCCCGGCCAACCAGACGAATCGACATCGACATCAATCATGACGCTAAGGTAATGCTCTGTATTTGGTGAGCTGCTGAAATCTGGCCAGACCATTACAGGGAACCTGTACCAAATGCAGTTGATTCGTTTGAAGTGAGCATGGTCTGAAAAACGTCCAGAATATGCGGCCAGATATGAAACCGTAATATTGCATTATGATAATGCTTGGCCACATTTTGCAATACCTGTTAAAAATTATTTAGAAAGAAGAGTTTGGGAAGTTTTGCCTCATTTGTCTTATAGTCCAGACCTTGCCCCGTCCGGCTACTATTTATTTCGATCTATGCAGTACGCTTACTCTGGGATACGCTTCACAGAACAGAGTATCCGAAATTAGCTTTAAAAGATGAGCAGTTTTTTTTGGCGTGGAATCCATATTTTGGCGTGGAATCCATAAGATGGGAAAAGATCATTGCTGAATCTTATATACCCACCACCAGTATAATAGGGCACCGATTTTATATCTTAAATCATTTATCTAGTTTACCCGATTTCGTTAATTTATTATTTTCTATAAAGAGTGAGCCAGAAAAAACTTGTATTAAGTTAAATAACACATAAACTGTTCAATATAAAAATTCTCAAAAATACGTTAATTTATACAAAAATACATATTAATCATTAAAATATTAGCATGTTATTCGGTATTTATAAATTTATCCACTTTTTCTGGAAATCCTTAAAGATTAAAGATTTATTGTTGCTTCCGTTACCATTTTGGACGTGGGGTCCACTTACGCTTAAAATCGGACAAGTCCTGGTTTACCTTTCCTGTGTTCTTTAATACTTTTTTTACAAGAGCCCAATACCTTTACACATGCCGAAGTTCTGTTTAGTTGGGTGGATTTGCCTCTCGTGGTACAAAATTGACATTATTGTTTGAATACCACTCCAATATGAAGGCACTCCGAAATATATATTTCTTTGTTTATCGTGCCTTTTTTTTGCCACAACTGCAATTGCCACAGAATAAACTTCTTGAGGAATTTTGTTTGTTTTTTTGTCCGGTATTGTTCTTGAACATTACCTCATCCATCAGCCACATACAAATCTTGACCCGGAAGTTGTGAAAAGTTTACCATTACATAAGTTTCATTATTTCTCACACAACGAGTTTTTTTATATCCTTCACCTTCGTGAGAAGGGTATATATAAGTTTGTTATTCCGTTTGTAATTTCCACATTATAATTTTCCGACCCTATAAAGTATATATATTCTGGATCCTTGTCTGTCTGTCTGTTGAAATCAATTTTATGAAGACCTCAAATATCTTCGGGATCCAAATCTTCAATAATTCTGTCAGACATGCTTTCGAGAAGTTTCCTATTTAAAATCAGTGAAATCAGTCCATAATAATCGGAGATATGAGCAAAAATCCGATACAACCTCTGAAAATTTCATCAAAAAAAGACAATTTATTGCATGCTTTGACAAAAAAGCAACTAAAGGTGTGTTTGGATGTGTGTTGGTTTCATTGCTTTGCGTATTTTGTTTTTGTTTTTTTTTTTTGGTGTTTCATTTCGTTTGGCATTGTTGTTTTTATACCCTTCACCTCCGTGAGATGGGTATAGATAAGATTGTCATTTCGTTACAATATAATCTGTTCGTCAGCAATTAAATGTAAAATTTTTAAAAGTTTACTTGATATATTTACGATGCTGTATGCTGAAAATGGGCAATTAATGCATCCACAACAAAGGTGAAGGGTATATAAGATTCGGCATAGCCGAATTTACGAACTGCTTTTCTGATAGAAGTGTTCGGTGCTCTTTGAAAGAGTTGTTCGACTTTTTTTTGCCTTACCAATATCTGTTGCACCTTTATTCTTCATGATCCTGGTTTGTTTTAGTCTTTCTTATACTGTTTAACGGCTTTTGAAACAGTGTGAACTATGAACCTTTAGATATTTTGCTATTTTTTTGAAAGTCCATGTTGGAGTTTTTTGAAAGGTTTTAATTATTTTTTTTATTTTTAGGCAAAAAAAATTATTTTTTTTTTTCAAAATTGGTTTTCAAAATTTAATTTTTTTTTAAATTGTTTAAATTTTTTTTCAAAATTTTAAATTTTTTTTTTTTAATATTTATTAGTGAAAAAAAATTATAAAAAAAATTTTTTTTTGATAAAAATATTTTTTCTCGGTTTTGACCCATTGTAGGTCCAAACTACTATAGCCTTATATAAATCGTTGCAATGGACTTTGAAATATCTATCATAAGATATCCATATTGTCTATATTAATGACATAGTAATCCAGTTATAGATTAAAAATAGGCCAAAAATCGAGGTTGTCCCGTTTTTTTCCTTATATTTTCTCGATTTTAAATAGCGACCGAGCCGGAAGAATTCCCGATATATAGATGTATCAATTAGGTTTGTAAGTTATTTTGGGGCTACATAAAGTTGATTTCAACATACAGACGGACATGGCTATATCGACTTCGCTATCTATAACGATCCAGAATATATATACTTTGCGGGGTCGTAAATGAAAAATGTAGAAATTACAAAGGGAATGACAAACTTATATATACCCTTGCCACTCATGATGAAGGGTACAATAATAATAAGTTTTTTCTGACTCACTCTTTAGCTGGAAAATATAAAAATATTAGAAATAACTGTCATTGTTCTAAGTATTCTCGTTTAGGTCAATTGTTGTTAAACATCGAACGGACGGACATTTCTAAATTTTTTTTTTGTTGGACTGAATTTGCGCATTTCTAATCCCAAACATTTCTGATCAACAGAGAATATTTGGGGAATTCCATCGCCCTAGGTCCTTCCTTCCAGAAGGAAATACATAGCCAGATAGTCAGACAGTCTTAGAATCGTATAAGTAGTCAGAATAAGGTCTAAGACCAATATTTTGATGAGCTACTAATGGAATGATAAAATATATCTTTTTTGTAATGGGTAATAGAAATAGTTTTGTTTAATTTTTAGCAAAAGTTTCTTGTTTGAGGCACCCTATTGAATAATGTATGTTTCATATATAAATATGTATGTATGCATTTGTATAAGTATGTAGGTGTTATCGTGTGCATGTTTGTGTTTGTTTGTTTCTTTGTGTGGATGAACATTCGTTCAATCATGCATATCCTTACATATGATTTTTTATTTCACGCATAATCGAGATGGTGTGAAAAATCGCACTTTATTGTTGTTATTGCTGCTGCTGCTGCTGTTATTGTTGTTGTTGTTATTATTATTGTCGTTGCTGTTTTTTGTTATTGCTTCATATACAACTACAACAATGTTGTACAAACAAATAATTGTACATACTGGCATTTAAACGCACACTTTTACACAAAACACTTAACAGACCTTTACAAGTGCAATATTGGATTAATTGATCTAATCGGAGGATTTGAAGTGATCTAACCAGAGGAGTGTTTTCGAACCCCTTTCAATTTCTGTTGGACTATTTCGTATGATCACAATTTCAGGCACAGTGTTTGACAGCATTTCAAAAATACTTTTAATTGGGTAGTTGTAATAGAGTTTTCCTTCTAGTTACAATTGTATGTTTATAGTGGATTTTTATTGTCATTTTTGTTTTATTATCACCAGAGATTTTGCTTTTTAAAGTTCTGCCAAATATTTACTTATACATTCATACATATCTATACGCATTCCTACATACATACATTCGAGTACATTCTCAGCGGAAAAATTATGCAGTAAATAACCCTTCCTAAAGGCCTTATTTTGCTGATACAAGGACACTCCGCCTTATTGCAAAATCGATTCAATTTTACATGGCGTGTCATTGAGAGCGAAGGCCTTGCAAACTCGCTTCTACACACAGAGAAAATATATAGTTGTGCATGTTTACAGTAACCATTTCCAAATTTTTAAAAGTTTTTTAACAACATTATAGTCACAGTAACTATTTACATGAGTGTGGTAACTATAATAAGATTAACTTAAGATTCGAATGATTGTATCAATCATATACAATCATATTTCGGTACAGTAAACAGGTATGTGTTTGTGACAACCATTTTTATAATCAAGAATTTACCATATTATGTTGTTCTCGGTTTATGGATATCAAAATCTGAGAACAACATATTATGATAAAAAGATTCATCAATGGTTGTCACAAACATATACTTGTTTACTGTAACCATATATATGGTTGATACAATCATGTGAATCGTAAGTTAATCATACAATGGTTATCACAATCATGTAAATAGTTACTGTGACTATAATATTGTTAAACATTTTTTAAAAATGTTGAAATGGTTGCTGTTACCAGGCACAACTATATTTTTTCTCTGCGTGTATTAGAGCGGTGATAGCGGGCCTTGTAAAAGGTCTTCCATTGAAGACCTGCCACGTAATGCCTCATAGAATGTCTACATAGGAACTTCTATTAAAATGCCTGAAAATGAAAGCCTAATTTAAAGGTCTGCTAAAGCAAAACTTTAAAGAGGGTTATTAAGGAAAATATTCTTAATGAATTCACCATTAAATCTAAGGAATGGACTTTAAAGTATCACGTATGTAGTTTTATATTTAAACAAGTAAGAGACCTATATTCGGCTGTGCCGAATCTTGTATACCCTTCACCAAATTATACTTTAAAATAAAATTAAAAAAAAAATTTTTTTAATTTTTAAAATTTTTTCCAATTTTTTTTTTTTAAATGTTTTTAATTTAAATTTTTTTTTTTTTTTAATTTTTTTGTGAAAAAAATTTATGACAAAGGAATGTTTATGTGAAAAAAAATTCGGGTTAAAAATTATTTTTCCCGATTTTGACCCATTGTAGGTCCAACTTTCTATAGCCTTATATACATCGTTGCAATGGACTTTGAAATATCTATCATTAGATATCCATATTGTCTATATTTATGACTAAGTAATCGAGATATAGATCCAAAATAGGCCAAAAATAGAGGTTCTCTCGGATTTTTGCTCATATCTCCGTTATTTATGGACGGATTTTGCTGATTTTAAATAGGAAACTTCTCGAAAGCATGTCTGACAGAATTATTGAAGATTTGGATCCCGAAGAAATCTGGGGTCCTCAGAAAATTGATTTCAACAGACAGACAGACAGACAGACGGACATGGCTAAATCGACTCCGCTATCTATAAGGATCCAGAATATATATATATACTTTATAGGGCCGGCAAATTATATTATGGAAATTACAAAAGGAATGACAAACTTATATATACCCTTCTCACGAAGGTGAAGGGTATAAAAATTGGAATATGTAATTGCAAAACCAATCATGTTTTAATTATAAATGAAGGTATGTTAGAACTTATTTTAAAATGCAATTTTGAATGTGTATGAAATTTCCTTTTAAAACATCTTCTGCGAGATGGCAGAGTAGAATGAGTATCACATCTTTTAGAATGTGTAGAAAGTTCATGAAGAAGGCCTTCAAAGTGAAGACCTTGGCTTATTTTCCCGCTGGATTGCTGATGTGGCATTATTAATATTCACTTGTTTATTTTTTAATTTCGTTAATATCACCAGTATCGGGCAATGAAAGTGTCAAAATATGCAACAAACACTTTCGCATTTTATTTATTTATTTACGTTCATTTTTTTTCTCCTCTCTCTCTCGATTATTTTCATCGATTCATACATACACACATACATATGTATTGGTGTATGTGTTTTAACAACCATCTGATTTTGTTTTGCATTTTTTATTTCAATGTTCAATTCATTTATGCCAAGTCTCTTACTGGGTTTTTTTTTGCTGTTTTTTTTTTTTGTATTTGGGTTTGTTTAATACGAATCCCTGGTACAAATGCATCATCGTCATCCTCATCATGAGTAGCAGTGGCAGTAGTAGTAGTAGTTGTTGCACGAGTTAATATGTTGTTGCATGATACTCATCCTGTGTTGGTTGAATTGTTTTAATGGTTTATGTATGTGTGGTTTTGAAAAGATGAGTAAAAAGGAAAACGCAGAAAATAAAACAATAATAATGAATTTCAGAAATATTAATAACCAATCATATCACACACATACCAACAAACTCACATACATACATACATATGTATGTATGAATGTGTGTATCAACATTTGCATGCAACCAAGTATGTAGAGTGTCGATCAAAATATATTGGTCAAAATTGGCGTTATAACTTTTATCCAATTCCAAAGATAGTTAAGATTTAAGAAATAACAAATGCACTTTTAAATTAATGTACATCCTCAGTATTATTAATAATGAAATTTAATTTCAGTATTTCTTATGATATTGGTTGACACAAACATATACTTGTTCACTCTAACCATATATATGATTGCTACAATCATGTGAATCGTAAGTTAACCTATAATATTGACTATAATATTGTTAAAACACATTTAAAAATGTGGAAATGGTTACTGTAAACATGCACAACTATATTTTTTCTGTGCTTGTATGGATTCTGAGCCAAAAGAACTGCTTTTGAGGCCAAGAACGAATCATGCCAATTTCGGATACTCTGTTCTGAATTGAAGCTTATCCCAGAGAGAGCATTCTGTATCGATCGAAACAAATAGTAGACGGACGGGGCATGTTCTGGACTATAAAGGGGTGGGGCAAAACATCCCAACCACTTCATTTTAAATACTTTTTAACATGAATTGCAACATGTGGCCGAGTGTGGTCATGATGGAATATTACAGTTTCATGTCTGGCCTCATATTCTGGGCGTTTTTCGGCCAATGCTTGCTTCAAACGAATTAGTTGCGTTCGGTACAGGTTCCTATGATGGTCTGGTCAGATTTCAGCGGCTCAAAATAGATATGAATCTTTTGCTGCCACCAAATACAGAGAGTTACCTTAGAGCCTTGGATATTTGGCTTGAGTGTCGATTCGACTAGTTGGTCGGGCTTCACATATGATCTCTTACGCTTCGGGTTATCGTAATGGATCCACCTTCCATCGCAAGTAATCCCCCGCATTTTTAAGTCTACACTCAATATTTTAAGATAATCACTGCAGTTGTTTGTATACCCTTCGCCATGAGTGGCATGGGTATATATAAGTTTGTCATTCCGTTTGTAATTTCTACATTTTTTATTTGCGATCCCAAAAAGTATATATATTCTGGATCGTTATAGATAGCGAAGTCGATATAGCCATGTCCGTCTGTCCATCTGTATGTTGAAATCAACTTTCCATAGCCCCCAAATAACTTACATACATGATTCATTCATCAGTATATCGGGAATTCTTCCGGCACGGTTGCTATTTAAAATCGACACAATCGGGCCACAAATGGCTGAGATATAAGAAAAAACCGGGACAACCTCGATTTTTGGCCTATTTATGATCTATATCTGGATTACTAAGCCATTAATTTAGAAAATATGGATATCTAATGATAGATATTTCAAAGTCAATTGCAACGATGTATATAAGGCTATAGTAGTTTGGACCTACAATGGATCAAAATCGGGAAAAATATTTTTTAACCGAAATTTTTTTTTACCAAAAAAAATTTTTTGTCATACATTTTTTTTACTAATAAATTTAAAAAAAAAAATTAAAAAAAAAATTTTAAAAAAAAAATTTCGAAAATTATTTTTTTTTAAATTTTGAAAAAAAAATTTTGTCATACATTTTTTTTACTAATAAATTTAAAAAAAAATTTCGAAAAACAATTTGGAAAATTTTTTTTTAATTTTGAAAAAAAAAAAATTTATTTTGTTTACCTAAAAATATTTAAAATTTTTATATTGAAGTATAATTCGGTGAAGGGTATGAATGTTTTATTTCTTTTTCATCCATTACATTAGTTTAATATGATTTGTCGCTTGCCAATTACATGCAATTTATTGTTTTATTCATTTTCTTACTTTTTAAGTACAAACATATTTATAATTTTGTTTTTATGTTAATTCAGGGAACTGTATCATACATATACATATTTTGTTTTAAAAAACAAGCCGATTTGTTGTCCCTGTAGAAATAGTTCATATATAAGTAGTTTTTTTCCAAGTTGTTTTAACCGACACTGTATGTATGCATACATATATGCTGATTCTCTACTTATGCTTGAAACTTGCATCATACACACAAACCAAACCAAACCGTGCTGGAACAGTGAGGAAAATTCAATTAAAACAATTTCAAATTGTAAATTAATTAACAAACATAAATAGTATTTCTCGGTCAATATATAAGTATATTACAAAATAGAGATGTTAGTCATTCAAGTTTCCTGTAACTATACCGCTTAACAAAGCTTGTGTTCAATTCAAAAAGTTATAAAAGTTTTGTTTAACTTCAACTCTAATTGAATTTTCTCCAGTGTATGGTTTGAACAACTAATGTGTGGAACTGTATGTCTGCATGTATCTGAACATAAAATATGCAATGATAATTATTATGAATACAATATTTCTTTTATTAATGACAACAGCAGCAATAACACAAGAGCCAACAACAACTGAGTTTTATTTATTTTTTATACGATACAAACTCATAAAATTCCAAATAAACGATTATATATCAATAGCTGTATGTACTTATTATATACACAGCCAAATATATTCATTGTACTTTCAGCACACTTACTGGCGTAATGCCACAGTTGGGGCAAATTAAATAGTTTCGTTTTTAATATAAGATTCCATGAAGATGCCAGATAAATGAGTAAACTTAAATGTGTAACTAAATTTTTCTACTTTTCAGGCAGAAATTTCAATTTAATCCAATATTCTGCATATTTTGTAATCACTTGATAACACATAGACTCATAATATCATAGATATGACGAACAAAATAATTTTGGTAATTTTAAATAACTAATTTAGAACTTCTTATAGGTATGTAGGGTCTATTTAACGATGTACGTCTGTTCATTGGTTGAAATACAATACATTCATCATCATGATATTTTACTAAATTTGGCTACCGCTTAGAAACGTTTAAAAGATCAGGGTGTTTAACTTAGCGGCAGCGGTTTCAACCTTACTTGGATAGCCAGCAACCATAAGAATTTTGCTCTCCAAATTTGCCTCGTAAATGTCTTTACAAAAGCCTACAGTCAAGAAAAAAAGTCTACATACACCCTTTGATTTAGGGGTTTTAGAGAATTTGTGAAGAAAATTAAAAAAATGTTTAGTTCAATATTTAAGGCATTAATAAATAAGTTTTTTTTTTATATAAGTCTACATACAGCTACAAAAAATAACTATTATTTCTAAATTTTATATAATAATAATTCTGCCTTAAGATGTTGTGTCAATATGTTTTTATATTGATAGCGGTCCATGTTACCCTCGACAAAAACCAAACGACCCACTCCAGATGACGCCATGGCACCCCAAAACCATAACGTTGTCTCGTCGATGTTTGACTGTAGGTACAATATTTTTTGGATCAAGTGCAGTGTTTGGTTTTCTCCAAACTTTGGATCGGCCATCACTTTCGAAAATATTATACTTAAGGTAGGGTCACACACGGCAAATATTTACTAAAAAAAGCGTAACCACTTTTTTTTACCACAAATTGGTTTGACGTTGTTTACTCTTACGAGTGTTTTGTAAGATCAAACAGCATCAAATAAAATAAAACTAAATATTTGTTTTGAATCATCCAAAATAAGATACGTTTAGGAAATAAATAAAAGAATTCAAATATATTTTATTTAGTGGTTACCTACCTACCTTTACTTTCGTAAATACAACACGATTCCAAAAATCCATACCCTTGTCTACATGAGCTTTATCAAACTCAAAGCGAAGTCTACGTAACTTCGCTGAAATTAGTTGCTTTTTGCGTGCTGTTCTGCTATTAAATCCTTTGTCATGTAAAACGTTTATTATTGTTCGTGGAGTAACAATTTTATTGGAACATTTTTCGATGTGTTCCGCCAATTTTGGGGAGCTAATTTTCGGATCCTGGTTCACTAGTTTCAAAATACTGGTAACATCACTACTCAAAAGCTCCTTAGGTCTCTTTGTCCACTTAAACAATAGTAATGCTTGTAAATTTAAATGCCACGTTGTATGTGGACTTTTTCCCCGCTAATTATTATGTTTTTCCCCAATATTTTCAATGTTATATATTTTTTTATATTCTTTTTATACCCTTCACCTTCGTGAGAAGAGTATATATAAGTTTGTCATTCCGTTTGTAATTTCCACAATATAATTTTCCGACCCTATAAAGTATCTATATTCTGGATCCTTATAGATAGCGTCATCGATTAAGCCATGTTCGTCTGTCTGTTGAAATCAATTTTCTGAAGACCTCAGATATCATCGGGATCCAAATCTTCAATAATTCTGTCAGACATGCTTTCGAGAAGTTTCCTATTTAAAATCAGCAAAATCCGTCCATAAATAACGGAAATATGAGCAAAAATCCGAGACAACCTCTATTTTTGGCCTATTTTTGATCTATATCTCGATTACTAAGTCATAAATAAAGACAATATGGATATCTAATGATAGATATTTCAAAGTCCATTGCAACGATGTATATAAGGCTATAGTAAGTTGGACCTACAACTAATAAATTAAAAAAAAAATTTTAAATTAAAAAGATTTTTCAAAAAAGTTGGAAAAACTTAAAAAACAATTTCGAAAAAAAAAAATTTTTTTTAAATTTTATTTTAAAGTATAATTTGGTGAATGGTATATAAGATTCGGCACAGCCGAATATATCTCTCTTTCTTTCTTGTTTTACTTCAAACTTATAAATACCTTAAACATTGCTATAACATCTTTTTCAATTTTCGCCACTAATTCTCTAAAACTTCAAAATAGTAGAGCGTATATAACCTTTTTTCCTTGACTGTATTTTTCAAATCTGCAAGATATCTTCTCGACCAAGATGTTTCAGAAAGACGTTTTGTTAAATTTTTTTGGCCTAAACAATTTAAAAAAATATATAAAAAAACTAAAAACTAATTTTTTTTTTTTAAATATGACTATTAAATTACTCAAAAATTAATTATTCACCAAAATACGACTTCTTAGAAAAAAAAAACTATTTTTCCCAAAATACAGACGGACAGACATAGCCAGATCGTCTTAGAATCTTACGAGGACCCAGAATATATGAGGGTATGCGACCAATATTTGACCATTGTCAGACAATTTAAAAACAAAAGTTAAAAAAAATAAAAAAACATTTCAATTAATAAAACCTGCGTCATAAAGGATATAATGGCGGTTAAGTTGCTATCAGACGACATGTATTTTACATACATATATACTGTCAAATTTTCTATCTGCAAAATTTGTACACATCGTCTCCCAGATAGCATTTGGAAGATCACCAAACCGAGTCTTTTTCGAGTACTTTTGGTATTCATAAAACTGATTAATAAGTTGTACGCTTAAAAAATGATTCCCGTTAATGATTAAAAAGTGATTTATTTGAAAAACAATAACAAAGTGTACATCAAAAATAGATTATTCAGGTGTTCGAAATGTGATTGTTTACAAAAATATATTTTTTGTAATAATATTTCACTCAGTTGGAAGACAAAAATAGTTTCATATACTATTGTTTTTCTTTGTAACAGGACAACAACAATTAGACTTAAAAATAACTCAAAAATGATTCGGAAATACTTATCTCTTTTAGAAGATACACCAAAAGATGTTGGCTGGGCTAAAATGAGTTGATATAATTCTCATTTGGTTTATAATACTAAATGCATAAGTATTTCAGTATTTTCTGTTTAATAATCTTCTTTGCAAGATTTTTGGGTGACTAATCGCCATGCTAAGTCTTTTTCGACTAGTTTTGATGACCCAAAATTGTTTAATAAGTAGCATGCTTAAAAAATGTTTCGAAAATGATTCCTACTAATGATTAAAAAGTGATTTATTTGAAAAACAGTAACAAAGTGTTCAGTAAATAAATCATTCAGATGTTCGAAATATGATTGTTAACAAATTTATTTTGTAATTATATTTTACGCAGTTGGAAGATGAAAAATTGTATCCTGAAATATTGTTTTTGATTGTAACATACTTAAAAATTAATTACAAAATGAATCAAAAATGACTAAAATATGATTCGAAAATGACTCCAAAACGAACAGCAATTATTAAAATATGAGTGGAAACTGATCAGAAGAGGGGCCCATAAAAGACTCATTTAGACGAGTAGCGGATAGGGTACCATTTTCTCCTGACAATAGTAACATTTATGATCAGAAAATTAGCGCATATTACAGCTTATTAATCACGCTGAAGTATCATAAATTACCTGGACTGATGCATATGAAACATTACATATGTGAAATACTTTATAATAACTTTAAAATTTCAGCAATTATACACATTACACAGTCAGCTGTTGTTTACATTTATAGGTTATGTCATTCGTAAAAACATAGGCAGCTGTGATAGCAAAAATTATGAATCGTATGTAAAATGATAATTTTGAAATATATTCGGAATTACTTATGGATATAAAAAGTGAAAGTACATATGTAAAATACATGTAGTATGATACCACCTTAAAAAAACAAAGCCCAAACAAATATCATACCGCTAAAAGGTAGAATCCGTGTGGTCACACGAATATATTATCAGACTTATCGAGGAAGTTGAGGCACGGCGAAGTTAATGGGATGATGGTTGCGCTGAGTATAAAATTCCACAAATATATTTTATGGCAAGAATTCGATAAGAAAAATGGGCAAATATCCGCACCTTGAGAGTGGTTACAATTTGGAGAGTGGAGAGTTACAATTTGGGAAAATTCAGAAAGAAAATTCAGTTTGTTTCAAATGATTTAACAGTTCTGGCAATCTGACAACCGTGTGAACTGACAATTTTTGTTGGCAGAAAAATTTATTGTCTGACAATGAAATTGAAAGGTTTTCTTATCGTCTGAAATGACAATTTCCATTTTGCTAACAATTTGTCATTGTCAGTACATTTGCCAGCTCTGACAACATTGTAAAATCTGACAACCGTCTATACATAACTTTAGTATAATCATATTGTTACGTTTTAACCTTTTGAAAACGTTATTTTATTTCCTTTAAATAAACCGGATACTTTTGATTACAAATAAAAGCCGTTTAGTAGTTTAAAATTGTAACAACTCTTTATTTATTTAAAATGTACAACAACAACAGCTCAAATACCCAGCAGGAGACAGTCCCGAACTAGTGATTTTACCTATCATTTAGAGTGGGAACTAGTTACATCAATAGCTACGTGACTAGTTATTTTAACACGTGCTTGTCCTAAGCAGGGGGTCAATTGACCCTTATTGACTACAATGAGACTGTCTAATAGCTGGTCCAAAGTAATCAACGCATTTGATTCACATACTGGTTAAAAAACGTCAGTTACATTACTAGCTATCTAAGTGGTAACTTGATCAGCTACATAGCTAGTTATTTTAACATGTACGAGTGCTAATTGACCTCAAATAGTCAGCTAAAATACATATCATAGGCAATCCAATAAACGATAGCTTGTAAACAAACCTTTCTTCGACAACTCTCCAATGAGTTAAATAACTAAATTCTAAAGAGCAGTACAAAATAAACGTTTTAAGTGACTTCACTATAGGTTACTAAGAGACACTAAAGTGACTATTGACTTCATGCTATGTTACATGGGATATCAGTATACTTTAGCAAAAATAAAAGTTAACTGTATGAGAATTATATCAACACAATTTGTATAAAACCAGTTTGAACGAATTATCACACAACACGTTTAAAGTGTCAACACTCCAGATTACTTAGAGACACTTAAGTGACAATTGTCTTCACACTAGATTACCTGCACTACAAAGAGCACATACGTGTCAAATGACCAAAATATATAAATTGGAGTCAGCCAAGTGATAAGACATTTGCGACGATTACTGTCTATAAGGGATACATTGACTACATGCTTAACTGCTGGGTAGTCACTCAGTGTCTTTATACACGTTTATTAATTCTCTGAAATACACACACACTTTATAATGTACAAAGCAGTTGATGTTAACTCTAACAGCGCCTATGATAAGACTCCACTCACGACTGCAACCTGCCACTATTTACACACACGCCATCTTTCGGGAATCTTCTACAATACTCTTAACGGACTAATTAGTATGTTCGAATTCTAGAGCTTTCGATGTCAATGTTAGCAGCTTAAACATTAAGTGTTGCCATACTTATAAATAATGCTAATAACCGCATGCTATCAACATTGTGGATAAGTAGAAGCTTCTACTGATGGACGTGTTTACTGACATGATGAATGCTTTAGGCAGTAAATTCAAATCGCTATTGCAAATTCGTAACAATATAATTAAAGTTTTATTAAAAAAACGTCTTTGTTTAATTATAAAATTTTGGGGGAAAATTGGGGATTTCAATTTTGAAACGGGAGACTTCTATTATCAGTTTGGGGACATGAGGTAAAATTTGTTCTTAGATCAGTTGGGTACATTTTGAAGTTATTTAACTTTTTAACTGAACTTATTTTATAGATCCTTGATGAAAGTAAAACGTGCCGTTTTCTTAACTAACTTTTATGATCTCCTCGATTATTCAAACGAAAAAAACACGTTTAATAATCTTTTGGCTTACGAAGGTTGACCGACTACGTTGCCTCGCCAGTTCTTGTATTCTATTGTATTTTGAATAATATGTCATTGTAATGTCAAAAGTTTAATATTTTCTTAAACAAAAACCATTCAGCCAACCATTCTAACCTTTGTGTGCTTATTCACATACATACATACTTAAAGAAATACATTCATATAGGGACGATTATACATTCATATGTAGTCGTACAAGGATACATTGATTTATTTGTTTATATGTGTGTATGTGAATACATACATAAATAAGTGAATGGTAAGTGTAGTTGTGTGTTTTCGTTTTTGTTTTTGTTTGTATTTTTATTTTAAATACATCCTTTGACATTCTTGTGTGTGTGAGTGTGTTTTGTTCTTTAGGTGCCATATTTTCGCAACAAAATAACAATACAGCTCTGCACTTTCACATTTATTACGTATAAATGAGTGTATCTCCTTCTAAGGCATCTGTAACGTAACACTTTCCCCCTTTGAAATCTCACCTCAGTTAACCGAAAGACACAGGTGTTTTGTTGTATGGAATGAAAACACCGGATATGTACTACGTATTGTTTTTTTTTTTATTTTTAATATTTTTTTTTTGTTTAGCTTTGTTTCTTAGTTATAAACTCGAAACATATACATACATACGTACAGATAGATACATTTGTAAGTAGGAATGAATACCAATGTATTAGATGGGAATGAATACGTTTTTTTTTGTTGTTTTTGTGTTGTTTTGTTTGCTGTTATTTTTGTTATAAATAAAAAGTATAGAATTTTGTAAATATTAATGTTTATGAGCAAGTTAGTTTGTATGCTTCTGTGGGTATCTGGGAGTGTGTAAGTACAAGTACAAGTACATATCTATATATATAAAAGAGTAACGTTACTGACTGACTGACTGACTGACTGACTGATTCATCATCGCACAGCCCAAACGGTTGAAGCTAGAATCATGAAATTTTAACTGTGGGTTCCTCCCTCCCCGAAACGATCCGATAAGAAGGGATTTTTGGAAATTCGAACGTTTAGGGGGTAAAAAAGGGTAAAAACGGGTAAATTCGGTAACCTTATATCTTCGAAACTAATAAAGATACAAAAAAACTTAAAATTGCATGTTACTCCATTTAAAAAATAAGCTGACAGGTGTTTCGTACTTTTTCGAAGTTCGAACCTTTTAGGGGAGAAAACGGGTAAAAACTGTATTTTGGTACTTTTTTGGCACCATATGTATCTTTTAAACTACTAAACATAGAAACAAATTTTAAATCGTATTCATTACATATCAAAAAATAAAAAATATAAGTTTGGTACTTTTTGGAAATTCGAACCCTTAAGGGATAAAAATTGTATTTATTTTTGGTACTTTTTTCATAAAGTATGTTTTTCTACAAATTGATATAGACATATAAATATTTTATTTTAAGCTCCCACCACGATACAGAAATTTATTTGATTGAAATTTTAACACCGCAATGGGGATAAAAATGGTACCAAAAAGGGGGTAAAAACGGAAAAATACATTTTATTTAACATTTTCAGCCAATTTTGATAAATTTTTAACATTGGTTCCTGGATTCATGCAAAAATTAACTAACAGAGTGCTATTTGGAACTCGACTGACAAGATGTATATTTGTCCAAATCCGGGAAAACAGTTTGGTACTTTTTTTAAAACTTATTTTTCTTGAGCACATTAACACAGATTTTAATCGTTTGAGGCATGTCTTTAAGCATAAACAATTTTGGCAAAATGGAATATTTTTAAATTTCAAACTTGAGGGGTGTTCAAGGAGGAAAAGGGCATTTGGTACTTTTTTTCCTAATGGTACTTTTTTTAATATTTTCAATTATTTCACTTATCGACATTAAAGTTAGCTGATATGTATCTGAATGAAGTTAGAGTTTGGAGTAGGGGATAATATTTAGGTACCAAAATGTGAGAACTGAACTATAGGTACTTTTTTGTTCTTCTAATGGTACTTTTTGAATTTTCTTTAATAATGGGCCTAGAAACATGAAATTAAGCATTAATGATAATAAGTGAGTGAGAAGTTTAGGAGGAAACTCTATCGCAGTTTTTTTATATTAGAGTGGTACTTATGGTACTTTTTCTTTATTCTAATGGTACTTTTTCAATTTTCTATAATAATGGACCTAGAAACATGAAACTTAGCATATATGGTAATAAGTGCGTGAGGGTAGACTTTTTGGTACTTTTTCTTTATTCGAATGGTACTTTTTGTAATTTCTTCACGAATGAACCTATAAACATGAAATAAAGGTTATATGGACCCGAATGAGTGGGAAACCGCAAGTGGGGGATTTTTGGTACTTTTTCAATATTTTAATGGTACTTTTTGATTTTTTTGTAATAATGGACATAGAAATTCGAAATTAGGCGTATATGGTCCTAAGTGAGAAAAAATTCAATTGGATACTTCATGGTACTTTTTCTTTATGCTAATGGTACTTTTTTGAATTTTCTATAGCAATGGACATAGAAACATGAAATAAAGCATATATGGTCCTAAGTGAGTGAGAATTCTAGAGGGAGACTTTTTGGTACTTTTTCTTTATTCGGATGGTACTTTTTGTAATTTCTTCACCAATGAACCTAGAAACATGAAATAAAGCTTATATGGACCCGAGTGGGTGGGAATCCACAAGTGGCTGCCTTTTGGTACTTTTTCTTTATTATAATAGTACTTTTTTGAATTTTCTATAACAATGGACTTAGAAACATGAAATTAAGCATATATGGTCCTGAGTGAGAATTTTATGGGGAGACTTTTTGGTACTTTCTCTTTAATCGAATGGTACTTTTTGGAATTTCTTCAACAATGAACCTAGAATCATGAAATAAATCCTATATGGACCCGAGTGAATGGGAATCCACAAGTGGCTGCCTTTTTGGTACTTTTTCTATATTCTAATGGTACTTTTTGATTTGTTTGTAATAATGGACATAGAAACACGAAATTAAGCGTATATGGTCCTAAGTGAGTGAAAATTCAAGCGGACACTTCATGGTACTTTTTATTTATTCTAAAGGTACTTTTTGGAATTTTCTATAGCAATGGACTTAGAAACATGAAATTAAGCATATATGGTCCTAAGTGAGTGAGAATTCTGGAGGCAGACTTTTTGGTACTTTTTCTTTATTCGAATGGTACTTTTTGTAATTTCTTCACCAATATACCTAGAAACATGAAATAAAGCTTATATGGACCCGAATGAGTGGGAAACCACAAATAGGGAACTTATGGTACTTTTTCTATATTCTAATGGTACTTTTTGATTTTTTTGTAATAATGGACATAGAAGTACGAAATTATGCGTATATGGTAATAAATGAGTGAAAATTCAAGCAGACACTTCATGGTACTTTTTCTTTATTCTAATGGTACTTTTTTGACTTTTCTATAGCAATGGACTTAGAAATATGAAATTAAGCATATATGGTCCTAAGTGAGTGAGAATCCTAGAGTGAGTGAGAATTTTAGGGGGAGACTTTTTGGTACCTTTTCTTTAATCGAATGGTACTTTTTGTAATTTCTTCAACATTTAACCTATAAATATGAAATAAAGGTTATATGGAGCCGAATGTGTGGGAAACCACAAGTGGGGGCTTTTTGGTACTTTTTCTGTATTCTAATGGTACTTTTTTAAATTTTCTATAGCAATGGACTTAGAAACATGAAATTAAGCATATATGGTCCTAAGTGAGTGAGAATTCTAAGGGGAGATTTTTTGGTACCTTTTCTTTAATCGAATGGTACTTTTTGTAATTTCTTCAACAATGAACCTATAAACATGAAATAAAGTTTATATGGAACCGAGTGAGTGGGAAACCACAAGTGGGGGCTTTTTGGTACTTTTTCTATATTCTAATGGTACTTTTTGATTTTTTTGTAATAATGGACATAGAAGTACGAAATTATGCGTATATGGTAATAAGTGAGTGAAAATTCAAGCGGACACTTCATGGTACTTTTTCTTTATTATAATGGTACTTTTTTGACTTTTCTATAGCAATGGACTTAGAAACATGGAATTAAGCATATATGGTCCTAGGTGAGTGAGAATTCTAGGGAGGGAATTTTTTGTACTTTTTCTTTATTCGAATGGTACTTTTCGTAATTTCTTCACCAATGAAACTAGAAACATGAAATAAAGCTTATATGGACCCGAGAAGTGGCTGCCTTTTGGTACTTTTTCTGTTTTCTAATGGTACTTTTTGAATTTTCTGTAATAATGGACATATAAATATGAAATTAAGCGTATATGGCACTAAGTAAGTGAAAAATCAAGGGGATACTTCGTGATACCTTTTCTTTATTATAATGGTACTTTTTTAAATTTCTTAAGTGAATGATAATTCTAAGGGGATACTTTTTGGTACTTTTTCGTACTTTATTCGAATGGTATTTTTGTATTTTCTTCGCCAATGAACATGATATAACGCTTATATAGACCTAAGCGAAAGAAAATCTACAAGTGGGAACATTATGGTACTTTTTCTTTATTCTAATGGTACTTTTTAAATTTTCTATAATAATGGACCTAGAAACATAAAATTAAACATATATGGTCATAAGGGAGTGAGAATTTAAGGGGAGTCTTTATGGTACTTTTTCTATATTCGAATAGTACTTTTTGTATCTTCTTCACCAATGAACTTAGAATTGTGAAATAAAGCTTATATGATCCCGACCGATTGGGAATCCACAAGAGGGGGCTTTAGGCTACTTTTTCTATATTATAAAGGTACTTTTTGAATTTTCTTTAATAATGGATTTAGAAATACCAAATTAACTGCATATTTTTTTAAGTGAGTGAAAACTCAAAGAGAATACTTAATACTTTTTCTTTATTCTAATGGTACTTTTTAAATTTTCTATAATAAATCTAGAAACATGAACATAATATTATATGGACTCGAGCGAGTAGGATTCTATAACTGGGAACATTATGGCGCTTTTTCATTATTCTAATGGTATATTTTGAATTTTCTATAATAATGGACCTAGAAATATAAAATATATGCTCCTCAGTGAGTAACTAACTTTTTTAATATATTAAATTAGTTAGCTTAAATACAAAAATAATTTGTATTTTTTCGTTCTTCGAATGGTATATGATCCTGACCGAATAAGAATCTAAAAAAGGGACTCACAGGTACTTTTTTCCAACTAATAATATTTGTTGACTATTTTATAAAATTAAACCTAAAAATTCAAAATTAGGCTCACATGATTCGGAATGAGTTAGAATTCACAAAAGGTGACTTTAGTGGTACATTTATTTAGCATTTTCTATAAAAATGATCATATGTGGGCATATAAAATGTGGGTCTAAATGGTACTTTTTTATTATAATAATACATTTCGAATGAGCTAGAAGCCACAATACAATGATTCAATAAACATGAATCTAGAGGCATGTTATCCTGAATTAGCTTTAATTCACAAAGGGAGACTTAATAGTACTATTTCTTTCATCCAATTGGGGTGGCGAAGCGCACCGGGTTTATTGCTAGTACTATATATTATAATAATACACATACTTATGTTATGTTTTATGTGTTTGTTTGTGTATGTGTGTCTATGCAAAATGCATCCAACATAAAGATTTCAAGTTTCATTAAAAATGTATCATAGATGAATGCATGTTGCCGAAAGTTATAAAATATTCATCATCTAGTATGAATATATGTTCATATGTTCATATATAGAGATGAAATAACATTCTATAAGTTAAAGGATGGGATTGGTTGGGATAATTTTTCATTTCTTTTTATTGTTTGTTTTCTTTATTATTATTTTCTCTTTTTATATATGAAAAAACAAGATTTTTAATTTAACGCATAAAAGTAAATGCATTTCAAGAACACAAAATCAACATCATCTGTATTGAAGATTAAAGACGTGAAACGAATTAATATTCATAAAATTTTGTACACAAAAAAAAAAAGAAGAAACAGAGAAAATCATTAAAATGTTTTTCTTCTTCTTAAGGTTTTCTTAGTTCAAAATTCTAATTAAAATGTTGCTAAAGATTAGATAAATGTTGTAAAGAATTTCAACGTAAGAAATACATTTTATAAATTTTTACACGCATTAATGGGGTAGTCACACGGTATGTATTGCATGTGTATTGTGACATGTATTGGGACATTTTTCCACAAGACTGCCCCGAACTAGTGATTTTGCCTATCACTTAGGGTGGGAACTAGTTACTTCAATAGCTACGTGACTAGTTATTTTAACACTTGCATGTCCTAAGCAGCGGATTAATTGACCCTTTTGGATTACAATGAGACTGTCTAATAGCTGGTCCAAAGTAGTCAACGCATTGGATTCACATACTGGTTAAATAGCGTCAGTTACCTTACTAGCTACCTAACTGATAACATGATCAGCTACATAACTAGTTATTTTAACATGTACGGGTGCTAATTGACCTCAAATAGTCATCTGAAAAGACATACCATAGACATTCCAATAAACGATAGCTTGTAAATAAACCTTTCTTCCATAACTCTCCAATGGATTGCTTCTGGTGGGTTAAATAATTAATTTCTAAAGTGCAGTACAAAATAAAAGTTTAAAGTGGCTTCACTATAGGTTCACTAAGAGACACTAAAGTGACAATTGTCTTCATGCATGTTACATGGGAGGTCAGTAAACTTAAGCAAAACGATATATTCTGAATGAGAATTATATCAACATAATTTGTATGAAACCAGTTAGTACGAATTACTCACAAAACTTTTAAAGTGACTACACTCCAGATTACTTAGAGACACTAAAGTGACAATTGTCTTTACGCTAGATTAGCTGGGATGTATAAAGTAACCAATAGTTTTCTCTCTGTACTACAAGAAGCACATACGTGTCAAATGACCCAAAATATATAAATTGAAGTCAGCCAAGTGATAAGACATAAGTGACAATTACTGTCTATAAGGGAGGGATACATTGACTACTTGCTTAACTGCTGGGTACCGTGTGATCATGTACATGTGTATATGTAAAGTACATTTGTAATTCTTGTAATATTTTTGTCAATTAGAACATGTTCTATTTTCCTGTGTTTATCAATTGGTCAATTCACAAGGTCTCTTATCATGTCATATTGTCATAATGTCCTAATATTTCACAATGGTTTTTATTGCTTTTTAAGGAAAAAATATCCTAAAATAATACTACTTTCTATGCTATGTTTATTGTATTATCGTAACGAAACAGCAGAGACCAAAGCCGAATGCCTAAGAGTCGGTTAAGCAAAGCCGCCGAGTCGTGATATATTAGGACATTATGACAATATGACTGATAAGAGACCTTGTGAATTGACCAAATGTGTATTTTGAAATACATCACTGTATGAGTGCAAAATAAAAAAAAGAGTAAAGAAAAAGTTTTAACAAATTAAGTATATTTATTGTGATTTAAAACTTGATTAAATAGATATACAAGGTGGCGCAAAAGTAATCCTCCTATCAGAAAATGCTATAAATTTTGTGAATGGCCCCTAATGTCAGTTCTGTTTTGACATTTGTGTAGTAAACACATGCGAAATACATGTTAATAAACAATGTTACGCTACACTGCTCCAGAACGCGGAATATTGCTGACTATTTATTTGACCAATAATCGGTCGGTGACTTTGGCACAACGTGAATTTCGTCGCAGATTTCCTGGCCGTCCAACGCCTACTGGTGAAACACTGCAACCTTTAGCCGCACGCCTCGAAGAGACTGGCACAACACGAGATGCTACCAGGCGTGGCAGACCCCGGAGTAGCCGTTCTGCAGAGAATATTGCTGCTGTAGCCGAGGATGTCATGGAAGTGCCGTCGACATCGACCAGACGACGTGCCACGCAAATGGGTATCTGTCGACGGTCTTTACAGCGTAGTTTGGTACAAGATTTGAAGATGTTTCCGTACAAAGTCCAGACGGTGAATCAGCTGTTAGCTGCTGACCGCCAATCGCGTCTAACATACGCTCAAGCCATCCTTAATCACCACCAAGAGGAAGATGATTTTTCATCAAAAATAATCATGAGTGATGAGGCCCATTTCCATCTTAGCGAGTACGTAAATAAGCAAAATTTACGCTTCTGGGACACTGAAAATCCGCGTGTAACCCACGAAGAGCCATTACACCCGCTCAAAGTCACTGTATGCTGTGTGCTGTTTTCGCTGGAGGAGTCATCGGACCTTTTTTCTTCGAAGACGTCGCGTGCCAAACGGTTACTGTGAATGGTGAGCGCTACAGAGCAATGATCAACGAGTTCTTTTTGCCGCAACTTGATGAATTGGGATTGGAAAACATGTGGTTCCAACAGGACGGTGCAACGGCACACACTGCACGTGCCACAACCGATATGCTGAAGGATGCATTTCCCGGGCGCCTAATCTCCCGTTTTGGCGATTTGCACTGGCCAGCAAGATCGCCTGATTTGACAGCTCCAGACTTCTTTTTGTGGGGCTTTTTGAATCAACAAGCCTCAGACTCTTGCAGCTCTTAAAGACAATATCCGTCAAGAATGTGAGGACCTATCGCCGGAAGTTTTGGCCAAAGTGATGGAAAATGCCATAAAAAGGGCTCAAATGACAATCAACTGTGGCGGCGGCCATTTACATGACATCATATTCTCGACTTGATGTAAAAAAAATTAAAAGACCAAATAAAAATAATCCACAAGAAGAATCAAAGTTTTTCATTTTTTTTTTTAATTACAGCCAAAAAACATCGGAAGTTTACTTTTGCGCCACCTTGTATATGTAGTTAAAAACAAAAATTCTTTATGCAAATATAGGTTATGTCACACGCAATTACATATGTACGTGTGAACGTGGAAATTATGTATCGTATGTATAACGTGAATTTTGACATACACATGTAATTCCATATGTATCGAATACATATGGAATACCTGCCGTGTGACCCCCCTTTAAGAAATATAAACTTTTAATGCAACCATTCACTAAAGTTTAAGCAAGTTTGTAAAGTACTGAAAAGCAAGAAGCTCTCTGACTGTCTCTTTAAGGGATTTCCTTATTTTTACAATAAAAATAAAAAAAAAAATAATTTTCCCAGTATGAGGTTTTTCAAATTCATACAGCGCAACAGTTGCTTTATTTTACATGTGTCCTTTGTTTTAAATGGTCAAAGCATCACATGTTGCCGTATAGAAAATTAGCATGAGAAGTTGAGTGAATGGCCACAATTTATACAAGTTTATTTGTCCTTACGCCCCACATACATTTTGATTGCTTGTGTTTTGGGCGATTGTGTAGAAATATTTTAAACAAAAAAGGTCTTTAATGCTAGTAACAAATATTTTTTTGTGTAAAATACATACTTCTACCATACAAAGGTGTTAACGACTTGTTTGTAACCTATTTTGAATTTTGTTGAAAATCTTAGAATTGACTTCAAATGCTTTAAAGGGTTCATTATGAACTCGCTTGCAAGCCAAACAGGATTAAATGCGGATCTCTGCTAAGGAGAGTTCCATTTACCCCCTCAAGTCTGTAGTTTGATTGCAAGTATTACATGGACGGACGGACGTAAGGACACGCTTAATCGACTCAGTGATCCTGAGCAGATTGGTATACTTTAAGATGGGTGTTAGGACAATATTTTTGCACGTAACAAACATCAGCACTAACCCAGTATACCTTCCCCACTATGGCGGTGTAGGGAATAAAAATACAAAATATTTTATTATATTTTCATAAAAAATTTAAAATATTTCAAAATTTGAACTTTGACCTTCAATCTATATCTTCTTAACTACTGAGCCTATTAAATAACTTTGTATCAAAAAATTATAGAAGAGGAACTAAGCTTTCCAAAAATTTAACTTGTAACCACCCTGTTAGAATACTACGTAAACTACATCAAGTTAAAGTTGCCCACCTCGAGCTTGAAAAATTTTAGATTTAGATTTTAGGGATCGCATAGAAAATAGGTTTTTCTCAACCTATAATTCAAATTCAAAATATATTGAATTTTGAAAAATGAAAGACACCGTTTTTGAATTTGTATGAGGTTGATAACGTATTAATTTAATTAATCTAATTACGTTAAATAATTCTATGTTCAAATATCAAACAATTTTAAATCTTTTTGTCAAAAATTACAAAACTTTGAATATTTTTCGAATTGCAGGAGAATTTTGATACGGTACTGAAAGCGTCTTTTAAATAACTTTCACATGATACCAATATCTCGTATGTTCTATTTGAGAGAAATGTGAAGAAAATCATAAAAATCTTAAAAGAGGACATTTTCATTTCATTTCGTTGAAATCTAAATTACGGAATTAAAAATACACATTTTTAAGTATTATAAAAATTCTAAATATTATGAATAGGCCTATAAATTTATTTAAAAACTTTCCAGAATGAATTACACGCAATGAAACTATCGGAAATTAATCGGGCTTTGATATATTGAAATTTTTTGTCAACCAATAAATATCGTGTCTTTGTAAATTCCCAAATAAAGTTAAATTTCTGCGAGTTGTTAAGATTTCCCTAAGTAATGTAATATATCAATGGATAGGGAATTTTGTCTATTTTTCAAAAATATATATAACTTTTGACAATTTTTTTGATAAAATTCATGGAATACTTTTTTGAAAAATATGACAAAAAAAGCTTTTTATTGAGTTTTTCCAAAGATACAAATTTTTCAAATTGAAATTAAATTTTTATTTGGGAATATTTTTTAACGAAATTTTACAATTATACAGATTCTTCTATTGAAAATGGAGGAATCCCGCAGTTCCCAAAAAAGTGTTTAAAAATTCCAAAATATTAGATTTTTTAGTTTTTTGGCTATAATATCCATACCAGGGTCGGGGTTACCGGAACCCTTTACAGAATAATAAAGAACATATTTGACCATCTAAAATGGGTTACTATATTTTGATATCGACTATGCGATTTGAGAAATTATGCCCTAAAATTGAATTTTACATAAAAAATAGGCGTTTTTTGGTTGGATCTGGTCCCCTCGGTATCAAAAATTTTAAAATTTTTTTTCATTTAAAATATTTTATGTAAAGTTAGCTTTTTTAGAAAGCATAAATTTTTTGAGATAACTTAAAAAGAAAAAAAAAGGACTTTTTCACAAAAAATTTGCAAAAAATCGCCTTTTTAAAACATTTTAAATTACAAATGCATATAAGTTTGGAGTCAGTCATTATCTTTAAACAATTATTTTTTGTTTGATGTTAGTGTAACAAAGAGAAAAAAAGAAAATCGGGAAATATTTGGATCCGCTGTTATCAAAAAAACTGGAGTAGGGTGGTGGAATATTTTGAAAATTTAATTTTAAAATGCGAATATCTCCTAAGCTTTATGAGATAATTGCTAGCTACGACGAGGTCTGCTCAACGAGGAGATTCTATTTGTAATTTTATTGAAATTGGAACACAAACGAAGAACCCTGGGGACTGCTAGGGACCCCTGGCCGCGCCCCTGGTGGGTCAAAATTCAAAACATAAACTCGATAACACTTCTTCTTTTGGAATGTGAAATTTCATTCAAACCGGACGCTTTAGAAGTTACAAATTTATTTCCCTCTATTTTTTTTTCTATACCACTGTGCGCTGATCAAAGAAAAAATACTTACGTTATAAGTTTTTCAGACCTTTTTTTGAATTACGTTATGTTTTGTGTCATAATTCTTTGTCAAAAATCTATTTGAAAATCTGGCATTTAGCCAGTTTAGAGGTTGCGTCTAGACTCTAGACTTTCCAATTATTAGGTCTTATTAATAATCAAATTTTTATTTTATAAAACAAAACTTCCATACAAAATTTATTTTATAAACCTCTAATAAATTAATAAGGAAGTTAGTGATTACTTTTTCCATATTTTTATGTTTTGATTTGAGTTGGAGGGATCTATGCAATAGTCACTCTCATAGGACTGGTCAATTTTTCAATGTTTTATGACATTTTACTATTTCTTAAATAAATTTTCAACAATCATGCGATTTCGGAAATAAAACCTGATTTAAATAGTAAATGTTAATATCTTTCTAATTTGTATATAACCCAATTTTTTTTTTTGTCAAATATACGAGAAAACATGAACTTTAAGTTTGATGTTTACAACAAAAAAACACTCTCACACAAAAAATAATTGACTTTTTTGAAAACTGATGACACTATAAGAAAGACTATAGAACGGCGCATATTTTGTATTACTCAGTAAAAAAAAACACGGATTTTGAGTTATGACGTTGTTGCAGCAAATGAGCGATGATGCACGAGTGGCTGTGGACTTGTTGGCATAGACCTTCGACTTCAAATAACTCCATAAAAAGAAATCCAATCTTAATAAATCACACAATCTAGAAGGCCAATTCTGATCACCAAAAAACGAGAGATAAGGAACATGATAAGGAAATACCTTATGCAGTAATTGAATTGTTTCTCGGGCTGTATAGCATGTGACAAGGTCTGGTTGAAACCACATGACGTCCATATTAATATTATACAATTTAGGCTGAAACAACTAGTGATATCAAGTCGCGATGTCGAGTAACCAGTAACTTTCACTGCTTGACCAGCCTATTTTGCGAAGAAGTATGTTCCAGCCTAAAATCCGTATTTGCTTTTCGACTATCACATGTGGCCTCTCTGAATCCCAAATTGACGATTAACAAAAGCACAAGGTTGTCTTCCCATTTGAAACGATTAAAAGTAAGGTTAGTTTGTATTATCTAGGGATTGGTGTTTGAGCAGTAACGGTCTTGCTATTATTTCAATAAAGGCATTTTCTTGATAATCGTAATTCTTGTGTGACTTTTATTAACAAAATTTACAAAATTTTAAAATAAATTGACAAATTTGTTTTAAGATTACATTTCAACTTTGGTAGTTTTCAATAAACTCAATTATGGAAAACAAAAATTTCCATAATTTCAAACCCATTCTAGATAACAGTAGTATAATCTGAAAATATGCAAGGTCATCAAAAAGAAAATGTTCATCATCGCTTAGGATGATTTATTTCGAAACTGTGGCCGCAAAACTTTCATTATTTTTTAAATATTGTTCAACATTGAAAACGCGTTGTTCTCTGGTGCAGTGGCTTGATTTTAATTAACCTTAAACTAACACTGGCAACTGTAAAACTTCATGGCCCGTTTTTTCAATGTATCGACAAACTGCCTGTTACTAAATCTCGACGGAAATTTATTAGACCGATAAACTGTCCGTTAACAATGTTGGTTTTCTCAATATACCGATAAAAAACATTATTTTCCGTTGGCAATACCTCAAAAATAAAAAGATGTGAAAGTTGGGTACCTTGCCTGCAAGTGACAACATGTTGTTGTTAAATGTTGCCTTTGAAAAATTCATTATTCTCCATGTCTGCCAGGTAGTTAGGCCTGGCATGATAAACTCTTTCAACATTCACTTGGCATTCATGTTCTTCGAGTTCACACTCCATCAAATTAATGTTAATTTCTCTATCAAACATTTTTTTATAAAATCTATTTAATTTTGTTTACAAAAACACAAATACATAAAATTTATGAACAGCAGTCAGCTGATTGAATTTATCTGTACGATAAATAAATAAATGGCTGATGAGATCGGGTTAGCTTTGCGACAGAATATAAGCAAAAGAGACATTGAGAAAACCAAATTTCTTTAATCTGCAGTTTTTCGTTGGGGAAAAAAAGATAACCACCTAATGAGAAAACGGCCCTATGTTTTGGTTGCACACATTTTACTGCTCAGGGCTTGTCATCGCTAGATTCCCAGTCGGGGTTTCAATTTATCGGAAATACTGTAGAGTAACAATAGTGGGTGAATAATCGGAAATTAATTATTTTCATTTGAATCATTCCAAAAAATATATAATTCCCTGAAATTTACTGTCTAAAAGGATTTATTGACTTCTGATATATGACTTTTTCTATACATAACCGAGCAGTTCTGCATTGACTTTTAAAACTGATCGAATATGTGTCGAATTTCAATAATGTCTAATTACCGGACTCCAATTTTTATATTTGTGAGTTATTTAACACGTATGAGCTCTTTGTAATACAGAGAGAAGTCAATTGGTTACTATATACATCCCAGGTAATCTAGCGTGAAGTCAATCGCCACTTTAGTGTCTCAAATTAATCTGTAATATGTTTTGTAATGTACTTTAGTTGCAGAGTTATGTCTTGGTAATTTATGTAGCAATTCATGATACACACATGTTAAAATAACTTGTCACATTGCTAATTCTGGAAATAGTGATAGCCCTAAATGATAGGTGTAATCTCTAGTTTGGAACAGCTGGAATGATAAATAAATGAATCTAAATCAAAAGTTAGGCAATAAATAATCCATATCTTGTGTTTGTTATTTTTTTTACCAATTCCTTGGATTATCTCAAGAACATGATCCTAATATGTATCTAAATAAGAAAAGTTTTAGAGAATTCTTCAAATCTGTGACAAACGATTGTTATGAACTTAAAACACTTGCTATCCACACTACAATAAATACCTACCTACATTTATGTATGAATGTATTTATGTTTTTCTGTATAAAAAAAACATAAAAATTAAGGCAAACATTTAACACATTCATGCACAATAAGTTTTACAACATAAATCCAGACATTTTATTTGTAGGTTTGTCAGTATGTTTGTTGACCAAAAATCAAACTCTGTACAAAATTCAAAAAATACTCGTATATTTACAAGCAACAAGTGGTTTACACTACACACATACAGTACACTTTTGCTTCAACAGAAAAAAAATATACCCTAAATAGTATAAAAAACATGTACATATATTGATATACAAAGATTTGGAAAACAATTACCTTATTTCTATTATCTTATAAATACAGTATTTAACTTTTTAATCGAAAGGGTAATACACTACAACATTTTTGAATATTTCTTTCCCAGCAGCTCTAATAGCTACAATTTTGGGGAGGACTTTATGATTATGTTAAAATGAAATATCTTTAGGTACCCAGCAGCTTACAAGTAATACAGTAATTTGCTGTGTTGTTTGTAATGTAAAGATAAGTCAAATGCTTATTTTTATACCCTTCACCTTCGTGAGAAGCGTATATATAAATTTGTCATACCGTTTGTAATATCCACAATATAATTTTCCGACCCTATAAAGTATATATATTCTGAATCCTTATAGATAGCGGAGTCGATTTAGCCATGTCCGTCTGTCTGTCTGTCCATCTGTCTGTTGAAATCAATTTTCTGAAGACCCCAGATATCTTCGGGATCCAAATCTTCAATAATTCTGTCAGACATGCTTTCGAGAAGTTTTCTATTTAAAATCAGCAAAATCCGTCCATAAATAACGGAGATATGCAAAAATCGGAGACAACCTCTATTTTTGGCCTATTTTTGATCTATATCTCGATTACTAAGTCATAAATATAGACAATATGAATATCTAATGATAGATATTTCAAAGTCCATATATGTATATAAGGCTACACAAAGTTGCACCTACAATGGGTCAAAATCGGGAAAATATTTTTTAACCCGAATTTTTTTTTTACAGAAAACATTTTTTTTTCATACATTTTTTTCACTAATAAATTAAAAAAAAAAATTTTTAAACTTGGAAAAAACTTTTAAAAAACATTTTTGAAAAAAAATATTAAAAAAATTTTTTTTTTTAAATTTTATTTTAAAATATAATTTGGTGAAGGGTATATAAGATTCGGCACAGCCGAATATAGCTCTCTTACTTGTTTACATTATAAGTAGTTATATATAGCATGAAGTCTATAGTCTCTTTAGTGTCTCTATGTAATCTAGGGTGTAGTCATTATGAAATTTTTTGGGTTGCCAGAAGCTAATTGTTACTAAGTGCCTTTTTGTAATCCGGCGTATAGTGTTTGAAATCTACGAATGATCAATTAACTTCACACTGTTTAAATAGGTAAAATCACTAGTTTGGGACAGTCACCCAGAACTGCTGGGTATCGAAAAAGCAGCTTCTGTGTTGATCTAAATATGGGCCTTCATGTATCTTTGGGTTTATGAAAGTGGAGGTTATGACATTGCTGCAGAATTGACTAACAACACGCAGAAAAAAAATATAGTTGTGCATGTTTACTGTAACCATTTCAACATTTTTGCATGTTTACTGTAACAATTTCAACATTTATAACAATATTATAGTCACAGTAACAATTTATATGATTGTGGAACCTTTATACGGTTAACTTAGGATTCACCTGACTGTATCAATCATATATATGGTTACAGTAAACAAGTATATGCTTGTGACAACCATTGTTATGATAAATCATTATCTTATAATATATTGTTCTCAGATTATGATACCAATTAGCCGAGCAACATAATATCGTAAAACCTTAATCATAAAAATGGTTGTCACTATATGACCATATATATCATTGATACAATCAAGTGAATCGTAAGTTAACGATATTATAGTTACCACAATCATGTAAATAGTTACTGTGACTATAATATTGTTAAAAAGCTTTCAAAAATGTTGAAATGTAATAATGCACAACTATGTTTTTTTTTCAGCGTGAATTTTTCCAAATTGTACATCTAAGTTTCCTACGTTTTAAGTATCAAGTATCTGTGATATTTCACCTAAAACATGTGGAGTCAGCTGGCTTTTTTTTATAAGACAGTCAGGCAGTCTTTAAATTTCCAAACTTTAATATTGATATTTACAATTCTAAATATTTCCCATACAATTGCATCCTATGAATGTGTCTGCATTTCCGTTTTGTCGTTCTAAATTCGCCAAGTAATTAATTGTAATAAGCCATCATCATCAACGTACGAATAGTGTACGAAATTATAAGTAAATTGTTGTAGTCGCATGTATTTAGTAAAAAGTGGATAAATTAAATAAAAGTATGAATGTATTTTTTCTAGCTTTTTCTATTTTCTGGTCGTTCATATGAACATTTTCGTATCGAGTATACATTCATATGTAGGGATTTTGTTGTTTTGAATTATACAAATTATAGAATAAAAAAAAAAAAAAAATAATAAATAAATAAATTAACAAATAAATATACATTTATACGTTACAGTGAACTACTTGCAACGAAGAAACAAACAGCATTTGGCACACAAATATAACAACATACATATGTTGTATAAAGCAGTGTAGTAAAGTAACCGTGTTACGAATAAGTTTTTAAAGATATTAGAAGTTTTTGGGAAGGAAGCACAATTTGTTTGGTAAATGCTGGGATTATTTAATGTTGAGGTTATATTATTGACATAAAAATGGGGGATGGGGCTCCAATTTATATATTTTTGTCATTTGACACGTATGTGCTCTTTGTAGTGCAGATATTAGACAATTGCTTACTTTAAACATCCCATGTAATCTAGCGTGGAGACAATTGTCACTTAAGTGTCTCTAAGTAATCTGGAGAGTAGTCACTTTAAACGTTTTGTGTGTAATTCGTTTAAACTGTTTTTTTTAGAAATTGTGTTGATATAATTCTCATTCAGAATATATCGTTTTTGCTTAAGTTTACTGACATCCCATGTAACATAGCATGAAGTCAATAGTCACTTTAGTGTTTCTTAGTAACCTATAGTGAAGTCACTTTAAAGGTTTATTTTGTACTGCACTTTAGGAAGTAGTTATTTTACCCACCAGAAGCAATCCATTGGAGAGTAGTCGAAGAAAGGTTTGTCTATGATATGTCTATTTAGCTAACTATTTGAGGTCATTAGCATCCGTACATGCTAACATAACTAGTTATGTAGCTGATCAAGTTACCAGTTCGGTAGCTAGTAAGGTAACTGACGCTTTTTAAGCAGTATGTGAATCCAATGCGTTGACTACTTTGGAGCAGCTATTAGACAGTCTCACTGTAATCAAAAAGGGTCATGCACGTGTTAAAATAACTAGTCACGTAGCTATTGAAGTAACTAGTTCCCACCCTAAATGATGAGTAAAATCACTACTTCGGGACTGTCTCCTAGAGCTGCTGTATTATTATCACTTAGTTATTGATCATTATAGTGTTACGAATTTGCAAAAGCGATTTGAATTTAACGGTCTGTAACATTCGTCATGTTGCATCAGTAGAAGTTTCTACTTATCAACAATGTTGATAGCATGCGGTTATTAGCATTGTTTGAAAGTATGGCAACACTGCATGTTTAAGCTGCTAACATTAACATCGAAACCTCTAGAATTCGAATGTACTAGTATGTCCGTTGAGAGCATTGTAGAAGATTCCCGATAAATGGCGCGTGCAAATAGTGGCAGAGCTGGCAGTCGTGAGTTGATCATTGGCGGTGTTAGAGTTAACATCAACTGTCTTGTACGTGTACGTTATAAAGTGTGTGTGTGTATTTCTGCGAATTGATAGACGTGTATAAAGACACTGAGTGACTATTTAATTCTGTTGTTGTACATTCTAAATAAATAAAGAGTTGTTACAATTTTAAACTACTAAAACTGCTTTTTACTTGCAATTTAAAGGAAATACACCTCATTTTTAAAAGGTAAAAACGTAACAATAGTGTAAACAACAACGTTATTTTTTCTTCAAAAGTGTCGAATTTTGTGCGGGAAGTTTTGCTTTACTTCTTTAGTACCGCTGAAGAGCACCGATTGCTCACCAAAGCTTATGGTGAATGTGTTCTATAGTTTTCAATGTGCAAGATATGGTTTGAAGACATTTTGGAGGCATTGCTTCATGAAGATTGTTATAAAACTCAACAAGAGCTTGCATTGGAAGCTACTCAATTAGCAATTTCAAAAAGTTTACAAGCAGCAGGAATCATCCAAATACGAATTGAAGCCGAGAGACCTTGAAAGAAAGTTTTGTTTGTGGGAAATGCTGCTTGAAAGTTATGAAAGAAAATCATGTTTGCACCTAATCATTACTTGGGATGAACGATAAATCCATTACGATAACCCGAAGCGTAAGAGATCGTATGTGGAGCCCGGACGACCAGCCGAATCTACACCAAAGCCAAATATCCATGACGTTAAGGTAATTCTCTGTGTTTGATGGGAGCTACAGGGTCCTATCTGTTATGAGCTG
This sequence comes from Calliphora vomitoria, assembly GCA_942486065.2. Lineage (NCBI taxonomy): Eukaryota > Metazoa > Arthropoda > Insecta > Diptera > Calliphoridae > Calliphora > Calliphora vomitoria. Next base: position 13,036,547 of record OW818031.2, on the reverse strand, counting down.
CAGAAATCTGACCAGACCATCACAAGGAACCTGTAGGTTAGGTTAGGTTCCATGGGCAGCCGCTCCTCAAGCAGCTCACTTGGTTCCATTCAAATCTGATCCCATTGTGATAGCCCAGGGGTAGACAGCAGGGTATTTACAATACTTTCGTTGCCTGCAGGTTAAACCAACCAGATTGCCGGATGAAGAAGTAGATTCGTCTAAGATTCATCCTTGATAGCTCATCCAAGCATGATAGGAATGGAGATCCGAGGATGCGTTCCCTCAGGTTTGTCAGAGCCGGGCATTGGCTGAAGGCGGTGATACACAGTCTCTTCCTCTTCTTCATTATGGCAGCTTCTACAGTAATTATTGTACCGTAGGCCCATTCTTCTAGCATGTGCCCCAATTAAACAGTATGCTGTAATAAAGGAGACAATTTGGCTTATTTGTTCACGATGGTAATCCACAAGTAGATTCGTCCTGCTGGCATCATATACGGGCCAGGTCGATCTCGCTGTAGCACAGGAAGGTTCATTAGTCCTCCTGTTTTGTGCAGTCTCATATAGTATCTGCTGAACAGCCATCTTGCATTAAACAAGGGAAATACCAGAAAAGGGATCGAAAAGGGCCAAAGCGTCTGCTATACAATTACCCTGATTTCCATCGTGTCCAGGGACCCCTTATAAGCATTATCCTGTACCTAACGCAACTGATTCGTTTGAAGCGAGCATTGGCCGAAAAACACCCACAATATGCAGCCAGACATGAAGTCTTACACATAGAAAACAGATTCGTAGTTGCAACAGAATTTGTTAGCAATCAAATGATTCGGTCATATAATTTTTCGGTTCTATCAACGGGAAGTCAGTTGATAAAGAAGATTTTCAGTTGAGGCAACCAAACTTTTGTTATCCCTTATAAAATTTAGGTCACTAAGGTAGAATCATTCGATTGACTACAAATTCGGTTGCTATCACGAATCTGTTTTCTCTGTGTAATATTGCATTATGACAACAAAATATGCTGCAATGTGGTTGGAAAGTTTTTCCTCACCCGCTTTATAGTCCGCTATTTGTTTCGATCGATGCAGAACGCTCTCTCTGGGATACGCTTCACTTTGGAACAGAGTATCCAAAATTGCCTTGATTCGTTCTTGGTCTCAAAAGATTAGCAGTTCTTTTGGCTTGGAATAGCTAACAATGGCCAATACTTTAAATGAATTTATATTGTACAAATGTATCAAAATAAAAGCTAAAAATTTGACAAAATCTCGTATGTTTAAGTCATACACCCAATAGATTTCTTAAATTGCTTAAACGTTAGAAACACTGTTATGTAGTTTTTTAATAACTAGAACATACTGTTACGTTTTTACCTTTTAAAAACGGGGTTTACTTCCTTTAAATAAACCGGATACTTTTGATTGGTAATAAAAAGCAGTTTTAGTAGTTTCAAATTGTAACAACTCTTTATTTATTTAAAATGTACAACAACAACAGGCTAAATAGTCACTCAGTGTCTTTATACACGTTTATCAATTCGCAGAAATGCATACACACTTTATAATGTACAAACTCAAATGTACACGACAGTTGATGTTAACTCCAACAGCGCCAATGATCAACTCAACTCACGACTGCCACCTCTACCACTATTTACACACACTGCCATCTTTATCCGAGTAGTCGAGATTGTTATTAACGGACAACTAGAACATTCGAATTCTAAGGCTTTCGATGTTAATGTTAGCAGCTTAAACATTTAGTGTTGCCACACTTATAAACAATGCTAATAACCGCATGCTATCAACATTGTTGATAAGTAGAAGCTTCTACTAATGGACGTGTTTATAAACATGATGAATGTTGCAGGCAGTCGTTACAGACCGTTAAATTCAAATCGCTATTGCACATTCGTAACAATACATTAAAAATCGACATGAAGTCAATGTGTGGCTTTTGGACATTTATTTTCACTGATGTCTAATTACTTGCCAGACTCCAATTTATATATTTTTAGGTCATTGGAGCATACATATTCTCTTAGCAATGCAATTATAATTTAATTGGTTACTTTATACATCCCAGGTAATCTAGCGTGTGGTCAATTGCCGCTTAAGTGTCTCTAAGTAACCTAGGGTGTATTCACATTCAACTTTTATTATACTGCACACAATTAACGTCTGGCTAGTTAATTCTTTAACCAGAGGTGTAATAAACTCGCTTTCTTCTGATTTTGTTCAACTTTCATTTGACCAATTGCCTACAAATACCAGGAAATATCATAAGAATTTTGAATGATAGTTGGAATAATCAGCTTAATCAAAAACACATGATGTCAAATCTATTTTTTTTTAATTGTTGCTGTATAATAGCTCTAACCACAAGCACATGACGTTACACTGTGCCAGTGTATTTGGTTTGTTAGGTTAGCATGACGATTAATTGCACGTTTTCAATTCAACATACATAATTATAATACAAAATACAGAAAAAATAAAATAATAACAAAATGAAATTACAATGAAAACAACAAAAACAACACACTAAATACATATGTATGTACACTCGTAGCTGAACTGAAAATAATAATTACACTACAATAAAAATATTTAAATATATTGCAGAAATGAAGGAAAAAAAAAATATAATAAAAAATTCATATTAAAATCAAAAAACAAAAAAATAAGGAAAGAAACACAACAAATTGTACTGCACTCACTACACAGTGGAAAATGCAAATTACAATAATAAAGTGGTGAACCTTATAAATTAAACAATGTAGTTGTAGTAATAATTGTTTGTTGTTGTTTTTTGTTGTTGTTGCTGCTGTAGTTGTTTGTAAACAAAATGTACATTGACAGGCCAAATGTGTTTATTGGATGAGTGAATAATAAAGTTAGAGTAACGAAGGAAGAGCGTGACACAGAGAGAGAGGGATTATAACCCAACAAAATATATGACAAATAAATAGGAGAATGATACAAAAAATAGTGGGGAAATTAAAAAATAATTTATTAATCGTCAAAATTGCGCCATTTGGCATTCAGAGAATCCTAATGTGATTGTCGATAAGTAAATTCTTCCACAACGTGTCACTTTTGACCTGAGTCATCATTAGATCATACTCCTTTGAAAAAGAGACTGGTGCTCGCTGTCGTGACATGATATCACGAGTTAATTCTGCGAGAATTGTGTTTCAACAAGAGGGTGTCACATGCCCTACAAACCCGAGAAATAATTCAATTACTTCATGAGGCTCCTCCTGATCATGTAATCTCTCGCCTTGGTAATTATAATTGGTCATTTAGATGATGTGATTTAACACCATTGGATTTCTTTTAGTGGGGTTATTTCGAGTCAAAGGTCTATGCTAAAAGTCTTCAATCATCAGTGTATTGAATTTAAAGCTAAATCAACAAATATCGGCCACAATTATTCAAAATATTCATGGATATCTTATTTTAAACGATGCGTATGTACCAGCAAAGCCGTAGTGGCTTTGCGTCTCAATAAATTTAAAGAATCTAAAGAAAAAACTACGTTTCATATTTAATTCACATAACAGGTGGCGCAAAAGTAATCCTCCTATCAGAAAATGCTATAGATTTTGCGATTGACCCCTAATGTCAGTTCTGTTTTGACATTTGTGTAGTAAACACATGCGAAATACACGTTAATAAACAATGTTACGCTACACTGCTCCAGAACGCGGAATATTGCTGACTATTTATTTGACCAATAATCGGCAAAATTTATAGCATTTTCTGATAGGATGATTACTTTTGCGCCACCTGTTGTTTCGTAAATTTTAGAACACCCTTCATTTGTGAACTTTTGATGTGAAGCGTGTGAAGCGATCCACTCAATAATAGACCACAAATTGTTGAGTTTTCTTTATTGAAGAATTAGTATTAAGGATTGAGATTAACAAATTCTTAACACACGTTTTTCATTAAAACTTTTAAACCCAGTATTATTTGATTTTTTCTTTTTTTATCAAGTTACCTTTGTAAAGCATGTCAGTTATTATGTTTAATGTCAATTATGTTCATTTGTTGTTAATCTGAGTAAAATGAGTGACGAGAAAAAAGTGCGTACTAAAATTATTAAATATTTTCAACAAAACCCAATTTGGTCCTACAAAAAGTTGGCCAAACAATCAAAGGTCTGCCGTCAAACGGATTCCAATGTTATTCAACAGTACCGGGAGAACTTGTCCGTTGATAGAAATCCTGGTTCAGGTAGAAGGAATGGTCCACATGATGTTTATTAAGCCAACAAAATATAAAGCATTTTCAAAAGAGCTCCCAACACATCCGGTAGGAAAGCAGCCCGGTTAGTTCAGTGCTCGGACTATTTGGTACGAAAAGTTAAAGCAAATGCAGGTTCAAAAACATACAAGGCTCAAAAAGTTCCTGACAGGAATGCTGCTAAAAATGTACAGGCCAAAAACAGAGCACGGAAATTGAAGTCAAATTTTATAAACAAAATATTCCTGCTGCATAATAGATGACGAAACGTATGTTCTGCCAGGTTTTTCGCAGCTTCCGGGTCAAAATTTTGATGTTGCTGATGCTCGAGGGAATGTTGAAGAAAAGTTTACAAAAGCAGACAAAATTTCCCAAAAAGTTCTTGGTATGGCAAGCAATATGCAGTTGCGTCAAAAAAGCCAAACATTTGTTACAAAGGGCTCTATAAATACCGAAATTTACATCAAGGAATGTTTACAAAAAAGGCTGCTTCCATTCACAAGACTTCTTAGTGTGTCCACTTATTTTTGGCCTGATTTGGCACCCTGTCACTATGGTAAGAAAGGTCTTGAGTGGTACAAGAACAATAATGTGGTATTTGTACCAAGAGAGGCAAATTCTCCAAACTGCCTGGAGCTAAGGCCAGTGGAGAGATATTGGTCTCTTGTTAAAAGAGAATTGAAGAGCACAATAAAGTAGTCCAAAAGTGTGGTAGATTATAAACGGAGATGGACAACCTGTTCGAAAAAAGTGACAGAAATCACTATAAAAACCATAATGGAAGGGTTTCCGTCCTTATGTAGAAATGTTCTGGTATGGGAAAGGAGTTCCTTTTTCATTCAATTGTAATAACGATAGAACAGTTAAACACTGCTATCTTTGCGACAATGTTCAAGTAACTGATGGCGATAATCACTTTTGACCTCTCCTCTAATGTGACAAGAATCACCCTAATGAGCTTTACACCACCGCCAAATACATGAGAATCCTATTCGATTTTCAGATAGAAACCTTTTCAAATTAGAGAATTGCTACCTAAATGCAGGACCAACACAAATTATCTCGCAACACGTGGAAGCAAAGTTTAACTGGGTCATGGAACATAATATGTAGACATCTTAACTACAGTATCATATAGTTGGAATATCCTCTGAGCCATGTCTGGTAGGGTTATGAGAATAAGGAATAAAATCGAGTTGAGGTTTCCTACGTTCAAAGTGTATTTGCTTATTGTGTAAATAGTAGGGAAATCAGATGGAGACGAGACACTCATACAAACATAAAACAAATATATATCTAATACAACATACAAATATATTGACTGACATGTAGATTGATGTTGCAAGAATTAGATTTTTGACAACAGACTTAGGCTTTTGACAACTAAAGCTGCCCATACACGATTGATTTGTGCATGTGATTTCTTCGTGATCGACTTGTTAATGGGGCTGTGCGCGCACCAAATCACAAGAGATTGAAAATGTTCAACCACAAATCACACGCACAAATCATCTCGTGTGTGGGCAGCTTAAGTCTCGTCTCTATGTTACCCCATGGAGTCAACTATCTTACACTGTTTCAAAACATCGAAATAGCGTCGCTATTACAAATTACATTGCAAAATAATCTTCATGAAAAAACAAATGCTCTCTTGGTCATGGAACATAGTATTGTTGACAAAGAATTTCCTCCTGGAATGCCAGCGAAAAAGTCATCCTAACTACAACATCATACAGTTGAAATCTCTCCTGAGATATTTCAGGAAGGATCTTATCCCATCAATTCCGCAGTAGCAGGTTATCGCATTTGAATGTCGTACTTGGAGTTCGCATATCGTCCATAGTAGACACAGAGAAGAACCTGCCGTGGAAAGCAAGAGTATTTTTGGCACAACTGAGGCCAGAACAGGCTTAATGTCTATTGTTCCACAATTTATGTCCAACTTGTGGTTGGAATCATAATAACACCTACCACATATTTATCCAACTCTACTTCAGAACATTTAGAGCTTCTAATTGTTTAATACAGGTTTCGTAGCTAATTTTTGTATAACATACAACATTAAGCCGTGCATATATTGAAATAGACCATATTCTCACAACGCCATTCAAAGATTGAGCAAGGCTTTCATTGGGAGAATCATTAATGTTTTGTCTCATGACACCAATCTTTTAGAAAAATATGAATTAAAGAAAAACTGAGCATTCTGGTACCACTGAATAAATTTGAAACTCATTTAAGATGAAATGAGGTGAGGCGTTATTAACACATTGACTGTCAAGGCAGTTTTAGCAAATAAAAAGCTGGGCACCACATTATATAAATGAGAGTTCTTACGAAATGGCGAAAAGGAAATTTTTATCGGATATAAGTTAGTAAAAATATTCGAAAGTACAGAAAGTGATGAAGAATATTATTACGTTTTAATCTTTTTAAAACATTGGTTTATTTCCTTTAAATAAACCGGATACTTTTGATTGCAAATAAAATCAGTTTTTGTAGTTTAAAATTGTAACAACTCTTTATTTATTTAAAATGTACAAGAACAACAGTTCAAATAGTCACTCAGTATCTTTATACATGTTTATCAATTCGCAGAAATGCACAGACACTTTACAAACATAAGTGTACAATACAGTTGATGTTAACTCTAACAGCGCCTATGATAAACTCACTCACGACTGCAACCTCTGCCACTATTTATACACACGCCATCTTTCCGGAATCTTCTTGGAAAGTGCTAAACAAATTGATAATGGGTTAACATTTTAAGGATTGCCAGACTCATCTTTTTTTAGAAATAGGATTTTCATAAATCACATTCCAACACATAGGCAATTCGTCGGAATGGCATCGGCTAGTACCGGAAGATGCCATTCCGAAAATTTTCGGTCAATGTGGTCTATAAGATTCTTTGAACGGATACGTAACTGCAAACAAATGTTGTACTGGGACATTGAGAATCCATCAATCATTTCACTCAAAGTCACTGTATGGTGTGCTATTTACGACGGAGAAGCCATCGGGCTTTAGTTATTCGAGGAGGTCATAAGTAACTCCATTACTGTGACTGGTGAGTTATACTGAACGACGGATCAACTAGTTTTTATTGGAGTTTATTTATGAATTTGAGCATGTGGTTCCATATAGCTCGCGCTATAATGGACATTTTGAAGGATGTATTTCCCCGTTTTTTAATGTTCCGTTTTTGCGATTACAGTGGCTGTCTAGAACGCCCGATATGAGCGCTCTAGACTTCTTACTTTTTTGAAATCACTGGCCTATGTGAACAAGTCACAGACCCTGGAAGCACTTAAAGAGAGTAACCGAAAAGAGTGCAAAAACTTATCTCCCGAAGTTCCCTCCTCAATGATGGAAAATTAGCCTAAATGCCGCTGGATACTATATTGATTTTGTATAAAGTGGTTACATGGTTAATGTACCATCATGCGTTAAAGGACACTGATTCAAAAGCAGTGCTAGTATGTCATTTGACCTAGGAGATTCACTTAAACTTTTTAATCGCACTACTTCTAGGGAGTATATTTGGCAGAGTTTTCGACAGTCTATCATGTTCGAGCAGTGGTTGATTGTTTTCCGTCAAGTGAGAAATACTTGTTAACCATTCAGGCAAAATGAGTTTCTTCATCCTTTAAATGAGCCGGAATTTAGGAACTCATCTTTTAACGTATGACCAGAAGCATTTACATACTGATTTCTCTATTTCTCTAAGTATTTATTGGTTGGCCAGATTTTTCAAATTCTGGATCTGACTGCAATTTGACTCATCTGATTAAACCAATATTTATGTCTGAATTTAATAAAAGGAATATTTTTATTCCCAGCATAATTATGTTTGGAACCATTTTCTCCAATATTGTACAGTTTTGGATTTAAATCCCTAATGAAATCCTGAAATAAAAGTATTCAAAAGAGCTACATACATATTTCACTGGGTTACCTAGCGAGAACCAATACAACACAAATGTATTTTACATACAAACTTATTTGTAAATATTTACACTGCATAAAGCAAATAACTTATTGCTCTTAAATAATGATTTTCTTAGGTTAAATACACACACACATACACACACTCACACTTATACACACACATATACAAAATACTCTATGAATAAAAGACAAATGTATAGACATTGTGCTTTGGTGGGGAGCAAAAAAGCCAAGTAAATTAACTATTTAATTATAACATTTTTATAAAGGAACTAAGGAAGCTAAACAATGATTTTTATATAATTTTTGTAATAATAAAAAACATTTTTAATCCCTTAATACCCTCGTACAAATAAATGTAAAGAATAAAATTTATTGCACATTATATTTCAATTCTAAACGGATTTTAAGCAAAACAAGATCATCAACGGGCAACTGCTTATATATTTATTTTTTTTGATGCGGCTGCTTACAGCGCCTTCGCAATTTATGGTAAAATATTGTATATTTTTTTGCTGTTGCATCAAAACCATTTAAATCTTCAATTTCAGAATAGTGTAACTATCAGCAAAACAGCAACTACAGCACAACAAAATAAAAAATAATAATAATGGAAGAAAAACAAGATTGTAGAAAATAATGCAAAACAAAACAAAAAAAAAATTAAACGTTTAGCAGGAAACTACTTTGCATTTAATTGTCTGTAATGACGTGCAATATAAAATGTTAAAATGTTCAAAATGTAATGTTAAAATGTACTAAATACATTCACACACAAGTACAAACAAACAAAATAACATTCATACATGTAAACATGTGTGTATTTTTACGGTAGATCAACAAAGTCTGTGGACAAACAAAAATTTTAATTTAATTTCTACATTTTTCATTTGCGACCCCACAAAGTATATATATTCTGTATCGTTATATATAGCGAAGTCGTTATAGCCATGTCTGTCTGTATGTTGAAATCAACTTTCCGTAGCCCCCAAATAACTTACAAACATAATTGATACATCAATATATCGGGAATTCTTCCGGCTCGGTCGCTATTAAAAATCGAGAAAATCGGCCCACAAATGGCTGAGATATAAGGAATAAATCGGAACAACCTCGATTTTTGGCCTATTTTTAATCTATATCACAAATTTTTTATTTTTATAATTTTTTTTCACTAATAAATTTAAAAACAAATTTTTTAAAAACTTAAAAAAAATATGGAAAAAAATGAAAAAGAAAAACAATTTCGAAAAACAAAATTTAGAAAAATTTTAAAAACAATTTGAAAAAAAAAATATTTTTTTAAATTTTGAAAAACTATTTTGAAAAAAAAAAAAATTAATTTTGTTTACCTAAAAATATTTAAAATATTTATTTTAAAGTATAATTTGGTGAAGGGTATAAAAGATTCGGCACAGCCGAATATAGCTCTCTTACTCGTTTTTAATTTTTGTTAGTTTTGCGGCGGCTACATTTCAAACAAGAAAACCTCGCTTAGGTTTCTTCTTTCCAGACTTAAAGCTACTTTTACAAATCTGCGACATAAAATTTCGAAATTGGAAAGAAACAACAAATCAAACTAACTTTTCTGATTGTAAAGAGCTAAGAGAATAAATAGGGACATTTTCGTGCAACTGAGGGTATATATTCGTTATTCGTATAACCGATAAAACAGTATAGTTTATTAAAAAAGTGATTTCAGTGATTTTGAGTGGATTGAATAGCTCCTCCTGAATAATAAGAACACTCTCAGATCCCATCAGCTCAAATTTTGTTTGTTTATGTATCTGCTCAGGTAAAAATTACGCTGCACAGTAGGGCAGAATCAACATTTTCTGTAAATAAATCTGGCATTTCTAAACGGCTGGTCCGGTGGGGTCTCAAAGTAGGGTACCTTCGACATATAAAATTTAAACATTTTTTTTTTGTTTCCCATCGGATTTCAAAGGTTTTTATATTTTTGGAAAGTGCTCGGCCAGTTCTTGAAAAAACATGTTTGCGTGTGCAATTTATCTCTTATAATTTCCGCGTAATAGGCATTTCAAAATTGAAATTTAAAAATTTTGCCATACTTTGCTCCGCTTTTTTAAAAATATAGAACGTACTTTTGGACCGAATGGACTTTTTTTGTTAGTTAACAACTAAATTACCAATAATATACAAAAGATTTTATGGCAATATCAAGTATGGATCCAAAATTAAATGATTTTCAATTTAAAAATTCAATAAATATTGGATTTTTGCTTTTTTTTTGGGCGAAAATTAAAAAAAACTTTCTTTAAGAACATATACAAATTTTAGGTTTTTCTGCAAGGTATCTTTATGGAGAACATTTTGGTGTAAAAAACATGTCAGATTTTTGGAATATATCGCTCCTATGCCCTTCGGAATTTGATATATTTTTTATCAAAATTTCAACTTTGGGAGACATGTTCTAAAATCCCAAAGCTGGGATCAGAAAACGTAAAGCAGCTTTGCAAATCTTTATGTTTCCTATTTATCCCCAAAGTATTTCCGCAGCCACGAAGGAATTGTGGATTTATGGGTAAAATTGTAAAAAATACAATTTTTGGGATTTTCGCTCCAATTTTTAGGAATTCCAGGATTCCCTTTGAGCTTTTGACAAGTTTTTTTACACTTTGTTATTTGGAATGACAAATTTAAAAAACGTTAAAAATTTCATTGAGTTTTGTCAATAAATAAAGATTTTATTACATATTTATCGGGTTTCTAAAACTAAAATTTGTATCACAATTTTAATAGCATTGCAAATATTAGGAACAATTTGATCCATATTTATTCCGAACTATGCTTTTTTTTTTTGTTAAGATAAGTTAATTTTTGGTCTCAATTAGATTCAAAAATATGCCACTCTAAAACTCCGTCCTTCACAAATATTGAGATTCGGATAGATAATTAGATTACATGTTATTTGGACATTCGAGTAAAAACATACATCCTACTCATGATTAATTTCGATCAAGAATAGTTAAAATAACCACGATTATTTGGCGTTCTTGAGCAGTTCCCTTGCCATCCGTCATATATTCTGTATCTGTTTACTTCAAACGATCAGTTTACCTAAACGAAACTGACAGTTCTCGCCATTTGCAAAAGTTATAGATAAGATTTTGAGGTCTAGTTCATATCAAAGAACACTAAATTACAACACAATGTACTTGAAATACGTTAAATATAGCAAAAAGTATTAAAAATCGAAGAAATGTAAAGAGTTCAAAATCGAAAGGTAAAGAAAGAATCCTTTGTTAACATTTTAGAGGAACTAGAAACCACTCACTTCCAGTGTTAGTTCAGCCCATGCGATTAGCTTCATTGCAACACTGGAAGATTAAAATGTTGAATTATTAGCAAAAAATCTTATTACAATGGGCGAAAGACATGTTGGTGCTTGCAGAGGAATTTATAGTCAATGGAACATGTACCAGAGAGCTGGCACAAACTTAAACTGGTGTTGTTACTGCAGATCAGTAAAGTACAACACAATTTGAAAAACAAGTAAGAGAACTATATTCGGCTGTGCCGAATCTTATATACCCTTCACCAAATTATACTTTAAAATAAAATTTAAAAAAAATTTATTTTTTTCGAAATTGTTTTTTAAAATTTTTTATAATTAATTTTTTTTTTTTTAATTTATTATTGAAAAAAATGTATGACAAAAAATTTTTTTTGTTAAAAAAAAATTCGGGTTAAAAAATATTTTTTCCGATTTTGACCCATTGTAGGTTCAACTTACTATAGTCTTATATACATCATAGCAATGGACTTTGAAATTTCTATCATTAGATATCCATGAAATTTCTATCATTAGATATTATGATTTAGTAATCGAGATATAGATCAAATATAGAGGTTGTCTAGGATTTTTGCTCATATCTCCGTTATTTATGGACGGATTTTGCTGATTTTAAATAGGAAACTTCTCGAAAGCATGTCTGACAGAATTATTGAAGATTTGGATCCCGAAGATATCTGGGGTCTTCAGAAAGTTGATTTCAACAGACGGACATGGCTTAATCGACTCCGCTATCTATAAGGATCCTGAATAAATATACTTTATAGGGTCGGAAAATTATATTGTGGAAATTACATACGGAATGACAAACTTATATATACCCTTCTCACTAAGGTGAAGGGTATAATAACGATCAATCTATAGATTAATCAGTATGTTTACTTATTCGCTTCAAACTGTAGAGAGAATACTTTTTAATCATATAAGAAAGAATATGATGCATTTGTATTAAAGGTAAAACTAGGAAACGAGTTGTCAAGATTAAGCATAGAAGACGAGGCTATTAGTAGACCAAGGAGAATAAGCTCTGGTATATTTCCTTGATATTGAAGAATATTGAACAACATAAAGTTCCAATTCAATTTAAATAACTTTTACTGCAGCAGACAGTTACCCAAGCCACGCAACTAGGGACTCTTTAAAGTGGTGTAATTAACAAACTTTTTGGATTCTAGTACTAAATGAACTTATTTTAAAACTCAACAGTTTTGGTATAAGGAGTGAGATCGAAAAATTCTTAAAATACATATATGTTAATAAAAATTAAACCACTAAACTTACAGTTTTTATTTTTATGTATTTGATTGAAATTATTGTAACAATTTACAAAAAAAAAAAAAAAATTTTATAGTTCTAATCACTAATGATGAAATTTTGAACCTTTTTCGGAAACCCTTCCATTAACGTTTTTATAGTGCTTTCTGTCACTTTGCTCGAACAGGTAGTCCATCTCCGTTTAAAATCTAGCACACTTTTGGACACCTTTTTTGTGCTCTTCAATTCTCTTTTAACAAGAGCCCAATATCTTTCCACTGGCCTTAGCTCCGGGCAGTTTGGAGGATTTGCCTCTCTTGATACAAATACCACATTATTGTTCTTGTACCACTCAAGTGCTTCTCTACCATAGTGACAGGATGCCAAGTCAGGCCAAAAATAAGTGGACACATTATAAAGTCTTATGAATGGAAGCAGTCTTTTTTGTAAACATTCCTTGATGTAAATTTCGGTATTTTTAGAGGCCGTTGTAACAAATGATTGGCTTCTTTTGCCGCAACTGCATATTGCTTGCCATACCAAGAACGTTTTGGGAAATTTTGTCTGCTATTGGGTCCTAAACTTTTCTTCAACATTCCCTCGAGCATCAGCATCATCAAAATTTTTGATCAGGAAGTTGCGAAAAATCTGCCATAACATACGTTTCGTCATCCATTATGCAGCAAGAATATTGTTTTATAAAACTTGACTTCAATTTTCGTGCTCTGTTTTTGGCCTCTAAATTTTTAGCAGCGTTCCTGTCAGGAACTTTCTGAGCTTTGTATGTTTTTAAACCTGCATTGGCTTTAACTTTTCGTACCAAATAGTCTGAGCACTGAGCTAACCGAGCTGCTTTCTTATCGGATGTGTTGGGAGCTCTTTTGAAAATGCTTTCTATTTTTTTTGGCTTTAGAAACATCATGTGAACCATTCCTTCTACCTGAATCAGGTCTTCTGTCAACGGACAAGTTCTCCCAATACTGTTTAATAAAATTGAAAACAGTTTCACCAACTTTTTGTAGGACCAAGTTGGGTTTTGTTGAAAATATTTAATAATTTTAGTATGCACTTTTTTCTGGTCAGTCATTTTAATCAGATTAACAACAAATGAACATAATTGATATTAAACATAATAACTAACATGATTTACAAAGGTAACTTGACAAAAAAAAAAAAAAAAAAATCAAATAATACTTGGGTTAAAAATTTTAATGAAAAACGTGTGTTAATAATTTTACGATCTCACTCCTTAATATTACAAATAGAGTATTCGAAAATTTGATATTTCACAAGACTATGAGTTCTTTAGAGGTTGATTGAAGTGTTTGTAGTTCATATGGTTCATAATAATGTTACTAAAACTGATTATGAGATTTAACCGAAATCCGCCTTTGACTTACATATGGGCAATTCCACGAGAATGACTACCATGACTGAAAACCCAAAAAAACCCTTGAAACTTTTATTCAAGATGATTTGAATAGGAGAAAACACTGAAATATTACTATGTGTCAGTATTTAAAGCTTATTACAACATTTTATTGGCAAAAATAATAGTTTAAACAAACTATATTTAATTTTTTAATTTTATTGGCGTGTTTTAGGGTAAAATTGCGTCAAAACTAAGCTCCCAATTAGCCTATAGTGTGAAATGAATTTGACTCTCATTGTTTATTTGCTATTATAAAATTGGTTATTGAATCCGAATGTATATTTTCTATTCATTTTTTTAGTTTTTGTATACAAATATTTACAGAATATATATTGTTTTATTATAAGAGAAAAATCTGTCACGTACGGTATGTCACGTACGATATTAAATTTTATTTATTATAAAATCATCCAATGATTGTTTTTATTTAAATATGACGGATTGTAAAGGAAAAATATTTCGTATAGTGTAAGAAATTAAAAGAAAACATAACGCCTCTCAAGATTCGCAAATTTTCGCATATTTCTACATGTACCTCAAAATGATTTCCGTTTTATGTCACGTACGATATACCATTATTTCGCTTGATATTTTGGATAACAATGTTTCGAAAGAACTTATTAGTTTTTTAAAATATAGCACCCTCTGAATGAAACATACAGACAAAATTATTTTTCAGATACTCTTATTTTTGGAAAATCTATTCCACTCTATAGGCGTACAAATGTCACGTACGATGACATGGAATTGCCCATATATCGTTATACATATATATCATTATCTAAGTGAACTGAGACAATTTGCAAATTGTTTCTTTGTCCAAAGACTCTCCTTGGGCACTGTGCTGACGATGATGTAGTAGATATCTAATATTTTGTTTGTTGTACATTTAGTTTGTTGTATTTGTTTTTTCTATTTTTTTTCTGTATTTCGAACATTTTGTTTGTTATAATATATTCTAGTTGTTGTTGCTGATGTTGTTGTTATTATTATTGTATTTTTTTGTTGATTCCTTCGCCTAGTTTACTGAATTTAAATGTATTTTGTATTTTCTGTTAGAGAGTGAGTGTGATTGCGATTGTAAAGGGAAGGAGGAGAGTGTGAGGATGAGAGATGGTGTTGCATTTATGTAGGTACCGTTTGTTCTATTTGCCTGTAAGTAGGTTTTAACAGTAGTTACGTTCACAAATAGAGGCCAGAACCAACGACCGACTAAACGACAGACAGACACAACTGGCATCATTTCAATATTTATATAAAAAAAAAGAAGAGTCTATGTACAAAATGTGAATATTTAAACATTTTAATATGTTTATGTTTATGTGTTTGTGTTTGAGTAAATCTCTAGTGGCACAAGTATTTAAATACAGATTTTATATACGTAGAGTATAAAAAAAAAAGAAATGTTGCACTTACAAACATGTTGCTGCAAACATACATTTATGCAACATACTAGTATTTTGTTGTACTTTTGTTTTTAATTATTATTTTGTTAAATACTTTTACACATATTCATTAGGAAGTGTATCGTTTCGTTTCGTTTTTTTTTTTTTTTTTGAAGACAAGCATGAACAAACATGCTAAACTGAATGTGTAACTTACTTTTATTTTATGTAGACGCAAGGAAGTTTAAGGATTTGGTGTTTAAGTAAAATGGATCTTGCTTTTAGATGATTTTTTCATCATTCCTGGCATCGGTAAATGAAGTATAATTGCTCGATTTGCTTCGTCTATTACCTTCCTAAGATCTCCTTAGTAAAACCATTGCGAGGGACCGGGGAGTAAGATTTCCTATTTAATCGATAAGCAGTTACTGCCGGGATCGCTGAAAGGGGAAAATAGTTTTTAACTTTCCTGTGAATGTTCTTCTTTCCTTTTTCTAATCGATCTAGCTGAGGTACCAGGAACCAGACTGTGTGACCAAATAGAATACAAATGTCATTGAGTTTTTTTTATAAGGAGCAGGTTAATGAGCAAACAAAATCTACACTAAACATATTATTAAAGGCCCTAGTGTTGTGGCACCTTCTTTCAAACATCTAGTAGTCATTATTACAAACAAAACTTGGCTAAAACATACATATTATATATATAAAATTGTGTGATTATTGATTATGATTCGGTTTGCTCAATACAATTCAGTTCATTTCTTGTTTTTCTTTTTTGTATTTTTTTTTGTTTTTAATACCTACTACCTATAATTTTTTGCTCTTTTCACTTGACTTTACTTAACGAAAACATTCTGAATAAGTGCACTTAGGCTGGTTGGTAACCTTGTATTGATTAATGTGTTGTGTTCGATGTTCGCAGTACGATGGTGCTGTGCTGTGCTGTGTTGATGAAATGAGCTAAACTCCTCTAAGTTTAATGTTTTTTTATTTATTTTTTTGTTTTTAATAAAATAATAGAACGAATCGAACGAACAATTGCTTATTACGAGTAGTATTTGTTGGTTTTGGTTTGTTTTAATAACCACTAATTTACTATAATTTGTTGCTTTAATTAACGTTAAAATGTACCTACTAAAACAACAACAACCACAACCAATTAAAACAAAAATCATAAATAATTTCACCTTAAAAAGTTTAAATGAAATATAAAAAAAAAAAAATGGAAGAGAAGTAATTAAATCATGTCAGCCAGTCAGCTCTGCTGGTAGGCGTAAATTTATTTTCATTCTTCATTTATAAAAGTTTAAATGATTGATTCTTAGGGTGTGAGAACTCAAATCCTGAAGATTTCTAAAAATTTTCTTTGTGGCATTTAACTAAATATGGCAAATATTTACTGTATGTTAGTATTCGATTAAAAGTAATTAAATAATAAGAAATTTCAAATACTTTAACCTATAGCTATAAATGTATTAGCTTCCCTGAAGGAAACCTGGGGACAAGTGTCTCCAAGTCATCAGTTTTTGTCGACTATTTTGGCGGCATTGCTAATGAAGCGTCTACATTTTTATATTTGTCTTTGAGGAGAAAAAACAAAGGAAGGAAAAACATGAATTTGAAGACGACTCTTCCAACTGTTATGAATTCGTAACTTATTATACCCTTCATCTTCGTGAGAAGGGTATATATAAGTTTGTCATTCCGTTTGTAATTTCCACAATATAATTTTCCGATCCTATAAAGTATATATATTCTGGATCCTTATAGATAGCGGAGTCGATTTAGCCATGTCTGTCTGTCTGTTGAAATCAATTTTCTGAAGACTCCAGATATCTTCGGGATCCAAATCTTCAATAATTCTGTCAGACATGCTTTCGAGAAGTTTCCTATTTAAAATCAGCAAAATTCGTCCATAAATAACGGAGATATGAGCAAAAATACGAGACAACCTCTATTTTTGGCCAATTTTTGATCTATATCTCGATTCCTAAGTCATAAATATAGACAATATGGATATCTAATGATAGATATTTCAAAGTCCATTGCAACGATGTATATAAGACTATAGTAATTTGATCCATTGTAGGGATCAAAATCGGGAAAAATATTTTGTAACCCGAATTTTTTTAACAAAAAAATTTTTTTTTCGTTAACTTTTTTTCACTAATAAATTTAAAAAAAAATTTTAAAAAATTAAAAAAATTAAAAAAAAAAAATTGGAAAAAAAATTAAAACAAAAAAATTTCGAAAAAAAAATTTAAAACAATTTTGAAAAAAAAAAAATTTTTAAATTTTGAAAAACAATTTAGAAAAAAAATTTTTTTTTTAAATTTAAAAAAAAAAAATTTTAATTTTGTTTACCTAAAAATATTTAAATTTTTTATTTTAAAGTATAATTTGTTGAAGGGTATATAAGATTCGGCACAGCCGATCTCTTACTTGTTTTTTAAAATTTTTCAAATATGTACCATGTCAATTGTTAACAAAATATGCAGTTTCATTATGGACATCTACTTCAGAAAGCTACCAAAAGTGTAGACTAGAATTACTAAAATGTACTAGTGAGTCTTTAGTTCCAATGTCTACATATGGTCCCAAAATAAGTACCTAGTCAATAGTACTATCATCAGGAGTTGACTTCCAATGACACGCACATATTAAATGTCTATAGTAAATAGCATTGTCTGGGGTATAATAAGTTACTATAACTGGTGACTTTGTCAGTAGTAAGTCAGTACAGTTTCACTTTTGACATATAATGCAGGGTTACTACAAACGCTTTTTTGAAATATGCAGTATGCACCTACTTAATCCATATGAAAATTGGGATTGCAAAATTTAGATGACGTGTAGTGCAGATCATACGATGTAAAACAGGATTCAAATCTGGAATACCAATCATCATTAGAAATAAAATTGGGCAAATTGTTATTTAACCAGGTGAAAGGTTATGGTTAATTTTTTTGTGGATTCACGACTTTCTCCAGAAGGTCGGATTAGTTCACACTTGCTGATGTTACGTTACAAAATGGTGAGCACACATCCGATTCCAAAATGCAAAGCGTTAGAAAGAATAGCAAACACGATAACCCATTAACCAGCCTAATGGTGCATACAGATAGGTACATTCGGTTGGATTAGCATGTTACGAAAATTCCAATCTTTCAAGCAGTATCAAAATAATTGTATAAATATGGCCGGTTACATGATTAAGGACTGAGATCGAAAAATTCTTAACACACGTTTTTCATTAAAACTTTTAACCCAATTATTTGATTTTTTTTTAGCAAGTTACCTTTGTAAAGCATGTCAGTTATTATGTTTAATGTCAATAATGTTCATTTGTTCTTAATCTGATTAAAATGAGTAACGAGAAAAAAGTGCGTATTAAAATTATTCAATATTTTCAACAAAATCCAACTTGGTACTACAAAAAGTTGGCCAAACAATCAAAGGTCTGCTGTCAAACTGTTTCCAATGTTATTAAACAGTACCGGGAGAACTTGTCCGTTGATAGAAAACTTGGTTCAGGTAGAAGGAATGGTCCACAAGATGTTTCTAAAGCCAAACGAATAGAAAGCATTTTCAATAGAGCTCCCAACACATTCGGTAGGAAAGCAGTCCGGTTAGCTCAGTGCTCGGACTATTTGGTACCAAAAGTTAAAGCCAATGCAGGTTTAAAAACATACAAGGCTCAAAAAGTTAGAGGCCAACGACAGAGCACGGATCGATCTCAGTCCTTACACATCTACGAAAGCAGTTATTCGTACATATTCTTTGGTAACGAACGAGAGCTTAAATCGACAACTTACTCCGAAAATTCCAAAAACTCCAAGGCGTGACTTCTCCGAAACAGAGATCATGACATGTTTCGAAAAATTAAATTTGTTGTATTTGGGAGCAACCGATGATTTTATATTTTTACCTGTACCAATCGTTTCTATACAAAGATCTGCACGTCTTTCCAAAAATTTAATTTGACCTATTTGGGAGAAAACAACCAGGGTATCTCAGAAAAACACCTCTCCGCTTTCTATCCGATACAGAGATCATGAAATGGAATTTATCGTATTCGTAAGAAACTAATCTCATGGAATTCGTCGAAAGCTTAAAAGATTTGGCCGAAATATGCTAAACACCGTACGATCGTTAACTTTCCTCAATACTAAGGACTGAGATCGAAAAATTCTTAACATACATAAATGTTAATCAAAATGAAACCACTAAACTTATAGTTTTTTTATTTGATTGAAATTATTATTACAATTTACAAAAAAAAAAGATAATAATATTTTTATAGTTCAAATCTCTAGTGATTAATTTTCTAACCTTTTCCGTAAACACTTCCTTCAGGGTTTTTAAAGTACTTTCCATCACTTTGTTCGAACAGGTAGTCCATCTCCGTTTAAAATCTACCACACTTTTGACATTTTTTTTGTGCTGTTCAATGCTCTTTTAACAAGAGTCCAATATCTCTCCACTGGCCTTAGCTCTTGGAGGATTTACTTCCCCTGGTACAAATACCACATTATTGTTCTTGTACCACCAAGGGCTTGTTTACCATAGTGACAGGATGCCAAATCAGGCCAAAAATAAGTAGACACATTAAGAAGTCTGGAAGAATGGAAGCATCCTCTTTTGTAAACATTCCTTGATGTAAATTTGTAACAAATGTTTGGCTTCTTTTGCCACAACTGCATATTGCTTGCTATATCAAGAACTTTTAGGGAACATTTTCAGCTTTTGGGTCCTAATCTTTTCTACAACATTCCATAGAGCATCAGCAAAATTTACCAGAACATACGTTTCGTCATCCATTATGCAGCAGGTATATTTTCTTTAAAAATTTGACTTCAATTTCCGTGCTCTGTCTTTGCCCTCTATCTTTTAAGCATAGTTCCTTTTAGGAGCTTTTTGGGCCTTGTATGTTTTTAAACCTGCATTGGCTTTAACTTTTCGTACCAAATAGTCCGAGTACTGAGCTAACCGGGCTGCTTTCCTACCGGATGTGTTGGGAGCTCTTTTGAAAATGCTTTCTATTTTTTGGCTTTAGAAAGATCATGTGGATCACTTGTTCTTTTCATATGAAAACATTTGAATTTATTCATCATTTTTTCACCAAACGAGAATCAGAAACTCTATGAAAATATGAAAAAACTTTTCATTTCACCGTTTCACAGAACGAGAATTGGCCTCCTGGTCTTCATTCGTTATCACTGACATCTCCAACAAAATTTCTATAATCACATCGCGCTAAATATTACATGTTGTTACGTTTTTACCTTTTAAAAACATGGGTTTATTTCCTTTAAATAAACCGGATAGTTTTGATTACAAATAAATGCCAGTTTCAGCGGATTAAAATTGTAACAACTCTTTATTTATTTAGAATGTACAACAACAACAGTTCAAATATTCACTCAGTGTCTTTATACATGTTTATCAATTCGCAGAAATGCACACAGACTTTATAATGTACAAACTCACATGTACACGACAGTTGATGTTAACTCTAACAGCAACAATGATCAACTCACTCACGACTGCAGCCTCTGCCACCATTTATACACACGCCATCTCTCGGGAATCTTCTACAATGCTCTTAACGGACAAAACTCGTATGTTTGAATTCTAGAGCCTTCGATATCATTGGCAGCAGCCCAAACATTTAGTGTTGCCATACTTACAAACAATGCCAATAAACGCATGCTACTGATGGATGTGCCTTCAAACATGATGAATGCTGCAGGCAGTCGTTACAGACCGTTGAATTCAAATCGTCATTGCACATTCGTAACAATTTTTACGATGGTTACTCTGTCACGACGGCATTCCCAACTGAGGAGACAGATCCATTTGCAGTGAATTTGCAGTGATGGCTTACTGGATACAGACGTTCCCCGAGACAATTTCATTGACTTGCTATGTTAATGAGTTAATCTCCCTAACGGATGAATTAGAAACACTAGGACCCGAAGAACGGCCACAAACATTGCATACGATAGCCGACTCCTACAACTGAGTAACAATATGTTCGAGGTCTATACGAATGACCTGAACGCTTACATACCGACTGTTTTTGTTTTAAGAACTAAAATTAACCAACAACTAATTTTGTCCAATACATTTTAAGAATAATAAAATATTCCAAAGTTAGTTTTACAAATATTTCAATAACAGTTTAAACAAATTTAGCTACATTGAGATATTAAAATCCTTTGGAAATGGAAACTCCATCATCAAGGAAAATTTTTCTAAAGTTTTATGAAAATTAAAAATCCCAAATATTTTAAAATTTAACTTTTGATTGTCAGATTTTGGTAAAGGGTTTAATATGTTTTAAACAATTATTGGCCTGTTGACCAAAAATGTTTGCGTTTTTAGCGATATTATTAAGACCCCAAAGAACCTAACTCAAAAAATAATGTTAAATATTTCCCTTTTAAACAGGTTTTCAAACTTCAAAGTCGTTGCGGAATTGGTTAACATTGTTACGATTTGGCTAAAATTATTATTCCTTTGAATTCGTAAAAAGTAATTATGGTAAGTAATTTATAGTATTCTTATTGTAATAACCGTAAGTGCTGCTCCGTAAACTGTTAACTATTTCTAATGCATTTACTTACATCGTTATGTAATGCATTTTCAATTTCAATAGTATTAAGGTTTTTTTCTATTTACATTAAATCATTATCATTTTACAAAATTAGATTTAAAATAATTTTATTTTTTTTTTTATTTTTTGTAAGATTCACTTTTATCTGATGTGAAAAATCTTTTTAATTTTTTTTTAATATACAAAACAATTTGCATAATTTAAAATAATGTGTATAATATTATGGAATAAAAGTAAAAAAAAAAAAAAAATTACTGCTAGCATTTATTTACTTAGTGTATTACTTTTAATAAAACACTGTAAGAAATTATGTAGTAATAATGATTTATGAAGACTATACATAAAGTCTTAATAAATCATTATTACTACATAATTTCTCTGATTCACACTTCTATCCAACAGTTTTCTTTTCTGGCAAAAAATGTTGCCCAAGGGGCAGAAAAAAGGCAACAATTTGTTCTAGGAAGTAAAACAGTATAAATAGTTGGGGTTTTGAACATACAGGCGCGGATCCAGGGGTAAAATAGGAATTTTCCCCCCAAAACCGATAAGATTTCATATAAAATAAGGAAAAATGTACAACAAATTTTAATTTCACACCCTCCCCCAAATTGTTGACCTGGTAGTTAAGCAAGTAGTCAATGTATGCCTTATATACAGTAATTGTCATTAATGTCTGATCACTTGGCTGACTCCAATTTATATATTTTAGGTCATTTGACACATGTGTGCTCTTTGTAGTATAGAGACAAGTCAATTGGTTACTTTATACATCCCAGGTAATCTAGCGTGAAGACAATTGTCACTAAAGTGTCTCTAAGTAATCTGTAGTGTAGTCACTTTAAATGTTTATTTTCTACTGCATTTCGTAGAATTTAGTTTTATACAAATTGTGTTGATATAATTCCCGTACAGTTTATTTGCTTTTTGCTCAAGTATACTGACATCCCATGTAACGTAGCGTGAAGTCAATTGTAACTTTTAGTGTCTCTAAGTAATCTAGAGTGTGTTCACTTTAAAGGTTTATTTTGTACTGCACTTTAGAAGGAAGTAATTTTATCCACCAGAAGTAATCTATTGAAAAGTTGTCTGGGGAAGGTTTGTTTACAATCAATCGCTTATTAGACTGTCCATGAGATGTCTTTTTAACTGATTATTTGCAGTCAATTAGCACTCGTACATGTAAGGTTAGGTTATAAAGGCAGCCAGTGTTAACCAGCTCACTTGGGTTCATAATTTGGTCTCTTTGTGATACTGATCAGATCATGATCAGGTCCTCAAAAGGTCCTTCACATGTCGGAAATGGGTTCAGTGCCGAATCAACCTGACGCATGAGTAAACGAATCTATCTTCTTGACGTCCACAGTGGATAGATCCGCTAGGACATGCAAGAAAGCAAGGGCTGCCTATTATAGCAAACCGAGCACCAGATAGAGCTGGACAAAGACAGAGGAGATGTTCAACCGTTGCCTCCTCGTCTTCATCATGGCAACTTCTGCAGAAGTTATTATATGGAGTGTTAAGTCTCCTGCCATGCACACCAATCAAGCAGTGCCCAGTAAGCACTGATATCAAAGTTCGCAGCCTAGCCCGTGATAGCCTCGTTAGGGATATTGACCTGTGATGGTCAAAAACGGGCCATGTGAGCCTCGATATCTAACAATTTGTCAGATTAGTTCATCTGAGCTGAGCGGACTCAAGTAAGTTACGCTGTATGAGTGGTTTACAGCAGGATTGCGGTAAACCGACCATGTAGTCGTGACCCTCTTTTGGCCAGTTCATCCGCAATAACATTGCCAGGTACACCAGAGTGACCCGGCACTCAGAATAACTCCAGGTTAGAATGTCTCGCCATCTCGTTAAGAGATACCCGGCATTCATGTACCAATCTGGATGTCGAATAGACACCAGATAGGGATTTGATAGCAGTACAGATTCGGATATTCACACCAAATAGCCTTTAGTACTTCATCCATTGTACCGCCCTTTTGATCGCTGAAATTTCAGCTTAAATTACACAACATTGATCCTCAAACACACCCCCTTTCGAAAATGGGGAATATAGAAGCCACCACCCACCCCAGCTGCAGACTTTGAGCCATCTGTATAGATGACAACAAACGTGTCCCTAGAAGAAGGTAACTCGTCCACCAACGATACAGAGAAGCGTCTGTCGATAAAAGGTAAGGGAGTGCAGTAGTCAATATTAGCAGGTAGATAGTTTATAATTCCCAAAATGAACGCATGGCCGGTACCAGACCTCCATGCTCCTACAATGCTTAGCCTGACCGCCGAATTTATGGTCAATTGTTTGGCCATGAGATCAGCCGGTAGATAGTGCAACTCGTACATGTTAAAATAACTAGTTATGTAGCTGATCAAGTAGTAACCAGTTGGGTAGCTAGACTATATGTAAACAGTATGTGAATCTACTAGTGACTACTTTGGACCAGCTATCAGACAGTCTCATTGTAATCAAGAAGGGTCAAATGACCCCCTACTTATATAGGTGTTAAAATAACTAGTCATGTAGCTAGAAGTCACCTTAAGTGATAGGATCGGGACGGTATCCTAGAAATGCTGGGAATATCTTTGAATCTGTGCACAGCTGTAATGTACACGTGGTACACTAATATACCCCTACAAGCAGTAATCATACAGTCGAGTAACTAATCTAGTAAATAGCCTTAGTGGACTCTCATCTTGTAAAATACGTCTAAAGGCTATGACAATTCCTTTAAACACATTTAACATGTTGCTAGTAAATATCAAATAATTCACTCTAATTAAGACATTTTATTTTAATCTATTACATTAATCAAGTAAAGTATTTTTCCAAGTGTAATAATACATGTGTATAAAACTAAGAAACTTTACAAAAAAAAAAAAAAAGCGAAACGAAATGAAAACAATTATTTATATTACTTATGATTTCCTTTGCATGTGAAATGTGTGGAAATAATATTTGTTATTTTTGTTGTTAGTTTTTTTCATTTAATTTATTATTATTTTTTATAAATATTTTCATTATACCGTCGTAAAAATGCTAAATAAAAAAAAAACAAGTGATTAATGGAAAAATCTTTAACATGCGAAACATTTTCATTGTTAAACAAAATATCATGATTATAATGAAATACCTAGATATACTTACATACATAAATACATACATATGTATTAATATACAATATAAGTATTTATGAATATACTACATATGTAAATACATATTATTAAACAGAAATACATCTCAATTTATTTATTAACATTTATTTATTTATACAACTGATTGTATTAATATGACATTATTCAGCAATATTTATAGTGGTTTTAAATATTCTTTTTATCTCAAATTCACTTGTTAACAATTAAGAATTGGTATATTTTATTAAAGTATTAAAATATAGGATTTAGAATCATACAACAGAATACTCGAAAGATCGCTTTAGTTACAATTAATCTTAACTATAATATATAAAAAATACAGGATATACAACAAACTGTTAAATGCCGTTCTTTTATATACATATTTCAACATCAACTGGTAACAACTGTTACTGAATATGTATAGTAAGTAACAGATATTTTAAGTACATACTATCTCTGTTAAATGTTTCCCCATGTTTTTATTAACATACGTTTTTAAATCAGCAAATATTATTCCTGCAGGAAATGTCAATAGTGAAACTGTTCTGACTTACTATTGACACAGTCACTAGTACTAGTGACTTATTATACCCCAGACAATGGTATTTACTATAGACATTAAACATGTGCGTTTCATTAGAAGTCTACTACTTACGATTGTGCTATAGACTATGTACTACTTTTTAGACCATATTGTTACGTTTTAACCTTTTTAAAATGTTGGTTTACTTCCTTTAAATACACCGGATACTTTTGATTGCAAATAAAAGCAGTTTTAGTAGATTAAAATTTGTAACAACTCTTTATTTATTTAAAATGTACAACAACAACAGTCTAAATAGTCAGTCAGTGTCTATTTACACGTTTGTCAATGCGCAGAAATGCATACGCACTTTATAATGTACAAGCTTAAATGTACAAGACAGTTGATGTTAACTCTAACAGAGCCTATGATAAACTCCACTCACTACTGCAACCTCTGCCACTATTTATACACACGCCATCTTTCGAGAATCTTCTACAATGCTCTTAACGGACAAACTAGTATCTTCGAATTCTAGAGCTTTCGATGTCAATGTTAGCAGCTTAAACATTTGCCATACTTATCAACAACGCTAATAACCTCATGCTATCAAAATTGTTTATAAGTAGAAGCTTATACTGATGGACGTGTTTATAAACATTATGAATGCTGCAGGCGGTCGTTACAGACCGTTAAATTCAAATCGCTATTGCAAAATCATAACAATATGTAGACATTGGAATCACAGACTCATTAGTACATTTCAGTAATTCTAGTCTACACTTTTGGTACTTTTCTGATGTAGATGTCGATTATGAAACTGCATATTTTGTTAACAATTGATGTTGTATTAAAAAATTAAAAACACAAAAAGGTACGAATTCATAACAGTAGGAAGAGTCGTCTTCAAATTCATGTTTTTCTTTTTTTTTCTCTCATTAAAGGCAAATATCTAGACGCTTCGTTGACATTGTCGCCAAAATAGTTGACAAAACTAGTGACTTAAAGACACTTGTCCCCAGGTTTTCTTCAGGGTATTATTTTCATTTTGAAATCTGCTCTTGTGTTAACCAAAAACTACCCTTAAAGAAACCTGGGGAAACCTTAACATTGTTGTTATTTTGCTTAACATAGACAAAATATTAACTGAGAACAATGTTCTTAAAAAATCATGGGATCGTTCATTTCTAATATACATATTGGCCCATAATCATAGTCAAACAATAAAGTCGGTTCTTTTTAAAAACAACTTTAAAATAAAAACCTGCTTTTTATTATTTTCTAACTATAGTCAAAATTAAAGTATCTTTTAAATTGAACCGACTTTAAGGTGTCACCTCTAATGTAGAAAATGTTTTCATACAATATACAACAAAATATAGACAAGTGGCATCGCTGAACAGCTGACTTAGAAAATTAAAAACAAAAAGTGACAAACAATAAATGTAACAATAAATGGGAAGCTAAAAAAAAAAACAGTTTGTGGTGGAAAAATAGAAAAGGAAAAATTAATATCAAATGTATTCTATTTTCGTACTAATTTTATTGATTCAATATTCAATAATTGCAAAATCTCTGCCAATATCTTGCAACTTAAACATTTTTGACTTTTTGTCGAATTTTTTTACGTGGCGAAGAACAGCTGATGATGTTGATAAATAAGTTAAAAACAACTTTAGCTAGTTTTATATTTACAGTCGACTTTAACGTCAGAAGTACTCTATCTGGTCTATGGTAGACCTAAAGTCCACTCTTAAGTGGAGACGACTTTTTTTCTCTTAAAATATACTTTATTTTTGACTATGATTATGGGCCATTGTTTGTGTACAGAACTTAGTATTCCAGATGTATATTAAAGATGTGTGTGCTTAATTAGCTGAGACAAAAACCACATTTTTGTAACAGTGCTTATTTTGCAGTTAACAGAGCACTGTTAGGCACTAAAGAGGCAGAATATTCAGGATGTTAATACAGGAGAATGAAACCAGGTCCATTGCTAAAACTCTATAATAATGTAGTAACTAAAATAGATATGGAATTTACAATTTTGAATGTCAGATCCTTTACAAATCCTTTACAGTATCATTGGTGAAAATGGCTATTTTAAAAATGGTCAACGTACCGCATTCCATTGGTTTGGTAGCCCAGGGGGTCCCTGAAATAATTTTTGGGATTTGAAAAAATAAGATTTTTAAAAAATACTTTGATGATCAAAACATATAAAAATTCCACGTCTTAGCAATTCGAAAAAAAGTTTTTTTTGCTAACAAACTTTTTCTTTTAGAAAAAAAATTTATTTCACCAAAAATGTTTTTTACAAAAACTTTTTTTTACAAAAACTTTTTTTACCAAATCCTCTAGCAACATGTTGCTAACCTTTCCAAGAACATGTTACCTCTCTCGCTACATGTTGATGAACTCCCTAGTAACATGTCTGCTACATGTTGCTAAACTCTCTAAAACATGTTGCTGAATTTTCTAGCAACATGTAGCTAAACTCTAAAGAAACATGTTACTAAACTGTCTAAAACATGTTTCAGACTATTCTAGCAATATGACACTAAACTCTCTAAAACATATTGCTGACTTTTCTATCAACATGTAGCTAAACTCTCTAGAAACATGTCGCTAAACTCTCCAGAAACATGTTGCAGACTATTCCAGCAACATGTCGCTAAATTCTCTAAAACATATTGCTGACTTTTCTACCAACATGTAGCTAAACTGTCTAGAAACATGTTGCTAAACTCTCTAAAACATGTTGCAGACTATTCCAGCAACATGTAGTTAAACTCTCTAAAACATATTGCTGACTTTTCTAACAACATTTAGCTAAACTCTGTAGAAACATGATGCTGAACTCACTAAAACATGTTGCTGACTTTTCTAGCAACATCTTGCTGAACTTTGGTAACGTGTTCTCTGTTTTAACAAACTTATTTATAAAAATATTGACTTCTATCTATAGAAAGTCTAGCAACATGTTGTTAGAAAATTCGTTGTAGCATCATGTTGCTAGGAGACACGTTTCACCAAATGTAGCTTGAGGATATATAAAGGAAACATGTTGCCAGAAAATATGTTTAAGCAACTTGTTGTTAGTGATTATATTGCAGCAATGTGTTGCTAGAAAATATGTTGTGCCACATATTGCTTAAAAAAATATTTCCTCAATAAGTTTATAAGAAAAATTTGGCAGTATCATATTTATAGGTGAAATGTTGATGTAACATTTTAATAGACAACATGTTTCTACAAATTGTTTATGCATATTTATAGAAATTATGTGAAAAATTTTAATGATTTTCATTTTCGGCTAAAGAAAGCAATATTTGCTTTCGTATTTTTTTAATGAGGTGCCCAATAAAACAACATAACTAGAATTAAATTTATTTTTAGTAGGTATTAATTATAATTTCTATTTAATTTCATACAACTAAAACAATTTAAAAAAAATATATTAGAATCGAATCGAAGTGACTGCTTATACGAATGACCGGTTGGCTAAATAAAATAATGAATGAATGAACGAACGAACGAACAAACAACTGCAAGTATGACTAACTGACTGGCGGACAACAATTACAACAATTTAAATGCAATGAAAATAGTAAATAATAATAAAAAAAAAACAAATAAAATTAAATAGATACAATTAAACATCCGCTAAATAATAAATTTAAATTGTAGACATAGTGCAACATTTATTGTTGTGTGGCTGCAACAACTATTGCAGTTGTTGGCTGCATTTTGCTTCGTTGCGCAAAGAGTACAAAAACAAAAAGGAAAAACGCTTAAAAACTTACATACAAACACATGTATGGGATGTAAGTATGTAAGTACATACTTCGTTCGATATAAATTTGTTACAAATGTATGCAGTTCTTTTTTTTTTTGGTTGGTTTTGTTGTTGTCAGAGTGTGTACAGAAGTAGATACCAGACACTCACTCGTCATTCATAAATGATTTCTATTTTTTTTCCTAATGCTGTATTTATTTATAAGTGTGCACGTGTGTGTGTGTGTGTACGTTTTATATTAATAAATAATAGTTTTAGTTGTTGTATGCTTTTTTTATTATTATTATTTTATACATTAAATTTTTTTTACCCTAATTATGTACAATAATAATAAACGTATTTATGTACTTATGCAAGTATGTATGTTGTTCACATTGTGTTTAGTATTTCGTCATAATTTTTGTAATCTGAACAAATTGTGAGAAAAATTTCATATGTACTATAAGATTTGGTAAATGTGTGCTGATATAAAATTTATATTAAATAAATTAATTTCAATACCTAAATAAAGTATTTATACTTTTAGTATTTAGTATATGGGCATTTCGGCAGTCCCGAACGCGACATTCGAAGTGAAAAAAATATCTGAATTTGTGTTTCTTATTTACATTTTTTAATAGCATATTTGTAGCACTGTGTTTAGTGCAAAAGATAGGATTTGTCAATTAGTTGTTTCCAATATTTTAGCAATAAACATGGTATCCCGAACGAGACTAAAAATAAACTCCTTTTTGACAGCCTCTTTTCTTTCACAACCTTAACGTATTTAAGAACTACAAACATTTTATTAGATTTTCTAATAAAATTACGGCCGGTGTTATAAATACAAATAATGCAAACAAAAAGAAGAAAATAAAAAATATCAATCAATAAAAAAAATAAAATATATGTAATATAACGTGTAGAAAAGAAACTATTTCTTGACATACTGAATGATTTCAATAGCATTTTAATTTTAAACTGTATAGTCGTCTGTAAATACATTTAGTACGATTTGTCACGCGACATTCGTAATGCGACATATTTTTCCGACTTGTTTGTAATACTGATTAGTCAAGTAAATTCAACTTAAAATTTTATAAACTACAAAAAACTTCATACTTATTATATTATTTTATACTAGCGGACTCGGCAAACTGCTCCTCGCCCAAATTTTAAGAATTTAGACTAAAACTCGATTTTTCCAATTTTCCGGAGAGATTTTCCAAAATTTTCTTCCGTAAAAACCTTCTCCTGGAAAATACGAACTGACAAACAATTTTACAGAAATTGGCCCAGGCGTTCTCATTTTATGAATTACTATACTTTTTTACACCATTGGTCACAAAGTCTCTTATCATGTCATATTGTCATAATGTCCTAATATTTTACAATAGTCCTAAAATAGTACTACTTTTTATACTATGTTTATTGTCTTATCGTAACGAACCAGCAGAGACCAACGCCGAATGCCTAAGAGTCGGTTAAGCCGAGCCGCCGAGTCGTGATATATTAGGACATTATCACAATACGACTGATAAGAGACCTCGTGAATTGACCACATGTATTTTATATATTTAAGATAATTCAAATCATTTATTAATTATAGAAGATATTTACTATTATTTATAATGAATTCAAAGTCGTATAACTCCTAATGTTTTCATGCTTATAATTAACACACAGAAATTATTAAAATACAAAGGATTTTGAATAAGCACAAGTTTTGCTAATATTTTGGTCAGCATTTCTTATGAAATATGTTAATAGAGAATTTGTATTTATATGTTACAGCAACATGGTTATAGAGAATTTGTTATAGCTTCATGTTTATAGGAAAAATTTTGCAGCAACTTGTTTATAGAAAATATGTTGCAGGAACATGTTTATAGGAAACATTTTGCAGCAACATGTTTATAGGAAAAATGTTGCAGCAACTTGTTTGTAGGGAAAATGTTGCATCAACATGTTTATAGAAAAAATGTTGCAGCAACAAGTTTATAGAAAATATGTTGCAGCAACATGTTTTGTAAGAAAAATGTTGCAGCAATATGTTTATAAGCAAAATGTTGCAGCAATATGTTTACAAGAATAATGTTGCAGCAATATGTTTACAAGAATAATGTTGCAGCAACATGTTTATAGAAAATATGTTGCAGGAACATCTTTATATATTAAATGTTTCAGGAACATGTTTATATATTAAATGTTTCAGGAACATGTTTATATATTAAATGTTTCAGGAACATGTTTATAAGAAAAATGTTTCAGAAACAAGTTTATAGGAAAAATGTTGCAGGAACTTGTTTATAGGAAAAATGTTGCAGCAACATGTTTATAGAAAATATGTTGCAGCAACATGTTTATATAAAAAAATGTTGCAGCAATTTGTTTATAAGAAAAATGTTGCAGCAATTTGTTTATAGGAAAAATGTTGCAGAAACAAGTTTATTGGAAAAATGTTGCAGCAACTTGTTTATAGGGAAAATGTTGCAGCAACATGTTTATAAAAAAATGTTGCAGCAATTTGTTTATAAGAAAAATGTTGCAGCAATTTGTTTATAAGAAAAATGTAGCAGCAACATGTTTATAGGAAAACTGTAGCAGCAACATGTTTTTCGGAAAAATATTGCAGCAACATGTTTATAAAAAAATGTTGCAGCAGCATGTTTATAGGAAAAATGTAGCAGCAACATGTTTATAGAAAATATGTTGCAGAAAGAAGTTTATAGAACAGATATTGCTGCAACATGTTTATAGGTAAAATGTTGCTGCAACATGTTAAAATTTAATTTTTTAGAACTGAATTAACATAATTTTTAAACATTTCATATTGGTGTTTTGAAAATGCTGTAAAAAACGCATTTATTAGGGCACACATAGGCATGTTTATACAGATTAAATATGTGGTGCCGAATCTTCACGAAATTGTACTTCAAAATAAAATTAAATTTTTTTTTTTATTTTTTTAAATTGTTTTTAAAAAGTCTTTTAATTTTTTTAATTTATTAGTGAAAAAAATTTATGACAAAAAAATGTTTTTTGTGAAAAAAAATTTGGGTTAAAAAATATTTTTCCCGATTTTGACCCATTGTAGGTCCAACTTACTATAGCCTTATATATATCGTTACAATTGACTTTGAAATATCTATCATTAGATATCCATATTGTCTATATTTATGACTTATTAATCTAGATATAGATCATAAATAGGCCAAAAATAGAGGTTGTTTCGGATTTTTGCTCATATCTCCGCTATTTATGGACGGATTTAGCTGATTTTAAATAGGAAACTTCTCGAAAGCATGTCTGACAGAATTATTGAAGATTTGGATCCCGAAAATATCTGAGGTCTTCAGAAAATTGATTTCAACAGACAGACAGACAGACGGACATGGCTAAATCGACTCCGCTATAAGGATCCAGACTATATATACTTTATAGGGTCGGAAAATTATAGTGTGGAAATTACAAACGGAATGACAAACTTATATATACCCTTCTCACGAAGGTGAAGGGTATAAAAATACTGCATCAACATGTTGATATGTTGCAGTCAAATTAGGGGATATGTTGCAGCAACATATTTAGTAATGAATTTATTAATTAAACATTTGATTTTTGTTAGCATTACAATAATTTTGTAATATTACTTTTTTTTTAATATTATTGATTAAAAAACTGTATTTCCGGCCACCTTGTTCCTTTTTGGTTCTTTTACATGTTATGTACAATATAAGTATAATACAGGCAAAAGTTTTTCATGAATTAAAACTTCGTTTTTATAAGTTTAATAAATTATAAATAGATTTACATAAAAATGTAACTATGTATATGTTAACATTTGTAGTTTCTTATAAATTTAATATAACAACGTACATATACATACTATGTACGTTTTTGATTTTGCCGTATTATAGGCACTATATTATATGTATATGTACTTACAAATATATATATTATTTTATTTATTTTTTTATTTTTTTTATTTTTTTTTTTGTTGTAGGTATCATTAAAATAATTTAAGTATAAAATATTAAAGGCAACAGCACAGTGCTTTCTTAACAAACTCACTCATACACACGTACAATATAAAATAGACATACATACATACGTACAACTTGGCCCCTTATTCTTTTTGGTTTACGAGTGTGTGTGTGTCTGGGTGTTTGTGCTACCATTAAATAAAGTTTTATTGCCAACTTTTAATGAAAAATTATAAACGCACTGAGCAACACTGTGCATTCTGCTGTTTCCTGTTTATTTTCTGCGTCTTAGCACCCTACAAATGGCAAGTTTATATGTGTTTATTAGGGTGGTTCTTATTGAAAATTTGGAGCAATATCGGATTTTTATCGGAATCAGCACCACTGTGCTTTATCCGATTTTGACAATTTTAGACCTTGAAATAGGATTCCTCATTAACCCGGACTTTTTCCATTCCCGGGAAATATTAAAAAATTCTGTTCATTCCCGGGAATCCTTTAATACTATTGTTAACATACAATTTTTAATTTCCCTGATCTAAATAAACAGTTTTAATTTTTTTCAATTTAACAAAGTTTTCATGTTCTTTGGGGTAATGCATTTGAAATTCGTTTTGTATTTAACAATAATATTTATTACAAAATTTTTGCATTTCTTTATTTTTTATTTTTCATTTTTGGTGTTTTCTTGGTGTAGTTGGTTGGGTATCTGTGAGTGTTTCTGTTACTTCATATTTTCTTCATGTAGACGTCACACCATTGACTTCTTTATATCATCTCAATATCTTACAAAAATATTTATATGTCTGTATGAATGTATGAATGAATGTATGTTCGAATATTTACTACTGGTGTCGACGACTTTGTGGCTTTTGCTTGAATTATAGAACTTTGTTCGATCGTTGTAACTACATTTGTGTGGGTGTATGTGTATGTGTCAGTGTCTGAGGTAGTGGCAGTGTACGAAAATCGTCTACTATATTATACTGTTTCCCTGAAGTAAACATTTTTTGGAGTGGGTTGTTTGAGGCCAGTGTTGTTGCATTACATTAAATACTTTGTTGTTGTCTTATACATATGTATGTATGGATGTATGTTTGTATGTACGTTTGTATAATGTTGTTGTTGTTTTTTGGTTTCCCATTTAAATAATTTTCTTTTGCGCCTTATTTCGCTTCATTTTATTTTTGTGGATATTTTTGGTCGTTTTTTTTTTTTGCATTTATTTTATTTGTATTTTTTGTGTTAAATATAAAATATATATTGTAGAATATAAATTTCATTCCATATTTTAAACTTTTACAAATAATTGTAAATTATTTTGAGTGGCAACTGTTGTTGTTGTTGGTAGAGGTGAGTGAGAGTCATGAGGGAGAATTTGTTGTATTTATTTATGTGAGTGAGAGAGTAGTGGTGGTTATCGTTTGCGTTTATCCTGACGCTTCCACTGCTGTCGTTGTCTTTATTATTGTATTTTTATTATACTTCGACAAATTCAGACACACGCATACTGACACTCACACGTATATGTTTATATTATATTAATGTGTATTTATTAGTGTTCGCATTCGAATAAAAATTATTCAAATAATCGAGGAAACAAATATATTTTTTATTTGAATGAATAACAATTTTCAATTTAGAATATACAAGTAAGAGAGCTATATTCGGCTGTGCCGAATCTTATATACCCTTCACCAAATTATAATTTAAAATAAAATTTAAAAAAAAAATTTTTGAAATTTTTTTTTTTTCCAAATTTTTTTTAAGTTTTTTCTAATTTTTTAAAAAAAAATTTTTTTTAATTTATTAGTGAAGAAAATTTATGCCAAACAATTTTTTTTTGTGAAAAAAAAAATTCGGGTTAAAAAATATTTTTCCCGTTTTTCACCCATTGTAGATCCAACTTACTATAGCCTTATATACATCGTTGCAATGGACTTTGGATCATCTATCATTAGATATTCATATTGTCTATATTTATGATTAAGTAATCGAGATATATATCAAAAATAGGCCAAAAATGGTGGTTGTCTCGGATTTTTGCTCATATCTCATATATTTATGAACGTATTTTGCTGATTTTAAATAGGAAACTTCTCGAAGCATGTCTGACAGAATTATAAAAGATTTGGATCCAGAAGATATCCGGGGTCTTCAGAAAACTGATTTCAACAGACAGACGGACATGGCTAAATCGACTCCGCTATCTATAAGGAACCAGAATATATACTTTATAGGGTCGGAAAATTATATTGTGGAAATTACAAACGGAATGACAAACTCACGAAGGTGAAGGGTAAAAAATTATTCGTTTAATCAAATAAATTTATATATCTTCTTTCTAAATCCGCCGCGAATGCTAAAATCAGTTACTGGATTATAAGGTACCAAAAAATCGTTTTGTTTTACCCGTAACTCAAAAATATTGAAGACCAAGAATTGAAGGGATTTATCCATAAAAGTTTTTCTAAAACTAAACAATAGCTTGCAAAATCATTGGGAGCTACTCAAGCAGCAATTTAAAAACGTTTGCGAGCAGCAGGATTCATCCAAAAGCTGGGAAATTGATTACCATACACGCAGAGAAAAAATATAGTTGTGCATGCTTACAGTAACCATTTCCACAATTTTAAAAGCTAATTAACAATATTATAGTCACAGTAACTATTTACATGATTGTGGTAACCATAATATGGTTAACATACGATTCACATGATTGTATCAATCATATATATGGTTACAGTAAACAAGTATATGTTTGTGACACACAATGTTGCAATACCTGTTAAAAACTATTTAGAACGAAGTGGTTGGGAAGTTTTGCCTCTCCCGCCTTATAGTGCAGACCTTGGCCTGTCCGACTACTATTTGTTTCGATCGAAGCAGAACGTTCTCTCTGGGTTACGCTTTCCTTTGGAATAGAATATCCGATATTGGCTTCATTCGTTCTTGGCCTCAAAAGATGAGTAGTTCTTTTGGCTCGGAATCTATGTGTTGTCAGAATGATGGAAAAAGTTCATAGCTAACAATGGCCAATACTTTGAATAAATTTATATTGTAGAAATATTTCAAAATAAAAGCTAAAACTTTGGAATAATGACGCAATTTTAAGACATACATACAATATTTTTATTGTCGCACAATGTTATTAAACATTTTCTAGTTATACCCTTCACCTTCGTGAGAAGGGTATATATAAGTTTGTCACTCCGTTTGTAATTTCCACAATATAATTTTCCGATCCTATACAGTATTCTGGATCCTTATAGATAGCGGAGTCGATTTAGCCATGTCTGTCTGTTGAAATCAATTTTCTGAAGAACCCAGATATCTTCGGGATCCAAATCTTCAATAATTCTGTCAGACATGCTTTCGAGAAGTTTTCTATTTAAAATCAGCAAAATCCGTCCATAAATAACGGAGATATGAGCACAAATCCGAGACAACCTCTATTTTTGGCTTATTTTTGATCTATATTGCGATTACTAAGTCATAAATATAGACAATATGGATATCTAATGATAGATATTTCAAAGTCCATTGCAACGATGTATATAAGACCATAGTAAGTTGGACCTATAATGGGTCAAAATCGGGAAAAATATTTTTTATCCCGAATTTTTTTTTCACAAAAAACATTTTTTTGTCATAAATTTTTTTCACTAATAAATTAAAAAACAAAAATTTAAATAAAATATTTTTAAAAAAAAATTGGAAAAAGCTTTTAAAAAACAATTTCAAAAAAAAAAAATTTTTAAAATTAAAAAAAATTTATAATTTTAAAGTACAATTTGGTGAAGGGTACATAAGATTCGGTACAGCCGAATATAGCTGTCTTACTTGTTTTAGATACAATTGGTCAAGTCACAAGGTCTCTTATCAGTCATATTGTCATAATGTCCTAATATATCACGACTAGGCGGCTCGGCTTAACCGAGTTGAAAAGCAATTAAAACCATTGTGAAATATTAAGACAATATGACATGATAAGACCCCCTTGTCAATGGACCAAATATATTTTATTAAATTATTCGAATAATATTTTGTATTCGTTCGAGTAATCTAGGAAATTTTTTAAATTCAAATCGATCCCTCGAATAATAACAAAAATTAGAAAATTTTATTCGTTAGAAATAAAACCCGATTAAATAACAACCCTAGTATGTATTGTACTTATGCAAGTGTATTTGTATGTAAGTTTGTAAATGCGTGTAACTTTAAGTGTGTTGTATGGAGTGAACAAAAAAGTATGACTTTATATAATTTATGTTTATTTATATATATTGTATATTGTATATATATAATATTTTTTTTGCCTCATCGTTCTTCTGTTCTGAATTTTGTTGTTGCTGTTGTTGTTGTTTTGCTTACATTATTATTACGATTTTCTATTTATATTTTAATAATAAATATAATCATTTAAACAACAGTCGTCGTTGTTCCCCGTCTTTTGTTGTTCATAGTAGAGGGTGATTTGTTTAATATTCCTGTATGTGAGAGTGAATGTGTTCAAAAAGTACAATATGATTTTAATCGGGGTGGATTTTTAATTTATGCATTCAACATTTCTTTTTTCTTCTACATTTTTTTTTATGTTTTTTTTTCGCTTTTATTTTAATTATTTATAAATTTATGTTATTAATATTTTTTTTTTGTTTTTGCTGTGTATGTATTTATGTTAAGTAAGTCTGTTTGCGCCAAAGAAGGCATCAGAAATAAAAATAATGACATTTTGGTGGTGGATTATTTTAATTATTATTCGTATATTGACCAACAATGTTAAAAAAAAATTTCAACAGATTTTTATTTAAAGTGGTGAAAAATATTTATTTGCTTTATGATTCAAGTTTTTTTATTTATTTTTTTTTTAAATAAACAGACTTTGGTAAAAGAAAATATGTGATATTTCAACATATTTCTCGCAAACGGCTGCCCAGCAAAAACATAATGACTTGCAGTTACTGAACAACTTATTGCTCAATGACTACTTAGAAGTAGTTTAGTAATGGTTGACATATACTTGGATATATGAGAAATTGTTTACGAGATTAAGAATTTAACTTTGATTGACTTTGTTAATTCAAATCTAATATAAATTGGTTTCAAATATATTTTCTTGACTGAATTTGTTTTTTTG
The DNA here is from genome assembly GCA_942486065.2 of Calliphora vomitoria. NCBI lineage: Eukaryota > Metazoa > Arthropoda > Insecta > Diptera > Calliphoridae > Calliphora > Calliphora vomitoria. The sequence goes on along the minus strand of OW818031.2, from coordinate 12,997,779 downwards.
TATTTGTAAGAAAATTAATGAAGAATAATTTTTCAAAGACTATTTGCAATATACTTAATAGTAATAACTTATTTAAGTCCCTATTTTTAAGCGAACATGGTAATAACTTATTGTTAAACTCCCTATTTGTTAAAATCATAAGTTAAAATGCCAATGTATAAGTACTGAATAAAATGTTAGCTGGTTATATTCCCATCAAAAGCTCAAATGCTAATATTCTGACACTTCAGTACTTACACAATAGCTTTTTAACTCATTATTTTAACACAGTGATGGTAACGCTTATAAATAAGTCATTATTTTGATATCACTTAGACTAGTTAGTTACAAGCAACGTCTTTAATTACGCATTGATCATAAGAACTCACAGCAGCCGTTATTAATAAACACAAATAAGAGAGCTATATTCGGCTGTGCCGAATCTTATATACTCTTCACCAAATTATACTTTAAAATAAAAATTTTTAATATTTTAAGGTAAACAAAATAATTTTTTTTTTTTTCAAACTTTAGAAAAAACTATTTTTTTCCAATTTTTTTTTTTAATTTTTTTTTTTTAATTTATTAATGTAAAAATGTTTGACAAAAAATTTCTTTGTTAAAAAAAAAAATCGGTTTAAAAAATATTTTCCCGATTTTGACCCACTGTAGGTCCAAATTACTATAGCTTTATATTCATCGTTGCAATGGACTTTGAAATATCTATCATTAGATATCCATATTGTCTATATTAATGTCTTAGTAATCCAGAAATATATATAAAAAAATAGGCCAAAAATCTAGGTTGACCCGGGTTTTGCCCTATATCTCAGCCATTTGTGGGCCGATTTTCTCGATTTTAAATAGCGACCGAGCCGGAAGAATTCTCGTTATATTGATGTATCAATTATGTTTGTAAGTTGATTTCAACATACAGACGGACATGGCTATGTCGACTTCGCTATATATAACGATCTAGAATATATATACTTTGTGTGGTTGCAAACGAAAAGTGTAGAAATTACAAACGGAATGACAAAGTTATATATACCCTTGCCACTCATGGTGAAGGGTATAAAAATAGAATGTACTTATGCTAATAACTTGTAAATAAGAAGACCATCGACACTTTTTAGTCACCTTGTGGCAGGTCAAGGAACTAATCCAAAAACAAATGGTTTATTTGATTAAAGGCAAATGAAGTGAAAGTCTCCTTTTCTCATGTCACGGCACTGCTTCCTACCCCCAATCAAAAATATCAACAAAAATACCTAAATAAAACACTATTCAATAAATTCTCCAATAACCGTTCAAATTCGGTATTTTCACATTGAGAACTTGGCAACAAAATGCTTTGTTTTTTGAAAATTTTATTCCACTGGATCTCGTAACATGTCCTTTTAAGTATTAAGGAGTGATATCGAGAAACCTTAACACACGTTTTTCTTAAAACTTTTAACCCAAGTATTATTTTGAGTTTTTTTTGATCAAATTTTTTTTTCTTCGACCAGCACTCATTGTGTTGGAACTAGGAAAATAGGTTATGGTAGGGAGGATAGAGGGAGTAGTGTTTGTGGACATTTAAATTGAATTTTCCTATATTGAAGGTGACAGGAAAGACTTCAGGAGAAAGCTTATTCCACATACGGACAGTACGGCTAAAGAACGAATTTTCCCTGTAATGTGTTGTGCGATCCACTGTCCAGTCGACAACGAATTGATGAGCCCTTGCCGAAGTACGTGTGTTACGTAAAAAACTACGGGTTTCGGGAACAACCATACCATTGTAGTATCGGTAGAACAGTGAAACACAATCCACATTGCGACGATGTTCCAGTGAGTCAATAGTGCTGGATACCCTACTGTCACCGATAAACACCTTCGTCCTCTCCTGTACGCGGTCGAGTAACTCCAAAATAGACTTCGAAGCACCAGCCTACACATGAGAATTGTATTCCATTTTCGGTCGGATATAAGTGTTGTAAATAGTAAGGAGAACAGATAGAGTGAAGTATGTCCGTTTTAGAAAACCAAGGCACTTAAGTGCTTCTTCCCACACTCGAAAAATGTGCTTTTTCCAGCGGACATCGCACTGAATACTAATGCCTAGAACATCAAGAGCTTCTGATTCCTTAATATTTACACCATCCATAAAAACAGATGGAGGAACACATAGAAGGTTGTTTATAAAGATAAGAAATAGAGTAGGCTAAAGGACAGAGCCTTGCGGTACCCCTGAATTGATCTTGAACTCGTTTGATGAGATTCCATCTATAACAACTTGGTACTTACTACAAAAAGTTGGTCAAACAATTAAAGGTCTGCCGTCAAACTTATTCCAATGTTTTTAAACAGTATCGGGAGAACTTGTCCGTTTATAGAAAACCTGGTTCATGCAAAATGAATGGTTTACATGATGTTTCTAAAGCCAATAAATAGAAAGCATTTTCAAAAGAGCACATCCGGTAGGAAAGCAGTCCGGTTAGCTCATTAGCTCAGTACTCGGACTATTTGATATGAAAAGTTAAAACCAATGCAGGTTTAAAAACATTTAGAGGCCAAAGACAGAGCACGGAAATTGAAGTCAAATTTTATAAAAAAAATATCTGCTGCATAATGGATGACGAAAAGTATGTTCTGGCAAATTTTTCGCAACTTCCGGGTCAAAATTTGTATGTTGCTGATGCTCGAGGGATTGTTGCAGAAAAGTTGAGAACCCATAAGTGGGTAATTTTCCCAAAAAGTTCTTGGTATGGCATGCAATATGCAGTTGCGGCAAAAAAAAACAAACATTTGTTACAAATGGTTCTATAAATACCGAAATTTACATCAAGGAATATTTACAAAAAAGGATGCTAACATTCATAAGACTTCTTAATGTGTCCACATATTTTTGGCCTGATTTGGCATCCTGTCACTATTGTAAGCAAGGTCTTGAGTGGTAAAAGAACAATAATGTGGTATTTGTACCATATCTCTCCCCCCCTATGACAAGGGGGGGAGAGATATTGGGTTATTGTTGAACGATAATTGAAGAGCACAAAAAAGATGTCCAAAAGTGTGGTAGATTTTAAACGGAAATGGACTATCTTATCGAACAAAGTGACAGAAAGCACTAAAAAACCTTAATGAAAGGGTTTCCGTAAAAGGTCCATAAATTCATCACTATTGATTAGAACATAAAAAATAATATTTTTGTAAGTTGTAATAATTTAAATAAAATAAAAAAAATAAAAATTATATATAATCTGAAAAATTAAAATGCTCATTAGAGCGAATTGATACGGTGGACAAAAAGATGATGTGTTACGGTGAATCAATCGTATTCAGCCGTATATAGCATAATACATCGTTCTACAGCTATTTACAATCCAGACTTATAGAAATTTGATATAAAAAATGTAAAGAAAATGAAAAAATCTCAGTAAAATGTCTTAAAATCCTACAAATTTGATAAAACATCATTTAAGAAAAAAATTAAATTTTGTACTTTTTTTTAAAATGAAGCTTTCCGTAATATTGCTGATGCATTTGCTCATAATCGAGTGCACATATGTTGCAGTTTCCATTGCAAAAATCCATGAATTAAGCTACGAATTGCTCCCTCATCCACGCTATTCCCCGTAGTTAGCCCCGAGTGACTATTTCTTGTTTCCAAACCTGAATAAATGTCTTGAAATAATCTCACAATCTCTTATATTTTGGAAGGAATATACAAAATTTAGAGATACATTGATCAAAGTATTGTTACGTTTTTACCTTTTAAAAACGGTGGTTTATTTCCTTTAAATAAACCGGATACTTTTGATCGCAAATAAAAGCAGTTTAGTAGTTTAAAATGTGTAACAACTCTTTATTTATTTAAATTTACACAGCAACATAAAAAGTCACTCTCTCGTTTAAAACACACACTTATATTGCACATTTTAAAACACACTTTATAATGTCCATGAATACACTGGTAATACAGTTGATATTAAATTCTAACAGCGCTTATGAAAAACTGCCTGCCTTCCACTGGCTGTTACTCTTTTTACATACACAGTGCCATCTTCTAGAAGTTTCATGAATTATCTATCTAACGGACACAACTAGAATGTTCTAATGTGTTCACACGATTGTCAGATGCCTGACAATATTATTGTTTTACAATGTACTGACAATGCTTTTTTTGACAACGTTGCAAGGAAAAAATTGTAAGATCACACAGTTCTTAGACATTTTCTGAGCATTTATCTGACAATATTGTATGATCTGACAAACGTTCTAGACATAACTTTAGCAGCTTTAATGTTAGTGAGAGCAGCTTAAACACTTAATGTTGGCATACTTATAAGATCATTGTCAACATTGTTGATAAGTAGAAGTTTCTGTTTCTACTGATGGAAATATTTACAAACATGATGAATGTTGCAAGCAGCTGTCACAGACCGTTAAATTCAAATCGTTCATGCAACTTCGTAACAGTATATAGAGCTCAAAGGAGACTATGTTGAAAAATAAAATGACTTTTTATCCAAAAACCCTCGTATATATGGATTAAATAACCATAGTTTAGTATCTGGATACACCAATACCCCGGTTTGCGTGGCTTCTTGTAGCGTCGTTTCGAAGTTGCGTCTTTTTAAAATGTCTGTGATTTCGAAGTTGCTTCGTTTTTGTTTCAGTTTGCGTTACATGGCTTCGAAGTTAGGTATTTAGTACCCCGATTTGCGTCATTACTATGGTATTTCTTATTGAAAACTCAATTTTTTTTCAGCAAAAATTATAAACCTCGGAACCAATTAAATGAAAATCAATACAAATGTATGAAAAATTGTGCTTCGGTATGCGTTGAGTTTCTCCGATCCCAATTAGCGTCGCAAAGCCGGGGTATTGGTGTATTTAGTTTTTAATTTAAGCTTTACTGCAGAAACACACCTTTTTAGGGAAAGTTCTAGAACTAGTTTTTTTTAACACTGAATTTCCTTGGAAATTGTCATGCTTGCAACTACAACTAAGTAGTAGTTGAGAAAATTGTATTACTTCTTTATTACATAATGTTTTAGTGAAAACTAATGTACTTTTCCATTTTGTTCTAAAGTGTCGGAATAAATACATATGTCACATTTATAAATCTATATCAAAATTTAATAATTAATAAATGAAATTATTATTATTTCTAAGTTCAAATTAAAACAAAAATAATCAAAAACATTCACGCACATTAATATAAATACAACTAAGTACATACAGACTCATAGGCATACATAGATACAACATTTACATGTTAACGTACATCCATACATGGATACATATTTGTATTTGTTTATATAAGTAGACGTATTAATATTTAGATAGTCAGTCACTTTGTTGTTTCTTTGTTTTTTTTTTTTGTCCCCTGTTTGTTGGTTGATTAATTTAAAACTTAAACGTTTATAAGTACGTTACTTAATGTTTAATATTACGACAATTAGCATAATAAATTAATTAACCAATTAATTGTATGTCGTTTTTAGTTAAGTGCAACTTATAAATAAATACTGGGATAATATGTTACATTTCATTATATCTGTTTTAAAATTTGTAAATCTAACTTAAAGACACTTTACACGCAACTTTAAAATAAAATTTCTAGGAATGAAGTAAAAGCTATAAAATAAAAGCTATAAATATTTGTGTACATTTGAAACTATTAGAGTCCAACCAAAATGGGTTTTATTGAGGGGGGAAACCGAATTAAACACAATACTCGGCCTATTCCGAATCATAACCTAACTTTTTAATTTACTACCAATTCCTGAAATAATTGATTTTTTTTAAAGGATGTTGCAGCACATTGTTAGGTCGTCTGTAGTCACCACCTTTTCATTCAAGTCAATACCCTCTTCATCATGAAGTGAATAGTTTTTAGATATCTTACAAGACTCGTAACATTTAAGTCCTCGAATGTCACCTTTGTTATTTTAAACTTGTTATACACTTCACCTTCGTGAGAAGGATATATAAGTTTGACATTCAGTTTGTAATTTTCATTATATAATTTTCGACTCTATAAAGTATATATGTTCTGGATCCTTATAGATAGCGGAGTCGATTAAGCCATGACCGTCTGTCTGTCTGTGTGTCTGTTGAATATGGGTATCTAATGATAGATATTTCAAAGTTCATTGCAACGATCTTTATAAGGCTATAGTTATTTGGACCTAAAATGGGTCAAAATCGGGAAAAATATTTTTTAACCCGAATTTTTTTATTTTTACCAAAAAATTGTTTGTCATAAATTTTTTTTCACTAGTAAATTTAAAAAAAAAAAATTAAAAATTAAAAAAAACTTTTTCGAAAAAAGAAAAATTTTGAAAAAAAATTAATTTTGTCTACCTAAATATATTTAAAATTTTTATATTAAAGTATAATTTGGTGAAGGGTATATAAGATTCGGCACAGCCGAATATAGCTCTCTTACTTGTTTTTCTTTTAAAATAGTAAATTTTTAGATTTCTATCCGAATTCCGAGAATTGGCTGAAAGCTGAATATTTGGACCAGTTCAAAACCAAATATATTCGGTTGAACTTTAAAAACTATACATGAAAAGGTTTAATCTAATTCATCCAAGTTTTATAATTGAACTTAAGAAACGATTTGAACAGTTTCTTAAGTTCAATTATAAAATCTTCTCAACTAATTCTTAGAACTAGTTCTAAGCCTAACAATTTCAAACGAAACTCACTGATAAAAAAAGTAGCTCTAAAACTTTTCTTAAGAAGGTAGATTTAAAGCTAATCTAAAATTAATTACGAGAGAGACAAAATTTGATAAAATATACTCGTACCACCGATTAAAAACTGGTTCTAAATCCGTTCGAAATAACAAAAGCTAGCACCGAATGCTTCTCTTGAAGTGGTTCTAAAGTCGACAATGTTTAACAAATCGTTTTGCAACTCTTAAAGCTGAATATTAATTCAAAGGATGCACAAGACTTTTGAGAATTTTTTCAAATATTTTGAAGGTTTTTAGAAAAATTAATGAGTTACGGTCATTTTTGTGTAACCATGTTTTTTGACTTTTGCGGTATTTCCCTACAAAAGTTTGTGTGGTTTTATACCTTTCACTATGAGTGGTGAAGTGTAATTTCTACATTTTTCTGTTGCGATCCCATAAATTATATATATTTTGGATCGTTATAGAGAGCGGAGTCGATATAGCCATGTCTGTGTGTCCGTATGAATGTTGAAATCAACATTCCGTCGCTCCCAAATATCTTACATACATGATTCATACATCAATATATCCGATATACAAGGTGGCGCAAAAGTAGTCCTCCTGTCAGAAAATGCTATAAATTTTGCCGATTATTGGTGAAATAAATAGTCAGCAATATTCCGCGTTCTGGAGCAGTGTAACGTAACATTGTTTATTAACGTGTATTTCGCATGTGTTTACTACACAAATGTCAAAACAGAACTGACATTAGGGGCCAATCGCAAAATTTATAGCATTTTCTGATAGGAGGATTACTTTTGCGCCACCTTGTCTGGATTAATATGTCATTAATATCTTATGATAGATGTTTCAAAGAATTTTTGAACTATGTATAAACTATGGTTCTAAAATTGGTCAAAATCGAGAAAAAATATTTTTTACCCGGAGTTTTTTCCAACAAACATATTTTTGACCATGAAAAAAATTTTAAATTTTAAAACCCTTCACCATGAGTGGCAAGGGAATATGTATATAAGTTTGTCATTCCGTTTGTAATTTCTACATTTTTCATTTGCTACCCCACAAAGTATATATATTCTGGATCGATATAGTTAGCGGAGTCGATATAGCCATGTCCGTCTGTATGTTGAAATCAACTTTTTATTAGCCTTCAAATAAATTACATACATGATTCATATGCCAATATATCCGCTAAAGACCCGGTTCGGTTGCCCACAAATGGCTGAGATATAAAAAAAACGACTACCTCGGATTAATAAACCATTAATATAATGGGTGATTCATCGTGAGCTTTGATTTATAATCTATATATATATATAAAAGAGTAACGTTACTGCACAGAGAAAACAGATTTGTAGTAGCAACCGAATTTGTTGCCAATGAATGATTCGGTTGCAAACATAGAATTTTCGGTTCTATCAACAGAAAGTCAGTTGATAAAGAAGAATTTTAGTAGAAGCAATTAAACGTTTGTTACCCCTTCTAAAATTTTGTAGTCACAACTGTAAAAATAGGTCATTAAGGTAGAATCATTCGATTGGCAATAAATTCGATTGGCAATAAATTCGATTGCTATCACGAATCTGTATTCTGTGTGTGACTGACTGATTCATCATCGCACAGCACAAACGACTGAAGCTAAAATCATGAAAATTTAACGATCCGAAAAGAAGGGATTTTTGGAAATTCTAACGTTTAGGGGGCAAAAAAGGGTAAAAACGGGTAAATTTGGTAACATTATATCTCCAAAACTAATAAAGATACACTAAAACTTAAAATTGCATGTTACTCCATTTAAAAAATAAGCTGACAGGTGTTTCGTACTTTTTCGAAATTCAAACCGTTTAGGGGGAAAACTCTATTTTGGTACTTTTTTAGCACCCTATGTATCTTTTAAACTAATAAACATAGAAACAAATTTAAAATCTTATTCTTTATTTATCAAAAAATAAAAAATATAAGTTTGGTACTTTTTGGAAATTCGAACCATTAAGGGATAAAAATTGTGTTTATTTTTGGTACTTTTTTCATAAAATATGTTTTTTTATTATAATTTGACATAGAGATATGAATATTTTATTATGAGCTCCCACCACGATACAGAAATTTATTTAAATATAATTTTACCACCGTAATGGGTATGAAAAAGGTACCAAAAAGGGGATAAAATCGGGAAAATACATTTCATTTGAGATTATTAAGCCAATTTTGATAATTTTTTTAACATTGGTTCCTGGTTTCATACAAAAATTAACTAACAAATTGTATTTTGGATCTCGAGTGCCAAGGTTTATATTGGGCCAAATCTGGGTAAACAGTTTGGTACTTTTATTAAAACATATTTTTTCTTGGGCACATTAAGGGCCATATTTTATAAAACGAAACGTTTGGAAGCGTAAGCAATTTGTATGAAGAATAATGGGAAAAGGGTTTGAAGCTCATATATTTTCCATACAAAATTTGTTTAACGTTTGTCGTTTCGTTTTATAAAATGAGGACCTAACATAGATTTTAATCGTTTAAGATATGTCTGTAGCATAAACAATTTTAGCAAAATGAAATATTTTTAAATTTTAAAGGGAAATTGGTACTTTTCTCCTAATGGTACTTTTTTAATTTTTTAAATTATTTCACTTATCGACATTTAAGTTAGCTGATATGTATCTGAGAGAAGTTAGAGTTAGGAGTAGAACTATAGGTACTTTTTTGTTCTTCTAATGGTACTTTTAGAATTTTTTTTAATAATGGACCTAGAAACATGAAATTAAGCATATATGGTAACAAGTGAGTGATGGTAGACTTTTTGGTACTTTTTCTTTTTTCTAATGGTACTTTTTGTGATTTATTCACCAATGAACCTATAAACATGAAATAAAGGTTATATGGACCCGAGTGAATGGGAATCCACAAGTACTTTTTCTATATTCTAATGGTAATTTTTGATTTTTTGGTAATAATGGACATAGAAGTACGAAATTATGCGTATATGGTAATAAGTGAGTGAAAATTCAAGCGGACTCCATGGAACTTTTTCTTTATTCTAATGGTACTTTTTGAATTTTCTATAACAATGGACTTAGAAACATGAAATTAAACATATATGGTCCAAAGTGAGTGAGAATTCTAGGGAGAGACTTTTTGGTACTTTTTCTTTATTCGAATGGTACTTTTTGTAATTTCTTCACCAATGAACCTAGAAACATGAAATAAAGCTTATATGGATACGAGTGAGTGGGAATCCACAAGTGTCTGCTTTTTGGTACTTTTTCTATATTCTAATGGTACTTTTTGAAATTTCTATAACAATGGACGTAGGAACATGAAATTAATCCTGAAAATTGTCCGAAGTAAGTGAGAATTATAAGTGGAGACTTTTTGGTACTTTTTCTTGATTCAAATGGTACTTTTTGTAATGAATTAATAAACATGTTATGCTGAATTAGTATTAATTATTAGGTAGACTTAATAGTACTATTTAATTCATCCAATTGGGGTGGCGAAGCGCACCGGGTCAGCTTAAAAAATTTAAAAATTAAAAAAGAAATTTGAAAAAAATGGTTTGCCATAAAATTTGTTTTATTAAATTTTTTTTTTTTTAAATTTTGAAATAAAAATTAATTTTTTTTTTTTTAATTTTTGTTTACTTAAAACATGAGTATTTAAAATTTTCATTTTAATGTATAATTTGGTGAAGGGTATATAAGAATATAACACTCTTACTTGTTTTTTTAAGGAATTAGCTGACATTATTCTGATTTAACAAATCCTTTTCTGTTTAATGGGAAAATCCCATATTTTACAAAGAAAATATTTTGAAATTTTATACAAAATAACATATCTATGACGTTTAAAAGTTGTTACTGTCATTTCACTAAAATGAAAGGAACGAGAAAAACTATTACTATTTCCATAAACGACTACCTTGAGTTTTGGAAATATGTTTGGATATTTTTCGCTACTAAGTTCTGTCATAGGAAATATTGCAAAAAATTAGAAATAGTTTTTAGTGAAACGCATTCTAGAACTGGTTGTGTGGGTGGCTTTAATACATTTTGAAAATGCCATTCACTAAGCACAACTTTAATATTTCTTTTTGTTTGCTGGTAGAAGTTAAATTATAGTAACTATATTTACATTTGTAAATAATATTTAATAAATAAAAATCACTTCTTCTCTGCCACCGCCAACCAAACCATTGTGCAATTATTAATATTCTTTCATTTTCTTCAGCTTGCCAGCCATATTAAACATAATTATATTTATTTCAATTCATTTCTTAGTCGTTTTACAGTGTCTTTGTTTCTGCTGCTGGCTGCTTCTTCTACGACGCGGCGTCTTCGTTTTCGCCTGCCATTTATTATTTACTTTTTTTTTTTTTTTATGTACTTTTAATACAATTTACCAAACATTACACAGCATTTTTAATCTAAAAAACATTTATATTTTTATAATAATACAGAAAATACAAAAAAAAAAAGTTAAACACTGCATGGCTGGTAGGAAAAAAATCGATTTTATGCAAATTGACTTTTGTGTCGTAATGGGATTTTCTTCGTTTTACTTCCACATTCAGATTTCTTTTATTTTTATTATGTTTTTTTTTTTTATTATTTATTCTTTAATTTCTTTTATTATTTTTTGTCGAAGACAAAAGCAGAAATTACTAAAAAATAAAATTACATTATAAAATATTAAGGAGGCATTTGTGTGTGTTTTTTTTTTGAGTGTTGGAGGGCCTGTAAAATACTGTAAGTGAGTGAATGTGGATGAGAAGGAGGGGTATTGAAGTGGGATTGGGCTATGTGGTCGGGTCGGGCAGGAGGCCATAAAGAGTAAGATAATTTACTTGAGGTTTTACTTAGCTGGTGTGTAAAGGTGAAGAACGAGCCAGCGAGCGAACCTGCTGTTCATATGTTGGTGCCATATTAAATATATGTATTTCATTTAACCCCACCCAGCCTTTATGCATTGTATTTGTTCATTAATATTTGCAACAACGACTTTTTAAATAAATAATTTCCCAGCAGTTTTGCAAGTAGTCAATGTATCCCTTTCTATTGTCTTATCACTGGCTGACTTCAAGTTACATATTTTGTGTCATTTGATATGCTCTTTGTAGTTCAGAGAGAAGTGGTTACTTCCCAAGTAATCTAGCATGAAGTCAGTTGTCATTTTAGTGTCTCTAAGTAATCTAGAGTGTAGCCACTTTAAACGTTTATTCTGTACTGTACTTTTTTATACAAATTGTGTTGATATAATTCTCATACAGTTTATTTTATTTTTGTTTAAATATACTGACATCCCATGCAACCTAGCATGAAGTCAGTTGTCACTTTAGTGTCTCTAAGTAACCTAGAGTGTAGCCAATTTTTTTTTTTAATTGACTATTTGAAGGCAATTGTCACCTGCACCTGTTAAAGTAACTAGTTTAATGCTAAATGAGTAACCAGTTATGTAGCTAGTAAAGGAACTGACTCTATGCAACCACTATGTGAATCCAAATGTGTCTGTCTGTCTGTCTGTCTGTCTGTCTGTCTGTCTGTCTGTCTGTCTGTCTGTCTGTCTGTCTGTCTGTCTGTCTGTCTGTCTGTCTGTCTGTCTGTCTGTCTGTCTGTCTGTCTGTCTGTCTGTCTGTCTGTCTGTCTGTCTGTCTGTCTGTCTGTCTGTCTGTCTGTCTGTCTGTCTGTCTGTCTGTCTGTCTGTCTGTCTGTCTGTCTGTCTGTCTGTCTGTCTGTCTGTCTGTCCGTCTGTCTGTCTGTCTGTCTGTATTTATGTGTGTCTGTCTGCCTATCTGTCTGTTGAAATCAATTTTTTGAAGACCCCAGATTTCTTCGGGATCCAAATCTTCAATAATTCTGTCAGACATGCTTTCGAGAAGTTTCCTATTTAAAATCAGCAAAATCCGTCCATAAGTAACGGAGATATGAGCAAAAATCCGAGACAACCTCTGAAAATTTCATCAAAAAAACACAATTTATTGCATAACGTATGTTTGGATGTGTGTTGGTTTCATTGCTTTGCGTATATTGTTTTTTTGGTGTTTTGTATCGTTTGGCGTTGTTGTTTTTATACCCTTCACCTTCGTGAGAAGGGTAACTAGTGGTCATTCTAAATGATAAGAAAAATCACTAGTTCCGGACAGCCAGCCAGAACTGCTAGGTTATTTATGTACGTGTGTTAGAGTATAAGTGCGTGTATGTGTATCTGTGTCTTTTTAGGAACAATTTAAATATTGACAATCATCATTTATTAAATACTTTTGCTAGCTGTGCTATAACAATCGAATTTAAATCGCGTTAGTTTTAAATATTTATTTATATGCTATCATTTTGTTATTTCTTAGGAAATCTATTAAATGTATGTTTGCTTAATGATTACTTTTTATACATATATTTTATTTAAAACTTTTTTTCCTTTTCGTTTTATTTTTTTTATTGTATTTTATGCTATTCCCTTTTTGTTTCTATTTATTTGTATTCGCAAAAGGCGCCAACCATTTATTTAACTTACTGCAAACCACTGAAAACCCACAACTAACTAATGCCTACAATTGGAGTTCTATTGTAATATTTAGTTTTGTAGTAGCTGTTATTGTTGTCTGAGGGTCGGGTCGGGTCGTTTGGTCGTTCGTCCTTGTTGTCTGAGTTGCTAGCACTTTTACTTAACATTGTTTCTATTGTTGTATTCAACACATTTGTGCGCCAATTTAGCAAAAATAACTCACAAAGGAAACGGAAAAAAGGTTTGAGAGAGAGAATCACCAAAAAAAAAAACATTATGTTACAAATAAAACAGTCAACACTTACTATATTTGTATCTGCTCTTGTGTATAACGTTTTTTTTGTATTTTATTTTTATTTTATTCCATGAAAGTCAATTAAGTGGAAATCTTGAGGTCAATGTGGGTATGTTAATTGATTAACAATGTGGGGATTAACTTCATATGTAAAAGATTTTAAAATACATATGTAAAGGATTATAACATATGTACGTACTAGATTTGTTTAATAATCTAGAACTTTTGGTTTATGATCACCTTTGCCAAGATTATGTTAACGTTTGCAATATTCTAAAATATTTTTTTCAAAGAAAATCCTGGCAAGGTTATATATAAGTTTGTCATTCCGTTTGTAATTTCCACATTTTTCATTTGCGATCCTACAAAGTATGTACGAGGGTGGGTCAATATGTCTGCCACTTTTTGAATTTCCCGGCTCTTAACACTCCCCCGTTGAACAGTCTGCGTCATTTAGTTTGTGTTTGACAGGCATTGAAATGATCCCTCTTTTTCTTATTTCCAAACCTGAAGAAATGTATCGGCGGATAGAGACTTAATTCCAATGATGAAATCATCTAACAAAAAATACCTATTTTGACAACCTCGACAAATCTTATTTTTTGGAAGGGACAAACAAGTTGGAGAAATTGCATAGACCTCAAAAGAGACTATGTTGAAAAATAAAATAATTTTTTTATCCATTCATTAAAAAAGGCACGGACTTTTTGACCCACCCTCGTATATTCTGGAACGTTATAGATAGTGAAGTCGATATAGCCATGTCCGTCTGTATGTTGAAATCAACTTTCGACTCAATCGGCCCACAAAAAAAAGGACAACCTCGATTTTTTACCTATTTTTTTTATCTATATCTGGATTTCTAAGTCATTAATATAGACAATATGGATATCCAAAAATAGATATTTCAAATAACTTTGCAATGGCGTATATAAGGCCAAAGTAAGTCGGACCTACAATTGATCAAAATCGGGAAAAAAATTTTTACCAAATTTTTTTTCAACAAAACAAATTTAAAATTTTTTTTGTATTATACAATTTTTTCACAAATTTTAATTTGAAAAAATAAAAAATAATTTTTTTCTCTAAAATATTTTTCGCTAGAAAATTAAAAAAAAAAAATGTTTGGAAAAATAGTATATTGTGGTGAAGGGTATATAAGATTCGGCACAGCCAAATATAGCTCTGTTACTTGTTATTAGTAGGAAATACTGTATAATAATGTTCGTCTGTTTGTGTGTTAGTTAAAATACGCTTTCCGAAGGCCGATATCCAAAATGTGTTATAAATATATCAGATATATTCATTAGAGTGACAATCAGTTGTATGGAAAAAAATTTGTGTTCGAATTTTGAAGGATGCCGGGTAGAATATTGTGACACTAGGTCTAAAAGTTAAGTGCTGAAAATTTGAGGCAAATCGGACAACGATTTCGGGACGCGTATCGTGGTCAAAGGTCAGATATATGCAAAATTTTACGATTTATATGAAATAAATTTGTGAAACTCCTTAATTTTCTGCATTATGTTACAGAAATATGTAGATTTATTTATATTAATGAAAATTACACTAAAGAAAATCTTTTTGAGATTAAACCTATATCTCCTTTGGGTCAAATTGACCCACAAACTGTATTATCGCTAAAATTCGGAAAAAATGCAAATTTTTCAGTTTTTGTGAAAATTTGCTACTAAATAATTATTTTTGCAATCGAATGCAAAATAATCGAAATGTGCACGTAATTGTCGTTCTAATTATATATAAAAGATAAAAATGGTTAAAAAATTTTAAAGTTATTAAAAATTCCCCAGACCATTAACGTGTCTCAGGCCACTTAAACAGGAAATGTAGAAATATTCGTATTTACATTTGTATGAGTTTTTTTCAAAAAATTTATTTTTTTAACGGCAGTTTCGAATCTCTATTTTCAAATTTTAAAAAATTTTGTTAAAAAAAATTTCAGAATTTTTTGATCATCACATTGGGATTTATTGAGATCATAATAGAGAATAAAAATATGAAAAAATTATGTCAATACCTCTTACAGTTTTTCCGTACCTACGATTTGAATTTTGTGATTTTCGGGAAAAAATATTTTTTGGCCATTTACTAAAATCGGACAACTTTAACCCTTAAATGGTAAGCGTCAAATGTAAAATTTAGCAATATTTGGAATTTCTAAATGAAAGATAGCGAAATATTATAAATTTTTGAACCAATTTTAATGAAACTTGAGAAAAATATACCTTAAGGTCTAAAATTAACAATAACAGTGCGAAAATGGAAATTAACCCTTAAAAGCATTTGGGGTCAAAATGACTCTCAATTTGACTGTGGTTTTCGTGGTTTTCGTGATTTTAAAAGTTGAGGGTCATTTGGACCCCAAGTTCTATTAAGGGTTAATTTTCATTATTGTGCTATTATTGTAAGTGCTGGACTTTATGTTATATTTTTCAAAAATACATAACACTTTGCTATCTTTTATTTAGAAATTCCAAATATTGCTAAATTTTACCTTTACCATTTAAGGGTTAAAAGGTAAAAGTTTTTTTTTATTTTTGATACTTTTTCCATAAAATAGATTTTTTAAACTGGGGGATTTTTTATTTTAGCTTTTATTTTGAAACGTTTGTACAATATAAATTTATTCAAAGTATTGGCCATTGTTAGCTATGACATTTTCTCGTCTTTCTGGCAGCATATGTATTACGCGCCAAGAGAACTGCTCATGTTTTGAGGCCAAGAACGAATCAAGCCAATATCGGCTGCTCTGTTCCAAAGTGAAGCGTATACCAGAGAGACTATAAAGAGAGAACGAAAGGACGGGGCAAGGTCTGGACCATAAATCGGTAAAAAAAACTTCCCAACCACTTCTTTCTACATAATTTTTAACAGGTATTGCAACATGTGGCCGAGCATTGTCATGATGGAATATTACGGTTTCATGTCTGGCCGCATATTCTGGGGGTTTTCGGCCAATGCTCGCTTCAAAAGAATCAGTTGCGTTCGGTACAAGTTCCCTGTGATGGTATGGTCAGATTTCAGCTGATCATAATAGATAGGACTCTTTTCCTCCCACCAAATACTTAGAATTACCTTAGCGCCATGAATATTTGGCTTTGGTGTCGCTTCGGCTGATTCACATACGATCGGGTTATTGTAATAGATGGCTTTATCATCGCAAATAATGATTCGGTGGAAAAAATGATTTTCTTTTATAGCGATCAAGTATCATTTCGGACATGCAAAATCATATTTCAAGCTCTCTTGGCTTCAATTCGTATGGTACCCAATTTCCCTGCTTTTGGATGAATAATGCTGCTCGGAAACGTTTTAAAATTGCTGCTTGAGTAGCTCCCAACGATATATGTTAGCTAGTAAGTAATAAAACTGCTGCAACCGATTTCAAAAATATTGTTACGTTTTTACCTATTGAAAACGTTGGTTTATTTCCTTTAAATAAACAGGATACTTTTGATTGCAAATAAAAGCAGTTTTAGTAGTTTTAAATTGTAACAACTCTTTATTTAAAAGAGTTGTGTTTTAATACAAACACACGTTTATATAACACTTTATAAACACACTGGTAATGTACAAAACTTCACTGATAATACAGCACACTTTATGGCAGCTAATTTGTCTTTACTTAACGATGCTTCAAATTAGAATGACATTTGTGGTTTTCTCACGGCCAATTTATTTACACTGCATTATCATCTAGAAACCTGTATTTCTACAATGATCTTAATACTGGAATATTTGAATTCTAGAGCTTTCGATGTTAGTCATTAATCATTTAGTGTTGCCATACTTACATACAGCAATGGTAATAATACCCACAGATATGTTAAAGTTTGAGAAGAACTGCTGTTTGAGATGCATTATGCAAATTTAAACCAGCCGTTAAAAAATTTATATTTAAATTCAAATACAATTTCTTAACAATATGTAAAACAAGGGATTTTAGAAGGTTTTTTGTAAAAAGGGACTTATCAGGTTTGCACACTTAGCTAGCAATGTTTAAAAATGTCTAAGTTTTTGAAATAGTTGTATGAAGTTATATATTAGAGAACCAGTATATGATTTACATAAATTGTGGAGGTGGAATGACATCGAAAAGCTCTAGAAATCGAATGTACTAGTATGTCCGTTAAGAGCATTGTAGAAGATTCCCGATAGATGGCGCGTGTATAAATAGTGGCAGAGCTGGCAGTCGTGAGTAGAGTTTATCATTGGCGCTGTTAGAGTTAACATCAACTGTCTTGTACGTGTATACTTGTACGTAATAGAGTGTGTGTGCATTTCTGCGAATTGATAAACGTGTATAAAGACATTGGAGTGACTATTTAATTCTGTTGTTGTGGTACATTCTAAATAAATAAAGAGTTGTTACAATTTTAAACTACTAAAACTGCTTTTATTTGCAATCAAAAGTATCCGGTTTATTTAAAGGAAATAAACCCACGTTTTTAAAAGGTAAAAACGTAACAATATGTTGTAAATTACTTGCAAGTTCTCAAACCTTTAGAAGCTATTTAGAATTTAAATAGTTTATTACGCCAAGAATGTTAGAATTGATTGTGTTATTACAAGTTCTAATAAAGTTCATCGGAAATAAAGTCATTCTCTCTCTTGTAAACTAATATTTGAATATGAATATTTTTTGAACACATTTTTGTAGAAAATGGGAAATTTACAATATTTAATACAACATCATTTTAGTGATGTTTTGCATAACTGAGCTGATCGGTGTAATAGAACACTATAGATAATGTAATGCATTAAATAAATACGTTAGCAATTCTTTAAAATTTACTTAAAATTTATTCAAGTAAAACAAACTTATTTATTGTGCAAATGGTTGATGGAAATGTGGAATCGAACTAAATTTATTATACGGAAAATTAAAAATACAAAAAATAACGCATGAGAAGCAGAAAAATGTTTTATACAATTTGTGTGTCCAATTCCAATATCTTACAAAATACAAACAAATAATTACAAAATGACAATAAAATATTATATTAATTTATTTTTATTATTTATTCTTTTTCTTTTTTTATTTTATTACATTTATTGTTGCTGTCGCATTTATATGGACGGTTGGTTGGCTGGTTGGATGGATGAATGTTTGTGCAAAATTGTGTTGTGTTGTGTCTATGAACATTGAGCTGGCGGTATGAGGCAGCCAGCCAGCGAGCGAACGTACGAATGAATGACTGAATGAATGAAGGAAACATTGAATGAATGAACAAATGTCATTATTAATGTTTTATTGTGGCAAGCAAAAATATAAATATTAATTGACGTTTTTTCTTTTTGCACACATTACGGGAAACATTGTAATAAACGTTGTTTTTGTATGTATGTATGTACGTCTATACATAAGGGGTGGGGCAGCAGAGGGAGGCAGGAGTTAACAAAAGACAAACCGACAGATAGACATGCTGGCAGTCAGGCAGCCAGTCTAGAAGTATTTTTTGTTTGTTTTTTAAATGGAAAAAAGAGTGCTGTAACGGACGATTTAATATCGTTTCATACGAGTGGTATCTGTGACATTGCAAGTATCTCAGTATAATATTCGTAAATTCAGTTGTATTGTTAAAGTAGCGTTAAAACGTGAGTTTGTTATTTTGTTGCTGCTTGTTTCTTTGTGAGTTCGTCTGACCGTCTAGTTGTCTGTACGTCTTTGTGTTTTTAGTTGTCTGTTTGTTTGTTTTTAGTTGTTACATTCTTTATATGTACGTAAATACTTATGAACGTCCGTATATTAAATGAATTGTGGTACAGGTAGTTGTTGTTTTTGTTGCTGGTTGCATACTTTTGTTGCCGGCTTTTATAATTTATACTGCATGCATATTTTTCGCACTGCTTTATTTGTTGTTATTGTTATTATAACATATTATTATTGTTGTTGTTGGTATTGTGTGGTAGTAGTAGTAGTGCGGTGTAATGCATGTTTGTCTGTTAAGATTGAGAGTCAAGCGGACACGATAGCGTTCTATCGAATGATGTGTAGTTGCAAGTTTGTACGAACTTATATCTGTCGATACATTTAAATTTACACTGTAATTCCTCTACACACACAAACACACATTTCTACAGATGTGCTCAAAAGTATAGGCTTGCTTATATTTTATTAAATATTATGTACATATATCCTTAAGTCCATTTCAATCGGGATTTCGGAAAGCCTTTAATACATCGAGGTTAAATATCATAGAGTCTATTCGAGCGCAGTAGTGTTTTTAGATTTCCATAAGCCAGAAAATTGACCAGTTGGCCAACCCGGATGGATTTCAGTATGCAATCTAGCAAGCTTTTGTATTCATTTCTAAGTTCCCACTGCACAGGGGTGTTCCGCAAGGTCCCATTTTGGGACCACTGCTAATTTAATTTTATTATCAATGATATTTTTACGATTTTTTTCAATTTGTAAGTGTTATACTTATGCGAACGATATTCAATTATTGACAAGCTCTCAACTTGATAACTTGATTCCAGATGAGAGCTTCATAAACATTGAATTAACCCCATAATGCCAATTTCTAAAAAAATGGCTAAAACCGTTGGTAATAATTTTTTTTATGGTAAATTTGGGCATCTGATTTCAAAAACAACATTTAAAAATTTGTACAATCGATGGTTTTCTTGGCAGGTGGGAAAAACTAAATGAGTGCCTTAAGGCACCCTTGGGGCTTTAGAGATTGAAACATAGTCGTTTTGATAGTATAGTTTGTAAATTTTTACTGAAAACAACATTTCTAATTGTTTATCACTCAAATCAGATAATTTGAAACGTTTGTTCACTCGACCAGCCTTTTCTAAAAATTTTGTGTAAAAAAATTGTAAATCAAAACAAAGAAAACAAAACAAAATTTTGCAATGGACAAGAGTGCCTGAAGGCACTCATCAATAAATCACGTCTCTAAAGAGTAGCTTACCTTTTTTTACATAAATCTTGACTCCAATATATAAAATAAAGGTATATTTTTTAAGAAAAAAAAGTATGATAAACTTGGGAAATTTTAAATCACTTTAATCAACGTTTGATAGCACAACTTGGATTTCCCATATTTTTTTGGTTGTTAATGCACTTAGTTTGTAAAAAGTGCTGTAAATAAGAAAGAATAAAGCTTTTAAGAGCTTTCAAAACTTATTAAAATATTTAAATACGTTTTTAGAAATGGTTAAACGAGTTTTTGATATGAAAAATCAGTTATATTTGTATTTATTAGCATTTTTACGATGAGTGCCTTGAGGCATGCTTAAGTATTAGAGCAGTGTTGCGCGTTCATATTGTTCTGGTTACGAAGATTTTCGTCAATTTACACGTACACAACAAGATTTTAAAACAAAACACACAACAAGAGCGTAAAAAATATAAATATTTCATTCAGCTGCTTGAGAGCATTTATGCACACAAATTAAATTTCTCTTTTTGCCTATGAACGCATTAGGGGGTTAAATAATGTTCTTACCTGGTCTCCTGAAAATTTCCTTAATCTCAATCCTACAAAATGTAAAATTATGATATTTTCAGGGAATGCGGATTGTCGTCAAAATATTTCCTTCCCTAAATGGTGTGGGTATTGAGCCGGTGAGTACGTACATATCGCTTGGTTTCCATATCGACCATCAATTTAATTTTTTTTCCTCATAAGTAATTCTATTATTTCATAGGTATCATGGACAGACATTACGGAGGTTATATAATATAAGTTACTATTTGTCACTTGCAATGAGATGACGGCTAGGAGTTGCTCTATGTCTTCCCATGTTTTCATATGGTCTAGAGATGTATAACAGCACTTCTCGTGATAACTAAGCTTGCCTTAAATTATGTTTGAACAGAATGGTTATTTAAGTTTTTGGTCTGAAATATGTATATCGGCTATTGGAATGGAATTGTTAGGATATAAATTTAAAGATTACATTAGTTTACGTCAGATCATATTGTTTTTTAATTGGCTGATTATTTTTGTTTTTGGAGGTTCAATAAGATGCTTCGATCTACTCTTAATATGCATATATGTATCTATGTTGGATTCCTATATATTGTCGATATATTTATGTGCGTATACCGAAGGATCAGATGTCCTACTGACCCCACTTTTTATTATTTCATAAGTTTCATGTAGACATAAATCAAATGTCCTAATTTCATGGCGATCAATCCATAACATGTTTTTACTCTCTTAACTGTTAACTGGAATGAATAGGTCATATATTAAATGTTTTAAAGGTATTTGGTAGTCATCACGTCTAGTTTCGAGGTACATAACAATTATTATTTTTACTATCCTCACTTTACGGTTAATAGAAACAGTTACCTATTCGATAACGTCGACATCTTTGTACATATTTATTTGAAAATTTTACCACCACTGCACATAAAACTTGGTTTGATAAAGAATTTTGCCAAGGCTATGAATAAAGAGCTTTTTATATTTAAAGACAGTATTTTCCAAGTTAAGTGATGACAAACTCAAAGAAGGAATGTTTGTGGGACCACAAATACTCACATAACATTTTGTAAAAGTAAGCGAATTCACTTAATTGTGAATAAATTCCAAAAGAATCCATCGATTTTTATGATCGATATCTCATTTTGTTTGATCATGATTGATGATTGATCCACCGTCGTCTTTTACGGTCTTCTTGAACTGTGGTCAGACGAAACATAGATAAATTTGTTTGGATCCCATGGGAAACATTATGTTAGGACCCACACAATAAGGCATATGATCCAAAATGCACCAAGAAGACCGTAAAAGACGACGGTGGATCAATCATGATATGGGCGTGTTTCTCTTCTTCTGGTGTCTGTTCAATATTTTGGATAAAGAACAAAATATGGGCCCCGGACTACGTAAATATATTAAAAAAAACTTATAGAATGTTTTCGCAACACATACAAATAATTTACCTATTTTCAAAGAAAACTGAGAATTTCGCATTTATCACTACTATTTTTCCACACATAACTGTTAATACAGATGTTGTTTTAAACATACTTACGTACATGTTTATATGCATGTAAGTCTGTCTGAATATACTTTGTATGGCTCTTTATTATTTTAGGTATTTACTTTTTGGTTTTTATTTTTAATTTATTTACAAGAACAAACTAATAGTAATGACACAGAATGTGGCACTACTAAGTTTATTTGCAACATTAGTTGTTTGTAGTCATTTTCATTACAATGGGTGTTTTTTTAAGACCAATAGAATTTATGACTCTTGAACAAATTTACTTTGAAAATCAGAAATCGATTTGCGTAACTTATGGATGACTGAAAATTGTGTTCAGCGATGAGTCTAATTTTTGGCTTAACGGCTTTGTTAATAAACAAAATTGCTGCATATAGAGTGAGACCAATCCACAACGGAACCTACAGAAAAATGCATCATTTGATGTGGTTTACTTTAAAAATGAAACCGGAGCTCTTATAACGTTCAATGGCGATCGTTATCGTACCATGATCAATGATTTTTTTGTATGAAAATATGCATGACATTGGTCCGTGCGAGATGTGGTTTCAACGGAAAGGCACTACGTGCCGTACGGCGACCGCAAACATCGATTTGTTGAAATCAAAATTGGGCGATAATTTGATTTCGAGAAATGGAACTGTCAATTGGCCTCCGAGGTCCAGTGATTTAACCTCTCTTGATTATTTCCTAGGGGGCCATGATAAGTCACTGTTTTATGCTGATAATCCAGCAACATTTGACGCCTTGCAGGCCAACACTGTTCGTGTTATTCATGACATACGGCCAGAAATGCTCGAAAAAGTTGCCGGTGGTCATGTATTCATGATGAGTTGCCTGTAATTATTATCAAATGTTAATGCCATGTATTGGTTCTTCTAATGATAATTTGTGTTTGATTAAAATTTATTTTTTGTGTTAGTTTTTCAAGTTCTATTGGGTATAAAATAACACCCTTTTTTGTGGTTATTATTTATTTGATATATGTTTTTTTTTAATATATTTTGTTTATTTAATAAATACATATGTATGTATACTCGTATGAACGTGTATATTTGTATTGTATAAACTACATCTGTAAATTAATGTATGTCAAATGCTAGTTTGACATGAAATTATTAATTATTTGTACTTATTTTATTGCTATTATAAAATAGTATACCATTTCTGCAGAGTTAATAAAAAAGTCTGATCTGTATTGGTTAGTATACAAGTTAGAGCTGAATCTTACATTTATTTTGTATACTTTTTTTGTGGAAAAAATTTTATGGCAAAAAAAAAAAAAAATCGATTCACAAAATATTTTTCCTGAAATTAGGCCATTGTCGATCCGAACCCTTAAAAACGTTGGATTATTTTTTGAAAAACTTTACTGGTTTTTGGCTATCTCCGGACTTTCCATATGGACATATTGGTAAGTTTTTACCTTTTAAAATTGGTGATTTATTTCCTTTCAATAAACCGGATTTTTTTAATTGCAAATAAAAGCGCTAAGTAGTTTTAAAATTATTATTCATTCAAACTTACACACTTCAAAATCACATTGGTAATATGGTTGATGTTAACTATAACAACGAATACGATACACTGACTCCCTCACAACTCGCTCTTACTATTTACATATATACACAGCGCCACGCCATCTTCTAGAAGTCTCATGAATTATCTAACTGAAAAACTCGAATGTTCAATTTCAACAATGATCACTTAGAGCCTGTAAGCTGCTTCACAGTTGATGTCTTCATACTTATAAGCAACGTTAGTAACAGCGTGTTATCAATAATGTTTATAAGTAGAAGTTTCTTCTGGGTGCAATGTTTATAAACATGATGAAAATTGCAAGCAGCTGTAACAATATATTTTTTATTATTTCCCCATAATGTAAAAGTACTTGCCACTCATGGTGAGTAGGTGGTAATTTAAATCCCTTTTTTGATTTTGAATTATATGACTGAGTCCTATTTTGCAAGAGTTTAGTTAAGGTTTTTATAGCCAAACAATCACAGTGGAAAATGCGCTTGAATTTCAGACCTGCTTTAAAAGTTTTTCTTTCTTCTCATATATAATTTACTTAATTTATTTTTGTTATATTTATTTTATATTTCCCCTTTTTACTTAATGTAATTAATTTCATTTCTAAGTCAACCTTCTACACCCCTCCCCCCATAATCACAATTAAAACAAATTAAATACTACTAAAGAAATGTATTGTGAAATTTACAAATAAAAGAAACAATAAAACAACAATAGTTCTAGTACTAATAATAACAATAATAATAATAAAAAAAAGATAATGAACAAATTGATAAATAAATAGTTGGAAAAAATAATGAAATAATCACACGTTTAGACTTGTATGCAAATGTGATTTTTAAACATGTGACCAGTGGGGTCATGTAGAGGGTTGTATTAATTGAAAAGGTTTTTGTTGTTGTGTTTGTTTTAAATTTAAATGGATAAAGGCGTTGCCATGTTGAAATAATAATAATAAGATTTTGAAAAATGTAAACAGTTAATGCAAGTAGTAACGTTCTTAAAAGGGTGGAGGTAAAATAGTTTGAATTTTGATTGTAAGTACTTTGAAGAATCATAAAACGACTAATTGTAACGAAATCAACCCTCAAATGCATTTATAGTCAAAATGACAAGTTCGTGAAGGATTAAAAACTGCTCTTTGATTTTCCTTTTTATAATACTTTTTGGCTAAATTTGTAAAATGAATCTTCTTAAGAGTTCTCATATTCAAATTTGAAATTTTGTGGGTTGGAATTCAATACGCTGTTGAAATCTTCATTAAATGTAAGGTTGGTTACCGCTACATCTAAGCTACCCCTAACATAAAATCTCAATAATGTAGAACACATTGACTGCCAAGGCACAACCAGCAAATAAGATGCTGTGGGCCACAACTTTTTTTTGCGTTATCTATTCGAAAACGTTAATGTTGGAATTTAGGCTACCGCTTAGAAACAGAGAGTATTTAATAAGTAAGAGTGTGTTAGAAAAACTGTGTTAGAAAAAATACTTGAAAGTGCAGAAAGTGATGAAGAATGTGAAGATTACAGTTTTGATGACTCTGTAAAGGATACTATATATAATCCTACTCCAAACACCTCTGAAAATTATGAAGATGAGGAACTGGCAGACAACATAGAAACAATTCTTGAAAGTCTATCACTATTAGATCACATGGCTAAAGAGAATAAAAGTAGCGTCGGAAATATGTGTAACGTTACTGGCTGAAATTTTAACTGTGGGTTCCTCTCTCCCCAAAACGATCCACTAAGAAGGCATTTTTGGAAATTCGAACGTTTAGGGGGTAAAAAGGGTAAACACGGGTAAATTCGATAACCTTATATCTTCAATACTAATAGAGATACAAAAAAACATTAAATTGAATGCTACTCCACTTTAAAAAAAGCTGACAGGTGTTTGGTACTTTTTCGAAATTCGAACATTTTAGGTGAAAAAACGGGTAAAAAGTGTATTTTGGTACTTTTTTGGTACACTATGTAAACATACAAAAAACCTTTAAATTGAATGCTACTCCTCTTAAAAAAAAGCTGACAGGTGTTTGATACTTTTTCGAAATTCGAACATTTTAGGGAAAAAAACGGGTAAAAACTGTATTTTGGTACTTTTTTGGCACCCTATGTATATTTTAAAGCAATAAACATAGAAACAAATTTTAAATCGCATTCTTTACTTATCAAAAAATAAAAAGTATAAGTTTGGTACTTTTTGGAAATTCCAACAGTTAAGAGATAAAAATTGTGTTTATTTTTGGTACTTTTTTCATAAGTAAAATATGTTTTTCTATAAATTGACATAGACATACGAATATTTTATCATGGGATCCCTTTACGATACAGAAATTTTATTGAAAAAAATTTTACCACTGCAATGGGGATAAAAATGGTACCAAAACGGGGATAAAATCTGGAAAATTTATTTTATTTTAAATTATTAAGCCAATTTTGATCATTTTTTTAACATTGGTTCCTGCACTAATACAAAAATTAACTAACAGGGTGTTATTTGGAACTCGAGTGCCAAGGTGTATATTGGGCCAAATCTGAGTAAACAGTTTGGTACTTTTTTTAAAACATAATTTTTCTTGGGCACATTAACACAGATTTTAATCGTTTAAAACATGTCTAAAGCATAAACAATTTTGGTAAAATGGAGTATTTTTAAATTTCAAACTTGAGGGGTGTTCAAGGAGGAAAAGGTAAATTGGTACTTTTCTCCTAATGGTACTTTTTATAATATTTTAAATTATTTCACTTATCGACATTAAAGTTAGCTGATATGTATCTGAGTGAAGTTAGAGTTAGAAATAGGGAATAATATTTAGGTACCAAAATTTGAGAACTGAACTATAGGTACTTATTTGTTCTTCTAATGGCACAGTTTTGAATTTTCTTTAATAATGGACCTAAAATTATGAAATCAAGCATATATGGTTCTGAGTGAGTGAAAATTCAAGAGACTTTATCGCAGTTTTTCTTTATTAGAATAGTACTTTATGCGTTTTGTTCACTAATGATACTAGAAATAAATCTTATATGTTTCCGATTGGGTGGATATCCACAAGTACCTTATGGTAGTTTTTCTTTATTGTAATGGTACTTTTTTGAATTTTCTATAACAATGGACTTAGAAACATGAAATTAAGCATATATGGCCCTAAGTGAGTGAGAATTCTAGGGGGAAACTTGTTGGTACTTTTTCTTTATTCGAATGGTACTTTTTGTATTCTCTCTACCAAAGAACATAAAAAACATGAAATAAAGCACATATGGACCTGAGCGAGTGGGAATCCACAAGTGGAGGTTTATGGTACTTTTTCTTTATTTTATTGGTACTTTTTGTATTTTCTATAACAATGGAAAAATTAAATTAATACTTTTATTTTAATATGAAAATATACGCTAACGATGTTGCGGGTAATATCTAGTGTGTTAATAATTTAGTTTATGAAAATTTAAAAAAAAAAAAACGTAAATTAATCTGGGAATTTTTAAAGACTATTCGAAATTACAGATTTATTTCCACTTTTTTCAAGAAAAATACATCTTTCTTTATAAATAATTTGACAGTTGAACTCATTTTCCTTTCAAGCGTTTAAAGAATTTGATTCTTCTTGGTATGAAACTAATACTTTTTCCCAATTTGTTTTAATATTTGTTGGGCTTAAATTTTGAGACTTCATTAATTCAAATATGTTATTGCCCTTTTGAGAGATTATTAAAGGTAAATAAATACATTTTTTAGATAGGTTAAGTATCACAGGCCGATACAATTTTAAACAAGGAACTCAGGGACTAGAGTATTATTAGTTTTTAAGGCTTGAGTTGCGCTGAATCCGAATCTGACTTCAGAATTTCCATCATCCAATATATCTTAACATAAAATTTTAATAAACCCCGTTTTCACCCCATATTCGAGACGTTCACCATTTGTAATTTCTACATTTTTCATTTCCGACTCCACAAAGTATATATATTCTGGATCTTTATATATAGCGAAGTCGATATAGCCATGTCCGTCTCTATGTTGAAATCAACTTTCCGTAGCCCTCAAATAACTTACAAACATAATTGATACATCAATATCTCCGGAATTCTTCCGGCTCGGTCGCTATTTAAAATCCAGAAAATCGGCCCACAAATGGACAACCTCGATTTTTGGCCTATTTCTTGATCTATATCTGGTTTACTAAGTCATTAATATAGACAATATGGATATCTAATGATAGATATTTCAAAGTCCATTGCCATAATTTACATAAGGGTATAGTAATTTGGACAATGAATCAAAATCGGGAAAATTATTTTTTAACCCGAATATTTTTTTACCTCAAGAAATTTTTTAAAAAATTTCTTTTTTTCACTAATAAATTAAAAAAAAAAATTTTTAAAAATTAAAAAAAACTTGGAAAAAAATTAAAAAAAAAACAATTTCGAAAAAATTTAAAAACTATTCTGGAAAAAAAAATTTTTTCTTAAATTTTGAAAACAATTTTAAATTTGTTTACCTGAAAATATTACAAATTTTTATTTTAAAGTATAATATGGTGAAGGGTATATAAATATGGTGAAGGGCTTAAACTTTTTGGCTTTATTTTACAGCGAATTCATATGAATCTTTTAGTCATACTTTTTCCCATAAAAATGTTTTTTGAATTGTTTCAATATCTCTTCTATTCTCTCTGACAGGATCAAGTTACATTTTACATTTCCTTTTTTCTCATTTCGAATACAAAATGTTGGAGCGAAATATGGGTGAACGTTGCCGTCAAGACTTTAAAGAAAAATAAATATGTTATCAAGGCAGATGGGACGAAAACTGATAGCGTCCTATTGCTGTTGTTTAAAATGAAAATATAACTCTAGTCATAAGCGTAAGCCTGTCCAACGATCATTTCATAATTATCGATTTCGATAATTTCATAAGAAAATACAGTAATTTCATTCTAAAGAAAAATATTTCATAAATTCCAAAATAAAAGTATATATAAAAAAATCACAACAAAATATAAAAAATTTTTAATTTTTTAAATAATAATAATTAAAAAATAATCAAGTCTATACCCAGCAGTTCTAGGAGACAATTCTGAACTAGTGATATTATCCATCATTTTGGGTGGGAACTAGTTACTTCAATAGCTACATAACTAGTTATTTTAATACGTGCATGTCCTAAGCAGGGGGTCAATTGACCCTTTTTGATTACAATAAGACTGTCTAATAGCTGGTCCAAAGTAGTCAATGCAATGGATTTACAAACTGGTTAAATAGTGTCAGTTACCTTACTAGCTACTTATCTGGTAACTTGATCAGCTACATAATTAGTTATTTTAACCTCAAATAGTCAGCTAAAAGGACATCAAACCTCGCAAACAAACCTTTCTTCGACAACTCTCCAATGGATTGTTTCTGGTAGAGTTTCCAGTTCGGTTTTAACCGAAACCGCGGTTTTCAAGGCCTAAAACCGAAACCGACAATTATTCTTCGGTTTTGACTTTTAATCTATTTTCAGTAGAAAAATTCAAAATTTCCAATATCTCTAAAAACAAATCGGTAAAAATATCTTCAGATTTGTTATTTTCAAATATCCGATAAAAGTATGGAGTACTTGCTGACCCGGAGCGCTTCGCCACCCCAATTGGAAGAAAGAAAACTATTAAGTCTCTCTTTGTGAATTAATACTAATTCAGGAAAATATGTCTTTAGTTTCATGTTTATTGATTCATTTGTGCCTAATTTTAAATTTTAAAGTTTATTATTATATAATATTCAAAAAGTACCTTTCCAATAAAGAAATAATAACATTAATTATCCCTTTTGAATTCGCGTTTCTAGGTCCATCTTTATAAAATATTCAAAAAGTACTATTAGTTGGAAAAGTACCTCCCAATCCCTTTTTTATATTCTAACTCAGTCAGAGTCATAGATTCATCATTATAGAAATTTCAATAATAGTTTATGTTACCTCAATATCATTAGGTCCTCTATCCTTGATTCTTTCTTTATTCAGAAGCAATATAAATTAATACAAGTTTGAAATTTGAAAGTAATTTTCTGATTCTAGGTTCAATATTATAGAAAATTGGTATCATAATACAATTGATCACCCTATTCTTGATTATTTCTTTACTGAGAAGCATATTAGCCAATTTTAATGTATATAAGCCAGCTATTTAATGTATTAAAAATTTACCATTAAAAGAAAAAGTACCAATTTTCCTTTATCCTCTTGAACACTCGCCAAGTTTGAACTTTAAATTTGTATAGCATTTCCTTTGTTATCAACTGATTTAATAGTTAATAAATTATCACAAAACCGAACCGAAACCGATCGGTTTTCATTTTTTAAAACCGAAACCGCGGTTTTGAAATTTTTCGGTTTTTTGGAAACTCTAGTTTCTCGTGGGTAAAATAACTACTTTCTAAAGTGCCGTTTAAAGTGACTTCACTATAGGTTACTCATCTCACTCAGGACCATATATGCTTAATTTCATGTTTCTAAGTCCATTGTTATAGAAAATTCAAAAAAGTACTATTAGAATAAAGAAAAAGTACCAGAAGGCAGCCACTTGTGGATTCCCACCCACTCGTGTCCATATAAGCTTTATTTCATGTTTCTAGGTTCATTGGTGAAGAAATTACAAAAAGTACCATCCGAATAAAGAAAAAGTACCAAAAAGTCTCCCTCTAGAATTCTCACTCACTTAGGACCATATATGCTTTATTTAATGTTTCTATGTCCATTGCTATAGAATATTCAAAAAAGTACCATTAGCATAAAGAAAAAGTACCATGAAGTATCCAATTGAATTTTTTCTCACTTAGGACCATATACGCCTAATTTCGAATTTCTATGTCCATTATTACAAAAAAATCAAAAAGTACCATTAGAATATTGAAAAAGTACCAAAAATCGCCCACTTGCGGTTTCCCACTCATTCGGGTCCATATAACCTTTATTTCATGTTTATAGGTTCATTCGTGAAGAAATTACAAAAAGTACCATTCAAATAAAGAAAAAGTACCAAAAAGTCTACCCTCACTCACTTATTACCATATATGCTTAATTTCATGTTTCTATGTCCATTATTATAGAAAATTCAAAAAAGTACCATTAGAATAAAGAAAAAGTACCATAAGTACCACTCTAATATAATAAAAACTGCGATAGAGTTTCCTCCTAAACTTCTCATTCACTTATTATCATTAATGCTTAATTTCATGTTTCTAGGCCCATTATTAAAGAAAATTCAAAAAGTACCATTAGAAGAACAAAAAAGTACCTATAGTTCAGTTCTCACATTTTGGTACCTAAATATTATCCCCTACTCCTAACTCTAACTTCATTCAGATACATATCAGCTAACTTTAATGTCGATAAGTGAAATAATTGAAAATATTAAAAAAAGTACCATTAGGAAAAAAGGTACCAAATGCCCTTTTCCTCCTTGAACACCCC
Organism: Calliphora vomitoria; assembly: GCA_942486065.2. Taxonomy (NCBI): domain Eukaryota; kingdom Metazoa; phylum Arthropoda; class Insecta; order Diptera; family Calliphoridae; genus Calliphora; species Calliphora vomitoria. The sequence goes on along the minus strand of OW818031.2, from coordinate 12,966,316 downwards.
TCAAGTTTGAAATTTAAAAATATTCCATTTTGCCAAAATTGTTTATGCTTAAAGACATGCCTCAAACGATTAAAATCTGTGTTAATGTGCTCAAGAAAAATAAGTTTTAAAAAAAGTACCAAACTGTTTTCCCGGATTTGGACAAATATACATCTTGTCAGTTGAGTTCCAAATAGCACTCTGTTAGTTAATTTTTGCATGAATCCAGGAACCAATGTTAAAAATATATCAAAATTGGCTGAAAATGTTAAATAAAATGTATTTTTCCGTTTTTGGTACCATTTTTATCCCCATTGCGGTGTTAAAATTTTAATCAAATAAATTTCTGTATCGTGATGGTAGCTTAAAATAAAATATTTATATGTCTATATCAATTTGTAGAAAAACATACTTTATGAAAAAAGTACCAAAAATAAATACAATTTTTATCCCTTAAGGGTTCGAATTTCCAAAAAGTACCAAACTTATATTTTTTATTTTTTGATATGTAATGAATACGATTTAAAATTTGTTTCTATGTTTAGTAGTTTAAAAGATACATATGGTGCCAAAAAAGTACCAAAATACAGTTTTTACCCGTTTTCTCCCCTAAAAGGTTCGAATTTCGAAAAAGTACGAAACACCTGTCAGCTTATTTTTTAAATGGAGTAACATGCAATTTTAAGTTTTTTTGTATCTTTATTAGTTTCGAAGATATAAGGTTACCGAATTTACCCGTTTTTACCCTTTTTTACCCCCTAAACGTTAGAATTTCCAAAAATCCCTTCTTATCGGATCGTTTTGGGGAGGGAGGAACCCACAGTTAAAATTTCATGATTCTAGCTTCAACCGTTTGGGCTGTGCGATGATGAATCAGTCAGTCAGTCAGTCAGTAACGTTACTCTTTTATATATATAGAAGATCATTAATGAGCAATATATGAAGGCATTTATGAAAGATGTATTAACCAGGTGGCAGCGTAACTACAACAAGAACAACAGTGTGTAAAACCTTCTAAACTGCCAAAAAATAAATTCACAAAAACGCACTTTTTAAAATGAAATAGTTTCTTTTAGCACTTTCAAATATATTGCGCACATAAAGCGGTAACTATAAATATAAAATAATCTTTTTACTCTTATAATAAATTTAAAAATGTTTGTAAACACGTTTTTGACATTTCAAAAGGTACAACGTGAGTAGAGCAAAAAATAGTCAGCTGGCGTTACGCTCCCACCTGGTTAAATATGCCTTGCATTTATGTATGTATGCATTAATAATAATGTTCCATTACACGCGATTTCTATATAACGAGGGCCTATATTCAAAACCCTCTACCTTTGATTTTCACGAAAATAACTTTTTGATGGTAAAATGTTCAGTAAAACAGCCCTCATCTATGGTGTGAATTTCATAACAAACATATTTTTTTTTTGCTGTTTTATTTTCATTTTTGTTATTTCTCTATCTTATACAATTAATTTTTTCCGAATGCAAAACCCTCTATCTTTTGAAATAATTAATTTTCAAATATTTTTTTTTTTTAATAATTTCTTCTTTGCAATTCATGTTTTCTTACTATATTTTGCATGCTGAACATGAATTTTAAATTTTTCAATCATTTATCAAAATAGCGAATGCCGATTCTGAATTGAATTACCATGAAAATATTTTACATTTTTGTTTTTGTAAAATATAATGTCCATGGCATAAAAATAAATGGTTAAAGTTGGAGTTTGCTTTAAAAGTGTCTACTTTTAAAGTGTCATCTATTAAGGACTGAGATCGTAAAATTCTTAACACATGTTTTTCATTAAAACTTTTAACCCAAGTATTACTTGATTTTCTGGTAGGAAAGCAGCCCGGTTAGCTCAGTACTCGGACTATTTGGTACGAAAAGTTAAAGTCAATGCGGGTTTAAAAGCATACAAGGCTCAAAAAGTTCCTAACAGGAACTCTGCTATAAATTTAGAGGCCAAAGACAGAGCACGGAAATTGAAGTCAAATTGTATACAAAAATATACTTGCTGCATAATGGATGACGAAATGTACATATGGAAAATTTTTCCCAGCTTCTGGTTGAATTTTTTTTATGTTGCAGATGCTCGAGGGAATGTTGAAGAAAAGTTTAGGACCCAAAAGCAGACAAAATTTACCAAAAAGTTCTTGGTATGGCAAGCAATATGCAGTTGCGGCAAAAAAGCTAAACATTTGTTACAAAGGGCTCTATAAATACCCAAATTTCCATCAAGGAATTTTACAAAAAAGGATGTTTCCTCTCATAAGACTTCTTAATGTGTCCACTTATTTTTGGCCTGATTTGGCATCTGTCACTATGGTAAGAAAGGTATTGAGTGGTACAAGACCAATAATGTGGTATTTGTACCAAGAGAGGCAATTCCTCCAAACTGCCTGGAGCTGAGTCCAGTAGATAGATATTGGGATCTTGTTAAAAGAGAATTAAAGAGCACAAAAACGGTGTCCAAATGTGTGGTAGATTTTAAACGGAGATGGGCAACCTGTTCGAACAAAGTGACATAAAGCACTATAAAAACCATAATGGAAGTGTTTTTGAAAAAGGTTCAAAACTTCATCATTAGTGATGAGAACTATAAAAATAATTTTTCTTTTGAATGCCCAACAAAATGCGACAAAAATCGGAACAAAGGTCAGTTTGTTAAATTGAAACTTCCAATTTTGGACGAACGCAGGTTATATTATGTAAATAAAATGAGTAAGAATGAATACTAAAGTGTCTGTTGACTTCATGCTATGTTACGTGGAATATCATTTTACTTAAGTAAAAATAAAAATTAACTGTATGAGAATTATATCAACACAATTTGTACAAAACCAGTTTGAACGAATTACTCACAAAACGTTTAAAGTGACTACACTCCAGATTACTTAGAGACACTTAAGTGACAATTGTCTTCACGCTAGATTGCCTGGGATGTATAAAGTAACCAATTGTCTTCTCTCTGCACTACAAAGAGCACATACGTGTCAAATGACCAAAATATATAAATTAGAGTCAGCCAAGTGATAAGAAATTTGTGACGATTACTGTCTATAAGGGATACTACTTGACTACTTGCTTAACCCTTTCACGACCATAAGACTAATTTTTGAACACAGTAAAAACAAAACTGTCAATTTTCAAAGACAATAAAAAATAAGTGCCGTAACCGAACATATTTTAATCTAAACATATTAATAAGAGACACGTTTACGAACTAATTAAAATTTAGTTATTAAATATTTTTGTGTTGGGACACCAGTGTCCCCGTGGTCGTCAAAGCGTTAACTGCTAAGTATCGTCATATTCTCGTCTTGTGACTCTTGCTTCGGCTTAGAGTGATAGTGTGAAGCATCAAACTCAATTAATAAATATCAACGGATGTTATCTCAGCAAATAGAATTGAATTTTGTACAATTTGAAAATCATTTTTATGGAAAAACAAGAAAGAGAGCTAGATTCGGCTGTTCCGAATCTTATATACCCTTCACCAAATTATACTTTAAAATAAAATTAAAAATTTTTTTTTTTTTTAAATTTTGTTTCGAAATTGTTTTTTAAAAGTTTTTTAAAATTTTTTTTTAATTTAAACATTTTTTTTTAATTTATTAGTGAAAAAATTTATGACAAAAAAAATGTTTTTTGTGAAAAAAAATTCGGGTTAAAAAATACTTTTCCCGATTTTGACCCATTGTAGGTCAAACTTACTATAGCATTACATACATCGTTGCAATGGACTTTGGAATATCTATCATTAGATATCCATATTGTTTATATTTATGACTTAGTAATCGAGATACAGATCAAAAATAGGCCAAAAATCGAGGTTGTCTCGGATTTTTGCTCATATTTCCGGTAATTATGGACGGATTTTTCTGATTTTAAATAGGAAACTTCTCGAAAGCATGTCTGACAGAATTATCGAAGATTTGGATCCCGAAGATATCTGGGTTCTGCAGAAAATTGATTTCAACAGACAGACCGACATGGCTTAAACGACTCCGCTATCTATAAGGATCCAGAATATATATACTTTATCGGGTCGGAAAATTATATTGTGGAAATTACAAACGGAATGACAAACTTATATATACCCTTCCACAGTGGGGCAGAATCAAATCTGGCATTTCTAAACCGCTGGTCGGGATAAAATTTGACATGGGCGTAGCCAAGGAGTATTCGAGTTTAAGTTATTAGAATGGACCATACAAATGGTCTAGGGGCGGCGCTATGAGAGCTCAAATTAGAGTACCTTCGACATGTAAAATTTTTAAACGCGTGCAATTTTTATGTTTCCCATCCGATTACAAAGATTTCCTTATTTTTGGAAAGCGTTTGGCTAGGTCTTGAAAAATCATGCTATGTATTGTATGTATTGTATGTATCTATATGTATCTCTTATAATTTCCGAGATATAGGCATTTCAAAATTGAACTTTTAAAATTTTGCCATACCTTGTTCCGCTTTTTTTTTTAAATATAGGGCTTTGTTTTGGACCGAATGGACTCGAATGTTAGATTGACAACTAAATTAACAATAACATAAAAAAGATTTCAGGGCAATAGATTATAATAGATTATGGATTCAAAAATAAACTATTTTCAATTTAAAAATTCAAAAAATAGTAAATTTTTGCAGTTTTTTGGACGAAAAGGTGACTTAACTCTTTTTTTATTAAAAAAAAAACTTTATTTAAGAACATATAACAATTTTATGTGTTTCCGTAAGGTCTCTTTACGGAGAATATTTTGATATAAAAGACATGTCTTGTTTTTTGAATATGTCGGCCCTACGCTCTTCGGAATTCGACCTATTTTTTTATCAAAATTTCAAATTTGGACCACATGTTCTAAAATCCCAAATCTGGGATCAGAAAATGGAAAGCAGTTTTGGAAACCTTGATGTGATTCGTATTTATTTTTAAAGCATTTTCCCAGCCCCAAAGGAAATGTGGACCCTATGGGCAAAATAGTGAAAAATATAATTTTTGGGATTTTCGCTCCAATTTTTAGGAATTGCGAGATTCCCTTTGACCTTTTGACAAGTTTTTTTACACTTTAGAATGACAAGTTTAAAAAACGTTGAAAATTTTATTGAGTTTTGTTAATAAATAAAGATTTTATTGCATGTTACATATTTATTGAGTTTCTAAAACTAAAAATTGTATCAAAATTTTAATAGGATTGCAAATATTAGGAGCAATTTGATCCACATTTATTTCGAACTAATTTTGTTTGTTTAGACAAGTTAATTTTTCGTCTTACAAAAAAAATTTCAAGTCAATATCTCAATTAGATTCAAAAATATGTCACTTTAAAACTCCATTCTTCAATGATATTTCACAAAGAAGGAACTTTCGCGCTGTTATAATGTGTCTAATATGGCGAAAAACGGGTTTCTTCAACCCTGATGTGACAAATTATGAGGTCAGATGCAGATTCAGCGTATCCTAAACTTTTAGGAAAGTATACTTTGATTTCAGGGTTAAAAATGTCCTGGCCTGTATAATATTTCAATAGATTGCCTCTGAAAGGACTTTCCATTATCTAGATTAAGGAATAAGCTTTGTAGAAAGGTTTTTTTTAAAGTTCTTAATTCAGTTTCTGATACTTTTGAAAATAGTGATTATAATTTTGAATTAAGATCTATCGTCTACAATACTTTGGGCGATATACAATAAAATCCACTAACGATGCAGGAAATCTACTAAATATCATCGAATAAAGTATTTTAAGATTTGTATTAATTATTTAAAAATACCAACATTAAGAAAAGAAACAAAGGAACTATGTACATATATGATTTCCTTTGTTGCCATAATTATTTTATTCAGTTCAACATTTCTTACTCTCATTTCTTACATTCCATACACTTTTATCAGGAATAAAATGTAATTCATTCCATTATTTATTTTTCATTTGCTGGCTCACTCCACAAAACTTTTGTCTGCAATAAATAGTTGTTGGTTTATTTTTTTTTTTGCATTTCTTTTAGTATAAATTTAACAGGAGTAAGTAATTCTATAAGAAATTAACTTCCACTTTCTACTGCATGCAAGTGTATGCTGCTGGATACTGGGAAGGGGTAGCTGCTGGGTGGAAGTAAAAAGTTTCTCAGACATGAGTATGACTGCATCTCGTTTGTTGTCTTGGAATATTTGGTTGGGTTTTGGTTTCTTTATTTCTTATGTGTATATATGTACATTTATATATATTAACTTGGTTGCACATTTTCTTTTCTTTGGGTTTGTTTTTGTTGTTATAAGATACTAAAGAAAAGTGAAAAAGGCGCGCAATTTTCTTTAAGTTTTTCTCCTTCCTTATAGATGATGTCGTCATTTTTGAAAGTCTTAACAAACTAGCTAAGAAAATATGAACGCCTGGTCAGCATACAGCACTAAAATTCAACTGCATTTTTTAGCATCTTTTTGCTATGGGATTTAATGCGTTATTATAAGATTCTTAATGCAAAAATTCGTTGCAAAACTTGCCACTACAAATGCAACCGCAATGAGTTTAGAACTGCACAAATTTCATACGCCGTGTGGGTCACAAACTAAATACTGCTAGATGCAGCATGCGGTAACAGTAGCAAGTTGTTTTAGTAGCGCTACCAGCAACCAAATGCTAGATTTTGAAAATATTCAAACCCTCATAGAAGTATGTATGTAAAGGTTTAGGGAGGGAGGGAGTTTTGTATGCAAACTTATTTTATCCTCGATATGCTGCGTTTCAAATGAATGTATCTATCTAGCTATCTATCTATGTATCTCCTAAATAGTAAGTGTGTATACGATTATATTTATTTGGCTGTATAAGTAAAACAACGATTTAGATGCACTTGTCGTTGTCGTTTTCGTTGTCGCTATTATTGTTGTTGTTCTTGCTGCTTTAGATTCTAAAAACTAACCCAGCCAACCCACCGCCATCGACTGCGGACTCAGGGCTCGTTGTTTGGGTGTTCTTCTCTATCGTTTTGCTGTTGCATTCTGGCTGTATTTGTTTTTGTATTTCGTTGTATGTATCTCAGCTCTCACGATTGTATGTGAAAGTGTACGTACGTAGGTACGATTCCTTTTGGATAGCTCTAAAAAAGCAACAACAAAACTACAGACACCAGCAAACTTTCGCGTCTCTATTCGCCTAGTAATCATGGTGGCAAAAATTAGGGTGTTTTTATTTGTGTTTGTTTTTTTGAAAATTCTATGTTCTGGGATTTTCTTGTTGTTGTCATCAAATAGATATTTCATTCAACTACAACTACAAAACATGCAACAAACAGACGCGTATCGATTTTATCTGCGCTTCTGTTAAATGCAGCAGCATTAAACGTAACGCACTTCTCTGCATTTTGTGTGCCATTATTGTTGCTGTTGCTGTTGTTTTTGCTGTCGGTGAGTTTTTCTAATTTCAAATTCTTCTGGTTGCAGCGAGCGTAAAACGTCTGCTGTTGCAAAACAAACAAATTCTCATTGCATTCTCATTGTACGTGTACTCGTACAAAACGCATTTTGTTTAAATAGAGCTTGTTGTAGTCATTATATCTTTTCGTTTCGGATTTTGTGTATTTGAAGACACATTTATTGGTGTTCATTAAAGCGTCTCGACAAAATTATGTTAGCTGTCACTAAAATTACTTAAATAAACACTTATTGATCGATTTTTTTGGTTTCTACATAAATCGAATTAATAATTAATAAAAATTACTTCTTTGATGTGGTTTTGTTTAACTGAAATCCATAATTATATATGGTCATTGTTAGAAGAATCTAATTATTTAATAATTTAAGAGTGTTACTAGTTATGTTTTAAGCAGAAACCGAAACTAATTCATATGTTGGAAAGGCATTTATTTTCTCCTTACAGTACTGTTTTGGATTTTACAGTTTCAGATTTAAGTTCTTTGACAATGACTCGTTTCCCATTGTTTCGGTGATGAGTAACTAAGTTAGTTCGCTTGTTATCAGCATTGGTAATCAATTGTTCATATTAGAGAGTAGCTGTTCCTTGAGGAGAGAAAGATAAGGGCCAGGCATACATATACAATCTTAATTTGAGCTTGTATGAGTCTTGGAGAAACTAGAAATCGAAGAAAGGTATTAGGAAAGCAAATTATCATACTTCTATTCTTCATTAGACATGACTTTCAGTTCAATCGCAAGAAACTTGTAAGTAGAATGAATTCTCAGGATTCGTTTATTACTTCCGCTTACACAGATATAATATTGTTGCGAATTTGCAAAAGCGATTTAAATTTAACGACTAAGCGACTGCAACATTCAACAATGTTGATAGCATGCGTTTGTTGGCATTGTTTGTAAGTGTGGCAACACTGAATGTTTGATCGAAGGCTCTGGAATTCGAATTTACTAGTATGACGGTTAAGAGCATTGTAGAAGATTCCCTATAGATGGCGCGTGTATAAATACTGGCAGAGCTGGCAGTCTTGAGTTGAGTTTATCATTGGCGGTGTTAGAGTTAACATCAACTGTCTTGTGCATTTAAGGTTGTCCGTAATAGAGTGTGTGTGCATTTCTGCGAATTGATAAACGTGTATAAAGACACTGAGTGAATATTTGAACTGTTGTTTTTGTACATTCTAAGTAAATAAAGAGTTGTTACAATTTTAAACTACTAAAACTGCTTTTATTTGCAATCAAAAGTATCCGGTTTATGTAAAGGAAAAAAACCCCGTTTTTAAAATTTAAAAACGTAACAATATAATGATTTAAAATCCCTCGTTGCAAAATTTTCATTCATTTTGATTGAATGATCTTAGTGTAATCGAATTTTCTGATGATTCTGATACTAGATGATTTAAACTCAAAGTGATTTTTCATCATTTGATAAACAAAACTCTCTCGGCATCAGAATATTTATCAATTGATTCCTCAATAATGTCCCTCTACTTTGCAAGAGATCTATAGGAAATTTAGTGAATACTAGGGCTGTCATTCGAATAATCGAGGAAAACAAAAATATTTTTATTTTAATGAATAAAATTTTTTCGTTTAGAGTAAAAAATTATTCGATTAATAATTGTCGAATATTCGAATAAATTTATTTTCAAGCTAAAATTTAAAAAAATAATTAATATAAATATTGAAGTAAAAATCTCAAATAAACCAAACCAATAATTTATAATTGGTCAATTCACAAGGGATCTTATCATGTCATAATGTCCTAATATTTCACAATGGTTTTTATTGCTTTTCAAGCAAAAAATGTCCTAAAATAATACTACTTTCTATGCTATGTTTATTGTGTTATCGTAACCAACCAGCAGAGACCAACGCCGAATGCCTAAGAGTCGGTTAAGCCGAGCCGCCGAGTCGTGATATATTAGGACATTATGACAATATGACTGATAAGAGACCTTGTGAATTGACCAAATGTTAAACACAGATTAATCGAGGAAATTTAAGCAACAAAAATTTGTTATTCTATGTTCTTGACAAAGTGCATTCAGGCTTCCAATTTTGGGCAAGTTTTTGGAGCATTGTTGGTCTCCAACGTTTCGTCTGTCACTCTTTCATTTACAGCGGCGATATTCTTTTCAGTACGTACATTCTTTCGACGTGTTGGTATTATTTCATCATTAAAAGAGTATGAGCTATGAAATTTATCCACAGTTCGAAGGATGGCTTGCTCAGGTGGACGATTATGTGCACCATAAAAATCAGGAAGTCGACTCCAAGTTGCGTGAATCGATGACTGATTTTCAAAGAAAATTTGGATAATTTGGTAGCGTTGTTCAAGCGTCAATCTATTCATGATGCCAGTATACCCTGGCAAATCATCATGTTCAATCAAGGTTCTATCGGGCTTAAAAACACAATTTTAAATGTATAATATATTTAGCTGATCTAAAGCGAACAACAATGAATTTATTAATAATTTTTAAATTGCAATTTTCTGTAACATAGATAAGTATCTACCTACTTTCCCATACATAATATAAAATAATAAATTGAATAATAAAACATTTAAATCATTATGATTGAATTAGCACCTAGTAATTCTCATTTAGTTTATACTAATTTGTAAACAAGAATTTTACACACGATACAGAATTTGCCAACTACTTTGATATTACTTTATCTTTTACAAATCGGTCAACTCATTTTCTTTTCGCAAGTTGGAAATAGTTAGAGGCGCAACTGAGAGTAAGCTTAGAGTAACAATAATTACTATCTTCACACGTACTTGTGTTATGTGAATTCAACATACTTGTGAGAGAATTAAACATATCAAAATACCAGTGTTTAAATAACTAGACTACAAGTAGCAGTAGCATCGAAAAACACAAGTAGTCTAGTTAAAAAATTAATAAAAACTCGGAGTCAATCAATTACTACTACTACTGCTACCTTCACATTTTAGTAGCAGTAGTTGTGTAGTAGCAATAAAAGGAAAATTTAAAAGTAGCAGATCAGTTTGTTTTCTATTGCTTCTGCTACTTTTAAAATTTTGTAGCAATAGAAGTAGCAGTTGAGGTAGCAGATGATGTAGTAGTAGAAGTAGCAGTTACGTAGTAGTCGAAGTAGCAGTTAAGTAGCAGTTGAGGTAGCAATAGAAGTAGTCAAAAATAAAAATCTTCAGTCAAAAATGTATATTGTGTGTTGTTGTTGTGAATGTTTATTGGTGTAAGATGTTCGTATTGTAAACAAAAGTTCTTAATTTTTGTTTGTATTCACATAGTTACCATATTTATACCATATATTTATAAACATTGTTGCAAAGCGTTGCCGTATTATTTACTTGAAATAATAATGGTTTTAACATTCTTTCATCTAAGTATATATAACAAAATGAATGTATGTCTATTTATTTGTTTGTGCTAAAAAATATATTTAACAAAGAAAATGTTTTTAGAAATTCAATATTAAATTAAAAGCAAATCTTAAAAAAGTAGTAGTTAATAAAAAAAGGAATGATATCAATTCAAAGATAAATATTAAACAATTTTTTTTTTCTCACACCTACTAATAACAATAAAATTAAATTTTATTGGATTTTGTTAATTTAGTTTTTCTTTTAAGAAATTAAATTTTCTACTTTTTCCACAAAATGTTACCCCTGAAGAGAAAAAAACCCACAAAAATTAATTCCATCATTTAATAAATTTGTTCATTGTTAAATGTACGAAAATTCATTTATAATTATGTAGAACATTAATATTTCCCCTGCAAATAATATGGCAACGTAAGAAATAACTTGTTTGTGTGAATGGTAACTTTGTACACACAGAAAATACGATCTATCTGTTAGCAACACGAACATCTGAGACGAATAAAAACGAATTATTTCTTCAAACACTCTCAAAACAAAAACAACACACAATGTTTATTTTTGACATTTTTGGAGTTATGGCTGAAAATTCTCTTTTTTGACTACTTCTATTGCTACCTCAACTGCTACCTTATTGCTACCTTACTGCTACTTCTAAATAATAAAAATTAAAACTCGATGTAAAGCAGTAGTAATGATTTTTTGTATTTTTATGCTACTACTCTATTTACAATTCATGTTTTATTACTACTGCTCTGTTTTGAGTTTTATTTTTTGAAGGTAGCAGTAGTTATAGAAAAAACAAGAAAACGAAAAAAGACAAATGCTATTGCTACCGCTATAGAAAATTTTCTGAAGCAGTAGTTGTAGCAATAGTTAAAAATTTTTAGTTATAGTAGCTTTTTAAACACTGCAAAATACTTGATATTTTAACTTTGATTTTCCGACCAAATACAGAACGAACCACTTTATTACACTTCTACACAATTTTTGGCATTTTTTTGACATTTTTATAGAACTCTGTGTGTCTGGAGAAAATTAAAAAAATTAAACCTCAAAACTATGTACTAATACATTCTCACAACTTAGATTTTTCCCTCTCAGTAACGCATCTATGCATATATTATTCTTTGGTTCGAGTGACGATGAATACATTGTACTAGCGACTTCGGTCGTCTGTTTAGTACAGAGAATAGTACGACTGTTCAAGACAGAGGCTTCGGTCAACTATTCAAAACAGAGACATTGGTCATCTGTTTCAGACAGAGGCTTCGGGCAACTGTTCAATATGGAGACTTTGGTCGTCTGTTCAGTACAGAGATCCAGCCGACTGTTCAATACAGAGGCTTCGGTTAACTGTTCAATACAGAGACTTCGGTCATCTGTTCAAGACAGAGGCTTCGGGCAACTGTTCAATACAGATACTTCGGCCAACTGTTTAATATAAATATTTCTTCCAGCTGTTCAATATAGAGACATCGGTCATCTGTTCCAGACAGAGGCTTCGGGCAACTGTTCAATACAGAGACTTCTGCTAACTGCTCAATATGGAGACTTCGGTCGTTTGTTCAGTACTTCGGTCAACTATTCAAAACAGAGACTTCGTTCATCTGTTTAAGACAGAAGCTTCGGCCAACAGTACAAGACTTCGGCCAATTGTTAAATATAGAGACTTCGGTCGTCTGTTCAGTACAGAGGCTTCGGCCTACTGTTCAATGCAGAGACTTCAATACAGAGACTTCAGTCGTCTGTTCATTATAAAGGCTTTGGCCAACTGTTCAGCACAGGAGCTTCGCCTAACTGTCTCCCTATTTAAGTTCTTACCAATATATCGTACCGCCGACGAATCCGATATACATATCACCAAAACCCTCTATATCTGAACGTATTATGGTAGCTGTTCGGAATATAGTGTTAGTAATCACCCGATCCTGTACCGACAAAACGAATCGCCAGAAATCCGTAGCTATCACTTTTGACAAACTACCAGTTAGTGAAGTCGTACCAATACATCGTACCGTCGACGAGTATTAAAGTCCCAAAGAATTCGATATACGCATCATCAGAACCGTTTCAATCCGAACGTAAGAATTATAGTAGCTGTTCGTAATTCTTTATATAAAACATAATAGCTTGACCCGGTGCTCTTCGCTACCCCTGTCGTAGTAAAAATCGGTTCAGCCGTTTAGTAATTATTGTTTAAGAACTAAAGGTACCAATTTTACTAGTTTTTCCCTCTGTTTACTGTTCTGGTAAAAGTATTGAAAAAAGTTATAGCCTATTGACGCTTCCAAGTAAGGATTTATATACGTTCCAAATTTCAATAAAATCGATTTAGCCGTTTAGGCGTAATGTTCAAACAAACAAACAAATAAACAAACAAACTTACAAAGGCATTTATATATTTATATAGATATGGATTGTATATAAACTGAGTTAAATATTAAATAAATAAAGAAATATATTATCGACGCCAGAATGGGTAAATCAATTGTGTCATCACATAAGGTTTGTGGATCCGTAAGTCTACCCTGGACTTGACTGAACTACCTCAGCCAACGACAAAACCACGTTACAGTAAATGTTACGAATTTGCAATAGCGATTTGAATTTAACGGTCTGTATCGACTGCCTGCAACATTCATCATTCATGTTTATAAACACGACCATCAGTAGAAGCTTCTACTTATCAACAATGTTGATAGCATGCGGTTATTAGCATTGATTGTAAGTATGGCAACACTAAATGTTTAAGCTGCTAACATTAACATCGAAAGCTCTAGAATTCGAACATACGAGTTTTGACCGTTAAGAACAATCTAGGCAACTCGGATGAAAAGGCAGTGTGTATAAATAGTGACTGCGGTTGCAGTAGTCAGTGAGTTTATCATAGGCGCTGTTAGAGTTAACATTAACTGTCTTGTACATTTAAGTTTGGGCATTATAAACGTGTGTGTGTGTGTATTAAAAACACATAGTGGCTATTGTTGTACATTCGAATAAATAAAGAGTTGTTACAATTTTATTTGCAATCAAAAGTATCCGGTTTATTTAAAGGAAATAAACCAACATTTTTAAAAGGTGAAAACGTAACAATATTTTAAGTTATTTTTGGTAATAATATAATATGATTTCATTAGATTATTAATATGATTACTTTGGAGCATAATATGGTTATGTAATATTACGACTATATTTTATGATAATAATAATGATCATAATACTTACTTATGTTTAAACTACAATAATAAATCTTATCATAATATTATTCCTTTATAAAGGGTAGTATATCATAAAGTCGACCATGTTTTTTTAGCTAAATTCTTTCCTATATTCGCAACAATGTTTGTGTTAACTTTTTTTTTGCAAACCAGCCGTAAATCGGACGCATTTTATATGAAAGTTTTGCTATTTTCCACTTGAAATTTATTATGACGCTCAGTTTGAGCCAATAACATTCATAAAAAAAAATAACAAAAAAATGCAACGACGAAAATGAACATGTTAAAATGAAGCAACCAACCAACCATCCATTCTTCAACTAATTCTTTATTTGTTGTTTTTATTGTATTTCATTTTATTTTTATTGTTTTTTTTTTTTTTTTTGCTTTGGATTTCACATTAGACATACGCAGTTGTTGGTTGTTTGTGGTGGCAGTGTTTTCTTTGTACAATGTTGCTCAGTATAAAGGATTTTCTTTTAGTTTTATACGCTTGTAAAATATTCCAAAACACACAAACACTCACACACACACAGATACATTGAGTCACCCAAATACGCACACATTTAAGCAGAAAATATTTATTTGTAAGTTTTTGCTTTTTAGCAAATCAAAAGGATAAATATATTCCTACACACACACACACATGCACTCACATTAAAACATACAAAATGTGTTTAATATTATAAACATTTCTTGTAACAAACATTTTTGTTGTTGTTTGTTTTTATAGTTTTCCTATAAAGTTTTTCCTTTTTCCACTTCGTGCAACATTTTACAACCGGAATGTTACATATTTTATTTTTAGCAAATTTCTAAGAGAGGGATAGAGAGAGTGTTAGGTAGAAAGAGCGATAGAGAATGAGTGTGTGACGTTGGGGAAAACGTTAAAATTGTAGCAGTTTGCAACAGTTTTGTTTGTTGCAACAAAATTCAAGTATGCATTTATGTATAGACTGCAGAAAGGAGCCCATTTTTATTTTGGTCGTTTGTTACTATGAGTGTGTGTGTGTGCTTTTTATATATTTTTTATTTATTTATTTTAGTTAGTTTGAGTTTCTCTTATTGTTGGCCATAAAACATAAAATGTTGCCATTGAGTGTGCAATGACCACCCTGAAGTAACAATAAATGTTGCACGTAACAGCACCAACAAATGGAATAAAATGAAATGCATTGCATTGTACTCATACATACATTTATTCATGCATTCATTCAGTCAGTCAGTCAGTCATACATCCTGAACCTTGCAAACGTCCTTTATGTCTTACAACAACATGCCGGGTGAAAACTACAAAAATAGCTATAACAGCAACAACAACTGTAATAACAATAACACGGCAAGAAAATATAAGAAATTCAACTAAAGGTTGGTTATAAAAATTAAATGGAATTAAAGAAAAAGTAAAACAAATGAAAAACTTTCAAAATATTAAAGAAGACATTCTAGAATTGTGATGCATGCTACAGTAGGCAGCCTCCATATGATATAGGATGAATTCATTAAACTCGATTTTCCACAAGAAAATTTAGTTTTTTACTTTTAATTTTACGACAAAATTTAAATGTTTTTCTGCTGTAATTATCATTCAATTATAATCTATATTTTATAATCATTTTAACGAAGTATACAAACTTAAAATAGTTCGGTAGCTGTCAATTTTGAAGCTTTTATTCTTTGACATGACAATTAGAAACTACGCCATTACTAAAAATAGAACGATACACGCTTCAACAGCATTGAAATTATTAAAATTCACTACAAAAATGGTGAAAATCTTGCAGTCACAGTTCGCAAAACTAAAGCATTTTTGGGTTGTCGCACCGCAATACAGAAATTGGTGGAAAAATTCGATCTGTTGGGACAAGTTAGTGATGTGAAGAATAAAACCCGTGCACGTCGCGTTCAAGAACAACTGAGAATATTGCTGCTGTAGCCCAAAGTGTTGAAGAAATCTCAGATTTGTCGGCTTATAAAGTTCAGTTATCACAAGAACTCAGGCCGACCGATCATCAACAACGTCGTGTCTTTGCTCTTTTACGGGAAAAGTTTCCGGATCGTGTTATTTCCCGAAGAGGTGATCACAATTGGCCACCGAGATCTTGTGATTTAACACCTTGCGACTTCTTTCTTTGGAGCCACGTGAAAGATAAGGTCTACGCCAACAGCCTAGCGTCGATTCAAGACCAAAAAGATAGAATTCGTGAGGCTATCGAGGACATAGGGCAGCCACTTTGCGATTTGGTTATGGAAAATTTGATGAAAAGGATATGATCCTGTAAGCGTGTTCGTGGTAGCGATTTGGCGGATGTTGTTTTTCATTATTAACGGCATACCTTCTTCCTCTTTATTATGAAATAAATATCCGATTACACTGTGCAACAAGAAAATCTTTCCCGAATGAGACCAACGGGAAATGAAAGTAGATGATTAGTATACCAAAACCCCCAAAGGGTTTTTAAAAGTTAGCTCGTGTTTTAAAGTTATTCGCCTTTAAAGTTCAGCTTTTTTGAGTAAAAATTTTTCATATATATTTTATGAATAATCTATTGAAGTAAGTCAATATTTATATAAAGTAATTTTAGTTGAATGTTCTAGTCCTAATATACTTAAAATTCATTAATTTTAACACTTTTTGCAGATTTATTTTTTTATTTTTATAGTTTTTGGTACTTAGATACGCAATTACCAATTTTTGGAGAATTGCTGAACATTGCTGTAAAAGTATTGAGTAGTGGGTATCGTGTATCGAGTATTTGCCATATTGTTTGAGTACTCAATACTCAAAAGTAGTTATTCAATACTTTTAGACTTGTATTTTTACAATTTAATTTAATTTATTTAAGTTTAACGGTTATTGTGCAAAAAATGCATCTCTACTATAAATACAACTCAAATCAATATTAGAAATGCAACTCTTAGCGTAAACAATTTTCAAATCAGAATAAAATATTATTAAAAAATCTGGAATAATAGTTAAAAAGTTCAAAATATTTATTGATATAATCTTGTAAACCTAAAATGTTTCTAAAAAGGAGTGATGTCTGCTATTACATTACCGAAAAGCAGAAAAATATATCGTTAACGCAATGATGAATGCTTTTTCTAAAATAGGCGTTAATATTTCGCTCAAAATTCATTACCTACATCATCATCTAGACTACTTCGGTCAGCAACTAGCGACCGAATCAGATGAACAAGGTGAACAGAATTGCAATGCCATTTGAAATGAGGTAATTTTTAATATACATATATTTTTTTTCCCCAATACATTTTAACACAAATTTTGCAGATATCGAGGAAAAAAGTCTCCCGATGCTGTATTAGCGGAAATTTGTTGGTGGAGCAAGAACTTGCATTACGATGATGAAGGAGAAGAAAACACAGGAAGGGAACTACAAAATTTGTCTACTTCAAATTCTGGTTCTACAGAGCATCCACCAGAGCAGAAAAGACCTCGAACTATATAATGTAGTTCATTTTTATATAAACTATGTAAAAATAAATACAAATTAAATTTTAAAAATTAAATATATATGAAAAATTTTTCCTCAAAAAAGCTGAACTTTAAAGGCGCATAACTTTAAAATACGAGCTAACTTTTTAAAACCCTTTTGGGGTTTTGGTCTATTGATGTTCTACTATCACTTAACGTTGGTCTCATTCGGGAAAGATTTAATGACCCGAAATTTGATGCACAGTGTTATTTATCTAAAAAATGCAATTTTTCTTTGAATACCCAAATGACAGCTCTTGTTGGAAACTCGTATATAGCGGGCTAACTTCGGCTGACTGGAAATGCTTCTAACTGTTTTAAAGCCACCATCAAAATAGAGTGATTTTTTTCATTTCATTTGTAACACAACGAATTATTCATCGTAGACCTACAACTTCTAAGGACTTTATTTAAATCTAGACACATCTATTTTCATATGAAGAAGATGAGTTGAAAAATTTAAAGAAGAAAATACAAATTTTAAAAATTTAATTTGGATCTTTTCAAGATGATTAATATGTCTACAAGCATTTGGACTCCACATAAATGAAGCATATTTCAATATAGATCGTTGAAAAGATGAAAACAAACTCTTTTTAGTATGGAAATTAAAGTTAACAGCATTTCTCACTTGATGAAACTTAAAAAAGAATAAGAACTCGGAATTAAATAGCCTAAGTGGCTTTCAAAAGTTAGTTTATTGTCAAAAACAACACCTAGGTCTAGGAGTTCATCAACTGATTGCAACATTTGATTCTTCATAAAATAATGTGTAATTAAAATATGACGACATCTATGGTAAAACATATGACGAAATTTTTTAAGATTAAAATGAAACCCACTACTTTCAGACCAGACAATAATTCTACATATTTATAACATTCTGTAAATTCCTAAAATCTCAAAACCGCTGTTTTTGGTTTTAAAAAACTGAAAAACGATCGGTTCGGTTTTGTGATAATTTATTAACTATTAAATCAGTTGATAATATAGGAACTGCTAAACATATTTAAAGTTCAAATTTGACGTGTGTTTACGAGGATAAAGGAAAATTGGTACTTTTTCTTTTAATGCTACCTTTTTTATATATTAAATTAGTTAAAGTTGGCTAATATGCTTCTCAGTAAAGAAATAATCAGGAATAGGCTGCTCAATTGTATTATGATACCAAAAATGGAGAACTATACCAAACTAAGGAGTACTTTTTTGTTCTTCAAAATAAATTTTCTATAATATTGAACCTACAATCAGGAAATTACTTTGAAATTTCAAACTTGACAGTGGTTAAAGTGTGGAAAATTTTTACTTCTAATGGTACTTTTTATTATATTAAATTATTTTACTTATATGTATACATAAAAGTTGTCTGATATGCTTCTGATCAAAGAAAGAATTAAGGATAGAGGTCATCATGATATTGAGGTAACAGAAACTATAATTGAAATTTCTATAATAATGAATCTATAAGCAGGTAATTAAACACACATGATCCTGACTGAGTTAGAATATAAAAAGGGACTTGCAGGTACTTTTTCCAACTAATAGTACTTTTTGAATATTTTATAAAGATGAACCTAGAAACGCGAATTCAAAAGGGATAATTAATGTTACTATTTCTTTATTTTGAGTATTTTATAATAATAAATCTTAAAATTGAAAGTTAGGCACAAATTATTCTGAATGTGTTAGAATTCACAAAAGGTAATTATAGTGGTGCCTTTCTTTTGTATTTTCTATAATAATGGATACAGAAATGATGCTGAAAAAGAATACAAATTGCGGATCTTTATGGTACTGTTTTTATTCTAATAATACGTTTAGAATGAGCTAGAATCCACATTACAATGAATCAATAAACAGGACATGTTTTCCTAAATTAGTATTAATTTACAAAGGAAGACTTAATAGTATTTCTTTCTTCCAATTGGGGTGGCGAAGAGCACCGGAACAACTAGTACTCCAAAATAACTAAGACTTTGTTACACAAATTTTGCATTATTTAGCCTGCGAAAGGTAGCCTGCTACATCATCTGAAGCAATTATTGTAATACAATTTAAAAAATTTTGAACAAATCTTAAGATATTGGATAAATAATTGGATGAAAAAGTTTGTTTCTCATTTCTAAATTTTTAATTTTTCTACTGAAAATAGATTAAAAGTCAAAACCGAAGAATAAATGGCGGTTTCGGTTTAAAGGCTCAAAAAACCGCGGTTTCGGTTTGGGTTAAAACCGAACTGGAAACTCTAGTATAAATAGGCTTAAACATTTTTAGATCATCCGCATATAGGAGAAATTTAGAATTGCGAAAACATTGACATATGTCATTAATGAAAATATTAAAAGGTAATGGAGCTAAAATGCTAGATTTCATCTAGCTCCCATTCAAATGTCCCCCCGGAATGATGTTTGAGCAGTCATATTGGGTGTATCTTTTGAAGGCAGTTTTTAGTTTTAATAACTTATATGTAATTTTGAAGGGTACATATCTGTGATTTTTCTGTGTTTTGAATGTTGAATTTTGAATTTACTTCTTTAATTTTAAAAAAAGTGGCGCTGATTGATGTACTGATTACTCATCAAAGCTTATGGTAAATGTGTTCCATCGGTCTTAACGTGCGGGAGATAGTTTGTTCATTTCAGAGGTTGTGATTTTGATGCGGAAGACAAAGATCGCTCAGGCCAACCAAAAAAGTTTAAACACCAAGAATTGGAGGCATTACTTGCAAAATCACTCAAGCTGCAATTTAAAAACATATGCGAGCAGCAGTATTCTTCCAAAAGCAGGAAAATTGAGTACGAATTGAAGCCGAGAGTCCTTCAAAGAAGATTTTCCATGTCCGAAATTATGTTTGAATGCTTTAAAGATAATCATTTTCTCACGGAATTATTACTTGCGATAAAAAATCTATTACTATAACCCGAAGCGTAATAGATCGTATGTGAAGCCCGGCAAACCAGCCGAATCGACACCAAAGCCAAATATCCATGGCGGTAGGATAATGCTCTATATTTGGTGGGAGCAAAATGGTCCTATCTATTATGAGCTGCTGAAATCAGACCAAACCATCACAGGTAACCTGTACCGAAGGCAACTGATGCGTTTGAAACAACTGTTGACAGAAAAACGACCTGAATATGCGGCCGGACATGAAACCGTATTATTCCATCATGACAACGCTAGGCCACATGTTGCAATACCTGTTGAAATGTATTTAGAAAGAAGTGGTTGGGAAGTTTTGCCTCACCGGCTTTGTGCTATTTCTTTCGATCGATGCAGAACGCTCTCTCTCTTCACTTCAGAACAGAGTATCCGAAACTGGCTTGATTCGTGCATGGCCTCAAAAGATGAGCAGTTCTTTGTGTTGCCAGAAAGATGGAGAAAAAGTCATAACTAACAACGGCCAATACTTTGAATAACTTTATATTGTACAAATATTTCAAAATAAAAGCTAAACATTTTAAAAAATTTCGCATCATACACCCAATATTATTTTCTAATTTTTTCACACGAATTTGTGGGAAAATCTAGCTTGTCACCATATTTTGGTTCATAACTTTTAAACGAAATAGAGTGTACGGCGTGAAACATTGTAGAAATATGTATCTTCTAAACTACTGATTGAAATTAATTAAATTATGTATGGAAATGTTATTGAGGATGTTTCAGTCATAGAGAAAATATACATAGAGCGGAAACTCTTCTGTCAAAGACCTAACTCAGTTGTCAAAAACATAAGTGGTGAGAATGTATTAGTAAGAAAAACTATGTGAGAACAAGAACAACACTGCAACTTTTTTGAGTAATTCTTTTGTTTGAGTTTTTTTTTTATAATTTCCGCTTTATGTAGATTTTTTCTATAATCTCAGTCATTTAAAAAATTATATTGTAACCACCCTGGGTAAATACAATTTGAATTACGACCGGGACGATCCGATCTCAATCTACACTCACGGTTCAATGACGGAAAGGGCAATGGGTCTAAATTTTCTCTGATGAGCTTGGCTAATTGATATCTCCCCGATTGCCCAATACATGCACCATCTTCCATGCTAAGATATGTGTCATTGACACCGCCGTGATAATAATCTTGATATTAAATCTCGAAACATCGATCTTTAATAGCAACATGGACAGACTTGGGACTTGCATTAATCAAAGCTCTCAACACGAACGTAATAAGGTCGAAATGTCGCTCATGAGTGCGCAACAAACTAATCGTCCTTGGATGTAGCTTTAACCAAAAATGGCATTTGTATACTCTTGGTTGTGGTATCGAATTAAAAAGACGGTTGGTTAAGGTCTTCGACTACCACTTGTAAAATATCCAAAATCTTATGGCGCACTCCGCAAAGAAAAGGCCCAAAACTCTGTAGGCTCTTGGTAGGAATTCGATTAAAATGTTTGAATTCAAAGTGGCGTAATTTGACAGCCTGCAACTTCTCAAAGCATGGATCAAACTCATTGGATTAGAACATTTGAAAAACAGTATTTTTCGTTTACCTTAGAACTGCATCCACCGTTTTATTTTCGTTTTAGACCTTATTTTGTCTTTTTAATTAATCGAGTGCCCTCCTTGAAACTTTGCACGGACGTAGAAAAGTATTCAGTTATTATTAAATATTATTTTATGAACGGGGAAAGTATCTGTTTTTTTAGATATTTTACTATAATCATTCTACCCCAAGATTCTTCTAATAACTTTATTCCATAGTCTAGCGCCTGAGTTAACTTTGTTTTTAGCCTGATTTAAGGTAATTTATTTCATATTCTCAATTCCAACTTTAAACACATGTTGTCTTAAACCTAAAGGACTGAACAAATGCTGTAAATACGCATCTTGAACTTGCTTTATATGTAATGCAATAAAAAGTATATAGTAGTAATATGATGTTAAAAAAAAAAAAAACGAAATAAAAATAAAGAAATTCATGCATTAAACAAGTCGCAACTAAAGAAAAAGAAATAAAATATTTATTTGCAAAATTGTATTCACACAAATACACGCCACACCGCCCATGCACAAACAACTCTTTTGCGAGAATCGGTGATGCCAACTGAGTGCTTGTTATATACCTCAGGCTCCAAAAGGTACTTTAAGTATATTAAGGGTATTTAGAGACAAAAAACTATATTAAATATTTGTGCAACAACATTTCAGTACTAAGTATTGGATACCTAATGATTTTGAGCAGCTATCATTTGATATAAATTATGAGAAATTCAGGAGATGTATCGCCCATGATTTTTATATGGTTAAAGGAGAAAATGTCAACAAGGATTTGAAACTTACAACATAGTGGTGCAGTAAAATCCAAAAAATCTTCATACTACTATTGAAAACCTTCGAATTGTGTCTAGCTGGCATTTGACCTATTATTTGAAAACTAATTACTGGTTTGCGTTTTTCCTTTCAACTCTGAAGTTGACATCACTGTTGATAGGATGTATAAAATTGAGTTTACATGAGTGAGTGTGTGTGAAATGGTTTATAGTGCATTAGACTGCTGCAAGATGTTATGGGTAAAAATGAACGGTCAAAGTTTCCCAAATATTATTTCTTTTTTAGAAACAAATTTTGAATAAAATAAAAGGATCGGGTTAATCTGGAAGTTTACCCTGAATCAAAATATTCATGAAGACAATCAGTCATTTTGGTAAAATTTGCTGTGTTTTATGGTTATTCACAAAAGTTTTATTAAATGTTGTTTGATAATTTATCAGCATCAAATGATTAACAACAATTGAGGCAAAACTGTTTTTTGTTCGAACACACCTTTATTACTATCGTGCATGTTCTGGCCTCGCATCACATTTGCGATTGTAACTTGAACTCACAATAGAGGTGTTTTGTAAATCGCAATCGCAAGACTTTTGGCGAGTTCAATTCGCAAGAGTATACTGAAGTAAACTGATGTATTTAGACTAAAAGAAGCAATTTTCTTTTTATTTGAATCGAAACTAGTAAAATTTTCTTAAAATTTTTATTAAAAATATAAAATTTAAACAATTTTCTTTGGTTTTGTTAATTTTGTCTGTCTATTGTTTTTTTATGCACTAGCAGAAGCAAATCTTCGAAAAATGCATGCTGTAAGTGCTGTGAATAATTTAAATAAATTTCCGGGTTATTATACCCTTCGCCAGGAGTGACAGGGTATATATAAGTTTGTCATTCCGTTTGTAATTTTTACATTTTTCATTTGCGATCCCACAAAGTATATATAGGATCGTTTTCTAGAGCGAAGTCAATATAGCCCTGTCCGTCTGTCCGTCTGTATGTTGAAATCAACTTTCCGTAGCCCCCAAATAACTTTCAAACATAATTGATACATCAATCTATCGGGAATTCTTCCGGCTTGGTCGCTATTTAAAATCGAGAAAATCTGCCCACAAATGGCTGAGATATAAGGAAAAAACCGGGACAACCTCCATTTTTTGCCTATTTTTGATATATATCTTTACTACTAAGTCATTAATATAGACAATATGGATATCTAATGATAGATATTTTTTAAAAATGTTTTAAAAATTTTAAAAAAATTTTGAAAAAATTAAAAAAAAAAAATTGGAAAAAATTTAAAACAATTTTGAAAAAAATAAAATGTTTAAATTTTGAAAAAAAAAAATTAATTTGTTTACCTAAAAATATTAAAAATTTTTATTTTAAAGTATAATTTGGTGAAGGGTATATAAGATTCGTCACAGCCAAATATATAGCTCTCTTACTTGTTTTTTCTTAAAAAATCTATACAAATATTAGAAAATGCAGAATTTCCCATAGTGGAAAAGAAAAGATATACGTATTATATATCAACGTGTAGGAAATTATGTCCTATTTTCAAAAATATAAAAATTTTTTAAAAATTAAAAAAATGATAAAAGACTTTTTTCAAAAATATGGGAATAAAAAATGGTAGCTAATTTTTCTGGAAAATTTCAATATTTAAAATGCAATAAACATTTTGTTTATGAATCGTTTTTAATGAAACTTTAGACTTATATAGAAACTTTTGATCGAAATACAAAAGTGAAAAAGAAATTAGTGAATTGTTTTTGACAATCCCACAGTTCCCAAAAAACTTTTAAAAAATCCCAAAATTGTGATTTTTTAATCTATTGAAGGCACCAAGCTCGGGGCTATGAAATCCCTTTGCACAGTATTGAAGAACATATTGGGACATACACAACAGGTCTTAATTTTTTGAAAGCAGCTATGCGATTTTAGAATATGTTGTCTAAAGTTTAAATTTTCATAAAAAATAGGTCTACTTCGCAATAATACAAATTTTGATATTATTTTGCTTTTATAATATTTCCAGAAATGTTACCTTTCAGAAAAATATAAACACATTATTTATCTTTTTCTCATTTTCTGTTTAATTTAAAATTAATGTAGTTACTTTTTTCGAAAAAAAAAAATGACGGAAAAACGATTTGTTTACTTTTTTTAAGTTTGAATGCACATAACTTTTGACTCAGTAGATATTTTTTAACATTTCTTTCTTAAGATTATTAATAAATTTGTTGTTAATTCAAAAAAAGACACTTCAAGAAAATTGGTAAAGAATTGGATCCGTTATTAGCAAAATAGCAGATTAAGATAGGCATAAAAAATAAAAGTTTACTTTTCAAATGCGAATAACTCGTAAACTATAAGTGATAATATATGGCTAAAGCATTGATCTCGTCTACTACATTCCATATATATAAAAATCTTTCAAATCGGATTGCAAACAAAAATTTGGCATCATTTTTAATTTTGCCCCACTTTGAGGCATTGTGGCTCGGCCCCCCCAAATTCAAAACTTAAACTTGTCAACACCTTCTCTATAGCCATGGGAAATTTTATTAAAATCGAGCTATTCGTTTAGAAGTTACAGATTTATTTCCACTTTTTTTTCAGATCCCCCACTGTGCAAAGTCTGCCTGTGGTTTGTGTTGCTCTTACGTTTGTTGTAATATTCTTAACAATCAACACTAGTGAATTTGACAGCTTTAGCCATCAAACAAGTAAGAGAGCAATATTCGGCTATGCCGAATCTTATATATCCTTCACCGAATTATACTTTAAAAAAATTTTAAATATTTTTAGGTAAACAAAATTAATTTTTTTTTCAAATTTAAAAATCTTTTTTTTCAAATTGTTTTTCAAAATTTAAATTTTTTTTTTTTTCAAAATATAATTTTTTTTTTTTTTTTTTAATTTTTTCCAAATTTTTTAAATAAAATTTCTTAAATTTATTCTGAAAAAAAAAGTATAAAAAAAATATTCCGGTTAAAAAATAATTTTCCCGATTTTGACCCATTGTAGGTCAAAATTACTGTATCCTTATATAAATCGTTGCAATGGACTTTGAATATCTATTGACTTCGCTATATATAACGATCCAAAATATACATACTTTTTGGGGTCGCAAATGAACCCTTACCACTCATGGTGAAGGGTATAACAAGTAAGATTGCTATATTCGACTATGCTGAATCTTATATATCCTTCACCAAATTATACTTTAACATTAAAAATATTTTTAGGTAACAAAATTTAGAAAAAAAAACTATTTTTTTTTTAAATCGGGAAAAATATTTTTTTTTTTCTAACAATCGTGGTTGTCGCTTATATCTCAGCCATTTGAGGGCCTATTTTCTCGAATTTAAGTAGCAGCCGAACCGGGTCTATAGCGGATATATTGATGTATGAATCATGTATGTAAGTTATTTGAGGGCTACAGACACTTGATTTCAATATACAGACGTACAGACGAATATGACTATATCGACTCCACTATCTACAACGATCTAGCATATATATTGGGACATGGGCATGATTATACCCCTTGTGAATTGACCAATTATGTAAATTGGACACCAGTGTAATGGTTTTTATGATAGGAATGAAATTACACATGGAATTAAAGCCAAAAAGTATATTTATTGTTATTATTTATATTCATGGCTACTGAGAGTGAAGAATCTGAGAATTAAAGCTCAAGACATCGACCAATGATAAAAATTCAATAAATGTGCTAATTCTTTAAAAAATTTAAATTTTTTTTGTTGCACCCTAATTCTATCTGTACATTTGTGTGTACAATATAAATGCACAAATAAAAACTAAACTGCATGTTATAATCATTTTATTACAACTCCACAAAATACTTTGTTGCTGGAGGATTCATATAAAAATATAAAAATAATCTTAAATGTGGACACATCAAAATTGGAATGCATTTTATTTTTCTAAACTAAATTTCGTTACAATGTTGTTCCTGTTTTTATTACATACTATTTCTCTTCTATGGCTCTTAACTCTTAAATTGTACGAAAGATTTCTTTAATCGTTGTGCAACATTTTTCTCTTTTTTTTTCTTATATTTTTATCATAATAATCAAATAAATAAATACAATGTTGCCAGGTATGTAGATGCAAAACAAAGCAAAACCATAACATCCATTGGTAATAAAATCCTACATGGTTGGGGATGCAATTCGTAAGTGTTTCGTGTTTTAAATCTGTAGAAATTTGGATTTAATTCTTTTATGGCCTAGTTTGATGAGAAATTTTAAAATTAAAGGAATAAACATATTTTTAAATATAAATTGTTAAATTAATAGCAATAATTTAAACTGAAGAATATATTGAAAATCAATTTAAAGAAACACAATGAAATGCATTTTCTAGCTTATAATGTTGATTAAAGCAATCAAGGGAATATAGCGATTAAAATAGATTTTTAGTCAAATTAAATTATTTAATTTAATTAAAATTAGATAAGTTCGAATAAATTAATAATAAAAGTTGCTGAATGACTTCACTAGTAAACGATTAAAGACAAAATGTTAACTAATTCTCTCGCAATGACCTTCGCATGTTAAATTCGCTAGTTAGAAGTATTACAAGTAGGTTAATGGGTAGCCAATGGTGGTTTCTTGTAGAAAACACATTCTCCGATGCGCCACTGATTCCAAGTTATTTAAAGTTATTAACATTTAACTAAACATTTTCTTAAATTTGTTGTATTTTTAATTCCACCTTTGTAACTCTTTATTAAAATCATTTAAATAATTTTATTTCGTTATTAACGCTTTTTGTGGCGGGATATTAAATAATTGGTTTTTGGGTTGGCATCATAAACTACATTGTTGTGCATCATTTTCATAATTAATAAATTATTTTCTTTATAAATACACAGACACATCATCATCGAATACATTGCTGAAATTATTATTATGGAAATTTGAAGATTTTATAAAGCAGCAACAGCAGAAACAATGAAAAAAAAGTTTCAAAATTGAAATCAAGTTGCTTGTTTCGAGTTTTTGTTTTGTTTTTTTTTTTTCTTAATAAATATTTTATATGCATACATACAAACATGGACATTACCCTGCGGTTTTGATAGTGACAAGGTACTCTTCAAGACAGTTGTCAATTCTAATGTCTAGTTATTTGGTTGAATCCAATATATAAATATTGTTACGTTTTTTACCTTTTAAAACCGGTGGTTAATTTCCTTTAAATAAACCGTGTACTTTTAGTTGTAAATAAAGGCGTTCAGTAGTTTTTAAATTTACACAACATTTTAAATAGTCACTCTTTTTTAATACACACTCTTTGAAAATACTCTTTGTAATTTACAAGAATATACTGGAAATACAGTTGCAACTCGATCTTACTATTTATATACACAGTGCCATCTTCTAGTCGTTTCATGAATTATCTAACGGACAAAACTAGAATGTTCTATTTTCACAATGATCACCTACAGCTTATAGCTGTTTTAATGTTAATGTTAGCAGCCTTAACAGTTAATGTTGTCAACAATGTTAATAACAGCATATTATCATGTTGATAAGTAGAAGAAATGTTTATAAACAAGATGCATGTTACAAGCAGCTTGGTAATGTAATTTTGTAACAATATGTAAGTATAACAGACCCGGTGTGCTTCGTAAATCCAATTAGAAGAAAGAAAAAGTACTAATAAGTCTCCCTTTGTGGATTCTAACTCATTCGAAACGCATCATTAGAACAAAGAAATACAAGTAAGAAAGTACGGTCGGTCATATAATACCCTACACTGAGTAAGTGAGCAAAAACATTTTTTTTTTTAATTTCAATAACTTATTTTCGTGAATGATTTTCGAAAGTTGGCTTTTTATGGGAGCTATGACTTATTATGTACCGATCGCCAAGAAAATAGGTCGTGTGATTTATGTCTATATGAAACTTATTTCTATTGAATTTTATGTGGATACCAAAATTTTTAAGCGATTTATGCACGTTAAATTGATTTTCGGAAGCGGGCCATATATGGAAGCTATGCGTAATTACACTGTGCAACAGTGCAAAAAACACACGATCATGACAGTATACGTTCGACTCTACTACCAACGGGTAGTAAAACCCTATACTCAGCTTGTCCATTTTGGTGACCAATTATTTTTTCATGATTCTGAATATCAGTGGGCCCTAAAAAAATGGTGTCATCAGTTTTTGGCCAACAGTTAATTCAGACTTTGTGATACCGCTTAACTTTGTATGGTAATAATATAGCTAACAGTTGTTAACTTTTTTTTCCCCAAAAATAGTGCACTCATCGTGTACTTTTTTTGAAAAAATATAGGAAGAACATTTAATTTTTTTAGAATATCTTCCAGGGACTCCTTAGTTGTTGTTCGCTCTACCGTAGCTACAACTTTCCTGAATATTGTTAGTGGAAAATTAGGAGTCCCTGAAAGTTATTATAAAAAAAAGTGAAAAAAAATGTTCTTCCTGTATTTTTTCAAAAAATAAAAAATAAAAAAATGCACGAAAATGCTATTTTTTGGGAAAAAATTTTAACAAAATTTCTTTGACGGACTATAAAAGTAATAA
Source organism: Calliphora vomitoria (assembly GCA_942486065.2). Classification (NCBI taxonomy): domain Eukaryota; kingdom Metazoa; phylum Arthropoda; class Insecta; order Diptera; family Calliphoridae; genus Calliphora; species Calliphora vomitoria. Next base: position 12,936,940 of record OW818031.2, on the reverse strand, counting down.
ACGCACGCAGAGTATAAATATAGTTGTGCATGTTCGCAGTAATCGTTTCTACATTTTTAAAAGTTTTTTTAAAAATAACCATAATATGGTTAACTTACGATTCACATAATAGTATCACTCATATATATAGTTTGAGTAAACAAGTGTATGTTTGTGACAACCATTGTTATGATGAATCTTTATATCATAATTATGATCTCAGATTATGATATCAATTAGCTGAGAGCAACATAATATAGTAAAACCTTCATCATAAAAATGTTTGTCACAAACATATACTTGTTTCATCTTTCAAAAAACTTTTCGAAAATCGGTTCGAAAATGGCTGCGGTCGTTTAAATTCCAAAAAACTAATTTTATTCAACCAGTTTTCATTTTCATCACACCCTAAGTTGATCGTGAGGCACTAAAATTTATTTTTTTCTTATTTTTAAGAGAAAGCATTCAAAAGTAGCTTCCCAAAATATGTAAGTAAGGGTAGGGAGCTTCCTGTCATTGAACTACCGTAATTCAACCATTTTTCAAATGATTTTTACAAAAATATTTTTCTGTTTAAAAGATGAAGCTCATATCTATTAAACAAAAGTAATCACTTAAAAATTAGTTTCAAAAGAAAATATGTATGATATTTTGAAGTTGTAAGTTTTAGAATACCGTTATTTTATTAAAACAATTCGATTGAAAAAATGTACATTTCGTTTACTTTTATTTCACTGTGTAATTTTTAATAAAATATATTTTCCTAAAGGGTTCGAATTTCTAAAAAGTACCAAATTTCTAAAGTATCAAAATTCAGTTAATAATTTTTGATAAAATATATTTTTCCGTTTCTACCCCTAAAGGGCTTGAATTTAAAAAATTTTTTGATAAGTAAATAATGTGATTTAAAACTTAGTTATATTTTTATTTGATTAAAAGATACATAGGGTGCCAAAAAAGTTGCAACACATAGTTTTTACCCGATTTCTGCACTAAAGGGTTCGAATTTTGAAAAAGTGACACAAACCTGTCTGCTTAATTTTTTGCAGATAAAGATATACGATTACCGAATTTACCCATTTTTACCACCCTAAACCTTTGAATTTCCAAAAATTCCTTCTTAGTGGATCTACATAGGGAAAGGGGAACCTATAGTCCAAACTTTATGTCTCTAATCTTGGGCGTTTTGAATGTGTGATGATGAATCAGTCAGGCACTTAGTAACGTTAGTCCATTTTATATATATAGGGTATTTTATGTCAAGTGAACCAACTTTTGAAATTGATGTCTTCCGATTGGGATGCACCATAGTTAGTTCTATTGGATGGTAATACAGACACAATTTTTCAACAAGATCGGTCGTGAACTTTCTGAGTTAGAGGGGGTCAAAATTTGACATTTTGGCCAAGCAGGTGTTCTTTCCCATCCATGTAACTTATTACCTATTGTTCTTAGCAAAATGTGTCTCAAATAGTTTAGATAGCTATTTTTTCAATCTTTCGGAAAAAAAAATTAAAAATAAAAAATAAAAAAATTTTTTAATTTTTTTTCCAAAATTTTTTTCGAATCACACTAAGAGACCAAAAAGGTCTTAATGGAATAGACATAAGCTTTCTTTTGAGCAAAAGAAAATTAAAAAAGGGTCTTTTAAGGAAAAAAGTAAGATTTTGCACAAAAAAACTTAAAAATTGTATGACTTGGGTTACAAAATTTTTATTCTGATAGATATACCACTCGTATCCCACTAAGCGACCACAAATCTCCTAAAGGAATGGACCAAAAGCTTTGAAAAAAAAAATCAGGGCCCATTTTGAAAAAAAAAATCAAAAAAATTTTTGATTTTGAGTTACAAAACATTTATTTTGATAGATATCCCACTCGCATCCCACTAAGCAACCAAAAAGGTTTTCAAGGAAAATATCTAAGCTTTTTTTTGAAAAAAAAGGGCCCAACAATGTTGATAGCATGCGGTTATTAGCATTGTTTATAAGTATGACAACACTAAATGTTTAAGCTGCTAACATTAACATCGAACGCTCTAGAATTCGAATGTTCTAGTTGTCCGTTAAGTGCATTGCAAAAGATTCACAAAAGATGGCGCGTGTATAAATAGTGGCAGAGGTTGCAGTAGTGAGAGGAGTTTATCATAGGCGCTGTTAGAGTTAACATCAACTGTCTTGTACATTTAAGTTTGTACATTATAAAGTGTGTGTGCTTTTATTTGCAATCAAAAGTATCCGGTTTATTTAAAGGAAACAAACCAACGTTTTAAAAAGGTTAAAACGCAACAATATTTTATTCGATTCCAAAAATGGATGACTTTACGGTTAGATATTAGAGAAATTTCGAAATTTATCGAAAAACTCACATACAAAACTTAGCCCCTGCTAAAAATGTTATACAAAATCTCAAATCAGGGAAGCTCCAAATTAATACAGTTTTATATGCCACAGTATGTTTTGAATATGCCATGTAAGCCTTGGCTCGAGTCAGGTCTCAATAGGCCAAAACCATTATATTCATTACCACCTATTTACAAACCACGTGTATTCATTGTTTATTTCGCTGTCAACCACTTAATATAAAAATCGTACCAGTGACTTTGTGGGCTACAGGTAATGTAGACACTTCCGCTATAACATTAATGCATAATTGTCACCTTTAAAACTACTGGGTTCATATTGAAATATGTGTAAATACTAAACATTCATACATATGTGTTTATATATTTTTTTGGGATGCATCTTAATCATATTCCGGAAATGAATTTATATTTTTATTTCTTTTTAAAATGTTAGGGTTTATGTATACTCCTCGTTTACATACATAGAACATAAACACATACATACACTAGTACATACATATATGTCTGTATATTTTATTGTATTGCAAACGTTGTATTGCATGGTTTGGCTCAGTTTGGTTTCTAAATAAATGTTCCTTACCAATATTTTATTTTCTATAGTTTTTTCCTCAATATTTTTATTTATTTTTTTTCATTTTGTTGCATTTTTTTCACATTAAGTCAAATTTACATATCGACTTAAATAAAGCACCGTGCACCGTGTACTCAATCGTATATGTACGTACAACAAATGATGACCACTTGTGCATTATTGTATTTGGAAGCAATAATTTTTGTGCTGCTTTCAGTTTTTTTTTTTTTTTCTTTTGCCTTGTGTTGTTGTACCATATAATTTTGCAACTTCAATTAGAGCCTTTTGGTGAATTTTAAATGTTTCTTGCAATTTTTTTTGTTATATTTTTTCTTTGTTTTTGTTTATATTCTTGGTATTTCAACCAAGAAACGTCTGCACATTAAATGGGAAATTTTTATTAAGAATATATGCATTTACATATGGTAGTATTTATATTCACATGAAATATGCAATATTTATACTAAATACATACATGTGCAGATAGGAAAAACAAAACAGCAGAGTAATCGGATTGAATCATTTGAGAAATTTATATTTAATTTAGACATACACGATTTTTTTCTTTTTTTTTTTGGCTTAAGAAAATTATTATATTTATTAAATTCTAGTGTATAATTTTGTTTTTCATAACTTGTATTCATTCATGTAATTTACTGAGTTTCTGTTAGTGATACCGGGCTAGAACTATAAAGACATTGGTTCTTTGAAATAATGGTCATCTTTGGTAAATATTTACCATCACCTCTTGACATGTTAAGAAAAAAAACGACTGGGTACCATGCCATATGTCGACATAATTCTTAAGAAAATTGCCACTGAGTTCTACAGCGATAAAACTTAATGACCGATTTTTACAGTTGTGACAGTAAATCCAGTTCTAGTTCAATTCTAGTTCAGTTCTAGTTCAGTTCTAGTTCTAGTTCAGTTCTAGTTCAGTTCTAGTTCAGTTCTAGTTCTAGTTCAGTTCTAGTTCAGTTCTAGTTCAGTTCTAGTTCAGTTCTAGTTCAGTTCTAGTTCAGTTCTAGTTCTAGTTCAGTTCTAGTTCAGTTCTAGTTCAGTTCTAGTTCAGTTCTAGTTCAGTTCTAGTTCAGTTCTAGTTCTGTTCTAGTTCAGTTCTAGTTCTGTTCTAGTTCTGTTCTAGTTCTGTTCTAGTTCTGTTCTAGTTCTGTTCTAGTTCTGTTCTAGTTCTGTTCTAGTTCTGTTCTAGTTCTGTTCTAGTTCTGTTCTAGTTCTGTTTTAGTTCTGTTCTAGTTCTGTTCTAGTTCAGTTCTAGTTCTGTTCTAGTTCTGTTCTAGTTCTGTTCTAGTTCTGTTCTAGTTCTGTTCTAGTTCTGTTCTAGTTCTGTTCTAGTTCTGTTCTAGTTCTGTTCTGTTCTAGTTCTGTTCTAGTTCTGTTCTAGTTCTGTTCTAGTTCTGTTTTAGTTCTGTTCTAGTTCTGTTCTAGTTCTGTTCTAGTTCTGTTCTAGTTCTGTTCTAGTTCTGTTCTGTTCTAGTTCTGTTCTAGTTCTGTTTTAGTTCTGTTCTAGTTCTGTTTTAGTTCTGTTCTAGTTCTGTTCTAGTTCTGTTCTAGTTCTGTTCTAGTTCTGTTCTAGTTCTGTTCTAGTTCTGTTCTAGTTCTGTTCTAGTTCTGTTCTAGTTCTGTTCTAGTTCTAGTTCTAGTTCTGTTCTAGTTCTGTTCTAGTTCTGTTCTAGTTCTGTTCTAGTTCTAGTTCTGTTCTAGTTCTGTTCTAGTTCTGTTCTAGTTCTGTTCTGTTCTAGTTCTGTTCTAGTTCTGTTCTAGTTCTGTTCTAGTTCTGTTCTAGTTCTGTTCTAGTTCTGTTCTAGTTCTGTTCTAGTTCTGTTCTAGTTCTGTTCTAGTTCTGTTCTAGTTCTGTTCTAGTTCTGTTCTAGTTCTAGTTCTGTTCTAGTTCTGTTCTAGTTCTGTTCTAGTTCTGTTCTAGTTCTGTTCTAGTTCTGTTCTAGTTCTGTTCTAGTTCTGTTCTAGTTCTGTTCTAGTTCTGTTCTGTTCTAGTTCTAGTTCAGTTCTGCCGCCCAAATTCTATTTCTTCACAATGGGGCGTTAAAAACGTTTGTAGCGGTACATAAATACATTCTATAGTCTGCTAAGTGTCTGAATTATGTATTTTTTGAAACTCAAAATTTTCAAAACAAATTAATCTCAATGTTTCCTTTTAAGCCCCAGGGTTAAATTTGTAAAGCAATCATGAAAAATAAAGTTAATTTAATATAAAAACCATGTAATTTTGATGCACTATCTTTTCAAAATTATAAAGATGTTTAAAAAGGGTTTGTATTTACAAAACATCAAAGCTTTAATATTGATTGTCTGACTTTTAAATACAGTTTCTTTTTCCAAAGCGTATTTTTTTAGCAGTGAAACAACAAAGTATAAAACGGAAATTTTAATGCTATTTTTCAACTGCAATTACAAATTATTTATTAAATTTACCATTTCCTTAACAATAAAAGCAGCCATATTATTTCATTCGTAGTTTTTTTTTTTATTACTTTGCCTTCCTTTTAATTTCAAGACATTCTTTTGTTTTATTGATGTTTATGAGGGCAAACAAAATAAATATTTATACTTAAAAATATAAAAAATAAAATGTAAAATATGGCGTAATACTGACAAATGGCAATAATTTCATTACATTTTATTATTATTTTTTTTATGCTCAATTTATAGATTGCGCGGACGTTAAAAAATGTCTATAATGTCTTCTGTTGCTATTTATTCCTCAATCAATAGCATAACAGCAATGATTTTGCTGTCTCTATTTTATTTTTATTTTTTCTCAATGCATAGGCGTACTTTTTTTTCTGTATTTCTTGTTCGTTTTATGAAATAATTAAATGTCCTTTTCAAGTTTATAGGTGGAAATGTTTTATTTAGCACATTGACAGCGACATTTGTCTAATACAAATTTCAACCCTCAATTATTAGCCAAATATGTATGACCAAAACGAAGAAGTAGCCGAGACTAAGAGAACATACATACATTTGTCTACGGACGGCATACACAATTGAATTAGATTTTTCCGTTTGATTTAAAACAAAATGAAATAAAAAGTAGTAACGCTTTTAAACATGAATAGTGTTTGATAGGACAGCCCTGCAGCACTTGGCACTGAGTTCACAGAGACAAATTTATTAGCTAATGTTGATTGCCTACCCTGCAACCTACTTGCTATGACTAACTAATTTAGCATACGCTAATAACTCAGTCAAAATATGATTTCTAGTACAACTGAACTAGAACTGAACTAGAACAGAACTAGAACTGAACTAGAACTGAACTAGAACTGAACTACACCATTTCCAATTGTATTTCAGAAGTTTCTAATTGTATTTCAGAAATTTCCAATTGAATTTCAGAAATTTCTAATTATATTTCAGAAAATTCCAATTCAATTTCAGATATTTCCAATTATATTTCAGAATTTTCTAATTCAATTTCAGAAATTTCCAATTATATTTCAGAAGTTTCCATTTATATTTCAGAATATTCCAATTATATTTCAGAAGTTTCCATTTATATTTCAGAACTTTCTAATTGTATTTCAGAATTTTCTAATTGTATTTCAGAATTTTCCAATTATATTTCAGAAATTTCCATTTGTATTTCAGAAGTTTTAATTTATACTTAAAATGTTTCTAATTGTATTTCAGAAATTTCCAATTGTATTTCAGAATTTTCCAATTGTATTTCAGGAATGTCTATTTGTATTTCAGAAAATTCTAATAGCAATTCCAATGGAAATTTCTGAAATACAATTGGAAAATTCTGAAATACAATTGGAAAATTCTGAAATACAATTGGAAATTTCTGAAATACAATTGGAAACTTTTTAAGTATAAATTAAAACTTCTGAAATACAAATGGAAATTTCTGAAATACAATTGGAAAATTCTGAAATACAATTAGAAAATTCTGAAATACAATTAGAAAGTTCTGAAATGTAAATGGAAACTTCTGAAATATAATTGGAAATTTCTGAAATATAATTAGAAAATTCTGAAATATAATTAGAAAATTCTGAAATTCAATTGGAAATTTCTGAAATATAATTAGAAATTTCTGAAATTCAATTGGAAATTTCTGAAATATAATTGGAAATTTCTGAAATTCAATTGGAATTTTCTGAAATACAATTGGAAACTTCTGAAATACAATTGGAAATGGTGTAGAACTGAACTAGAACTGAACTAGAACTGAACTAGAACTGAACTAGAACTGAACTAGAACTGAACTAGAACTGAACTAGAACTGAACTAGAACTGAACTAGAACTGAACTAGAACTGAACTTTTGTTTGATCTTATTGTAATTATCACACTAAAGATTTTTTTGGTGACAGGTAGTGCAGAGAAAAGCATAAGAAAAGTAACATTTAGTTTGTTATAAAGTTCGGCCTATAGCTAAAGCAAAGTGAAGCAAATCTGTTTAAAAACTACTGGGAGACTACAAACACATATAATTTGAGAAGAAAAATAACAAACAGACAAACGGACTAAAAGAATTATCATCGAAAAAAATATATCTAAATTATTATTTACTTGAGCATTTTAAAACCAAAACTAAAAATTAAACAATTTTTTTAATAAAAATCAACAGAGTTGATCGGGTCATTAATTACACTAAGAAAAAAGATGCAAAAATTCTTCATCATTATGCTGATCGTTTTAGTTTTAGACTGAGGGGTATGAGTTGTAGCAACAAATGCAACAATAATTTCACAAAAGTATTTAGATGCTATTAAATAAAATGCAACAACTCACGCACAAGTTTAATTTCAAAATATACACACAACCCAGCGAAATTAGTTCTTCCACAATTCAAAATACCTTTACACTATTTGAGCTTATCATTCTAAGATGCTTTCTGGCAATATAAGTGTTTTATATAAATGTTTATTATATAAAAAAGATTAGCTTAAGTTATCTAAGTCTTGATATACTTTGATTTTTAATTAAATACAACATATAGATACTTAAATTCAACTTAAATCGACTTTACAACTTTAATTCATCTTTTCACTTCGCATGCTGGTAAACAAATCTAATCTAGACTAAATATGTATTTATATCCAAACTAAACTCGTCTCTCGTCCGTTTATAAAGTTTTCCAGGAAGTGCCGCGCCCTCTAATCCGATCAAGCCCATTTTAGCCTAATTCTTTAAAGGCTTTCACAATAGTACTACAGATATTCGAATATAACTAATTGCTTTGTATGGAAGATGGTACGACCACTAATACAATCCTCTTAATTTTAATATAGCCCACGTAAGAACTGAAATCGAAAACTAAACTTACAGTTTTGAACAATGATAAATTTTGAACCTTTTTCGAAAACCCTTCCATTAAGAATTTTATAGTGCTTTCCGCCACGTTGCTCGAACAGGTTGTCCATCTCCGTTTAAAATCTACCACACTATCGGACACCTGTTTTGTGCTCTTCAATTCTCTTTTAACAAGAGCCCAATATCTATCCACTAGACTTAGCTCCAGGCAGTTTAGAGAATTTGCCTCTCTTGGTACAAATACCACATTATTGTTCTTTTACCACTCAAGACATTTCTTACCATAGTGGCAGATGTCAAATCAGGCCAAAAATAAGTGAACACATTAAGAAGTCTCATGAATGGAAACATTCTTTTTTGTAAACATTCCTTGATGTAAATTTCGGTATTTATAGAGCCCTTTGTAACAAATGTTTGGCTTATTTTGCCCCAACTGCATATTGCTTGCCATGACAAGAACTTTTTGGGAAAATTTTCTGCTTTTGGGTCCTAAACTTTTCTTCAAGATTCCCTTGAGCATCTGCAACATAAAAAAATTGACCCAGAAGCTGCGAAAACATTTTTATATTTTTATATATAATATGACATCAATTTCCGTGCTCTGTCTTTGGCCTCTAATTTTTTAGAAGAGTTCCTTTCAGGAACTTTTTTAGCCTTGTAGGCTTTTAAACCTGCATTGGCTTTAACTTTTCGTATCAAATAGTCCGAGTACTGAGCTAACCGGGCTGCTTTCGTACCGGATGTGTTGGGAACTCTTTTCAAAATGCTTTCTATTTGTTTGGCTTTAGAAACATCATGTGGACCATTCCTTCTACCTGAACCAGTTTTAATATCAACAGACAAGTTCTCCCGGTACTGTTTAATAACATTGAAAAAAGTTTGATGGCAGACCTATGATTCTTTGGCCAACTTTTTATAGGACCAAATTGGGTTTTGTTGAAAATATTTAATAATTTTAGTAGGCACTTTTTTCTGGTCACTCATTTTAATGAGATTAATAACAAATGAACATAATTGACATTAAACATAATAACTGATATGCTTTACAAAGGTAACTTAAGAAAAAAAAAATTAAATAATATTTGGGATTAAAGTTTTAATAAAAAACATGTGTTAAGAATTTTACGATCAGTTACGATCTTAGAACCAAGTAAATCATGCAAATTTTGAACATATCACTTTAATAGTTCTCTAGATATTTGATAATAAATATAAATAATCTGTGATCACTCATATATCCCACCAAATATCGATTTTTATATGAAAAATCTAAAATCATTCATATATCGTTAGTAAGAGGTCTTAGAGGAAAGAGAACAAAGAAACAATTCCCACCAAATATCGATTTTTATATGCAAAACATAAAATCACTCATAGATCGCTGTCAAGAAGTCCTAGAGAAAAAAGGACAATAATCTGTGATCACTCATATTTTCCACCAAATATCGATTTTTATATGAAAAACCTAAAATCGCTCATAGTTCGTTATTAAGAGGTCCTAGAGGAAAAAGGACAATATTCTGTGATCACTCATATTTCCCACCAAATATCGATTTTTATATGAAAAATCTAAAATTACTCATATATCGCTAGAAGGAGGTTCTAGAGGAAAAAGGACAATAATATGTGATCACTCATATTTCCCACCATATATAGATTTTTATATAAAATATCTGAAATCAATCATAAGAGGTCCAAGAGGAAAAAGGAAAATAATCTGTGATCACTTATATTTCCCACCAACTATCGAATTTTATATGAAAAAGTAAAAACACTCATAGATCCTTAATAAGAGGTCCTAGGGGAAGAACGACAATAATCTGTGATCACTCATATTTCCCACCAAATATCGATTTTTTTATGAAAAATTTAAATCACTCATAGATCCTTAATAAGAGGTCCTAGAGGAAAAAGGACAATTATCTAAAATCACTCATATGTCCCACCAAATATCGATTTTTATATGAAAAATTAAAAATTACTCATATATCGTTAGAAAGAGGTTCTAGAGGAAAAAGGACAATATGCTGTGATCTCTCATATCTCCAACCAAATATCGATTTTTATATGAAAAATCTAAAATCACTCATAGATCGTTATCAAGAGGTCCTAGAGGAAAAACGACAATATTCTGTGATCACTCATATTTTTCACCAAATATCGATTTTTACATGCAAAATCTAAAATCACACATAGATTGCTAATAAGAGGTCCTAGAGGAAAAAAGACAATTATTTGTGATCATTCATATTTCCCACCAAATATCGATTTTAATATGCAAAATACAAAATCTGTTTCAGTTATATGAAAAATCTAAAATCACTCATAGATTGTTATCAAGAGGTCCTAGAGGAAAAAGGACACTATTCTGTGATCACATATTTTTTCCCACCAAATATCGATTTTTTTTATGCAAAATCTAAAATCACTCATATATCGTTAAAAAGAGGTCCTAGAGTAAATAGGACAATAATCTGTGATCACTCATATTTCCCATCAAATATCGATTTTTATATGCAAAATATAAAATATGTTTCAATTATATGAAAAATCTAAAATCACTCATAGATTGTTATCACGAGGTCCTAGATGAAAAACTATTCTGTGATCACTCATTTTTTCCCACCAAATATCGATTTTTATATAAAATATCTGAAATCAATCATAAAAGGTCCAAGAGGAAAAAGGAAAATAATCTGTGATCACTTATATTTCCCACCAAATATCGAATTTTATATGAAAAAGTAAAAACACTCATAGATCCTTAATAAGAGGTCCTAGGGGAAAAACGACAATAATCTGTGATCACTCATATTTCCCACCAAATATCGATTTTTATATGAAAAATCTAAAATCAAAAAGGAAAATAATCTGTGATCACTCATATTTCCCACCAAATATCGATTTTTATATGAAAAGTCTAAAATCACTCATAGATCGTTAATAAGAGGTCCTAGAGGAAAAAGGACAATATTCTGTGATCACTCATTTTTCCCAACAAATATCGATTTTTATATGAATTGCTACATGAGAACCCCTGCATATATTGTTCGTTCACTTTTATATCACTGTGTAATTTAGTACTTTCAGTCTTAAAAAGTACTCTTTTTTGTTTAGAGTTCAGTACCAGTTGATAATATAAATTATTCATTCCTGCTACATTTTATTATACCCTTCACCTTCGTGAGAAGGGTATATATAAGTATGTCATTCCGTTTGTAATTTCCACAATATAATTTTCCGACCCTATAAAGTATATATATTCTGGATCCTTATAGATAGGGGAGTCGATTGAGTCAAGTCCGTCTGTCAGACATGCTTTCGAGAAGTTTCCTATTTAGAATCAGCAAAATCCGTCCAAAAATAACGGAGATATAGCAAAAATCCGAGACAACCTATATTTTTTTGCCTATTATAGATCTATATCTCGATTGCTAAGTCATAAATATAGACAATATTTATATCTAATGATAGATATTTCAAAGTCAATTGCAACGATTTATATAAGGCTATAGTACTTGGACCTACAATGCGTCAAAATCGGGAAAAATATTTTTTAACCCGAATTTTTTTCACAAAGAACATTTTTTTGTCATAAATTTTTTTCACTAATAAATTTAAAAAAAAAAAAATTTATTAAAAAAAATTTTAAAAAACTTTTTAAAAACAATTTTGAAAAAAAAAAAAATTTTAAAAATTAAAATTTTTTTTTTTTTAATTTTATTTGAAAGTATAATTTGGTGAAGGGTATATAAAATTCGGCAGAGCCGAATATAGCTCTTTTACTTGTTTAATGTGCTCTTATAAATGTTAAGTATTAATGTTTGAGATTATTTTTCTTTATTTTGTTGCAGTTAAAACAAAACTGTATGTCTACAGTATGGGAGAAAACATGAGGCAAAATAAAATTTTATAATTTAAGCAAATTGTTTGTTGGAAATATAAATTTCCAAGCATTTTGACCTAATCATATTGGAACAAATAGTAGATGGACACTCGCATATTTATGCCAATTTCCATATCACAAATCCTACTGGATTAATCGCATACGAGAGAGTGGCAAAGGTTTATTTATAAAGTTGATCGTGTTATAGCTAAACTTTTGTTTATACCAATTAAATTAAATTTTCTAAAAGCGAAACACTATGAATCCTTTTTTTGAACGCAAAACAAACACAAACTGCGAAGCGTTTTGCCAGAGTCTCGGGCAGGAATCGAACCCGCAACCCTTGGAGTGATAGTCCAGCGCACTATCGTCTAGTCTATCGGGGCACCCAATAGAACATACTTTTTTATCCTTTGATCAAGCTCACCAAATACTGACGACAAGACAACAATTTTGAGAAGCGGTATCTGGGAATGAATTAAATTTTTATTTTAATTGCGAACATCCCCAACCGTTTTCGAGACATCTGTACATCTGTTTTCTATTGGTTATGTTATATACAGCTGAATCTTGTCAGTGTATGTCAATCGAACTAAACTTGTTGCCTGGCCAACTAAAATAAATTTTTAAGTATTTAATATGATATTGTATAATTACCCCAATTTTCGATATTCACTGTAAACTTTGTGTTTATTTTGTATTTAATTTGTTTGCCAGTGTGCCTGTCGCACACACATACTTATTTGTTTTTAGACATTCATGCGTTATGGAATTTAGAAATACATATTTTACTACTGTATGTTGTAAAATGTTGTACTTAAGAAATAAATTTCTTTCTCTTTATATAAATAATTTTATTATTAATCATTAGTTGCAGTTGTTTTTGCTGATCAATGAAAGAAACTGGTGGCAAAGTACACAAACACAAGCAGCCATAGATCATTGACCACCAAGAATTGGCACTAAGAGCAGAGAAGCCTAAATAGGCTGTCAACTGTGTACTTTTAGCATAGTTTTTAGGACTATTTGAATAAAAAATATTAAACCTAATGTTTAATTGATAAACCTTGGAGAACCTCTTTTGGTAACATTTTTTCGAAATAGTGTTTTGTTTTAACTACGGCAACCCGTTTAATATATAATCTTTTTTCCTGTAGTCATATTTTAAAGTTTGTAAACAATGACTCTTTTAACTATGCTGAGTTTGTAGCAGTTTAGTTTGTCTCTTGAAAGTAAGCTAATAATATGTATTTTTATAAAACTTTTTGGGTTTGCCATCCAACATATAAATGTGTTGCACATGCGTTTGAAATTATGATTATGATTATTAAATAATGAGAACCATACATTTATATTCTTTGTTGTTCAGACTTTGATACGTTACCAGCAAATGTTGTGATGTTGTCTCTATTCTGGGAATAAGAGCACATAAGACATTTTGTACATCTTTCACAATTAATATAAGTTTGTCATTTTATATATAATTTTCTTAATATTGGGAACTTAACATAAATATTCTTATAGATAAATAAATGTAATAAATGCAAATTAAAATAAAACAAAGTGTGTGTGAGATATCTTCTATATTTTTTATTTGTTTGAAAGGCCTATCGATGCCATTATATATGGAATATAATATTGTGCATGCGAAATGTTTAATTTTTCATAAATCTGGCGCATAAATAAGGCTGAAGTTGACCGTTGGTGTGGGTATTGTTGGCGGCTGTGGTTTGTAGCTTATTCGCATTGACCTGCGACTTGAGAAAATGCCACAAGAAAACGTCAAACGGGATCAAATCGCACGATCGCACTAGGGTGGCCAGTATACTAGGGTGTCCCTTATAAACCAAAACAATATTTTTTTTTTGAATTTTGGAACGCATATCCACAATTTTTTATATATATAAAACTAAAGTTAAATATAAAATTTTGTCTTTCTATCATGATAAAATAATTAGGACGAAATTAAAGAAATTGTTTTATTAAAAATATATTTGGTCAATTCACAAGGTCTCTTATCATGTCATATTGTCCTAATATTTCACAATGGTTTTTATTGCTTTTCAAGCAAAAAATGTCCTAAAATAATATTACTTTCTATGCTATGTTTATTGTGTTATCGTAACGAACGAGCAGAGACCAACGCTGAATGCCTAAGAGTCGGTTAAGCCGAGTCGACGAGTCGTGATATATTAGGACATTATGACAATATGACTGATAAGAGACCTTGTGAATTGACCAATTATATTCTTTTCAAGGTATTTTTCTAACAGTCTAGATACAAATTTATGTGTTCCTCAACACAACACAGCGCAATTTAAATTGCTTTTGCTCTTCATCTGCGGTTATGAGCCCATGCAATTTTTCGAAACTTCATCTTTCGATGGAATATATCGTTTGTTAAATAAAGGGTTTTCAAACAAGAGGTGTTATTTTGAATCACCTGGTATTTCAGTAGCTTTCACTTTTGAAGCTTTTATTCTTTGGCATTTGACATTTCTGAAAATTAAACGATACATGCTTCAACAACGCATTGAAATTATTAAAATTCACTACAAAAATGGTGAAAATCTTGCAGTCACAGGTCGCAAAACTAAAGCATTTTTCGGTCGTCGTGAAGCACCTTGTTGGACCGCAATACAAAAATTGGTGGACAAATTCGAGCTTTTGGGACAAGTTAGTGATGTGAAGAATAAAATCCGTGCACGTCGCTCAAGAACAATTGAGAATATTACTGCTGTAGCCCAAAGTGTTGAAGAAAACCCAGGTTTATCCATTCCTCGTCGTTCTTTGAAATTGGGCATTTCACAAACGTCATTACACCGTATTTTGGTCGGAGTTGGATGATATTGATCTGGACAACGTTCAATTTCAACATGACGGCGCTATGTGCCACACAAGCAAAAACCATTGCTCTTTTACGGGAAGAAGTGATTACAATTGGCCACCGAGATCTTGTGATTTAACACCTTGCTACTGCTTCCAATGGGGCCACGTGAAAGATAAGTTCTACGCCAACAGCCCAGCGTCGATTCAAGACCTCAATGATAGAATTCGTGAGGCTATCGAGGACTTAGAGCAGCCAGTTTGAGATTTGGTTATGGAAAATTTCATGAAAAGGATATGGTCCTGTAAGCGTGGTCGTGTTGGTCATTTGGCTGATGTTGTTTTTCATTATTAACGGCATACCTTCCTCTTTATTATGAAATAAACATCCGATCATTTATCTCAAAAATTTAATTTTTTTTTAATACCAAAATAACACCTCTTGTTGGAAAACCCTTTATGATATTGTTTTCCTGTTTAAGTTCCCAAGAGTATTTATTTTTGTTTTGTCATCAACATCGTTGTCAAATAGTGATAAAATGAGTGTCTCTTAACTTAAATGCCACAAATGCTTGATAAACTTACTTATAGCAGCTGTGAGCAAATGTCCTGCAGAGCATTTCTATCATTTGCAGCTATGTTGACCTGAGACTGAAGCAAACATATTTTGAAGAAGTAAATCGCTCTGACCATCAATAGTGCTCGATGTATAGCACCAGGGGGTTTGATTTTAATATTCTTCTCTGGTTTGTCATTTAAAAACACTACACATAGTTCGATTAATTCATGATAATCTTCTCTGACAAACGTTTTTCCCTATGCCGATTAATAATACTTTATGAGAGATAAAATCGTTGCGCCGGAAATTTGCTTTTTAATAAAACCGATTCATGGTTCAATCTTATTTGAATGAATGTTTTTCCAATTGTCTCTGATCTTTTTAAAGAGTAATATTTCTGGAGATACAATAAATTGCTTAATCTTGGCTTTATAAACAGTTTTAAGGACGAATTCGTAAACACGATGACTACAAGCGAAAAGCACCAAGTCTATCTCTAAACTTGTTCCAAGAGAGCACAAACTCCATTAAAGCGACCAGTGTTCGTTGATGTTGTATCACAACAGATTATTTGCACCTTGTCAATAAGATTCCAATCATAGATGAAAGTTCTTATAGCTCTTTATTGAATTTTTCCAGGTAAAGTTTTGGAACCGCTAGACGTTGTTCCTTGTCGCTATATGAAATTGTAATTGGCAATCGCTCCTTCTCGGTTTCTCACATCTAAGCCAAGTAATAGTTTATCATCGTTATGGACGGTTACAACGTTAGGCACATTGTTCTTGAACTCAGATTTAATAGTTTCTGCCCTGGATTTTCTCATATGTGCACTAATTCGCTGAACTGAAGATTTATATATTGAAAATTCATTGCAGCTCAGACCCAGTACTTCCACGACCGCCTAAATAATATACATAGAATCTCTGAGTTTTGTATTTCGGCTTTGTCAGAAACTTGTGTGTCTTCCACATTATTTCTTTTTGCCTCAATTTTCTTCTCCCATCGCTCAATAACCTTTCTTCTTTGCCGCCAAATTATTGTTTACATCAGCAAAGCAACCTCTCTCTCTAGCTACAAAAGCATTTTATCTTCTTCTATTCTCATATTTTCATGGGCATCAGCACGTGCAATAGGTTACCTAGATCTCTATCAAATTCATTTTCACGGGTCCTATAAATATCCAAACTTTTCTTAAATTTTTTGGAAACTCTCTCTCTCTCTCTTTATTGGAATTCTTGCTTTCTCCCAAAATGTAGCAGATTCTCTAATCGTACGATTTGCACTTTCACTAACAGAGAGCTTGACTTCGCGAATATTGTAAAATAATACAGCGAGAACTTGTCGATTAAATGGTAGTTTAGAACCATTCAATGCCAATACACTATATGAAACATAATATTGAAATAACAAATAAGCACAGAAATTCATTAGAAAGGCAAATCACACCTTTTATTAATAGATATACTTATATGAAAGCTTTTTGTTTGTAAATTTATAACCGCCATGTAAGGAATGAGATCGTAAAATTCTTAACACACGTTTTTCATTAAAACTTTTAACCCAAGTATTATTTGATCAAGTTACCTTTGTAAAGCATGTCAGTTATTATCTTTACAGTCAATTATATTCATTTGTTGTTACTCTGCGTACTAAAATTATTAAATATTTTCAACAAAACCCAACTTGGTCCTACAAAAAGTTGGCCAAACAATCAAAGGTTTACCGTCAAACTTATTACAATGTTACTAAACAGTACCGGGAGAACTTGTCCGTTGATAGAAAACCTGTTTAAGGTAGAAGGAATGGTCCACATGATGTTTCTAAAGCCCATAAAGAGAAAGCATTTTCAAAAGAGTTCCCAACACATCCGGTAGAACAGCAGTCCGGTTAGCTCAGTACTCGAAGTATTTGGTAAGAAAAGTTAAAGCCAAAGCAGGCTTAAAAACATACATGCTCAAAAGGTTCCTGATAGGAACTCTGCTAACAGTCTAGAGGACAAAGACAAAGCATGTAAATTGAAATAAAATTTTATACAAAAAATATACCTGCTGCATAATGGATGACGAAACATACGTATGGAACATTTTTCGCAACTTCCTGGTCAATATTTTTATGTTGCTAATGCTCGAGGGAATGTTGAAGAAAAGTTTAGGACCCAAAAGCAGAAAATTATCCCAAAAAGTTCTTGGCATGACAAGCAATATGCAGTTGCGGCAAAAGAAGCCAAACATTTGTTACAAAGGGCTCTATAAATACCGAAATTTACATCAAGAAATGTTTACAAAAAAGGATGTTTCCATTCATAAGACTTCTTAATGTGTCCACTTATTTTTGACCTGATTTGGCAACCTGTCACAATGATAAGAAAGGTCTTGAGTGGTTAAAGAACAATAATGTGGTATTTGTAACAAGAGAGGCAATTCCTCCAAACTGCCTGGAGCTAAGGCCAAGTGGAGAGATAAAGAGAATTGAAGAGCACAAAAAAAGGTGTCCAAAAGTGTGGTAGATTTTTAACGGAGATAGACTACCTGTTCGAACAAAGTGACAGAAAGCACTATAAAAACCATAATGGAAGGATTTTCGAAAAAGTTTCAAAATTTCATCATTAGTGATTAGAACTATAAAAATTGTTTTTTTTTTTTGTAAATTGTATATACAATAATTTCAATCAATAAAATTAAAACTGTAAGTTTAGTGGTTTCGTCTTTAATAACATTAATGTATGTTAAGATTTTTTCGATCTCTGTCCTTATAATATAAATTTAATGTCTTATAGGACCTTTTTCACCATAACAAATGGATTTGTTTTTATTCTGGCTGCTGCATTGATTTCTTTATATTTTATCATTTCTACTTGCAGAGCAACTTAATTTTTATATTTTTAGATAAACATCGTTGTATTCAATCGTGTTTTTCTTTCGATTTTTTTTTTATATTATTTTGTAGCTCTTCTCCTTTGTTACCAATTGCAAGTAGAGAGAAGACAACAGACTCCTATTGCCAGCTCATCTCATACCATTTCAATGTCTTGGGTTGTTATTTGTTTGTCTGTTTTTTAAGTATTATTATTTATTTTTAATTTTAATTTATTATTTTTTCACTTAAAGAAATTTATTTTAATGAAAATAACAAGATGAAAACGAAGGAAGACACACAAAATCTACAACTGCAGCCAGTGGAAGATGTTGGATGCCTGCCATGCATGTAACAGAAAAAAAAATAAATAAAAATAAATAAGAAAACATTTTATATACAATCGATACAATCACTGAAGATACGAGTTCTTTACTTTAAGGTTTGTGTGTAGAGTGTTTTCATCGTTTTATTTGTAGTTGCGATCGGTGTGGTTCCAATGCTGGCTTTGGTTTTTTAGATCGTTAAGAGAGTGTTATAGTAGATGTAAAGATTTCGGTTATTTTCACAACAAAAAAAGTGTTTTAATTTGTACAATTGACCTAAAACTCCAGCAGTTTAACGATTTTCCCAATAGATTTTTTGCAGTACTAGGAAAATGTCTTAGTTTTATTATTAACTTGTGGTTAGTGTCCTAAGAATATCGTGTATTGATACCAGCTTTATAAAGTCGCTAATATATACAAAGTAACGAACAAGTTAATGCACTTATTTTGTTTATTTACTGTCTGTAGCGTGAATGTGTATATTGTAGCATGTGTTTTTCGTTATTATTTATTGTAAACATTATTTGTAAAAAATAAAAAAGGTGGCTTTAATTAAATGTTATCGTTTTGATGAAGGGATTTAATTAAGTATATACAAGTTACAGTCATAAATACACGCATGCATAAATAAATATGTATGTGCACAAATGCATTGTATCTATGTTTTCTTCGTATAAATTTAGTAGTGTGAGGAGGCATACCTATAATTTGAAATCTAAATAATAGAAAATGTAAATACCTACACATTCCTAAATATATATTTTTATTATTACGTGATGTTTCATCATAATACTTTAATACTTTAAATCAATCTGCTGTAAATTGCAAATTTTGACTTTTTCTGGAATTGGATTTGATCGTCAATATAAAATATATTAAGAAATATATACAAATTTAGATCGGAGAGCAAATATGTTTCGAAAAATTCAAACAAAATTGTATCTAGATTGAATATAAACAAGTAAGAGAGCTATATTCAGCTCTGCCGAATCTTATATACCCTTCACCAAATTATACTTCAAAATAAAGTATAAAACTTTTTTTTTTAATTTTTAAAATATTTTTATTCGAAATTTTTTTTAAAATTTTTTTCCAATTTTTTTTTAATTTTTTTAATTTTATTTTTTTTTTTTAATTATTAGTGAAAAAAATGTATGACAAAAAAATGTTTTTTGTGAAAAAAATATTTTAATTTAATTTAAAAAATATTTTTCCCGATTTTGAACCATTGTAGGTCCAACTTACTATAGCCTTATATACATCATTGCAATGGACTCTATCATTAGTTATCCATAATGTGTATTTTTATGATTTAGTAATCGAGATATACATCAAAAAAATGACAAAAATAGAGGTTGTCTCGGATTTCTGTTATTTATGGACGGATTTTGCTGATTTTAAATAGGAAACTTCTCGAAAGCATGTCTGACAGTATTATTGAAGATTTGAATCCCGAAGATATCTGGGGTCTTCAGAAAATTGATTTCAACAGACAGACAGACGGCCATGGCTTAATCGACTCCGCTATCTATAAGGATCCAGAATATATATACTTTATAGGGTCGAAAAATAATATTGTGGAAATTACCCTTCTCACGAAGGTGAAGGGTATAAAAAGAGGAAAAATTGTGTCGTTCTAGATTGAATTAAAAAAGAGGGAAAATACATTTTCGGTGAATTAAAATGAGTTGTATAAAGTTTTAATTTAAACTGATTACTTTAAATTATTTTTATGTCTAAAATTAAAAAAGAAAACTTAAAGCTTTTTGACAAAAATTACAAAACTTTTTTGAGATTTCCACGGTAATTTAGATATGCCATTGAAAGCGCCTTTCAAGGTAGATCACCAATTACTGACACCAGGACAACAATTTTGAGAAATGTTCTCCACAAACAAACTTAACTATAATTTTAGTTGGGAACATCAACACCTTAGTTTTGCTCTATATAAAAAAAAATATAATCGTACATGATCACCGCAAACATTTCAACATGATTACATGTTTTTTCAACCATAATATGTTACAGTTACGATTTACATGATTGCAGCAACCATATGATTGTAGTAATTAAGTACATGTTAGTGGCAATCATGTTCTAGATGAATCATTACATCATAAATAATTACAGTGACCATAATATTATTAAAACTAAATTATCATAAATGTTACCGGTTTGATCACTTTTTATACCCACCATCAAATAAGATGGGTTATATTGATTTTGTGATTCCGTTTATAATACATCGAGGTATTCATCACAGACCCTCAATAGTATATATATTCGGGGTCCTTATGAAATTCTAAGACGATCTTGCTATGTCCGTCTGACCATCTGTCTGTTGAAAACATTTTTTTTAATAATAACAATTAACTATTTACTACTTCCAATAAACTCATCCTGTACTGTAATTATGTATGGGAAAACAAAATAAATAAAAATAAAACAAATACTCTTTATTTATATTGTTTGTTTGGTATGATTTCACCTAGTCCCCATACAAATGACCCCTGAAATACTGTTCTCTATACAATTTTGCACAAACTAGTTCTAAGTGTTCTGCAATTTTACTGTAATGTATGGCGAAAATCGAGCAACATCTGTCCCTAGTCCACATACAAGTTCCCCTTAGAAAATTACTTGAACATTCATACTTGTCTTATAATAATTAATATCGTGATGAAACTGGACATAGACAAGTTTTATATCAACCTAAATCATTGTACCAACTTTTGTGATAAACTCTATATCTGGAAAATATGTATACTCACATATTGATAGTGGCTATACACGATTCGTCCCAGCCGAATATAACACTCTTGTTCCTACTAATAGTATATGTTAGTTTTTTTAGGATTGTAGTGAGATCTCCTATAATAATCTTTTAAGAAAAGAATAATATAATTTAAAAGGTTTCTTTTTAAACGATTTGTTTCTTTATATTTAATGAAACTTGATTTGTAAAAAATAGCTGATTGTAGATGTTGGAGAAATCTATGCATATAAAATTCTCCATTATACCATTGGAGTTCTTTTGGGATTTTTTTAGATTTTTGTTACTTTTAATATTGCAGTTTTGTTAAGTTCTGATATTTTCATGTCGTCCTCCGACAAATACATGTAAATTTCCAACAAGAGGTGTTATTTTTGTATTTCATAATAATGAAAAACAACATCAGCCAAATGGCCACCACGATCACGCTTACAGGACCATATCCTTTTCATGAAATTTTCCATAACCAAATCGCAAAGTGGCTGCCCTATGTCCTCGATAGCCTCACGAAATCTATCTTTGAGGTCTTGAATCGACGCTGGGCTGTTGGCGTAGACCTTATTTTTCACATGGCCCCAAAGTAAGAAGCCGCAAGGTGTTAAATAACAAGATCTCGGTGGCCAATTGTGATCACGTCTTCGAGAGATAACACGATCCGGAAACTTTTCCCGTAAAAGAGCAATGGTTTCGTTGCTTGTGTGGCACGTGGCGCCGTCTTGTTGAAAGTAAACATTGTCCAGATCAATATCATCCAACTCCGACCATAAGATACGGTGTAATGACTTTTGTGGAATGCCCAATTCCAAAGAACGACGAGGAATAGACAAACCTGGGTTTTCTTCAACACTTTGGGCTACAGCAGCAATATTCTCGGTTGTTCTTGAGCGACGTGACAGCTCGAATTTTTCCACCAATTTCTGTATTGCGCTCTGACAAGGTGCTTCACGACGACAGAAAAATGCTTCAGTTTTGCGAACTGTGACTGCAAGATGTTCACAATTTTTGTAGTGAATTTAAATAATTTCAATGCGTTGTGTACTTGTCAAATGTCAATGAATAAAAGCTTCAAAAGTGACAGCTACCGAAATACCGGGTGATTCAAAATAACACCTCTTGTTGGAAACCCCTTTACTATAAAGGGTGTTTTTAAGCCCTATAGAACTTGAAATTGCAAAAAAAAATAAACAAAAAAGTAAATTTTTTTACTCGAAAGATCAATAAATGGCATTAACATTTGAAAATGATTTCGCACATATGGCCACCGTGGTTGTTCTTGACGGAGTGCATTCTGGAAGTCCAATTTGTGCCACTTTTTCCGAGCATTGGCGTACGTAACAGAAAACACGAATAATGTTGCCTCCAAGGCTACATTAATTTGGTTTATCAGCATAAACCAGTGACTTCTTGTGGCCTCACAGAAAATAATCGAGATCATATCAAATTACACGACATTGGAGTCCAATTGACAGGTCTATTACTCGAAATCATATTATCGCTAAATCGTCCTGTTGAAACCACATCTCGCCCGTATCAATGTCATCCATATTATCAAACAAAAAACCATTGATCATGGTGTGATAACGAACTTAGTGCAAGCTCCGGCACCAAACGGTTGATTTTTCTGGATGTAATGGAGTCTGTAGGGTATGTTGTAGACTGGTCTCACTGCATATGGTTCAATTTTGTTTGCTAACAAACCCATTAAGCCAAAAATCAGCCTCATCGCTGAACACAATTTTGCGATAAAACAGTCACGCCAGAGTATACTGATCATTAGGGGGTGGATTTTCATGCATTTATTATTGAAAAATATGCGCCTAAAATAGGCTTTTAAAACATCAAAATATGACCTAAAAATTTTAAAAATATGCACGTATAATTGTTCTTCCGAGAAAACGATGATATCTTGGTATAAATACTTATTTTAAGCCATAATCTTTAGAGCTTCTATCTTGCGAATTACCCAGCACTTAAGGAAGTAGTCAATCTCTAATAGACAGTAATTGTCACTAATGGCTGACTCCAATTTATATATTTTGGGTAATTTGACACGTATGTGCTATTCGTAATGTAGCAAGAAGTCAGTTGGTTACTTTAAACATTCCATGTAATCTAGCGTAAAGACAATTGTCTTTTGTATAGCTTAGGACATGCATATGTTAAAATATTTAGTCAGGTAGCTAGTTATGTTGCCACCCTAAATGATATGTAACATCACTTGTTCAGGACAGTCTCCTAGAACTACTGGGAAATGATTGTAAGGAGTGGTAACTATGTATGTGAAATTACAAAATCTTTCGATAACAAAATCTCTTAGAAATCGAAAATGCAATGACAACAAATTAGCGTTATGTAACAAATTGTATATGTATGAATGTTTTCGATAAATTTAATGAATTTTTAATATGAAAAATTCTAAACTTTTTTGAAGCAAAATGTTTGGAATTGCTGATATCAGTTTCTGGATGTCGAGAAAAGTTAGTCGAGAACATCTTATCCTATTTCTATAACAAATTCGACAAAAAAAAAAAACTTTTTTTCAAGATAATTTTATTATTAAAAACTTGGATAAATTGCTTATAAAAATGTATTTTGAAGTCAAATATAACAAAATATGCTTTATCAATAAAATATGCAAAAATATGCCCTAACAAATCTATGTTATTATACAGCTTAATGTGCGATTCGGATAGATAATTAGCCTACATGGTATTTGGACGTTCGAGAAAAAA
The DNA here is from genome assembly GCA_942486065.2 of Calliphora vomitoria. Taxonomy (NCBI): domain Eukaryota; kingdom Metazoa; phylum Arthropoda; class Insecta; order Diptera; family Calliphoridae; genus Calliphora; species Calliphora vomitoria. The sequence continues at coordinate 12,912,767 of OW818031.2, read as the reverse complement.
CATGCATTTGCATATAAATCCGCCCTCTACTGATCATAAATGACAAAAAGTCAGCGCAGTATGACCCTCTATATAAATATTTATTTTTTATGGTTAAATCGAATAATTTGTATTTAGTTCAGGTATTTTAAGGACTGAGATGGAAAAATGTTTAACATAAAAGTAAAACTACTAAACTTATAGTTTTGAATCTTTTTTATTTTATCAAAATTATTGTTACAATTTACAAAAAAAATATCTTTATAGTTCTAATCACTAATGATGACATTTTCAGCCTTTTTCGAAAACCCTTCCTTATGGTTTTTATAGTGCTTTATGCCACTTAGTTCGAACAGGTTGTTCATCTCTGTTTAAAATCTACCACACTTTTGGACACCTTTTTTGTGCTCTTCAATTCTCTTTTAACAAGAGCCCAGTATCTCTACACTGGCCTTAGCTCCAGGAAGTTTGGAGGATTTGCCTCTCTTGGTACAAATACCACATTATTGTTCTTTTAGCACTCAAGACCTTTCTTACCATAGTGACAGGGTGTCAAATCAGGCCAAAAATAAGTGGACACATTAAGAAGTCTTATGAATGGAAACATCCTTTTCTGTAAACATTCCTTCATGTAAATTTCGTTATTTATGTATACCTTTGTACCAAGTGTTTGGCTTTTTTGACACAACTGCATATTGCTTGCCACACCAAGATCTTTTTGAGAAATTTTGTCTGCTTTTGGGTCCTAAACTTTTCTTCAACATTCCCTCGAGCATCTGCAACATAAAAAAATTGACCCAGAAGTTGCGAAAAATTTTCCATAAGTACATTTCTTCATCTATTATGCAGCAGGTATATTTTTTGTATAAAATTTGACTTCAATTTCCGTGCTCTGTGTTTGGCCTCTAAATTCTTAGCAGAGTTCCTGTCAGGAACTTTTTGAGCATTGTATGCTTTTAAACCTTCATAGGCTTTAACTTTTCGTACCAAATAGTCCGTGTACTGACCTAACCGGGCTGCTTTCCTACCGGATGTGTTGGGAACTCTTTTAAAAATGCTTTCTATTTGTTTGGCTTTAGAAACATCATGTGGTCCATTCCTTTTACCTGAACCAGGTTTTATATCAACGGAAAAGTTCTCCCGGTACTACTTAATAACATTAGAACAAGTTAGATAGCAGACCTTTGATTGTTTGGCCAACTTTTGGGTTTTGTTGAAAATATTTAATAATTTTAGTACGCACTTTTTTCTCGTCACTTATTTTAATCAGATTAACAACAAATGAACATAATTGACATTAAAAATAATAACTGACATTCTTTACAAAGGTAACTTGATAAAAAAAAAAATCAAATAATACTTGGGTTAAAAGTTTTAATAAAAAACGTGTATTAAGAATTTTTCGATCTCAGTCCTTATGTTTGTATTTGGTTACTTTTGTGAAAAAATATGATTTTGAATCATTTTTAGGTGATAATTCTACTAGATTCTTCTCCGACGACTATGATACCCTAGTGAATGAAGGCCTTAAAAATTCAGTATTATGAAATCTTAAGTTTTTATAACGTCTACTTAAACTTTGTTTTATAATTGCTAAAGGGGTGCTGCTTTCAAAGGCCATTTTACGGCTAAGTTTTATTGATTGCTTTAGCAAATTCCGCCATAAGTCCTGGTATAACCAGAAAGAAATTGTAAATTATAAAAGCCATAAAAACGGTTACAATTTTTTTATTTTACTACTAAAAAGTAATTTCACTCAAAAAGTTGTTAATTTAGCTTAATTGCATTAAAGTGGAAATCATTTTGCATCATTGTATTGGGCATTATAATGAATGCCACAAACAATATACAGACATACATACATATGAGTGTTTATTTCTTGATTTCATATTCATTATATTTTGTTGCATTTTATTTGATTGCGTTTTTATTGCAGGCGGCATATCATTAGAATTAACCATTAAGTCGTAATAATAATTCTAATAAATGCTGCAACAATGTTGCCAAAAAATAAAAAAAAAAAAGAAACTAGAAATAATAAAATTAACAAAATACAAGCAAAAAAAAGAAGTGACGAATAAACGCATAAAAAATTCTTGAGTGGTAAGAGCCAAATGTATTCAGATACCAAACAACCAACCAACCAACATCCACATGTATAATAAAAATTACAATTTGCAATGAAATATAACAAACAAACCAACCAAGAAAAACAAAAATAAAATTCAGAAAAAAAAGATCGGAAAAAAGGGGATATTTTATGACCAAATAGTGTGCTGCGAGTAGAGTGTTGGTTGGCGTGTTCGTGTGTGTTGGTACTCGTAAAATTATTGTAGAATTTTGTTTTGCCTGCTCTTGCTAATGCCGCTGCTCCTGTTTTCCTGCATTACCCACCAACAGCTGCCGCTGCACTTTTATTGCCAACACTTTGCCTTAGACAACAGCAATTCCAAGGTACTACTACATGGTACTCGTAAAAGGGTAAAATGTACATGGTACTTAGTTACAGGCAGACAAACATACATGTGTCATTATACGGGCGACTATGCAGTAAGGCACGACACACATATCTTACAAATTCTTCAATGGCAGCCTCCTCAAGCAGTATTTGGCGCTGTCTTTTTTTTTGCCACCGTTTTAATGAAAATCTAGTGCAATGTTTTCAGATTTTATATGTTTAAGAAGAGAGAGAGAGAGAACACAAAATCAACTTAATGAATGAAAATATAAATTTTGCCGGTTTCGTTGTATTCATGGGTCTGGCTGCTGACTAAGTGATGGCAACAGAATCTATACAGCAGGAGTTTCATCTAAAACAAAGCCAACTACAAAAACTACAAATAAATGCGCACATTATTGCTAACAACTCTGAAATTTATGAACATATAACTAATTTAAGTTTTATAAATTACCCGACACGCATAAACACAACTTTTAGAACTCATCTATAAAATAAAAATAAAAACAAAAACAACAACAAGAAGAAAAACAAATACTTTTAACGATCCTACAAGTTTGTTGCAAATAAACTTGTTGTACAAAATGTGTGATTGTAACGCATGCATCCAACCAGCCATTCATCCATCCACACACTCATACAAGCAAACCAACAGTCAACACAGTGTTTCCATCCATGTATGGAAGAGCATGGTTGTGTGTTGTAATGTTACATTGACGTTTCTGTTTTTTCTGTTCTTTTTTTTTTTGTTGTAATAAAATTGAAATTGATTAAAATAAAATCATGGTAGATTTTAGATTTTAACAACATCAAAACATCATCATCATCATCCACATCAGATTCTCAGATACTTATTCTCTTACGTATTCGCATTAATAATAAAATGTATGCGTTTTTAGTGTTCGTTTTTTCTATAAAGAAATTTTTAATTTTTCAAGTGATTCATAATTCTGACTATATCGAAATTATTTATTTATTTATTTTGTTTTGTTTAAGTGTATCTATGTACTCTTACACACACTCTCTTGTGTATGTGTGTCAATAACCTTTTACTCGTTCAATAGAATATTTTTTTTTAATACTTTGTGTTCTGTTTTTTTTTTTTTTTTTTTTTTTTGTGGGTTTCTTTTACAAACAAACAACTACTAAATTCACAAATAAATAAATAAAAAAATAAAAATAAATATTAATGGAGAAGTACAACAAAAGTAATAACTGCTGCAGCAACAATACCAAGAATAAAATGAAAATGAAAAAGAAGCAGAAGATGAAGATATTAAAATTTATAACGTAAAGCGTTAAAACAAATAAATAATGTAAAATAAACAATAATTTATGAAAAATCTGCTCAAACACACACCATGCAACAAAATACATACATACATACATATATTCGTTCGTTCTTTTACTCTTCGCGTTTGCAAGGAACATTCATTCATACATTCATACTTATTTAGATACATACATTTGAAACACACTAATATTTATAAGTATGCCGACTAGGGTTCCCGGGTTTTGTTTTTTTTTTTGGAAATTTTTCTTGGGAATTTCTTTATAAGTTTTCTTCTTAAAGTAACAATATTCAGATTATGATGACCAAATTTTGATTTTTTGGTTCTAGAAACAGATAGTCAGTTAGCAAAGAGGCATTCGGTTCTTAAAGGAATTATTAAGGTGCCTAACATAACAACTATTAACGGTAATAATATTTAGGGAAAATACAATAATAGTAGTTTGAAATTGTTAATACAAAGTGAAAATTTCGCTTTCGTAACGAACTAAGTACTTACGCTTTCCTGAATTTAGTCGGAATTATTAACTTGTTTAATAAATAATAGATCTTACGATTTTATACCGATGAAAACTACGAGTGTGTCAATACCGGTCAAATGCCACAGTGGCATTGCCACTATTAAATTAGAAACCCTTAAAAAACGTTCGACCAACATTGTACAACCTAATATAAGGACTGAGATGGAAAAATTTTTAACAAACATATATGTTAATAAAAATGAAACAAAACTTACAGTTTTGAATCTTTTTTTTATTTGATTGAAATTATTGTTACATTTTACAAAAAAATGATGAAATTTTGAACCTTTTTCGAAAACCCTTCCATTATGGTTTTTATAGTGCTTTCTTTCACTTTGCTCGAACAGGTTGTCCATCTCCATTTAAAATCTACCACAATTTTGGACACCTTTTTTGTGCTCTTCAATTCTCTTTAAACAAGAGCCCAATATCTCTCCACTGGCCTTAGCTCCAGACAGTTTGGAGGACTTGCCTCTCTTGGTACAAATACCTCATTATTGTTCTTGTACAACTCAAGACCTTGCTTACCATAGTGACAGGATGCCAAATCAGGCCAAAAATAGTTGGACACACTAAGAAGTCTTATGAATGGAAACATCCTTTTTTGTAAACATTCCTTGATGTAAATTTCGGTATTTATAGAGCCTTTTGTAACAAATGTTCAGCTTTTTTGCCGCAACTGCATATTGCTTGCCATACCAAGAACTTTTTGGGAAATTTTGTCTGCTTTTGAGTCCTAAACTTTTCTTCAACATTCCTTCGAGCATCTGGAACATAAAAAAATTTACCCAGAAGCTGAGAAAAATTGTCCATAAGTATATTTCGTCATCCATTATATTGTTACGAATGTGCAATGACGATTTGAATTCAACGGTCTGTAACGACTGCCTGCAGCATTCATCATGTTTGAAGGCACGTCCATCATTGACATTGTTTGTAAGTATGGCAATACTAAATGTTTGCGCTGCTGGCAATGACATCGAAAAGCTTTAGAAATCGAATGTACTAGTATGTCCGTTAAGAACATTGTAGATGATTCCCGATAGATGGCGCGTGTATAAATAGTGGCAGAGGTTGCAGTCGTGAGTTGAGTTTATCATTGGCGCTGTTAGAGTTAACATCAACTGTCTTGTGCATTTAAGGTTGTACGTAATAGAGTGTGTGTGCATTTCTACGAATTGATAAACGTGTATAAAGACATTGAGTGCATATTTGATTCGGTTGTTGTTGTAAATTCTAAATAAATAAAGAGTTGTAACAATTTTAAACTACTAAAACTGCTTTTATTTGCAATCAAAAGTATCCGGTTTATTTAAAGGAAATAAACCCCGTTTTTTAAAGGCAAAAACGTAACAATATTTTTTGTATAAAATTTGACTTCAATTTCCGTGCTCTGTCTTTGGCCTCTAAATTTTAAGCAGAGTTCCTGTTAGGAACTTTTTGAGCCTTGTGTGTTTTTAAACCTTTATTGGCTTTAAATTTTCGTACCAAATAGTCCGAGCACTGAGCTAACCGGGCTGCTTTTCTACCGGATGTGTTGGGAGCTCTTTTGAAAATACTTTCTATTCTTTTGGCTTTAGAAACATCATGTGGACCAACCATTCCTTCTACCTGAACCAGGTTTTCTATCAATGGACTAGTTCTCCCGATTCTGTTTAATAACACTAGAATCAGTTTGACGGCAGACCTTTGAATACTTGGCCAACTTTTTGTAGGATCAAGTTGGGTTTTGTTGAAAAGATTTAATAATTTTAGTACGCACTCGTTTTAATCAGATTAACAACAAATGATCATAATTGATATTAAACATAATAACTGACATGCTTTACAAAGGTAACTTGATAAAAAAATATATAATAATACTTCGGTTAAAAGTTTTAATGAAAAACGTGTGTTAAGAATTTTTTTGGTTTAATTTAGTATTAAAAACTTCCCCGGAAATTAGGAAACCTAATAGAGACAACTAAATGTACTAAATGTTCAACATTTCCCATACAACACGACTTTTTGATCTCAATTTCAAATCTAAACCTTGTGAAAATGTAAATGTCTGAGAAAGTTCTTATAAGGACTGAGATCAAAAAATTCTTAACGTACAATTTCCGTGCTGTGTCTTTGGCTTCTAAATTTAAAGCAGAGTTCCTATTAGGAACATTTTGAGCCTTGTATGTTTTTAAACCTGCATTGGCTTTAACTTATCGTGCCAAATAGTCCTGACCTAACCGGGCTGTTTCCCTACCGGATGTGTTGGGAACTCTTTTGAAAATGCTTTTTATTTATTAGCTTTAGAAACATCATGTGGACCATTTCTTCTACCTGAACCAGGTTTTCTATCAACGAACAAGTTCTCCCGGTACTGTTTCATAACATTGGAAACAGTTTGACGGCAGACCTTTGATTGTTTGGCCAATTTTTTGTAGGACCAAGTTGGATTTTGTTGAAAATATTCGATAATTTTTGTACGCACTTTTTTCTCGTTACTCATTTTAATCAGATTAACAACAAATGAAGATAATTGACATGCTTGATAAAAAAATAATCAAATAATACTTTAGTGAAAAACGTGTGTAAAAAATTTTTCGATCTCAGTCCTTGTATATATAAAAAGAAGTGTACACTTTGATGTCACTACTAACTGCGGAAACGGGCCGACCGATTTCAACCAAAATTTAAGTTTACTTTGTGAATGGTCTGTAGATGGTTTATATGAAGTTTGCACGAAATCGGAGATATGGCTTTTGGATTTTGCTAAATATTCCCATACAAATATTAGCAAAATGCGTTCCATTTTCCATATTATGGTTTTTTTTGTAACTTGAAAGTTATAAAACAAATTCGATTGGAAAATGAATGTTGAAAGCCGTTTCTAATGAAATTTTCAATGTAACCAACTTGAAATAAAATTATAAACTATTGGACTTGTTTCATTGAGATAGTTTTGACGAAGTTTTTGTTTATATAAACTGCTATTTTTGCACTTTCCAGCAGTTCTAGGTGACAGTCCCCAACTAGTGATTTTACCTATTATTTGGGGTGGGCAATATATATCTACGTGACTAGTTATTTTAACACGTGTACGTCCTATCCAGGGGGTCAATTGACCCTTCTTGACTACAATGAGACTGTCTAATAGCTGGTCCAAAGTAGTCAACGCATTGGATTCACATATTGGTTATATACCGTCAGTTACCTTATTAGCTACCTAACTGGTAACTTTATTAGCTACATAACTAGTTATTTTAACATGTACGGGTGCTAATTGACCTAAAATAGTCAGCTAAAAAGACATATCATAGACAGTACAATAAACGATAGCTTGTAAACAAATCTTTCTTCGACTATTCTCCAATGGATTGCTTCTGGTGGGTAAAATAAGCACTTTCTAAAGTGCTGAAAAAAATAAACGTTTAAAGTGACTTCACTATAGGTTACTAAGAGACACTAAAGTGACTATTGACTTCATGCTATGTTACATGGGATATTCATCAGTATACTTAAGTAAAAATATAAATGAACTGTAGGAGAACTATATCAACACAATTTGTGTTAAACCAGTTTGATCTATATCTGGATTTCTAAGTCATTAATATAGACAATATGGATATCAAATGATAGATATTTCAAAGTACATTGCAACGATTTATATAAGTCTGTAGTAATTTGGACCTACTATGGGTCAAAAACGGGAAAATTATTTTTTAACCCGAATATTTTTTTTACCACAAACAATTTTTTTTATAATTTTTCTTTTCACTAATAAATTAAAAAAAAAAATTGAAAACAGTTTTGAACAAAATTTTTTTTTCAAATTTTGAAAACAAATTTTGAAAAAAAAAAATAATTTTGTTTACCTAAAAATATTTAAAATTTTTATTTTAGAGTATAATTTGGTGAAGGGTATATAAGATTCGGCACAGCCGAATATAGCTCTCTTACTTGTTAATTGTATATTTTTTTATTATAAATTGAAAAATTGTATTCATTCGAATAAAAAATATATTTTTCCCCCAATTATTCGAATGACAAACCCTAGTAGTTATGGACTATAAGTTATTCTTGAAGACTTTTGTTTTTTATATTTTTTATCATAACTGTAATTGTGGTCTTGTGTATTAAATGATTTATATGAATTCATACGTTTATTGTGCCACATATTATTCTAATTTCAAGTAAATATTTGACTGTTTGTCGGTCGTTATTTGTATTTCTAAATACATACATATAGTTTGCCAGATACGCAGTTGAATTGTGTGTCTGTTTTAGTTACTCATCATCAGTCTGTTGTTCATATTTATTTGCCAAATACGAGTTGCGTAGAACAAATATTGAAAAGCACAAAATCTAAATAGAAATAATAAATCTCATTAAGAAAATGAATTCAAAACTAAACAATTTAAAAGATTTGGAAAACCTGTTGCCATCTATATAACGTTAATGAAAACAGGTGGGGAATTTTTTTTTTTTATTTCTTAAGATTCATAATTTATTTTATATTTTTATTTTTGTAACTTCCAGTAACTAAACATAAATGTGTATGCCTCTATCAAAGATATAAGAGATATCTCTTTGACTATTAGTTAAAGGTGTTGGTACTTTTATTTGTCCCACTTGGAGTCGCAAGAAACGTATTAGAAATAGGTATTTTCCGTAGTAGGATCTCATAATAAATATATGTTATGTCTAGATTAGTTTACATATTAATACAAATTATTAGTAAAAGGAACCACGCAATAAATATATATCCCTTAAGGGTAAGAATTTCCAAAAAGTACCGAATACTTAAAATAATGTTTGAAATACAGCAACTTTCTTAGCGCCATATATAAGTAATACATTTATTTATTCCTTTATTTTTCTTAATTTTCTCTGTAACATACATAGTACTTAGTAGTAACTGCATCAGTATCAGGATTGTATAAAATAAAGAAGTAAAAAGTAAAGTCTGCTACTGCAGTGCAGTGCATTACATTACTACTAAATCAACTGACATGTATTGACTGGGAGCGTCTAGAAAGCAGTAGTAGTTGTTGTTTGTTACCAGCCATTGTACCAGGCGTTCAGTCAGTCACTCAACAAAATAAAGAGGAAAATAAAAACTTATTACATCACTCACACTTACATGCATACATACAAACTTACTCCCTGCAACACTACCCAGCAGTTAAGCATGTAGTCAATGTATCCCTTATAGACAGTAATCGTCACAAATGTCTTATCACTTGGCTGACTCCAATTTAAGTATATATTTTGGTAATTTGACACGTATGTGCTCTTTGTAGTGCAGCGAGAAGACAATTGGTTACTTTATACATCCCAGGTAATCTAGCGTGGATACAAATGTCACTTAAGTGTCTCTAAGTAATCTACAGTGTAGTCACTTTAAACGTGTTGTGTGATAATTCGTTCAAACTGGGTTTATACAAATTGTGTTGATATAATTCTCATACAGTTAATTTTTATTTTTGCTTAAGTATACTGATATCCCATGTAACATAGCATGAATTCAATTGTCACTTTAGTGTCTCTTAGTAACCTATAGTGAAGTCACTTTAAACGTTTATTATGTACTGCACTTTAGAAGCAATCCATTGGAGAGTTGTCGAAGAAAGGTTTGTTTACAAGCTATCGTTTATTGGACTGCCTATGATATGTCTTTTAGCTGAATATTTGAGGTCAATTAGCACTCGTACATGTTAAAATAACTAGTTATGTAGCTGATCAAGTTACCAGTTAGGTAGCTTGTAATCTAACTGACGTTATTTAACCAGTATGTGAATCCAATGCATTGACAAAACGGGTAAACTGACCCCCTGCTTAGGACATGTACGTGTTAAATTAATTAGTCACGTAGCTTTTGAAGTAACTAATTCCCATCCAAAATAATGGGTAAAATCACTAGTTCGGTACTGTCTCCTAGAACTGCTGGGTACTCACTGACTTAGTTGCAATGTAGCAATAAGTCGAAAATACTTATTTGTTAGTGCTGTACAGTGCAAGAAATGCTTCTTACACAAATTTCTTATAAAGCGTTAGTACAAAAAAAATAAAAAAAACATGTGCGTTCAAAAAATAACGAAGACGCCATCATTCAAAAGAAATGTTATCAGAAAGGAGGGGGGAGGTATTAAATATACACATGTATTTATATATGTTTATTGAATAAAAACATTATAAGTACCCTACATACCTAATAATAAGTAAAGGACCAACCAATCGGTTCAGATCGAGGAGAATAGTCAAATCCCCAATAAGGGATTTTTCAAAATTTTAGCTTTTATTTATTTTTCAAAATTTTAGCTTTTATTTATATTGTATAAATGCAATATAAATTTATTCAAATTATTGGCCATTGTTAGCTATGACCTTTTCCCATCTTCCTGGCAACATATGGATTCCGAGCCAAAAGCTCGGAATCAAGCCAATATCGGATACTATGTAGCAAAGTGAAGCGTTCTGCATTAAACAAATAGTATTAGGACGGGACAGGATCTGGACTATAAGGCGGGTAAGGCAAAATTTCCCAACCACTTCATTCAAAATACTTTTTAACAGGTATTGCAACATGTCGAGCGTTGTCTTGATGGAATATTATGGTTTCATGTCCAGCCGCATTTTCTGGGCGTTTTTCGGTCAATGCTCGCTTCAAACGAATCAGTTGCGTTCGATACAGGTTCTGGTCAGATTTTAGCACCTCATAATGGATAGGATCCCTTTGCTCCCACCAAATATAGAGCATTAAATAAGCGCCATGGATATTTGGCTTTTGTGTCGATTCGGCTGGTAGACCATGTGATCTCTTACGCTTCAGGTTATTGTAATAGTTTTTCATCGCAAGTAATGATTCTGTGCAACATTTATTATACCCTTCACCATGAGTGGCAAGGGTATATATAACTTTGTCATTCCGTTTGTAATTTCTACATTTTCAATTGCTACCCCACAAAGTATATATATTCTGGATCGTTATAGATAGCGAAGTCGATATAGCCATGTCCGTCTGTATGTTGAAATCAAGTTTCCATGGCCCTCAATTAACTTCCAAACTGGATTCTTACATCAATATATAGGGAATTCTTCCGGCTCGATCGCTTTTTAAAATCGAGAAAATCGGCCTACAAATGTCTGAGATATAAGGAAAAAACCAGGACAACCTCGATTTTTGGCCTATCTGATCTGTATCTGGATTACTAAGTCATTAATATAGACAATATGGATATTTAATGATAGATATTTTAAATTTCATTGCAACGATTTATATAAGGCTATAGTAATTAGGACCTACAATGGGTCAAAATCGGGAAAATTTTTTTTAGCACAAAAAAATATTTTTTATAATTTGTAATACAAAATTTAAAAAATTTTTTTTTTAAAATTTTTTTTTCACTAATGAATTAAAAAATTTTGTAAAAAATTTAAAAAAAAATTTTAAATTTTTTTTTTTTTAAATTTTGAAAAAAAAAAATTAATTTTGTTTACTTAAAAATATTTAAAATTTTTATTTTAAAGTATAATTTGGTGAAGGGTATATAAGATTTGGCACAGCCGAATATAGCTCTCTTACTTGTTTTCATTTATAGCGTTCAAACATAATTTCGGTGTTGCCAAATTGTCTTTCAGGTCTCTTAGCCTCAATTCGTATTGTAGTTACCCAATTACCCTACTTTTGGATGAATCCTGCTACTCGAAAACCTTTTGAAATTGCTGCTTGATTAGCTCCCAATGATTTTGCAAGCTCTTGTTGAATTTTACAACTATCTTAATGGAGTAATGCTTCCAATTCTTGGTCTTCAAACTTTTTTGTTTTTTGTCTGAATGTTGATTAAATTTGGGCAAATATTGAGATGATCAGAAAATGTCTCATAGTGGATTTTAACCTGAGTTTTGCGTATAGGGTATTATTTGTTTTAGTTGTTACATTTAAGCGTACTTTTCTTACGTTTACCATTGTTTTTAAACTTTTTTCGTTGTAGTAATTTTTGTTATATTCGATGGGTGAAGTTATTTTGCTTTTGTTGTTGTTGCATAAATGCATATTTATTAATATAATATATTATACAAATGTCATACATGTATTACACAGGTCTAAAAATAATACTCGTATATAAAAAAAATGTTGGTGTGCCATGATAACGTTAGCAGTTTTGTATTAGGTGTGCATTGGTAACACCAGTAATGTTTTTAAATATTTTTTCTTTCATGTAGCTTTGGATCTACCTTCATTTTTCATAATTGGCTGTCATAGGTAAATTCGTGTGTCCATATCACTATCATTCTTATAAATAAATTGATTTTAACACTATGTGCTCATCGTGAAAAAGTTTTCACAATAACCGATATGTTTTTGTTGCATTTGTGGTGAATTTGAAGCCAAAAAGTTTAGAAAACCTGTAACAGACTTAGTTTTTTCGGATGAAAATGACAGCGATTTTTAAGTGTTAACGACACCTTCAATTTTTGCACAAGATGTCTTAAGAGACTTGATAAGAGACCATGACCTTTGAAAGGAGAGATATAAGCTGCTACACTCAAAGAAAGAAATATTTTTACTCAAGGTACCAAAGTCTCATTTCGCGAAAAATTACATAGGTGCCCATTTAACGAATGGAGATTGCTTATGAACAGCTCAAAGCGAAGTTTAAAATGTGTATTACATGTGTGACAGCAGAGCAAAACATCACCGTTGGATCAAGAAAGATTGACCTCTTAGAGAAATCCTTGGTTTCCAGAGATAAGATAATTTTGCCGAGATTACACATTATATTGGGACTTATGAAGCAGTACTTATGTGAAGTCATTAGATAAAACTGGTCCATGTTTTGCTTTTCTTTTAAGAAAGTTTCCAGTATTTAGTACAGAAAAACTAAAAGCTGATATTTCTAGAATGACGATTTCATTCTAGAAATATCGTGAATGATTTAGAAGCAGCGGTTTGGAAATCTTTTGTTGCCGTTGTAAAAAATTTCTTGGAAAATCAGAACTTTTAATTATTACTAAGTCATTAATAAAGATGTTTAAAGCTAATTCAACGCGTGTGTAAAGTCAACTCTGTTGTACGCAAATGAAACCTGATTAGTATCGAACACCATCACGCAAAAGCTACAGGTATTCATCAACAAGTGCCTCAGAATCATATACAGAATATTCTGGTCTAACAACAGCAGCAACGCGGATCTCTGGAACCTTACCAACGAGGAACCCATACCAACACAAATAAAACATAGGAAATGGAGGTGAATCGGCCATACTATCAGAAAGAATGCTGACAGTACAACAAGGATGGTGCTAGAGTGGAATCCTCAAGGCTCAAGAAGTTGAAGACGCACGATACTCCAAGAACTAGGACAGTGTAATCCTACATGGGAAGACGAGCAAATAACTGTAACAAATCGTGTAAGATGGAGACGCTTTGTGGAGGCCATATGCTTCCAAGAGTTATAATGGAGAAAAACAAAGTTTAGTAAAATTTAAAAATATTATCAATGTCATTAGATATGGATTCAAAGATACTTTTTTCCTCAGATGATAAGCGCTGTAACTGATATTTTAGTTAGAAAGACGTTTTACAATGCCTAGAATGACTGACCACTTCTAAAAAATACATCCAATGAATGTTTAAGTAGGAGATTAAGAAATAATAAAATAATTATTATGTCTGACAGTCAGTCTGGTCTAAGAGAATTATCATCATATGAAGTGATGTCTGGAGTTGTTATGGACTGCTGGACATCTTGAATATACTCGGCGCACACAATGAACTTACATTGTGCTGGGTACCTGGTCATGAAGGTCACGCTGGTAACGAATGCGCTGATTGTCTTGCCAACAGGGGCGCCTGACCCTCGTTTATAGGTCCTGAACCGTTCTTTGGCATCCCTCGTGGATACACTATGGAACGTATTCGTTCTTGGGTTGTATCTGAATTTGCCCGTGTTGGGGTAATTTATCAGCACTAAGACAGTCCAAATGATTCATTGCAATGAATGGAGCTTTCGCTCGGAAAGTGTGACTTGAGGATATTTACTGGATAATTCACCGGACACTGTGGTTTAAAGTTTAAAGTTATCACCAATTTATGTTAAGTAACGTCGAGAACATGTTCTATGCGACTGCCTAATACTGGCAATATGCAGAACAAAATGGCTCGGAAGGGCCTATATGGCCTCGGGGGACGTAATTGATCTCTCACCAAATAGAATACTTGGCTTTATACGTAGCCTAAATCTGTTATGTTTAAAATCTAAGGCTGCACAAAAGCTTCTATGGGTCGCAGTACGTACAGCAGGGAAAGGCAAATGATGGGCGCCTCGTTTTTCATTTACTCTTCTCTTACGTAGGTGTGTACACGCATTGTAGAAAAATAAACAACTTTAATCAGTCTAGCTTGAGCATTCAAACAAGCAGGTTGTGTATCACACAATTTAAGAATCAGCGTTGCCAGAGAATAAAATTGTCCCAACTGTTTAAGATGTACATATGATGAACTATATGACATTTTACATTTTTAATTGGGAAAAAGAGACGAAAGCTTACTGGCAACACCGATTCGTGGTTAGAGCAATAACCCAGCATTTCTAGAAGACAGTCCCGAACTAGTGATTTTACCCATCATTTAGGGTGGGAACTAGTTACTTCAATAGCTACGTGACTAGTTATTTTAACACGTGCTTGTCCTAAGCAGGGGGTCAATTGACCCTTATTGACTACAATGAGATTGTCTAATAGCTGGTCCGAAGTAGTCAACGCATTGGATTCACATACTCGTTAAATAGCGACAGTTACCTAAGTGGTAACTTGATCAGCTACATAACTAGTTATTTTAACATGTACGAGTGCTAATTAACCTCAAATAGTCAGCTAAAAGACATATCATAGGCAGTCCAATAAACGATAGCTTGTAAACAAACCTTTTTTCGACAACTCTCCAATGGATTGCTTCTAAAGTGCAGTACAAATAAACGTTTAAAGTGACTTCACTATAGGTTACTAAGAGACACTAAAGTGCCTATTGACTTCATGCTATGTTACATGGGATATCAGTATATGTAGTTAAGCAAAAATAAAAATTAACTGTATTAGAATTATATCAACACAATTTGTATAAAACCAGTTTGAACGAATTACTCACAAAACGTTTCAGATTACTTAGAGACACTTAAGTGACAATTGTCTTCACGCTAGATTACCTGGGATGTATAAAGTAACCAATTGTCTTCTATCTGCACTACAAAGAGCACATACGTGTCAAATGACCAAAATATATAAATTGCAGTCAGCCAAGTGATAAGACATTTGTGACAATTAACTGCTTAACTGCTGGGAAGAGAGTATAACTAATACAATCGTAAAATGTAATTGTATTAGTTGCCTTTCCCTGGCGTAGAGCCTCACTAATAAGATATAATGTCCTCCAACACATAATGTTAATCCAAATAAGTTTCAAGATAATTTACATACTAGGGCTTTCGCTATGCCACTCCTATAAGGAACCTACAAGGAACTGTTGGAAGCAATATAGATTACAAGAAACGTGATCGTCCAATGCATTATTGTATAATGCGCTGGCGTTTTATATTTGATATAAATTCAGATTATAAGGTCTCACAACAAAGTCAATTAGATCGGAAATTTTATTGAGAAGTGATCCAGATTTTCAGCCTTATCGTGTAAGGCGCTGGCATTTTACGCTATCGGCATATGTAGGTTTGTCATTTTATATTTAATTTAGTGCGAAACTTCATCTTTGAATTCATATAAAATCGAAGATAATAAAATTCCAACCAGGGTCGAAATAAAATGGAATTACAGATTACCATGCAATTCACATCAATTAAAAAAAAATGTAATTATAATCCTGGAGAGTCATAAAATAATATGAAGCTCTTAAAATTGATCTAAGATCTGTGTAACCGACGGACGACCGATCGACCTTATGGATACCGCTGGCAATGAGTGCAACTGTTGTTATATTGTTTATAAAATATAAAGAATCATATGTTGTTGTTCGCATGTTGTAAATTATTTTGAAAATTTTGTTGTTTTTGTTTTCATTTTCTTTAATTTTATAAATACTCCAGAAATCAATTAAATGATAAATAACAACAACAACAACAACCAACCCAAAAACAATAACAAACACAGCAGTTACTATGCCAACAAAAACAGCAAAGATTCTATAATTTTGTTGTGTTCTTACCGACCACAGACGGACAAAGAAAAGCAAGCGGCCAAATGATTGACTGAATGAACGAACAAACGTGGGACAGACGGACGTATGGACGGACTAAACGACAGCCACTTTGTATATTTGTATATTGACCATAATAAATAAACTAAACAAAAATTCGAGAGAGCAAGACTTCGTCTGTTCTGTTTCAGTTTTTATAATATGTACCTACTTCTGTTTTTCTTTTGAGTTACAAATATTGAAAGAGTTCGATGTTCATGGATTCCCATCATCATCGTCCTCATCATCTCAACCCATCGAATTGTGTCTTAAAAATGAACAACGGCCAGCCGACCGGCCGTCTTTCGTTCAAATGACTTTTAAAAATAAGTTGGATTGTGTTTTTTTTTTTTTTGTCTGTTTGTTGTGGATGGATCTCTGTGTGCATTTGTATGGATGTTTGTGTGTAATAAATACAACAAACGAATTATAAAAATGAATGGCAGTATTTTATTTTATTTTCATTTCATTTCTTATATTTATGACTGGATTCCCCTACAATTTGTGTGGCATTCGAAATGCATCAATGTGGTCAGTTAGTCAGTCAGTATTGCTTCGGTCTCTCTACCTAAAACGCCGAAGAGGCCTCTCGTAGCAATAGTTTAGAGTTAAAATAACAATTTAGGGTCATTAAAGAGTGTGCGAGTCTTATTGATTTAAAGAAAGTTTCTTATAAAATATTCCTTCGTTTGTATTTATGTATGTATGTCGGTTTGAATGTTCATTTGTTCGCTGGTTCGTTTGTTTATTTGTCTGACCGTCAGTGTTTGAACAAATTAAAGAAAAACGAATCCATTCATCGTCATAAACTTCAATTTTTTAAGAATTATTTCCTACGCAGCTGCAATTTACACACACACACACAGCTACAATTGACAGTGGAGCGATATATATAAAATAGATTTATATTTTCTTTTATATTAGTTTTCAAAAAAAAAATACAAGATAAGAAATTGTGCAATTATTCTTAAAAATATTCACTCCTATCGTGAAAAACGTGTGAAATTTATGTTCCCATGAAATATATATTTCCCTCGAAGGGAAAACTGCTATCGTGATATTCCCATGAACCTTTCATTCACAATAGTTGATTTTGTTCGTAACAGCTGTTTATTGTTTACAAAATTACATCTGAAAATTTCACATCATATTTCATGTGAAATATTGATTCGCTATACGTATGATTACAATAGATGAACCTCATAATATCTGTAAAGTTAGATGATCGGTACATAATTATGAAAACTGAGTTTACATATGAAAATAATAGTTTACATTTAATTACACATGATCCTGGAGAAAATTTGTTGGTCTCGTTTTTAAATGGATTTAAGGTCGCTGAATCCAAAAATTATATTTAGAATGCTCTGTATTACATATTTTTCGAGTTACAGATCAGGCGCAGATCCAGGGGGAAAGGAAATTCCCCAACAACCGACAAATTTTAATATAAAAAAGGAGAACAAGAAAAATGTAAAATAAATTTTACTCAAAAAACTTCTAAACTAAGAAAATATAGCTCTACTGTAAAAATTTGGAATACTAGATGAAAATGATAAGTTTATCAAAGCCAAGTTTAAAAAGTATTTTTATCTACAGAAAAATTCATTTAAATAAAGAAAACAAGTAAGAAAGTATAGTCGGTCAAGCCCGGCCTTATTATACCCTACACTAAGTAAATGAGCAAAATCATTATTCTTTCAAAATTTCAATAATTTATATTCCTGAGTGATTTTCGGAAGTGAGCCTTATATGGGAGCTATGAGAAATGATGGACCGATCACCATGAAATTTGGTCATGTGATTAATGTCTACATAAAAGTTATTTATATTGCATTTTATGTCTATACCAACATTTTTAGGAGATTTATGCTCGTTAAAGTGATTATCGGAAGCAGGTCTTATATGGGAGCTATGAGTAATTATGGACCGATCGTAATAAAATTTGGTGACATAAATTCGGTATATATAAAATTGATTTGGAGAAAAACTTGTGTAGATACCTATATAAATTACACATTTATGACCGATAAAGTCCAATTTCGGGAGGACATTTGTATGGGCGCTAGGTGAAATAATGGACTGATTTCAGCCAGTTTCAATAGGCTTGGTCCTTGGACAGAAAAAATGATATGTACTAAATTTTATCGAAATATCTTCAAAATTGCGACCTGTACTCTGCGCACAAGGTTTACATGGACAGCCAGCCAGCCAGACGGACGGACATCGTTTAATCGACTCAGAAAGTGATTCTGAGTCGATCGGTATACTTTAAGGTGGGTGTTAGACTAATATTTTTGGGCGTTACAAACATCTGCACAAATCCATTATACCCTCCACACTATGGTGGTGTAGGGTATAAAAATGTCAAAAATGTTCCAGAAAATCGTTTACATTAAAATTGGTAATAAAGCAAAAGGGTAGACGAGGTGGAATAAGATTTTTTAGAGACACATTCCCTTTAATTTCCGTTAAGAGATAAACATAGTCATTAGATGGGCTTCGGCGGTTTCTATTTTTGGCAAGCTGTATAATATTTATAAATTTTTTACTGGATACCCAACTTTAAAGGACAAAAACAGGACAATTATTAACTCCAAAAATATAAAATGTACATTAAATAAAAGCTAATTTAAATGTCTCTTCAAGCTTCTAAGTATGGACTTCTATGTGATAAAACCTATAGGTTATATAGATTTTGCTTCAAATTTCTAAGTTGCGTTGTATGGGCATCGTTGGGAAGGCTCTTAAAGTGTAATTTATCATTATCGCGACGGCTTAATTTTTAAAATTGCTGGTTCTATAATCGCAACAGTTTACGAAATACGGGTTCTATTTTCGCTACATTTAACTGTTTTTTTTTAATATGATTTGACATGATTGTATCAATTATATATATGGTTACAGTAAAAATGTATATATTTGTGACAACATTTATATGATATATTATTATAATTTTATCATAATATGTTGTTCTCAGATTATGATATTCATAAGCCGAAAGCAACATAATATGGTAAGTCCTTCATCATATAAATGGTTGTCACAAACATATACATGTTTACTGTAACCATATATATGGTTGATACAATCATGTGAATCATCAGTTAACCATATTATTGTTACCACAATCATGTATATAGTTACTGTGTCTATAATATTGTTAAAAATGTTGAAATGGTTACAGTAATAATGCGCAACTATATATTTTTTCTACGTGGATGTGACTATAGGTTATATAGAGTTTGCTTGAAAATTGGCACATTGTAGATTCAAATTTCTAAGTTGCGTTGTATGTGCTTCGTTGGAAAGGCTTTTAAAGTGTATTTAATTTATCATTATCGCGTGTATTTAATTATGATATTTGTCTGTTTACCGCATTATAGAGCAAGAAAACTCATTAAAAAAGTTCGTACGTACACCAGAAAGTGGCCCTGGCAAACGTTGCACCTTAAAGAAAGCTGAGTACCAAGGAATGGAAAAAATGCTTTATAAGTGTTTTGCAAAACAAAGGGAAAAAATGTTCCAATATCAGCAGCGATTTTACGATCAAAAGCCATTCATTTATATTCCAAAATTTATCAAACCAATTCAGGTTTCAATGTCAGTGAAGGATGGTTGAAGAAATTTAAGCGTCGATATGGAAGTAGATTTTTAAAAATTACAGGATAGAAATTGGCTTCGAAAGATTACGTTGTTGGGGATGGGTTGACTCTTTACCAAATCTACAATGCCGACGAATCCGATTTATATTATAGGATGCTTCCAAATCGCGCTCTAGTCACATGTAATGAGAAAACAGCGCCCGGAAGAAAAATATGTAAAGAGCGAATAACTTTTTTTCCCTGTTAAAATGCGAATGGCACAGACAAACTGAAATTATTGTTCAATAATCCTGTAATATACAATAATTCCTGGATGACATCAGTTTTATTCAAGGACTGGTTCCATCACGAATTTGTTCCCCACCTAAGTTAATTTTCACCAATTAAAAAAATAAGAATTTTTGGCTTCAAAAGGTCTGTCGAAAAAAGCAGTATTGCTTTTAGATAACTCGACGTGTCACCCAGTTGAGGAACTAAAAAGTGATGACGGTTTAATTATAGCAATGAATCTGCCACTCAATTGCACTGCGCTTATATTAATAAAATTTCCGCAAGAAACTATGGGTCTAAAATCAAAAGCTAGTTCCCGCTGAAATATTTTTAAAAACAAATGTTAAACCTTTATGTCTCTTGGCGGGAGCTAAGTTTTAATTTTAGACCCATACTTTCTTTCGATAGTTTTTTTAGAATTTTGTGTAGATTCTAGGGTATTTAATTAATCGGGTTTCTGGTTTAATCGGTTAATCGAGCAAATAATTAATCGGCTTCAAGATTTAATCGGTCAATAATCGGTTAATTTTAAATTATTCGATTAACCGAATAATTTCTATTTTAAATTTAAAATAAAACCACGATTTTTGTGTACTTATTTAAGCATTTTATTAATAAAAAGAACAAAATCATAAAAAACAAACAAAACATAACAATTCAACAAAGAATAAGTAAGTAGTAGCAAGAAAATATGATATCTGAGAACCTTTGTTTTATAACAATGTGAGTTTTTTTTAGGATTTTAGTGAGATCTTCTGAAATAAGTATTTAAAAAAAATATAATTGAAATTTTTGCCTTTTAAACGATTTTTAGTTTTAATAAAACTTGACTTAGAAAGAACTCTCTTAATGATTGTAGATGTTGAAGAAATCAAAAGTAAAGAATATCAAATTTTTCATATAAAAACCTGAATTATTGCATTGGAGTCCTTTTTGGAGTTTTTATATGAATACTTTTAATAGTTTCTGATTAAAGACTCGCGTTTCAATTATGTCTTTAGTTTCATCTATTATCATGTCTTCCACAGACTCATTAGGACAAAGTTAATCATAGTACATTCTAGAAAAATGTTCATTTAACTCCCAAATACGTACCTGTGTTCATATGTGCAAAAACAAATGAACTATAGGTAACAGTAAAGCATAAATTTTATAAAATTTTTGAAACATGAAAAACGATCGCTCAAGTAAAAAACTGTTTTACATTGTATGAGAGCAAGTAGGTAGCTATTATAAAAAATATATTTCCCTTTATCCTGGACACACAAATTTTATTAATTTTTTGTCCAGCTAGATTTGTGGTTGGGACCACAGTATTGCGGCTGTACATTCAGTACTATATTTCACCGCTGATTTATTTAAACCAGTTGGCTTTATCGAGAAGATAGAACGGGGAACCTTTACATACTTTAGTTAAAATTTTTGGGCTATACTTCTAAAAAACTATTGCTAGAAGTTAATATTCATGAGTTAAGAAATAAAATTTGTGTGCTTAAAACTATATTTCTAT
The DNA here is from genome assembly GCA_942486065.2 of Calliphora vomitoria. Lineage (NCBI taxonomy): Eukaryota > Metazoa > Arthropoda > Insecta > Diptera > Calliphoridae > Calliphora > Calliphora vomitoria. The sequence continues at coordinate 12,890,910 of OW818031.2, read as the reverse complement.
ATAAAGTGCAAAAAAAAAAAAGAAATTTCGGTTAATCGGTTAATCGACACAAATTAATCGGTTTATTTGTTATTTGAAAATCGGCAATTTTTAGTTATTCGAACAGTTACCCGACCAAAATTAATCGGTTAACCGATGAACGGTTAATCGATTGAATACCCTAGTAGATACCGATTTTACTATACGGCTATCACGTTTTTTCTTACCCGAAAAACAATTCTAATTTTAATAAAAAATGTCAATAAAATTTTGTGTTCTGTTATCTGGTTTTTAATTAGTCGCGAAAATCGATCTTGCTGTGTATTTTAAAATTGTTCTTAAAATTTACAACTTTTGTCAAAATTCGCAAATTAATTGTTCCTTATACGGCAAAATGATGTGCGCAAGAAAAGTTCAATTGTCTGCTACTCCTTTTCACATTCCCTACAACCTTTACTAACTAGATGCGACCTGAACACCAAAAGTCAAGTAAGCACACTAGTCTCCTAGGAGCTAATCTATTTAATTTGAGGATTTTCTCCAATACTTTGGACGAAGTGCATGGAGCTCAAAGGAGACTATGTTGAAAAATAAAATAATTTGTTAACTAAGTTACAGTAGGATATAGATCAGGCGCGGATCCAGGGGGAAAGGAAATTCCCCCCAAAACCGAAAAGTTTTTATATAAACAAGTAAGAGAGCTATATTCGGCTGTCCCGAATCTTTTTTTTTCAAAATTGTTTTTCAAAATTTAAATTTTTTTTTTTTTTTTTCTAAATTGTTTTTGTTTAATTTTTTTAAATTTGTTAATGAAAAACAAAAAAAAAATATTAAAAAAAAATGTTTGTGTTAAAAAAAAATATTCGGGCTAAAAAATAATTTTCCAGATTTTGCCCTATTGTAGGTCCAAATTACTATAGTCTTATATAAATCGTTGCAATGGACTTTGCAATATCTATCATTATATATCCATATTGTCTATATTAATGACTTAGTAATCCAGATATAGATCAAAAATAGGCCTAAAATCGAAGTTGTCCCGGTTTTTTCCTTATATCTCAGCCATTTGTGGGCCGATTTTCACGATAGCGACCGAGTCGGAAAAATTCCCGATATATTGATGTATCAGTTATGTTTGTAAGTTATTTGGGGGCTACGGAAAGTTGATTTCAATATACAGACGGATATACGGAAATGGCTATATCGAGTTCGCTATATATAACGATCCAGAATATATATACTTTGTGGGGTCGCAAATGAAAAATGTAGAAATTACAAACGCAATGACAAACTTATATACATATACCCTAGACACTCATGGTGAAGGGTATAAAAAGGAAAATAAGAAAAATATAAAATAAATTTAGCTCAAATGGTTGGGCAAGAAATGAAAAATGTAGAAATTACAAACGGAATGACTAATTGATAGGTAAATACCCTCACCACCCATGGTGAAGGGTAACAAATTTTTTTCCGATTTACATTTCTAAACTAATTTAAATTCTTACCTTTAAAATTAAAATTTTTCAATTTGTTTTATAAAAATTTTAAAATTTAAAAATTATATCCTAAAAAGAATCCCAAAATTTTAAAAAATTTTGAAAAGCAGTTTAGTAAATTCTATCTTTGGTCCACTGTACCTTGAGTTGTTTGCCCTTTTTTTTTTCTTCAAAACAAAAAAAAAAAAAAAGAACTTATACATCGTTATAAAAAAATTATAAATTACAGCCAGAACACAACAACTACCACCACCACCAGCACTAACTACAACAGCAAACAAAAATATTGTATAATAAAAACAATCATAACAATGTATACTTTTTATAAGTAGATCTTCTCTTCCCTCACGTTCTCAGCTCTGCAGTTCCCTCCATGGCTTTGTGTTGTTTCCTTTCTTGATACAATTTTCAGTCGTCTTAATACAACACAAAACTATACATCACACACACTCGCACTCTCATACACACAACACATCCATCGATTTAAGTACAAATGTATATTATTTATTTTATTTATATATAATTTTTCTTTTATTTTTTTTTTTTATTATTTTATTTCATATTTATGTTTATTGTATTTCACTTTTTTTTTTGTTGCTCTTGTTATTGTTGTGATGTTGTGTGTTGTTGTTGCTGTTTTTTTTTTATTCAACTAAATTAAAGAATGTTTTAATACATTTGAGAGTCGTTGATCGGGTTTGTCTTCATTTAGTTGCAGTGTAATTTCGTTGAATCTTTTTGTTGTTGCTGGATTTTCTTCCTTTGTATTATTTAACATCATCATATATAACAAATGTTTCTCTCTTTGTTTTTGTTACTTTTATTTATTTATTTTTTACCTTATATTGTGCTGTTGTTATTGTTGGTGTTGCAGCTCTGCTCTGTGCGGTAGTACAAGTATCACAACTCCTTTTCCTTTGAATTCTATGCAACATTCATAATTTGTTGCAGAGGTGTCAACTATGTGTGTTATGAAAAAAGCGTTTATTTATCTGATAACATAACATTCTTAAATAGATCCTTATACTAGATACCAGAGTTGCTTTTAGCAAAGCTCCTCTGCCCGTGTGTTAGTTGAAATAGGTTTTTCGAAGCCAGCTGGTTGCGTATGGTCATCAATGTCGTATCAATATATCTATGATGATATATTTGGTATCAAAAATTGTTCAAAAATTTTAAACTCGTTTTAATTTGTCTTTTATCCAGGTTCAAAGTTGAATTTTATAGAAGAATGGTGTAAAATTGCTCAATTTCAATATAGGTCTAGTTTCAATATATTTTCCAAAAAAATCATATTCTTTTGAGCACAGAATATAGAAGCAAAAAATTGTACTTGAATAAAGGATATCTCAAAAAAGATATTGTTACGAATTTGCAATAGCGATTTGACTTTAATAGTCTGTAACGACTGCCTGCAGCATTCATCATGTTTATAAACACGTCCATCAGTTAGAGCTTCTACTTATCAACAATGTTGATAGCATGCTGTTATTAAGCTGCTAACAATGACTTCGAAAGCTCTAGAATTCGAACATACTAGTTTGTCCGTTAAGAGCATTGTATAAGATTCACGAAAGATGGCGCGTGTATAAATAGTGGCAGAGGTTGCAGTAGTGAGTGAGTTCATCATTGGCGCTGTTAGAGTTAACATCAACTGTTTTGTACATTTATAAAGTGTGTGTGCATTTCTGCGAATTGATAAACGTGTATAAAGACACTGAGTGACTATTTGTACTGTTGTGGTTGTAGATTTTAAATAAATAAAGACTTGTTACAATTTTAAACTACTAAACTAATCTTTTTAAAACGTTGGTTTATTTCCTTTAAATAAACCGGATACTTTTGATTGCAAATAAAAGCAGATTTACAATCAAAAGTATCCGGTTTATTTAACGGAAATAAACCAACGTTTTAAAAAGGTTAAAACGTAACAATATCTTCCATTTATATGCCATTGTTTGGTTAACAATACAGGCGATCTGAAGATTATAAACATTTGGTAAAAAATTTACTAATATCTTCAAGACAAATCAAAATACATTTAATGTATTTTGAGGCATTCTTTTGCATTGGGTGTATTACGTAAAAATGCTGGATTTACAATGGATGTTGTATCTTTTGAACGCGGTTTTTATTTTCAATAACTTATATGTTATTTTGATGGATACATATCTGTCATTTATTCTCACTTAGTTACTGAACATTATAGTGTAAATATAGCGTCATATGCGGGAAGTTTTGCTTTACTTATTTAATTTTAAAAAAAGTGCCGCTTATGGTGAATATGTTCCATCGGTTTCAATGTGCGAGAGATGGTTTGTGCGGTCCAGAAGTGATGATTTTGACATAAAAGACAAAGCCAGCCAAAAAAGTTTAAAGACCAAGAATCTTATGAGACCCAGAAGATGGTGGCTATAAAAACCGCTACAGTAGCACATTGAAATCATTGCGTTTGCTTGTGTTGTTTTTTTGAGTTTGTTAAAATCTCCTGGTCGTTTGTTAGTTCTTAAAGATAAAAATATATTTTATTATATAAAAAAAACAAACACACAAACACACAATATCAAGCAAAAGGCAATAAAATATTATTTAGCAGTTTTATGATACACATACAAATTCACATAAACACATACTTACATAAATAAATAAATATATGTATGTATGGATTTATGTGAATATGTTTATATTTATGTGTGTATGTTATAAATTTATATTATTTTAATGATGAAATATGTTTGAACGTTTTTTTCTTTTTCTCTTTGTTGTTAATATATTTTGGTATAAAACGCTGCTTTGCAAGTATAATTATTACAATAAATTATTTTTTATATTATCAAACCCACTAATATTTTATATTTAAATTTTATATATAGAAATTATTAAGATAATCTTTATATCAGGTATTTGCAAGTTTGTCCACAAAAAAAAAAATCTCCACTTTATTTTGTTTATATGACAAGTAGAAAAAAATGTTAATAATAAATAATAATATTCACAGTGATAATAAACGTTCATTCAACATGGACATAAAACATCTGCACAACATATGGAACCACATCCAATGAAAACAAGGAACTCGCTAGCTATACAAATTTCATCTTTAGTTTGTTTTTTATTGTTTCAAAAGAAAAAGAACTTAATTAGTTAAAAATAAACATAGTAGAAAAAACAAGAACAAATCAAAAGAAATAAACAAAGAAAATTATCGAAAAAATAAATAAAATAATTATTTATGCAGTTTACTTAAACAATGCAGTCAGTGGTGAGGGAGAGAGGGTGGTTCATTTTTAATTCTTGATATCAGTGTATTTTAAGAGTGGTTCTTGGATTTTACTTTCTGTTAATATAAATTAGTGTTATATTCAGATTTTTGGAAATTTTTCTAAACAATGTAAGAAAAGTGAGAGTAGATTAGGAAGGAAGTATTGGAAATGTTAACAAATGTTCAATAGTAATAACCAATTTATATAATACGCGTTATTCGAAAGAAAAATTCTATATTTCGAAATAAATTTTTCAAACTATTCAATATTGTACATACACGCATTATAAACATTCAAACACATCTTTAAATTATTACTCTTACCTTTAAGTTTTTCACTCATCATATTGTGGGCTGACTGATTTTGCTGATTTTAAGTAGCAAAATTCTTCGAAATAGACTTGTTACATCAATGTTGATACATGTCCTTTACGTATCTTAATCTTGATTTCAACATACATGAATCGTTAATCAACATAGGTGTAAAAGCTCATTTTCGATAAAGGGGTTATATGGAGGTAGAGTAAATATAGAGGACCTCTTAAGCGTAATCGTCCAGTTCAGTGTAGTAATTGTCAGGAATTTGAACATACACGAAATTATTGTACCCTACGCACAGTATGTGTTCCATGCGGAGACCTGCACTCTTCGTCACAATGTGATGTAGTTAAGAATGGTCTCAGTAGAAAATGTGATAACTGCGGTGGAGATCATTCCGCTAATTACCGCGGATGCCTGGTCTACAGGAGTTATTAAAAATATTAAGAGAGAGGAAAAAGCTGTTGAGAGGTGATATAGTTGCAACAACGCCTACAAGTTCGGAATCTACATCTAGATCACTAAGCTCTGGAGTAATTTTTTCAAATGAAAAAATAAATGCGGCTCATCCGATATCACAGCAGAATGACCAAGGAACTACAATTAATGCTGGAGCCAGCTCATATGCCAGTATTTTAAGATCGGGTTATCAAAAGCCCAGTGTCCCCCAAAACATGGGAGGGTTGGAAAATCTTATGCAAGCACTTACTGAGAATATTTCCTCTCTTCATCAAAATATGACTAACTTCATGTCATCCATGCAAAACACAATACAAGAGCTTTTGAGAGCACAGAACCAAATGATTCAAATTATATTAAGAAAATGAATTTTTTGAAGATATATTTCTGGAATGCAAATGGTTTAAACCAGCACAAATTGGAAATTTCCCATTTTATGGTAAACAAGTAAGAGAGCTATATTCGGGTCTGACGAATCTTATATACCCTTCACCAAATTATATTTTAAAATAAAATAAAATTAAATTTTTTTTTTTTTTTTTTTTTTTTGAAATTGTTTTTTCCAATTTTTTATTAAAAAAATTTTTTAAATTTAAATTTGTTTTTTTTAATTTATTATTGAAAAAATTTATGAAAAAAAAAAGTTTTTTGTGAAAAAATTCGGGTCAAAAAATATTTTCCCCGATTTTGACCCCTAGTAGGTCCAACTTACTATATCCTTATATACATCGTTGCAATGGACTTTGAAATATCTGTCATTAGATATCCTTATTGTGTGTATTTATGATTTAGTAATCGAAATATAGATAAAAAATAGGCCAAAAATTGAGGTTGTCTCGGATTTTTGTTCATATCTCCGTTATTTATGGACCGATTTTGCTGATTTTAAATAGGAGACTTCTCGAAAGCATGTATGATAGAATTATTGAAGATTTGGATTCCGAAGATATCTGGGGTCTTCAGAAATATGATTTCAACAGACTGACGGACATGGCTTAATCGACTCCGCTATCTATAAGGATCCAGAATATATATATACTTTATAGGGTCGGAAAATTATATTGTGGAAATTACAAACGGAATGACAAACTTATATATAGCCTTCTCACGAAGATGAAGGGTATAATAAGGTACGAATTCGAACATGGCTATATCGACTCCGTTATCCAGATCTATATACTTTGTGGGGTCGCAAATGAAAAATGTAGAAATTACAAACGGAATGACAAACTTATATAAGTATAGCCTTGCCACTCATGGTGAAGGGTATACAAATATGGAGGGTAGGGTCAATTATGGACCCATACTTACAAAAGTTGGTAGAAAGATTTAGGTTCATATAAAATTTGTTTGTGCAATTTCATCACGATATGAATTATTATAAGACATCTATGAATGTTCAAGACATTCTCTGAGGGGGACCTTGGATGGGGATTTTCGCCATACATTAAAGTATAATTTCAGAGCACTTAGAACTAATATGTGCAAAATTTTATCAGGATTGCAGTCTAATTAACATATTTATGACTGCTCAAACAGTATTCCATTTCTGTGGGAACTTTTTTTGGGAACTAGGTTGAATCATAGACCAATATTGCCCATTTCCAATACCAAACAAACCTTATCAACAGAGAGTATTTCTGGAAAATTTCAGCTAGCTATCACTATTTCGTTTGGGACCTATTGTGTTTTCAACAGACAGACGGACGGACATAGCTGATCATAAGATTCTAAGACGATATAGCAATGATATATCGCCAGTTAAAAGCCTTTTACGTAGGTTGGTGGGTAACCAGTAGAGGTTTTTAATAGTTCCATGGGTTGCAGGGTCACAACTATATTAAAGCTACATATAAGCTTTAATATCATATTTATGTATGTATATGAGTGCACATATATTTGTTTGTGTATAATTTTACACATCTGTGTCTTATAATCAGCTTTAGTTTCTTGGGCCAATTTATTTTATTTATTTATTTTTATTTTCTTTTTTTTTTATGTTACCAAAGTCAGCACAAATAATTTATGCCCATAAATCCACAAAACCAATACGCCAGACTAGCAACAAAACAGTATGGCGAACTCTTAAGATTTAATGCAAGACAACAATATTAGCGATTTGTTAGGCATTAGGGTATTCAAATTAAGCTGTTATTGTTCGAATAAATAAATAAAACGAGTAAAAATATGAATAAATCGATCAAGTGAGATTGAAGTTAGATTGTGATTTTAATAAAATGTAACACACTAATGTGGCAAGTTTTTTAACAATTTCCAGAAAGGAATTTATAATAAATTAATATTATACAAAACTAAATCAATTAAATTTACAGTTCCAATAGTTATACCGAATTTTCTTAAATATTAATAATTTTAATTTAAGTTATAACACTGCTAGAGAATACTCTAAATGAATATGAATTAAATACATTTCACTTCAATTGTTAATACGCTTCCCATTGATCAAAACGAGTGCTTACAATGTACATCGCAATGCAGATGCCGGTAAGTACCAGTGTTCGTATAAATGTAATACATATTTTCATTAGAATTATTATAATTTAGCATCGAAATTCTATTTGCAAGACATTTTGAGCAGCAACAATATCTCACGTGCAAAACTACTTACAGTCTTAGAAATCAGTAACAAAAGCAATTGAAGGAAAGGAAGCCAACAATCCACTTAACCCAAACGACAAAAGTCATTACACTCGACACTTGGTTTTGTCGGTGGGTTCAGTGTTGCTTGGATTCATTTTGTTTGTTTTATGTGTCTGCCACTGCCTCTGCCTGTGTGTTTGTGTGTTACTTGTAACCCAGCCAACAATTCGATTTGGTTATAAATTAAGATATTTTCTGTAAGTATGAGTGACCTTTTCCGTTCTAGAAATTTAAAGCTGTATTGCTTGACACTGGCTGTTTAAATATTATTTTAATCATCATATCCCAGCAGTTATGCAAGTAGTCAATGTATCCCTTATAGACAGTAATCGTCACAAATGTCTTATCACTTGGCTGACTCCAATTTATATATTTTGGTCATTTGACCCGTATGTGCTCTTTGTAACGCAAAGAGAAGACAATTGGTTACTTTATACATCCCAGGTAATCTAGCGTGAAGACAATTGTCACTTAAGTGTCTCTAAGTAATCTGGAGTGTAGTCACTTTACACGTGTTGTGTGATAATACTTTCAAACTGGTTTTATACAAATTGTGTTGATATATTTCTCATACATTAACATAGAATGAAATCAATAGTCACATAAGTGTCTCTTAGTATCCGATAGTAATGTCACTTTAAACGTTTATTTTGCACAGCACTTTAGAAAGTAGTTATTTTACCCACCAGAAGCAATCCATTGGAGAGTTGTCGAAGAAGGGTTTGTTTACAAGCTGTCGTTTATTGTACTGCCTATGATATGTCTTTCTAGCTGACTCTTTGAGGTCAATTAGCACCCATATATGTTAAAATAACTAGTTATGTAGCTGATCAGGGTACAAGTTAGGTAGCTAGTAAGGTAACTGACGCTATTTAACCAGTATGTGAATTCAATGCGTTGACTACTTTGGACCAGCTATTAGACAGTATCATTTAGGACTTGCCTGTGTTAAAATAACTAGTCACGTAGCTATTGAAGTAACTAGTTCCCACCCTAAATGATGGGTACAAACACTAGTTCTGGACTGTCTCCTAGAACTGCTGGGATACTATATATTTAATTATTAAAATGGATGACTGTAGTGGTGTAAAAGTATTGTGTATTTGGGTACTTTGTATATTTTTCCCGGTACTCAATACCAAAAAGTAACTACTTGATATTTTTAGAGTTGTCAGTACAATTAGGGAAAAAACTTTATCAGTGAAAAAGTGCCGCCCATCTTTTTTGATGGTGGCTTTATTTAAGGAGCAATGTAATCAAGCTTAATTCTGAGAATGATTTGGTTGGATAACAACCATTGAAAAAAACATCATTTTTCAATGACTACACTTTCTGTTTGCTGGGATACTACTGTTTTTTATATGATTGTTTAAGAGTATGTGTATGTGTGTGTATTTATGACAAGTGCTGTTCTTGAAGGTTGTACTATTTTTTTTTTGTTCATTTATGTCACCTTTTCCTCCCTCACAGATATTTGAATACGTACTAATGCCGGTAGTACTTAATGTAATATACTTATTCTTCCTAAACATTTAATAAATCGATGGGTATTTTGGTACAATTTATTATTATGATCACATTTACAAATATGTAGTGCACTTTTAATTATTTGTTAAGAAGTATAATAAAAACGTTCCAGGTTTATTCAGTAGTGGTAGTCATGGTCATAAATAGAATTTAATCTTATACAAATTATGCTATTAGTTGTTTAAGTGTGTTAAAAAATGGATTCGAAAGAGTAATTTATTTGAACCATTTTCTAAAAAGTTGTGCCGCAACTAGGGTTTCTAATTTCCCGACTTTTCCGGGTACCCGAGAATTCCCGAAATATATAATTATAATTTAAAGTCGAAATATTAAGGCCAAAATTCATAAGTATTTATAATGTTATAATCAATTGGTCAATTTACAAGGTCTCTTATCATGTCATATTGTCATAATGTCCTACTATTTCACAATGGTTTTTATTGCTTTTCAAGTAAAAAATGTCCTAAAATAATACTACTTTCTATGCTATGTTTATTGTGTTATCATAATGAACCGAAAGAGACCAACGACGAATGCCTAAGAGCCGGTTAAGCCGAGCCGCCGAGCCGCCGAGTCGTGATATATTATGACATTATGACAATATGACTGATAAGAGACCTTGTGAATTGACCAAATATGTATGTTATATATTTTACACTTATTAAACACACTCCCTCTGAATCCTGTAATTTTTATCAATACAATATTTATTGGATATGTATTGATCGGTCAATTTAGGAAAATAAATGATAAAATGCTGACTTTGTCCCCATACGAGTCAGTTTTCTGTGATTTTTGTAAAAAAAATTTAGTATTTTATGAAAAGTTTTTAAATTTTTAAGATTATCTGTGATTTTTAAGATTAACCCAATGAAATCAAAAAGATGTAAAATTTTACAATTGTTTTAAAAAGCTACTATAAAGCGTTGAGAATCTTGCTTGAAATGTATACCATCTCTTCTGGCAATTCAATTTAAATACAGATTATTCTGTTTTTAATCCAAACATCAATAAAGTATCTTAATAGGGTTAAATAAATACCGGGAATCGGGAAGTGAAAAATTGGTAGAATACTTGGGAAATTTGTACCGGAAATTCCCGGGATAAAAAGAAATAAGCTTCAGTTTAGAAAAATAACACAATATAAGATAATTATTGTATTTTTTGACATTATTTGCTCTTATAAAATAGTTATTGAAATTAGTAGTCAAATATTTAATCACTTTAACGTACCTTTAGACTACTTATAAGTAATATAGATGGTAACTTGTAGTCACTGAATATTATGTTTATTCGCAAATATCATTACTAAGTTTTTGCAGGGATTTGGCACCCCAGAACATTATGGTACTACAGTGCAAGCTCGATTTTCGCGACTAATTAAAAACCAGACCTTTCGCGAAAACAGAACCTAAAATTTTATTTAAAAATTGTATGTAATTTTTAAAATTATAATGGTTTTTATTGATATATTTACATTTTAAACATTTTTAAAGAAATTTAAATTAACAGCTGAATTACGTAAATCAAATAGTGCTGTTGTCGTCTTATCATTTTCCAAAGCCAATTGTATGCATAAGGACTGAGATCGAAAAATTCTTAACATACATATGTTAACAAAAATTAAACCACTAAACTTACAGTTTTGATTTCTTTTTTATTTGATTGAAATTATTATCACAATTTACAAAAAAAAATATATTTTTATAGTTCTAATTACTAGTGATGCAATTTTGAACCTTTTTCGGAAACCCCTCCAATAAGGTTTTTATAGTGCTTTCTGTCACTTTGTTCGAACAGGTTGTCCATCTCCCTTTAAAATCTACCACACTTTTGGACACCTTTTTTGTGCTCTTCAATTCTGTTTTAACAATAGCCCAATATCTCTACACTGGCCTTAGCTCCAGGTAGTTTGAAGGACTTGCCTCTCTTGGTACAAATACCACATTAATGTTCTTTTACCACTCAAGGTCTTGTTTACCATAGTGACAGTATGCCAAATCACGCAAAAATTAAGTGGATACATTAGGAAGTCTTATAAATGGAAGCATCCTCTTTTGTAAACATTCCTTGATGTAAATTTTGGTATTTATAGAGTCATTTGTAATAAATGTTTGGCTTCTTTTGCCGCAACTGCATATTGCTTGCCATGCCAAGAAGTCTTTGGGAAAATTTTCTGCTTTTGGGTCCTTAACTTTTCTTCATCATTCCTTCGAAAATATTGACCCAGAAGCTGTGAAAAATTTTACATACGTACGTTTCGTCATCCATTATGCAGCAGCTATATTTTTTGTATAAAATTTTACTTCAATTTCCGTGCTCTGTCTTTGGCCTCTAAATTTTTAGCAGAGTTCCTGACAGGAAACTTTTTGAGCCTTGTATGTTTTTAAACCTCCATTAGCTTTAACTTTCGTACCAAATAGTGCGAGCACTGAGCTAACCAAGTTGCTTTCCTACCGGAGGTGTTGGGAGCTCTTTTAAAATGCTTTCTATTTGTTTGGCTTTAGAAACATCATGTGGACCATTCCTTCTACATGAACTAGTTTTTCTATCAACAGACAAGTTCTCCCGATAATGTTTAATAACATTGGAATCAGTTTGACGTCAGACCTTTGATTGTTCGGCCATCTTTTTGTAGGACCAAGTTGGGTTTTGTTGAAAATATTTAATAATTTTAGTACGCACTTTTTTCTGGTCACTCATTTTAACCAGATTAACAACAAATGAACATAATTGACATTAAATATAATAATTGACATGTTTTAAAAAGGTAACTTGATCAAAAAAATAAAATCAAATAATACTTGGGTTAAAAGGTCCTTATTTATGTTTATCGATGTTATACAATCGTCCACTTTAAGTTTGTTTTCTTCATGACCACTATCGTATAAATCGTCCGATTCCGTCATTGCTCTCCACATTAAATTCTTCTTGAATTCAGTTGTTTATGTCAGCATTCGCTCTTTACATATTTTTCTTCCGGGAGCCGTTTTCTCATTACATGTGACAAGAGTGTGATTTGGAAGCATCCCTTAATATAAACCTGATTCTTCGGCATTGTAAATTTGGTGAAGAGTCAACCCATGCTCATCAACGTAATCCTAAAACTCTTTCACAAATGTATCAATAAGATGAGGTTTCGAACACAATTTCTCGCCTGTAATTTTTAAAAATCTAATTTCATGTCGGCGCTAAATTTCTTCAACCATCCTTCACTGGCATTGAAACCTGAATTGGTTTGATACATTTTAGAATACAAATGACTGGCTTTTGATCGTAAAATCGCTGCTGATATTGGAGAATTGTTTTCCCTTTGTTTTACAAATCACTTATAAAGCAGTTTTTCCATTCTAGGGTACTTAGCTTTCTATAAGGAGCCACTTTCTGTTGTAAACCGAAGACTTATGCAACTTGTAATTCACGCAAATTGTATTTATGGAATCTCCAATTTTAATTCTTTTTTTTACATATTTAACTTTTGTGAAATCGTTGGCTTAAAACTATGTTGAACTTTTATGAGATGTATAAATTGAAGACCAAAATCATCCAAAAAGATTGATATACCAAAAGACGGGGATTTTCTTTTTTGGTTATAGACATTGTAATCAAATTAAAAAAACAAGAGAGTTATATTCGGTTGTACCGAATTTTATACCCTTCACCAAATTATACTTTAAAATAAAATTTTTTAAACAATTTTATTTTCAAAATTTAAAAAAAAAAAATTTTGAAATTTTTTTTTTTTCGAAATAGTTTTTCATTTTTTTTTTAAAGGTTTCTTCCATTTTTTTTTTAATTTATTAGTGAAAAAACTTATGACAAAAATATTCGGGTTAAAAAGATTTTTCCCGATTTTGACCCATTGTAGGTCCAACTTATTATATATATACATAGCCTTATATATCGTTGCAATGGAATTTGAAATATCTATCATTAGATATCCATATTGTTTATATTTATGACTTAGTAATCGAGATATAGATCAAAAATAGGCCAAAAATAGAGATTGTCCCGGGTTTTTCCTTTTATCTCAGCCATTTGTGGGCCGATTTTCTCGATTTTAAATAGCAATCGAGCCGTAAGAATTCCCGATATATTAATGTATGAATTATGTATGTAAGTTATTTGGGGGCTAGGGAAAGTTGATTTCAACATAAAGACGGACATACGGACATGGCTATATCGACTTCGCTATGTATAAAGATCCAGAATATATATACTTGGTGGGGTCGCAAATGAAAAATGTAGAAATTACAAACGGATTGACAATCTTATATACATCCTTGCCACTCATGGTGAAGGGTATACAAATAATTTCTCTTATTATATTATTATATTATGGCTAGTAAGATGAGATGCTATATTAAATATATCAAATTATTGGTAATTGTGGGCGTGAAATACTGTTAAAGACATATATTTTATGTTATTCTACATAAAATGTGATTATTTAAAATTTGATCAGAAGTAAATTATCATGGTAGGATAATAGTCTTTAAGAAGTGGTATGATGTGTCACTGTACCGTTTATATTTGCTGTATTATTAAATGTTTTATCAGGTGCTATATTTTAGTCAAATTTGAATTTTAGTGGAACTTTTGAGGTTAAACAAATTTTACTACCAGCAGAAAGGCATCTTTTTTAACCCCATATATAGTTTTGTACCTGTCTGGACCCGTCTGGAAAACACATTTTCCATTTGAATGAAATTACTCCTAACATTTTTTCTATTTTCAAATAGACTGTATTGTATGTCTATTTGATTGAAATTAATTATTGCTATTTTTAACTGCAATTATATAAAATTGTTAATTTGAACTAAAATAAATGAACAGACCTAAAGGAATATTTCTCTGAAGTTTCATTAAAATAGTTTTATAAATTCATAGGATTTCGTGAGTTTTTATTTCTGACCTTAAAATTGTTTATGTTTTTCAAAAAGATATGATGTCCATGATGTTTAATGCATCATATACACTAATTTTCACACTAAGTGCCGCTTATTATTGGATAGTCATCATTAGGACCAGGTTTCTTCATTTGGTAGAGTAAAATATTTAGTTTCAATACACTTACTATATTATAGAGAAAGGAAGATCAAATGCTTGTACATATAATTATCGTCAAGACATCATACAATTTTTCCCGAGAATAATAAAATAAAAAAATGTCCATAAATTCTACATTTAGCATTTAGAATGCATAACAATAAATAACCTTAATCTCTCCAGAATGGTGATGGGTTTGTAAAACAAGAACGTTAAGGGAACATGGTTAGAAAACAACTTGTGGCCCAGTTAAAAAGGGTTTGAGGAACTTTCAGTTCCACTAAAATTAAAGTTCTGTTAAGCACGATTTGTTAATGAAGTGATGCAGTTAGATTTAGGTAAATTTCTAATCTAATTTCGGTATTAACAAATACATTTCTTTTACATGGAAATAATTTTAATTGAATTTAATAATCATTAAGATCATGGAATGGAGAGGGGTAGAGTTTATTAACATTATTTTTTTTATTTAATTATTTGCACAAGATTTCGAACAATTTATTCTCTTGTGTGTCATCTTCCAAACGATCCACATGTTTTCTTTTTAACTCAAACTATACAATTTTATATGAGTTTTAATAATATATTGTATATATTTATTTTTTTTAATATGCATTACAGCATCATTAAACGAGAAGGTATTTGGAAAAGGAACAACAGTAAAACTTAAATATTGACAGATGAATTTTTATACTTTGAGTGTGCGTTTGTGGATAAATACAGCCAACAGTACATAGCGGGCAAAATTGCTAGGGCTTTACTTTGTAGGCCTTCTGAAAGAGCTGTTTACACATTCTATAAGATCTACTCTGCCTTTTCTTAGAAGTTGTTCTAGGAGGACTTTGCTTCTCCTTCTAAAAAATTTCACACACATTCAAAATTGCATTTTTCATCAGAACATATTTTTAGTACCGATAGAACAGTGAAACGCAGCTCACACTGCGATGGTGCTCCAGTGAATCAATAGATTTAGATACCCTACTGTCACCAATAATCACCTTCAGCCTGTCCTGTACGCGGTCGAGAAGCTCCAAAATAGACTTTGAAACACCGGCCCATACATGGGAGTTGTATTCCATTTTCGATCAGATATAGGTGGTGTAAATAGTGAGGAGATCAGATGGAGTGAAGTAATTCCTACACCGTTTCAGAAATCCGAGACACTTGAATGCTTCTTTCGATACTTGAAAAATGAGTTTAGACCAGCGGACATCACATTGTATTCTCATGCCCAGAACATCAAGAGTATCAGATTCCACAATATTTACACCACCCTTAAATACAGATGAAGCGACATGGTCTGTCATTCGTTTAAGTGTCAACATGCAACACTGAGTCTTGCGAGCGTTGAAAGCTACCCTATTCTCACGACCCTATTCAGAGATTGTCAGAAGGTCCCGATTAAGGGAATCATTCATGTTTCGCCTCATTGCCTTGGTCTGTAAATGATTGAATATGAATGGCAAATGCTTCTGTCATCTGCAAAAGTTAGGGTTGGAAGTTTGATGTAGAAGGTCATTTAGAAAAATAAGAAATAAAGTAGGAGAAAGAACGAAGCCTTGCGGTTCCCCTGAATTTATCTTGAACTCGGTTGATTAGAAGCCATCTATAACTCGAATAGTGCGATCTCTGAGAAAGCTCGATATAAATCGAGAGAAGTTAATACCGACACCAAAAGTGAAGTAGTTTTTTTATATATAAAACTACACACGTGAATATTTTAAGTCCATTCTGAATTCATTAAGAATATTTTCTCTAATAATCCACTTTAAAGCCTCGCTTCAGCAGACCTTTATTTTCAGCCCTTTCAATAGAAGTTCCTAAGTAGACATTCTAAGAGGAATTACGCGGCAGGTCTCCTTTAAGGCAATCAACATTAAACCTTCTAATACGCCTTCTTAAGAAGGCCTTCTATAAACCCTCTAACAGAAGCGGGTAGGCAAATGCATGGCCATGCCTCCCAATAACACACCGTGTTAAATTGAAACGATTTTTCAATGCTTCTGGCTGTCTCTGTGTTTACATAATAAGGCCTTTAGGAAGGCCTCTTCACTTTATCTTTTTCCCTCTGGGTAAATACGAACACACACTCGTAAACTAATGACCGAACATCAGTAATACCGATGCAACCAACAAACAGCAACAAGAACAACAACAACAACGATGAGAACGACAAAAACAACATTCATTTGAACGAATTAAATGTAAAAGAATCAATTTATAGTATTCGTTTGTGACTGTGTGTTTTTTGTCTTGTATTATTTTTTCCAATTTTTTTTTATAAATTTTAAATGCAGATAAAAAGAGATAAGTGTCAGGTCGTTTGGTCGATTTGGTTGTCAGAATGTCTGTCTGTCCCTGTATAGGAGAGTGAGTATGTGTGTATTCGTTTTCATATGCATTTCTGTATGAATTTTGTATGGAAGCGAGTGGTGTGTGTGGATGTGTAATGTATAATGTAAGCAGAGGGGATTTATACACCGCATGTCTTTTAGGTTTTGATTAATTGCATTTTTATATTGGTGTGTTATTTTTCTTAACAAAATTAATGCATCTACATTTATATAATAAATAAGTATTGTATAAATATACATACATTCTTCATTCATTCACACATACAGTGGTGGCCATGAGGTTAGCACACATCATACTTGCTGTTTTCTTAAGCAAATTATTTAATTTCATTGCAATTATAAACTAAAATTTTTGGTAATTAGTGTTGTTTATGGTGTGATCAATAAGTCCCGTTACTTTTTTTTTGTATTCTATCGCTATTCTCTTTCAAATTTGCATATTAGTGCAGTAATATGTAAAATAAGCTGGACACAATTTTAGCACATATAAGTACAACTAAATTTGTTTAAAGTTTTTTGTGGGTATAAATATTAATTGGTAAGTTTAGGTATTATTTAATTAATGAGGAAGACAAATTGAATTAATAAACATTATTTAGATATGGCTAAAAAAAAGTGGTGTACAGAGTAACTACGAACTCGAGAGGAACAAGTATAAGTGAGATTGCTAATACTTTGGAATGCTCTAGGAAGATGGTTTATAATGCTCTAAGACATATTCAGAAGTATAAAACATCTAAAAATGTTACACAGGCTCATTGGCTCAGAAAAACTTCACGTAAAGAGGACTCTTTAATATACAGAGCCTCTGTCGAAGATCCTTTTAAGAGCTCCACCGTAATCCAGAGAGAAATTTCAGGAAATATGGTATCAACGTGTCCAGCAGAACGATAAGAAGAAGACTTAATGAAAAAAATTTACGTGGATGCATTTCTCAGCATAAGCCACATGTTTCAAAAAAGAACATACAAGCTCGGTTGTGATTTGCTCGTGAGCTTTTGGAAAATCCGTTAATTTTTTGGAAAAATATCCTATGGAGTGATGAATCTAAATTTTGTAGACTCGGATTGGATGGTAAGAGGTATGTATGGCGTCCTCCGAACATGCAACATAATCCAAAGTACACCAGTAAAACAATAAAACACGGTGGGGGTAATGTGATGGTGTGGGCAGCATTTTCTGGGCATGGTGTTGGTCCTATAAAAAAGATTGATACTCGTATGGACCAGTATGTATACCAGAATATACTTCTAAATACAATGATACCTTATGCAGAGGACAACATGCCACTTAGGTGGCGATTTATACAAGATAATGATCCAAAACACACCTCACGCTTAGTGAGGTGTTGCTTGGAATCGAACAATATCGACGTGTTAAAATGGCCAGCCCAATCTCTGGATCTCAATCCTATTGAGAACCTTTGGAATGATGTGGAGCAGCATGTAATGAGAGAAAAGCCTAAAAATTTGGCCGATTTATGGAAAAAAGTAGAAAAAGCTTGGAATGAAATTTCAGTGGACCGCTGTATGGTCCTTGTAGAAAGTATGCCAAGGAGACTAGCAGCTGTGATCAAAAATAAAGGGTATCCAACTAAGTACTAAGTTTTTAGTGAAATAAGTTTTTTGTTTTGTTACTTTTTTTTTAATATGAATAAACTTTTTTATTTTGTGCTAAAATACTGTCCAGTTTTTTTTGGAGGTTATTCTATTCTGGATAGAAAAACGTAAAATATATATAAAGGAATAATGCTGGACATATTGGGACGCGATCTTAGAAGGACATGTAACACGCATGCAAAAGATATAATGAAAAAATTAAGAAATATAGGAAATATTTGCGTTTACAAATAGCAAGTAGCTAGTGTGCTAACCTCATGGCCACCACTGTATAATAAATATTATTGTTATACTTATATTTACTTATTTTTATTTATTTTTTCTTTTAAATTTATTTCTTAATTCTTTTGTATTTCGGCCTGACTTTAGGAGTTCAATGAACCAGTTAAATATTATTGTTGCTTCTTGGTGTGCAGTCCAGCTTCTTTAAGTTGTTTTTTAAGCACTTGTGTATAAACAAAATCATTCTTTTTGTTTTGTTTGTGAAGTATTTAATTTGATTAATATTTAATTTAGCTGATCTTTTGTTATTTGCAACATTCACTAAAACAATTGGAAAGGCCCCAAAAATTAAGGTATGCAATATTTCCAACTAATACATTTCTCCGACTATTATGTGGCCCATGGTCGGACAAAGAATTCTTAGTTGCCAAAAAAATACTTGTTAAGAAAATATCTATGTATGTTACATTAGTACAGGAACGAATCAAGAGGGGTGAAATAGGAATTCTCCCCCCCCCCTCCAAAACCGAAAAGTTTTCATATAAAAAAACTTAGATATGACATTGGTAAAGAAAGAGTTCAAGAAAGTTCGTGAGAAATATATTGTTAAGCTGCAAAATACGCAAGGAAATATCCTAATTAAAGGGGTTTCCAACAAGAGGTGTTATTTTGAATCACCCGGTATTTCGGTAGCTGTCACTTTTGAAGCTTTTATTTTATACATTTGACAAGTAGACACTACGCCATTACTAAAAATGGCGGGCCAAACGGTTACTGTGAATGGTGAGCGCTACAGAGCAATGATCAACGAGTTCTTTTTGCCGCAACTTGATGACTTGGGATTGGAAAACATGTGGTTCCAACAGGACGGTGCAACGGCACACACTGCACGTGCCACAATCGATATGCTAAAGGATGCATTTCCCGGGCGCCTAATCTCCCGTTTTTGGCGATTTGCACTGGCCAGCAAGATCGCCTGATTTGACCGCTCCAGACTTCTTTTTGTGGGGCTTTTTGAAGTCGCAGGTTTATGTCAACAAGCCTCAGACTCTTGCAGCTCTTAAAGACAATATCCGTCAAGAATGTGAGGACCTATCGCCGGAAGTTTTGGCCAAAGTGATGGAAAATGGCATAAAAAGGTCTCAAATGACAATCAACTGTGTCGGCGGCCATTTACATGACATCATATTCTCGACTTGATGTAAAAAAAATTAAAAGACCAAATAAAAATAATCCACAAGAAGAATCAAAGTTTTTCATATATTTTTTTTTAATTACAGCCAAAAAACATCGGAAGTTTACTTTTGCGCCACCTTGTATTTAATGAATAAAATGGCATCGCTTTCGTTTTGATAGGATTAATCTCAAGTTGAGGTGATCATTTAAAGAATTTTTAAAATTTATTTGTCTAGAATCGATAATTTACAACAAGAATATGTCATCAGCAAAAACATAAAGCTGACAAAAGTTATTATTCATAAATGAAATGTCATCATTCAAATAGATACTAAACAATATATATCCAAGAACTGGTTCTGGAGTACCATTGAGGTAACTAGGCCAGTACTAAAGCAAGATTAATTTAAGGAAACGTATTGGAATTTTTCAATGAGATATGAATATACTAATTTGCATGCTCATTTTGAAAAATCGAAGTTCTCATGGTGCTTTTTTATGAGAATATTATGATTGATGTGATCAAAAGCTTTAATTAGATCTAAACCATTTTTCAATTTTCATGACTATCTAACCTTCTGCTAAGAGATTCAGTAAGCGAGAGAAGTAATGAAATAACAAAATTTGATTACAATTGATTAAGTTTTCCATAAATTCAGATATAGCCGGTAAAATAGTTATAGGTCTTAAACTATCGTAAACATTATTGTAATTTTTAGATATGGGTACAGCTTTACCAATATTCCAATTTGTTGGACACATACAGACAGTAAATATCGTATTTATGATATGTAGAAGGCTCGATGAAATGAGAGGGAAAATAATTTTTATAAATCATTTTAGTCGTTTGAGAAATTTTATAAAACAAACATATTTTTATCTTCCTAAGATTTATAAAAGCTGAGATGTGAATTTTTATCTAACTATGATAATTTTTAACCATTCCCATGTAACGACTGGACAACAATAGAAATTGTTATTGTAGGTCTATTAAATTTGGCTCACTGTTATAAACTGCGGTATTGAAGATAAATGCGAGATTGAAGTTTAAAAAAAAAATGGCCGATGGGTTCATATACCTCCCACATAAGTTTAAAATTTTATACAAGAAAGATGTAAAATCGTTCAATTTAAATTGTAAATTGTATGTGACTTTTTAATAGTTTCAATATATTTTCTAAAGATTTTTCTCAATTATAAGAAAGAGGGATCTCGAAGTAATAAACATTTATTAAAACTTTCCTAATAAGTATATCGAGGAATAATAAAAAAAAACTTCAAATACATTTTTAGGCATGTCTTTGTAATAAGTTTTTTGAAACTAAGCCTTGTACAGGGTGGCGCATAATGAGCTATATGGTTTGAATTCTTTATAAGTTTTTTAATTATTATTTTTTCTTTGTTTTTTTTTTTTTTTACAGCATTTTGTGAAGAAGGGAATTAATAAATGAAATCATGGCCATTACACCCGAAATTTTGCGAAAAGTTATGGAAAATATCTTAAAAACAGCACAGGATATAATTTTTCAAAGGTAATCGAAAAATATTCCCCAATTATATACTGTATTTAAAAAAATAATACTTAATAATCACATAAATAAAAAAGTTATAAACCATTTAAAACATAAAGTTCATTCTGCGAAACTCTGTAAAAATCGTAGAGATATGATTTTCTGAGTATCTCCGATGGAAAAAGTATAACAAATTTAAACAATAGTTGATATTTTAGATATTATTTAGAAAAACTTATATAAAATGATAATGAATTATGCACATAATATTAAAACAAGAGAAACTATATGGGCAATTCCATGTCATCGTACGTGATATTTGTACGCCTATAGAGTGGAATAGATTTTCCAGAAATAAGAGTATCTGAAAAATAATTTGGTCTGTATGTTTTATTCAGAGGGTGTTATATTTAAAAGAAAATAACAATAAGTTCCTAGAAACATTGTTATCCAAAATATCGAGCGAAATAATGACATAAAACGGAAGTAATTTTGAGGTACATGTAGAAATATGCGAATATTTGCGAATCGTGAGAGGCGTTTTGTTTTCTTTTAATTTCTTACACTAAACCAAATACTTTTCCTTTACAATTCGTCATATTTAAATAAAAAGAATCATTGGATGATTTTATAATAAATAAAATTTAATATCGTACGTGACATGCCGTACGTGACAGATTTTGCTCTTGTAATAAAACAATATATATTCTGTAAATATATGTATACAAAAACTAAAAAAATTAATAGAAAATATACATTCAGTTTCAATAAACAATTTTATAATAGCAAATAAACAATCAGAGTCAAATTCATTTCACACTATATGATAATTGGGAGCTTAGTTTTGACCGCAATTTTAGCCTAAAACACGCCAATTAAAATAAAAAAATTAAATATAGTCAGTTTAAACTATTATTTTTGCCAATAAAATGTTATAATAAGTTTTAAATATTGACACATAGTAATATTTTAGTGTTTTCTCCTATACAAATCATCTTGAAAAAAAGTTTCAAGGGTTTTTGGGTTTTCAGTCGTGGTAGTCATTCTCGTGGAATTGCCCATATGTATCTGTGTTACACTAGTTCAAAAGATTGTAATATATTGGGTGTATAACTTAAAAATGTGGGATCTTTTCAAATATATAGCTTTTATTTTGGAACATTTGTACAATATAAATTTATTCAAAGTATTTGCCATTATTTGTTATGACTTTTTCTCATCACAGGTTCCCTGTGATGTTCTGACCAAATTTCAGCATCTCATAATAGATAGGACCCTTTTTGTTCCTCCGAATACAGAACATTGCCCAATTTCCATGCTTTTGGATGAATCCTGCAGCTCTCAAATGTTTTGAATTTGCTGCTGGATTAGCTTCCAAGGATTTTACAAGCTCTTGTTGGGTTTGATATCAATCTTCATGGAGTAATGTCTCACTACTTCTGAACCGTAAAAACCATCTCTCGAACGTTGAAACCGATGGAACACATACACCATAAGCTTTGGTGAGCAATTTGTGTGCTTCAGCGGTTCTTTTTCAAATTAATGAAGTAAAGCAATACTTCCCGCATATGTATAACGCAAAAATTCGACATTTTCGAAGCAAAAAAAAAAGGTTGTTGTTTACACTATAATGTTCAACAACTAAGTGAAACCGAGTTCAAAAGATACGCCATCTATTGTAAATCCCTCATTTTTAAGTCATACACCCAATATTTTATACATATAGTTATTAAATATCCTTCTTAAGTGAAAATTTATCAGAAGAATCCCATTTCCATTTATTGACTTGTTTTTTCTCAACAATATAAACTCATTTTTACAAAATACAAAAACTAAGAACATGAATATCTCGCTTCCTTCTTCATACAAATTATACTATTTCTCATAAAAATAATATTAATAATTTGAGTAATACATTATAAAAATTTTACAGTTATAAAGATATACACAAAAACATAGGGTAGCATAGAGACGAGACGTAATTGTCAAAAACCTAACTCTTGCAACAACAAAATACATGCTAGTCAATGTATTTTGTTGTTGTATCAGACATATGATTTGTTGTATTTTTGTTTGACAAATCAAAGTTTCTCGTCTCTATGTATAATTATCTATGCAGAAAAACGTAAATAAATTTGTTTTAAATTTCAATTATCTGGCGAACCCCCATGGTTCCATTGTGAATTTTATATACATTTTTAATAGTGCAATGGCTCAGATTTAAGGAAGATCTTTGTAATGGAAGAAATCTTTTTTGAAATAACATTTGTTCAAGTACGATTTTTCATGCTATATCGTGTTTCGAAATGAAACGGTTTCTTGAAAAACTTTTGAATCTGTGAGATCTTTTTAATATGAGATCAAACATTTTAAAATCTGATTAACAGTTCTAAAGTTATTAACAGTTTTACTTTGGGTATTTTGCACGCATCTATTAAGAAATATGAACGTCGAACCTATATAGAAACCAAACTCAGGCGATTTTCGAAATTCTGGAAACCTTTGAAAACATGTAAACAAAATAGTATCGAAATCAGAAGAGTAGATTAAATTTTGAAATGTCTTTTATATGATACCAAAATTATGTTGTTTCTTTGGAACAAATATGAAAAAACAACATATAACTATATTCTCATTAAAATTGAAGAACTATTGATTTAGAAAAGCTTTTACTTTTAGGCAAATTTGATAAGTTACTTGGTTTTATGACACAGATTAACCTAAAACTTTTAAAAATCAACTCAACCACGAACTAAGCTAGTTTTACCAACGGCTAATGCAAAAATACAAGTTTTTAAAAATAGTATCTTAAAGAAATTTAACTTAAAATTTTTTTCTGTTTGAAACTAATAAAGCCTTCCTAGTTCACTTGCGTTAAATTACTTAAAATGTACAAGTGCAACAATATTTCTTTAGCTCCATATAAATGCGCCTGCCATACTATGTAGTACACATGCGTCAAAGTGTTTAAAATACACAAGTGCAACATCAATATTAGCGCCGACCAGAGAAAAAAAAAATACATACCCGCAAGCCCTCACACTCTTTTCTAACTAGAGAGAATAACAACAGGTCTGTGTGTAAGAGTTGCTGTTGCATGACTCAACAATGACACGACAACATGACATTTGTACAGAAAACCTTTGCGCAGCGTGTTTAACAAATAATTGTGTGTGTTTAGTTGAAGAGTATGTGTCAAACAACAAAGACGTTGATCGCAATCATAGTCTTACATTCGTACAACATACGTAGCAATAAATCGGCTTAACATTGTGGATATTACAATTGAATAAGTTAAGAAAGACATTAAATAAATATAAGTTTAAATTAAAAAAATTAAACTCACCCTTTCCTCTTCTCGTATCATTTCCGCTATTCCTGGTTTTATTTCTAGATCTTCCACCAGCGAAGATGTATGATGACCCGGCACTGAGACCATAGGAGGACCTGAGGAGGAATGTGGTCTCATACCCATGGTACTTGTATTTCCTAAATCCATTTGTGAGGCTGCCGCCGCCATGGCTGCAGCTTGAGCTGGACCTAGAGGAAATCGATGGGAATCTCCAGTCATTTGACTGCCCTCCAGTCGGCTGCTGCCGGTCCCCCCACCATGACCCACATTGGCTGGGGAAGGTGTTAAAGGTCTACTTAACATACTGGACGGGTGCGTTGAAGTAACAGACGAGGCAGGTGATGAGCGATGAGACTGAAGTGGCTGATGAGAATGATGATGTGAGATCTGTAAATGAGGTGATGGCGTCAACATTCCCGATGGTGTCCTTGCAGGTGGTAGTAGATTTGGTGTGGGCGTTGGTGATGGCGATGTTATATCCATAAGTACTCTGGAATCCAGTACAGTTGTACTCATGCCACTATTGAGACTTGAGTTGGCGCCGGAAGAACAAGATGTAACGGGTATGGGTGGTGTAAAAAGTGTTCCTTCTCGTGATTTTTCACGTTCTCTGGTTCTTTCTCGTTCTCTTTCCTGTTCGGCTCTCTCGGCGGCAATTAAACTACTTAGTGGACTTTCGGGCGGATTAAATATTGCATCAGCGGACGGCCATCTACGTTTTCGGACATTTCTTCCCAGTAAATGTTGTTGGTGCTGCAAGGGCGATAAGCGCAATTCTAAATTACTACTGTCAGAGGTTTTTACTGAACCCGTTATATCCCAATCAGATTGCTCCAAACGACTTTTTCTCTCCGTTTCTGCCAACGAGCAAATGTCTCTATCGTGTTCGGATCGTTCGTTATCAGAATCGTGCGATTGGCTCGGAGGTCTTTTCGTTGAGGGTGATGTGATTAGTTCATGTCTTTTCGGTGACTCCATAATCGTTTGTGAGGAGTACAAATCCTTGTCGTTAGACTGATCTTGCTGTGTACTAAGATGGGTGGTACCAGCGATATTGCTGACATCGGCTAAGCCTCTGACTTTTAGCATTTCGGCTATTCTTAGCAAAGGGCCAATTTGCTCTTGACTTACATTTATCTCTCCCTTATACATGAAATCGACTATGGATTTAAGCTCGAACCAGTTGACGTCACGCATTATGACTATGGGATGTTGACAGGGTGTGGTGGAGAAGAGCGTCTGGAAGTAGGGAGAGCAGGCCGATAGCACCATTTTATGAGCTTTAATGGAACGTCCATCACAGGCCAAAGTGACATCCACAAAAGATTCATTCTGCAGCAGCTGATCAAAGACACTGGTAAGGTTACTTTGGTAGTTGTTCCAACGTAAACAAAACTGTTGGGGCGCAGTTGCGGATGTGGAGCCGCAAGACGAACGATCCGATTGAGGTGAGAAAGGTGGCACACCACAGATAGGCGTTGAGGGACATCTATCAGAGTGTGCTAAGGGTGATTTTAAGGTTGGACTGCGTTTACACCCTAAGGATTCTTCTCTTCTGTTAGGACTGGCCTTTTTACTGCTCGATGCTGTAGGACTATTAACAAAAGAAGCCAATATATGGGGCAGAACTGAAGAGGGTCTTGAGGGAGGTCTTGAGGAGCTTTGCTTCGTCTCTTGAGAATCCCGAAACGGCGAATCTACCTCCCTAACTCCGGTTGTACCTGTTTGCCCTTGACTGCTGACAGCACGTGGCGGAGGGCTATTTGTATCCATTATTATGTATTAACACAGTTATTGACTATTGTAATTATAATGTAGCAATAATTTCGGTATTTTTTATTTTTTTTTTTTGTTGCTTTCTTTAACTCATCCCCAGTCGGGATTTATCGCGAACTTCATCATAAACGTTTACGTGTTTTTTTTTTTTCTTTTGTTTGAAGTAACTCAGTTCATACGCACTGTGGCATCGTGGTTGTGCTCATTACTTTGTAACCGGAAGTAGAGAATTGTCTGTTTTTTTTGTAACACGCGCGAATTTGTCCCAAAAAAGAAAATTAGCGAAACGATGTTAATGAACACGCAAATTTGCGCTCTTTATTTTATAGAATTCTGCCGTTAGAGCTGCTGCTAATCTTTTACAAGTTGCAACATTGTTTATTTTTTTAATTCATTTCGCTATTGTTGGCTTTATTTGTTGTTGTTGGTGTATTGATGGCATGTGGCTGGTACGTAGATCAACGAATCGATATTTATTTGTAGGTGTATGAGTGAGCACGAGTACTAGCTGTGTTAGTATTGGTATGTAGTTGTAGATGTGTTGTAGTCGAGTAGCAATACTAATCTCCCTTCCAACGACTATTATTTCACTGTGAATAACACATATACTCACACACATACATACACACACACACACTCCAGCACTCACACACGCTCACTAATAATTAAAATCTTTTACTACAACTACAATGACAAAAGCAATAATACAAGCCAACCATACAACAGTTAAAGTGTGGCAAGAACATTGCGAAAACATACGACAACAACAAACAGCCAAATGGAAAAAATGATTCTGGGAAAACAACAATCTCGAATCTCGAATGTTTCGTATAAATTGTCTGTTAACGTAAAAGTCTTCTCAGCACGACCGTCTGATTTAGACTGAAATTGTTTCGCACATTTTAATACGGAAAACTCAAAACAAACTTAAAATTGTTGTATGTATTGTATGGGGAAAACTGAAGCACATACAACAAACAGAAAAGAAAACGAAAACAAAAACAACAATAACAGCAATAACAACAAATAAAAGCACCATGCAATATGATGGTGATGACTCAAACGACGACGACGAGACCGACATCGAGAAGGCGCACTTTGCTAAGCAGTTTTAGTTTAGTTTTCGATTTAGTCTTCTGTGTTGCAACTACAAACACACACACTCACACACACAAACTACTCGAAATTCTTCTGCTACTTTTACTGCTCTTGAATTGTTGGATTCTTATTTTGTTTTTTTTGTTTTTCTATTTTTTTTTTTTTTTGCACAAACACACATGAACACTCTCACCACTTTTGAACGGAGGCACCAAGACCATGTGTAAGTATGAAAATTCCACAAACAATAACTTTTTCGAGGCGGCAACAGCAAACGTTTTCTGATTTTTTGGGTAAATATTGTTGATGTTGCTGTTGTTGTTGTTATGGCTCTTGTAGATGGTGATGATGTCGTAGATGCAGATGTCGTTGTGATTGTGACTGTGAATGTGATTTTGAATTTGACGCGAATGCGTCGTTTACGACGTTGCAATAGGCGTCTAAATCTAAAATCAACCAACAAGAATTAGAAAAACTACTTCCTTACGTACAACAACTTGCCATGGCACTGCACTGCACAGCCAAATACAAAGTAATGCCTGAATGGCGAAAGTATTGAACTTCGCGTACTGGTACTGGTAGTGGTGGTGGTGGTGATGGTGTTGGTGCTGCTGCTCCTCACCCAACGACGTTCCTAGTGAGATGTTTTGGTGCACAACGCGCCAACAGGAAAGTATTGCGACAGAGAACTTAAACCGAGAAACAAAACAAAAATAAGTTGGCGCAAAGAAGAACCACATGAACCTACCTACATACAAACACTTGTATTTGCTGCACACACACACACACCCAAACTCAATTCTGCGTGTATGTATGATGTGGCAAACACACACACACACACATGTACGCACACATACGCGCAGCTAAAGTCATGCAACGAATATGCATTTCTCAAAATACTTACTCGTAGACGTCGTAGGCCCAAGAAAAATTGCAAGCAACTGAACTAATGCAACACTAACACCATCAAATCCAACACTACTACATCCACATTTATGTGAACTGTCAATACAAAGAGCATTTTTACGCGCTCACCAGCAAACGTAGCAAACAAACAACCAACCAACCATCCAGTGTGTCAGCCAACCAACCAACAGATATCTTTTGTTTCGAAGTCATAATAACCAAACGTAAAGTTTGCGGCGCGTTTGTTTTCCATGTTAAGGAATTTTTTCGCACACACATATTACTTTTATCCACTGTAGCCGGCACTAATGGTGACGATGAGATGTATTGCTGCTGCCCGTGCTGCTGCTGATGTCGTTGCAATATCTCATGCTGCTTGCTGCTTTAATGTACATATAAGTATTTTCTATTTGCTCAATTTCGTTAAACAAGTGGTAGCGTTGAACAACATCGCTGACAAGCACTGGCATGCAAGTCATTCAAAACGGCAAAAGCGCTCTTTTTCTTGCCCCAGTACCAACCAGTCGCCGTCACCGTCACCGTCGCACATCATGTCAATTTCTCCCTGCATTTTTATAGCCATCATTCGCAAAAGTAATCGGTGAGATTGTTGTGTGTGTGTGTGCCTTAGTGCTTAAGTTCGGCTGTTCTCTTTTTGTTGTGTTTCAACTGAGTCTTTTGCCAAAGTCATATAATAATTTC
This sequence comes from Calliphora vomitoria, assembly GCA_942486065.2. Lineage (NCBI taxonomy): Eukaryota > Metazoa > Arthropoda > Insecta > Diptera > Calliphoridae > Calliphora > Calliphora vomitoria. The sequence goes on along the minus strand of OW818031.2, from coordinate 12,861,440 downwards.
ATTTTCACTCGTCGTGACCCATCAACGTTAACGTTCACGTACAGCTTGACGTCGACGTCAACACAAAGACGCAAAGACGTATCTCTAACGTATGTTGGTATGAATGTATTGCATTGTATTGTATATATGAATGAAAGAGTGAGAGTGTGTAGAGCGAGGCGAGTTAGACAAAAATCATAGAAATTATGAGAGCACATACTTACTTATTGTTGCACTATTATTGCGATTTGTGTTGGGCCCATACAACTGCACACAACAACTGCTGCATTAGGAACGAACAAAAATAGGTGAAATGACTAAAAGGGTTGTGGAAGGGAACGGCTTGACGGGGTGCATTAGGAAAGCTAAAGTGGGGTAGGCAATGATGTTAATTAAGAGAATGAGATTTTTTGTTTGTTAATAATTAATAAGAATATTTTCTGGCTGTCTACTCAAATAGTTGGCTATATTACTTAGTATACATGACTTTTAGACAAATGCCATCAGGTACATATTCATTTTAACAGACTTATGTATATGGAATCTTAGCTATTTATTTAGTTAATATTTTAATTACTAGCTGAACCGGCAAACGTTGTCCTGCCATACAAATTATTTCTAGTGAATATTTTAGTTGTGGTGAATTTGGCATTTTAGGTATTTTTGATGCCAAATGAAGAGAAATACAAACAAAATTTTTTGGAGAAAGATAGGGATAGAAATGTACTTTATGGCCTATTTTCGTACCCACCAAAAATATATAAAAAATTCATAAAAATGGTAAATATGTATTGATATTTGGATATTGCTCATACAAAATACTAAAATCTCGGCTAAAAAATGGGTGGGTGAGGGTCGGTTGATAAAAATTTGGGATTATTGGTAATTTTGAATGCCAAATAAAAAAAATGCGAATAAAAAGTTTTTTGCAAAAAAAATTGTAAAAACAAATTTTGGATAGGGACACCCTCATGACCTAGCGGTATGAAATATACTTTACGACCTATTCTCATAGCTTCCAAATATATATACAAAATTTCATAAAAATCGGTTTAGTCATTTCGGAGGAGTTCTAACACAAACATTGTGACACGAGATTTTTATATATTAGATTAATAAATATAATTACAATTTATTTTTAAGATTTTGTATAGCAACTTATATTATTCTTAATTATAATAATTATCTGATGTGTGCATTTAGCATTGCAGTTAAACATAAATCAATTGCCTGTGTGTGTTCATTAGACTGCAGCATAAAAATTAAAGTGGGAATTTGTTATGAACTTGTTTCAGTATTATTTTGCCAAAAATTAGGTTAATCATTTACCAATAATCCATGCAAGTTTCGAACTCAGTTTTTAAAGGAAAATCAGCTACTGTCGACAAATCTGATTAGATCTTCGAAGCGAAACTTCTCTGAGTATTTTACCGATTCTGTCTCTTCTTTGTAAAAATAACTCCTGCAGTCATTATTACCAAACGTTCTGATATATGTACAATCCAAAAATCCAATAAGAATTCTGCACGAGTATCATTGAAGTACCGGAGTATTCTGGTTACCCTTATTATTATTAGTGAGGCTTTACGCACTACGACCCAAAGGATCTTTTGTGCAGCCTTAAATTTTTTTTCTCATCCTAACAGATTTAGGCTTCGTATAAAGCCAAGTATTCTATTTGGTGAGAGGTCAATTGTGTCCCCCGGGGCCATTAAGGCCCTTCCGAGCCATTTAGTTCTACATATTGCCAGCATTGGGCAGTCGCATAGAACATGTTCAGCGGTTTCGGCATGAAGTCCACAAAACCTGCACTGTTCATTCTCAACGTTACCTAACATAAACCACAGTGTCCGGTGAATAATCCAGTAAGTATCCTCAAGTCACCCTTTCCGAGCGAAAGCAACGACTGGGATCTACGTCTGGATAGGGTGATGAATCGTTTGGACTGTCTTAGTCCTGGTAAATTATCCCAAAATTGGGAAAATTTCGATTCAACCCAAGAACAAATACGTTCCATAGTGTATCCACGTGGGATGCCAAAGAACGGTTCAGGACCTAAAAAAGAGCGTCGAGCGCCCCTGTTGGCAAGACAATCAGCGCGTTCATTGCCAGCGTGCCCTTCATGACCAGGTACCCCGGTTTTTAAGTCTCGGAGTGCCCATTCATCGATGTCGCAACCTGAGGAATACTCCACGGATTTGTCTACGGACGACCCACTGATTGAACGTTCGTCCGCATTCTTATTCCCACGGATGCCATCATATCTCGGAATATATTTCAGTTCTAAAAGAGTGATATTCATGCTGGGTTAGTGAATGTGCACTATTCAGTAGAGATTTTGATTTCACCATGTTAGAACTGAGAGCCTTGATTGCTGCAAGACTTGATTGTACGTAGATATTGATGATCGACTACTCTTTATTATACCCTTCACCTTAGTGAGAAGGGTATATATAAGTTTGTCATTCCTTTTGTAATTTCCACAATATAATTTTCCGACCCTATAAAGTATATATATTCTGGATCCTTATAAATAGCGGAGTCGATTTATCCACGTCCGTCTGCCCCCAAACAACTTGCATGCACGATTCATACATCAATATCTCCGCAATTCTTCCGGCTCGATTGCTATATAAAATCGAGAAAATCGGTCCACAAATGGCTGAGATATAAGGAAAAATCCAGGACAAAAAAACAAAATTTTTTTTTTAAATTTAGAAAAAAAAAATTAAATTTAAAAAAGCAATTCGAAACAATTTGTCCAAAAATTGAAAAAGAACAACTTTGGAAAAAAAAATTTTTTTTACCTAAAAATATTTAAAATTTTTATTTTGAAGTATAATTTGGTGAAGGGTATATAAGATTCGGCACAGTCGAATATAGCTCTCTTGCTTGTTTTAATTTCTTTGTAGGCAGAAGCTATGGAGTAAATTTCCGCTTGGAAAACGGTTGAAATATTAGGTAGTTTGAGAGATAAACAAAGGTCAATATCATCAGAAAAAATCTCGATTGGAAAACGGTGCAAATATTAGGAAAGATACGCAAAGGTTAACATAATCAGAGAAAATTCCCGAACTAGTGTCTGTTTCCATCTTTGAAACATCAGTGTGCCTTCAGTGTTCCTTCGCGTGTGTATCCGATTTCAGCCTCAGATTGGCCTGTCAATGCTTTTTGTGTTGGTGCCACGCCCACTACGGAAATGCTACAGTTCACCTGACTCTTTGAGTCTTCCGATGAAAATATCATGGGAAAGCATCGTCACCAGAATGGCTTCAGGAGTGGACCTCATCGCCCCAATGATAGAAAGTCTCTGCATATTGTATAATAGAGTGCTGTGTTTTGGTCTCTTCCACATAAGAGCTCCACAAGTAAACATACACAGAGAAAACAGATTCGTGATAGCAACCGAATTTGTTGCCAATCGAATGATTCTACCTTAGTGACCGAATTTTATAGTTGTGGCTTCAAGGAATTTAGAAGGGATAACAAATGTTTGGTTGCTTTAACCGAAATTGTTCTTTGTCAACTGACTTTCTGTTGATAGAATAAAAAAATTCTATGTGTGCAACCGAATCATTCGATTAGCAACAAATTCGGTTGCTATCACGAATCTGTTTTCTCTGTGTATGTTTCAAGACCGCTGTGATCATCCAGTGTACAATGTATGATTTGCAACATTTTAAATGTTATTTCGTTATTTCTGGAGATCGAAATTTGAAGCTTAGACCATTTTCGTTGGCCTATGATAATTATACGTCCAAATGTGATTCCATGAGTTCATTTATAGTGTTAAGAAATATCCTTTTTTGAAGAAGCACGTTGCCATCAGTGTATGCAACTAACTTTGTGCTTATCTCACTGAGCCTGAACAGGTTTCTGTTTACAACAAAGTTCCTGAAGTGTGGCTATCTTTTCATGAACTGCTCAAAACTAAAGTTTCATTTATGGCCCTGCCCTTGATCATGTCCCCCCATTAGCCGCTTATGGCTTCGAGTGTTGAGGATATATTCACATTGTTGAAGGCACCTTACTCTAGGTCTCCACGTAGCAATATTTATTGCTGCAATTGTCAAATTTGATTGCGTCAATGAAATTTGCGAGTGTAGACCGCAAATTGCCATATGTAGCAATCCATTGCGCAATGATTGCTATACAGATTGCTTGAGCAATTATTGCTAAGCAATAAGCTGCCAGTTCAGTTGTCATTAATGTAAAATTTCTTCTTTCTATGATTCATTGTGATTAATGCATACACATTTAATTTATTTAAGTACCAAAAGTGAAAAAACAAAGAAATTAGTGGAAAAAAATCCTTAAACACTAAATTTAAGCAAAATACCCATTAGTTTTTCATACAACTTCACGCATTGAAAATATTGTATTTGTGACGAACGTTTTCTCCACCTAAAGCAATCAGCAATCGTTCTGCTATTGTTCTGCCGACGTTTTTGCTTATCCTTAGCAATAAAAATTGCTACGTGGAGACCTATGGTTACATACATCACATATCAACAACGTCATGGAAAGCTGTTTCCAATTCCCTTCAAATAATCAGAAGATACTAGGTGATAAGATACTCCTGACAAGGACGTCAACCAGTTTTTCCCGTGTTTTCAATGAAAGCTATAACAGACAATTCTAAGCGGTTTAGTTTTCCCTACACTACCTACATTCTTTAGGAATTCACACTGAATGGAAACTACCCTTAAAGATTCTGATTAGTAATTGTAAATTGTTCCTCGTTCCTAGTGTACTTATAACTTTAATTTTACTATTTTCCTTATGCTTTAGGAATGGTGATTTATTTATATAATTGAAATTATAATTCTTTTAAAATCGATTTATATTTGCGAAACCTACAAAGCCGGAAACTTTTTCTCTATTTGAGGTGGCCAACTTTGTCCCACTGCTGCGCCAAACTACTCCGAGTTGGAGGAGTTCTCCAATTTGGAAAAAATCACCTTTTTTAAAATCTTTGATTACTCTCAGTGTATTGAAATGCAAATCTAAAATTTATTTTAATTTTATTTGGCTTTATTAAACCTTTCTATTGGTTTAATAAAGCCAAATAAAGCAGGATATTTTCTGCATTTCCTGAAATCCTCAGAAATCATTTGGGAAAAAGTTAAGCAATTTATTTTTGATACCTATTTTCACAGAAATTTTTTAAAATTCCCTTTAGATTAGTGTTTCAAAAATCCGCCAAAAAGGGACAGTGTAAAAGTTTTAAAAGTCATTTATTAGAAAATGTTCGAATATGCTGGTTCATAATGGTCACAAAAATCAACTTTACTCTAGGGGTCATTATTTACAAAATCCCTTTTTTTTTTGGCAGCAGTCTAGTTATAGAACACACACTCACACATTTCTAGGTACAATCATTGCAAATGCATTAATACCGAAATTAATAATTTTTAATTTTTATTTGCTCTCCTATATTGCCAGCTCTCGCACACTCTTTCTCGGCCTCTCTGGTATGTATGTTGGCCTCTTTTGGTAAATCTGTGTGTGTGTAATTTAAACTAAACAAAAACAAACAGAGAGACAAAATGGAATGAAAACTACTACTTGTATTGAGATGAATTCGCCGCACAACTTAAGGCGAGAGAAATGTTGAAAAGCAAAACAAATGTTTGGTTTAAAGCAAGATACTCTTATCTTGAGAACATTAACATTAAAAAAAAAACACGAAGACCTGTTTCGTTACAAAGTTTCTTGTGCTCTCTTAAGTTTTTCAACAGTTGAGTTAGAAAAACTAAAATAGCAAAACAGCAAAAACGAGGCAGAATTTTCTTTTTAGCCATAAAAAGCTACATACATATTTCTTTTTGTACTTGTTTCTATTTTGTTAAACTTTTTTTCATGATGTTTTTTTCCTTAGAAATATGTACTACTGTTACATACATTCTTGTACGACATAATAACATGCGTAGGTGTCCCTATACACTCAAATACACTTGTAAGGCAGTGTGTAGGCTTGCAGAATAACGCTTAATGAAAGGCTGTGCATTGTTGTTGTTAGTTTCTTCTTTAATTCAACGCCTTCAAATAAGTCCGGCCCCTACTGCTTTTGAACCCACTACATACTACTTACTATACATATACATACATATATATGTATGTATGTTTGTACGTGTGTGAGTGTGTATGCCCATCCGTAACAGGTTCTTGCTTTTAAAAGTTTGCATGTCAATCAGTCAAGCAACCAGCCAGCTAGCCAGCCATCCAGCGAAATAACCAGCCAACTAGCCTTTTACATTTGTGTTTAAGTATCTGTGTGACTAAACAAATTTTGCACACACACTCATGCATACATAACTGCGAGTACAGCGAGTGTAGTTTTATTTTATTATTATTTTTTATGATGATATTGCTGCTGCTGTTGTTGTTGTTGTTTCTTAGTGATTGCTTATTGTTTCTCAGAGTTTCTCATACTCTTAGATGTTGTTTTTTGTGCTCTTGATTTTTGATACACTCACATGTGTAAGGCCCCATTCAATCTCACCCAAAACACACAAACACACACACTTTCAACAACTAGTATTAGTTTCGTATATTGCTCATACGATACCAACAATGTACTCTAACGTATAAACAATATATACTACATACGTATGCACATACATACATAAATACATCAGTATAAGGGGGATCTTATTTTGCAATTTTTGAATTTTTGATAATGCCGAGGTCTATAATTGTTCTTCGTCAAACAAAAGCCAATTGCTGCCAATTTAAGCAAAATCGGATTTTCAAAAAATTAAATGTTTTAAACAAACACACTTAAAATTTGTACATATGTACTTGTATTTCATTTACCCATAGCAGTTAAAATAAACTCTTTAAATATACAAATTTTCATACATCGAAAAACCATTGTAATTTGATTACAAAAAAATTATAAAATTTCATGCATATCTCAAATTTTACATTTTCAATATTTTTTTAACGAAATTTTAAAAAATTAAAACAAATTTTTTGATCTAATTAACGCTAAACCAGAATTAGCGTTGATTTAGTTCAATTCGAAAGCGAAAAGCCATCTGAATTCATTTTCAACGATCCTCCAAAAGTTTTGATTTCCTCATACAGTGAACTCTCGGTAATGTGAACTAATTAATGTCGGGGTAGTTCATATTTTCGAATTTGTTCACGTTTTCGATCGTGATTTCTTTTAAGTAAGTATTACTAAGTTATTCTGTCTAAAAACAATTTTTACAAGAAATGAAAACGCAAAGCATTAGTAAAACAACATTTTGTAATTTATTTTAAACATAAAAAGATTTTAAAAATCCACTTTTATAAAGAGTACACACATAGTACATATCGAGGGCCTATATTCAAAACCCTCTATCTTTGATTTTCATGAAAATGACTTTTTGATGGTAAAATGTTCAGTAAAACAGCCCTCATCTATGGTATGAATTTCATAACAAACATATTTCTTTTTGGTGTTTTATTTGCATTTTTGTTATTTCTCAATCTTATACAATTAATTTTTTTCGAATGCAAAACCCTCTATCTTTTCAAATAATTAATTTTCAAATATTTTTTTTGGAATAATTTCTTCTTGCAATTCATGTTTTCTTACTAACGATGTATTTAAAGCTATAGTAAGTTGGACCTACAATGGGTCAAAATCGGCAAAAATATTTTTTAACCCGAATTTTTTTGTCACAAAACAATTTTTTGCCATACATTTTTTTTCACTAATAAATTACAAAAATAAATTTTTAAATTAAAAATTTTGTTTTTAAAATTGGAAAAAAAAATTTTAAAAAATAATTTTTTTTAATTTTATTTTAAAGTATAATTTGGTGAAGATATAAGATTCGGCACAGCCGAATATAGCTCTCTCACTTGTTTTTATCTATTGTTGTATTATTAGCCGTTATCTTAAATAAATCACGTTAAAAACTGGCAGATGGCATAAATGAAATCAAAATAATTTAATTTTATTGAAATGCAAAATCCTCTATCTTATCATTTTCATACATACACATTGAATATTTAGGGAAGAAAAACCCTCTATGTTTCATAAAGTCCCCAATAATGCAAACTTTTAAAAACCAATTATATGAGAGATTCAGTAGTTGCTTTAGGAAAATATTGTAGAATACCGAATTTTAATAACTCAAGTAATACGCGAAAAAAAAAACAGTTTTTTGGCTCTCCTGAAAAGTAGTGTTTTTTAAGATTGAGTGTTTTGAATATAGGCCCTCGATATGTACATTAAAAAATAAATAAAATTTACAATTTTAAAACAGGGTATATAATTAAATTAAATATGGAAATCAGTCATCGACTAACACTTGATCCGTGCGGTTGACTTTTTTTCGATCTCTCTGAGTGTCAGTTTTTTTTTCTTCGTTTACACCGAACTGTTAACATAATTATTTTTACAGTGAGCAACAAAATTTTTCTCATTGCACATTTGTCTTAAATAAATTATTATCGCGAGTGGATATGTCCGGTCCGCCCAACTTGGGGGACAACCGCTTTTCCTTATTAGCGGATGCCCCCCGTGCTAAAAAGAAACGCACAAATCAAAATCTTCTTGACGTTTTCCCCGAACTTCCGATAATACAAAAACCTGATCCGAAGTATATCGTGATCTCTGCAGCATCTGGTAACAAAACTTTACAAGAATATTCATGTTTTTCTGTTCACCGATCATTGAAACTAATCTGCTCAGATATACTAACAGTATCAGAATTAAGAGATGGTAATCTTCTCCTTCTAATTGGAAACAAAACCAATGCAGAAAAGTTAATAAATACAAAAACCCTACCAGGAATTTGTAACATAAAATGCCAATACCATTCAAACCTAAATTTTTCTAAAGGAACTATTTACGCTCCATATCTAAATAATGTGCCAGAATCTGAAATTAATAACGAATTAAGTTCACAGGGTGTAGTAGAGGTTTATAAATACCAAAAAAAGAACCAAGAAGGACAATATTCCCCCTGCGGTGTACTTCTTTTGACTTTTGATCGATACACCACACCAGAAAAATTGGACATTTCATGGCACAAAGTCAAAGTCAGACAATATTTCCCAAACCCAATGCGTTGCAAAACATGTCAAGCTTTAGGGCACACAAAAAAATGGTGCAAAAACAACCCATTATGTGAAAACTGTGCATTACCCCCACATTCACCTGCAGAGTGCACGCGCACTTTTTGTGTCAACTGTGCTGATGATCACCCCTCTTCCTCCAGAGATTGTAAAATATACAAACAACATAAAGAAATTTTAAAAATTAAAACCAAGGAGAAATGTTCTTTAAAAGCAGCAAAAGAAAAATACCATACCCAAAAAACAACAGAACCATTAACTCAATCGTTCGCTGATGTCACAAACAACAAAACTTTAAATATAAACAAAATTTCAAATAACAGCAAAATTTCTACTGTCTCTGAAACAGACAAAATTAACAACGAAGAAAAAAATGCCAATACAACATTACAACAAATAAACAACAGAACAAATATAATAATAAATAATACATGCGACAATCCTACTGTTACACCAACAAATACACAAGAAACAAAATTACAAAAACCAACAACATCTAAAACAATACCATCAATGCTTACACGATCAATGGCTAAAGCTATAACCAACAACTCATCAACGATATCAAATCAAAAAAAAACCAAAACACTTAACTTATCGCAAAACAAAAACCTTACTCTGCCTAAGTCTACAACAACACCACACGCTTTCGACGAAGAAGAAATTATGTTTGTAGACAACGAATAGTTTACTTACTACTTTTCAATATGGATTTTAAATTTATACAGTGGAATATAAACGGTCTTATTAATAATTACCACGAACTCCAACTTATAATAAAAGACCATAATCCAGACATTATTTCTATTCAAGAAACACACATTTCTTCTAACAATAATAACTTAATATATCCAAAACAATATATTGGATTTTTCCATAATCTTCCAACAATCACTACAGCTAAACAAGGTATTGCTATACTTGTTAAGAAAACAATACCACACAAATTAGTTTATACAGACTCTAACATCGTCTCGATTGCTATTGAAATTAACATTGGTATAAAATTTACTATCGTTAATACATATATTCCACCTCATCAATCCATCTCTGAACGTAATTTAACAAATATCCTTAACAATATTAACCCACCCCTTTTCATCACCGGGGACTTTAACTCCTGGAGCACCCTTTGGGGCTCAAAAGAATCCAATTCTCGTGGCAAAATCTTAGAAAATTTTATTCTAAACGGAGATCTTATCGTCCTAAATAATGGTAATCCTACCCACTTTTCCACACACAACACATTTACCCATGTTGATATTTCCTTATGCTCTTCACAACTTGCTCCTTTATGTTCCTGGAATACTCTCAACGACCTTCATGGTAGTGATCATTATCCCATTTTAATTCGAATAGAAAAAAATCTTGCTTACACAAAAACAAAATTTAATCCTAAATTTAAATTAGAATATGCCAACTGGAACTTATATCAAGAATACTCTGATGACCGGTTATCAAAAATCAAAGCATCCAACAATATTAACCATAAAGCAGCATCCATTGTAAAATGTATCAGATCAGCAGCAAATATAAGTATTCCCCAAACGAAGATTTTAAAATATACACCTCGTATTATATGGTGGAATTCTCATCTAGAATCTTTGCGAAACCAAAAACAAAACTTGTGGCACAACTACAAAAAAACAAGAAGCGATCCAAACCTTATTCGATATAAAAAATCGAATGCTATTTTTATAAAAGCCGTAAAGGAAAGCAAGGCAAATTGCATTCAGAAATTCACATCCAACATCAACCCTAATTCATCATCACAACGCATATGGAATGATATTAAACGGATTGCTGGTTGTAAATCCTCTAATTTAATACAACAACTGAAGTCTGGGTCAACAATTCTCTCAACATCAGCTGACATAGCCAATTGTTTCGCAAAACATTGGTCACAACAATCAGAAGATTCGAATTTCTCTACAGATTTCCAACAGCAGAAATCCAATTTAATAAACCACGTGTACAATCCGATACACTGCAACTCCTATGCTAAGAAAATTGAAAACCCAATCAACATGGTCGAACTAGAAAGTGCTTTACACTCTGCAAAAGGTAAAACACCAGGTGAGGATCGTATATCATACCCTATGTTGAAAAATCTCACGTTGTCAACAAAATCATATTTACTTTCCATATACAACGATATTTTTACATCCAGTACTCTTCCTCAAACTTGGAAAACGGCAGTTATCATCCCAATTCCCAAACCAAATAAAGACCACTTTTCTGTTTCTGGTTATAGACCAATATCCCTTTTGCCCTGCATCAGTAAAATAATGGAAAAAATAATCGCCAAGCGCCTAATGTGGTATGTAAAAATAAACAACTTTATCACACCGAATCAAGTAGCATTCATGAAAAAACAAGGTACTGATGATGTTCTGCTGAACCTCCAACACTTTATTTCAAAAGCTTTATCATGTAAAAACCATATAAGCATACTTTCAACTGACTTTGAAAGAGCCTTCGATCGTATTGGAATACATGTAATTTTACAGCAATTAACAGAATGGAAAATAGGTATAAAAATGTTTTCATACGTCAAAAGCTTCCTAAGTAATAGAAAATTAAAAATCCGAATTAACGGCTTTCTATCCAACACGCTTCCACTTCATAACGGTATCCCCCAAGGATCTCCATTATCAGTTACTCTATTCATCATAGCCTTCAATCAATTTAGCAAAATAATTTCTACTCAAAAACATATTGAACACTCCATATATGCTGACGATGCCATTATATTCACAAAACACTGGGATAATAATAAAGTAAAAGAAATTTTCTCTAATACTTTAAAAGATATTGATAATTGGTGTACTACATCTGGTGCAAAACTATCTGTAAACAAATGTTGTCTGTTACATATCTGCAACAAACTCAATTGCAATACATTTGATATCGAATACAATAATATAAAAATTAAACATACAGATTATTTACGCATTCTAGGAGTGACATTTGACAAAAACTTCACATTTAAACAACACTGTCTTCAGCTAAGAAAAAATTTAAATTCGAGATTAAACATAATAAAATATCTAACATCAAAGAATTTTAACATCCATATTTCCACTATGGTAAATATAACACGTGCGATTATGCTTTCCAAAATTGATTACGCTCTACCAATATACGGTTGGTGTGCGCCATCAAATATCAAATTAATACAAGCACCATATCACGCGGCGGTCCGTCGTAGTATCGGGGCCTTCCCCACTAGCACAATTGTGAATATATTGACAGAAGCAGGTATGCCATCAATCGAAGACCGAATTTTACATTTAACGTACAAATTAATACCAAAACTATTTATCTGTCGAAATAAAATACTTTTCCAGGAAGTAACGAAAACTATTAACTACAAAAGAAAACCTAAGCGCGAATCTACTATATTAAAAAGTATTTATCTGATACGTAATCTTAATTTGAACATCAAACCTAAACTTATCAAAAATACAACAGAACCACCATGGCTTGTGGAAGAATCCTCGTTTATTTTGTCTATGGTTAATCTACCCAAAACTACAACACCTCCTATTGTTTATCAACAACTTTTTTATAATATAACCAACTACTTTTTGAAAAAAAACTGAAATCTTCTTTTCACCGACGGATCAAAAACAAACGACTTCGTAACATTTGCAACTGTGGAATACAATGGCAATATAATCAAATCTGGCCACCTCAATAACTATTGCTCCAACTTCACTGCCGAAGCACTGGCGATACTATTTGCTGTTGAATATGCTTCAAAAACACAATCGAACTATATTGTCTGTACAGATAGTCTATCAACCATCCAAGCTGTAAAAAATTCTCTCTATGATTCGCCTTTAATAAACCATATAAGAAACTTCTGCATACAGAACCGTAATAAAATAAAACTAATGTGGGTTCCATCCCACGTAAGCATCCCTGGTAACGAATATGCTGATTCAGCAGCAACTGAAGCTATTCGACGACCCTTACTGATGTTTCCCACATGGGAATCTCGAGATATAATCAACGCTATATCAAGACATTTAAAAAACAAGAAAATGGAAAAATGGTCAAGCTACCAGCATAATTATAAAGACATGAATCCTTCAGGAAACAAACCAATATTTCCAAAGCACTCCTCCAGAAGAGAAACGTCTACAATTGTTCGCCTAAGAATTGGGCACTGCAAATTCTCCCACAAACATCTACTAGAGAAAAATCCTGCACCACGATGTAATACCTGCAACACACAACTCAATGTAACCCATATCTTAGACGAATGCCCAGTATACAACGCCCCCAGAACATCCTTCTTTGGATCTCAACTACCAACAGATCTCTTAAAAAATATTAGTGATATTAACATAAATTTAATTTACAAATTCCTAGTTGAAATTAATTTTCATAATAAAATTTAAGTAATTTTAACATATCGGAGCCGAAAGTCAGCGTAGCTAGTGCTCCTTACTTTTAGATTAGTTACAATAATTTAATTATGTAATTAATATGAAATAAATAAATAAATAATAAATATGGAAATAGTCAGTTATTAGTTTCTGTTTTTTCTTTTGTTCGACCAGCTTGATTTTGCCATTACTTTAATGTCAGTTTGATCGATCATTTGAATTCAGCCTAAATAAAGCCTAAATTCAGCTTTGTCAACATTGTATTCCGGATTGTCTTCATCAATTACCATATTCAAAATATTTGTCCAACAATAAGATAAAGTTTCTTCTAGGATGCCTCTACAATAGAAACGATTCTTTTAAGTGTGATTTTTTCATCGATTCAAGCAAATCTCTCTCTTTTGCAATAATTGTTGCCAGAAGACTGTTCCTATAATGGTGGTTGGTGATTTTAATTACATTTTGTTCCATTGGCTGGATCAGAACAGTTACATTTGGAGGCAAGAACATAGTTTCTATACAACCATCCTCGGATTTTAGGTCGGATTCAGGTGGATGGAATGAAACATTATCTATTAGGAGTTGAGCTTTTCTAATGTAAAAATAAAACAGTAACGATTTCAACTGAACTCGTTCTATATGTTTACTTATCTCTGGCACAAAACAGTTGTGAAAATATTCTTTAAAAATGGAAAAAGTCATCCAAGCAGACTTTGAGTTTTTTTAGTTTACGGGACAGATCATATTTTTAAAACTGCGAGGATTTTTAGATGTTCTTATTACTAAAAGTTTTATTTTATGAGTTCCCGACGCATTTGCAAAGCATATAAATGTTACCATTTGCTTCGCCATTTTCGCACTTGTTAGCGCTTTTCTCCAATGACGTTACATATGTCTTTTGAGGAAAAAGTTTCCAATATAAACCGGACTCATCGCCATTATACAACTACTCATTGGATAAACATAAAACTTTGTTATCAATCTTAGTTTAAAAGCATTTAGCCACTGAGATTGGACAAAAAGTAGTTCACCGCTAATCTGAAGCAGTCGTATTTCGTATATCTTTTTACATTTTTGTAGCCACCCATTGCTAGTATTAAAGTCTTTCCCATTTTTGCTTATTTTGTTGTGAAGTTGTTTATCTTTCTCTTTTAACGTCAACCAACTTACAGGGAAGTTTTTATTCCACATACAAACAAACCACTTATACAGAGATTTTTCCATTTTTTTAAGCTCTGAAGATCGCAATGTTTTGCGTTTTCCGGGTCCATAAAATGTATTGTTAACACTTTAGATATAAGGAGTGCGATCGTAAAATTCTTAACACACGTTTTTCATTAAAAATTTTAACCCAAGTATTATTTGATTTTTTTTTTATCAAGTTATCTTTGTAAAGCATTTCAGTTATTATGTTTAATGTCAATTATATTCATTTGTTGTTAATCTGATTAAAATGAGTGGCCAGAAAAAAGTGCGTACTAAAATTATTAAATATTTTCAACAAAACCAAAATTGGTCCTACAAAAAGTTGGCCAAGCATTCAAAGGTCTGCCGTCAAACTGATTCCAATGTTATTAAACAGTACCGGGAGAACTTGTCCGTTGATAGAAAACCTGGTTCAGGTAGAAGGGATGGTAAACATGATGTTTCTAAAGCCAATAAATAGGAAGCATTTTCAAAAGAGCTCCCAACACATTAGGTAGGAAAGCACACACGTTTGCTCAGTACTCGGACTATTTGGTACGAAAACTTAAAGCCAATGCAGGTTTAGAAACATACAAGGCTCAAAAAGCTCCTGACAGGAACTCTGCTAATAATTTATAGGCCAAAGACAAAGCATGGAAATTGAAGTTAAGAATTTTTCGATCTCACTCTTAAAACAATAAACCGGGAAAACCTCGATTTTTTTATCTATATCTCGATTTTTAAGTCATAATTATAGCCTATATGGATATCTAATGATAGATATTTCAAAGTCCATTGCAACGATGTATATAAGGCTATAGTAAGTTGGATTTACAATGGGTCAACATATTTTTCAACCCGAATTTTTTCTCATAAAAATTTTTTTTCATACATTTTTTTCGCTAATAAATTTAAAAAAAAAAAAAATTAAATTAAAGAAAAATTTAAAAAAAAAAATTTGGAAAATCTTAAAAAAATGATTCCAAAATTTCCCATTGTTCATTTAAGGATAAAAACCTTCGATTGTTTTTAGACATTTCAGATGTTAAAAAATAAACACACGAACCAACCCCAACAAGTGACGTAAAATGACTAGCATTAAATACCTTTAAAATAAAACCTACCATGGTATTTCAGCAATTCGAGGATTCCCAAAATTAAAAAAACAAGTAAGAGAGCTATATTCGGTTGTGCCGAATCTTATATACCCTTCCCCATTTAAATAAAATTTAAACAATTTTTTCGAAATTATTTTTTAAAAGTTTTTTCCAAGTTTTTTAAAAAAAATTTGTTTCACTAATAAATTCAAAATTTATTTTTTTGAATTTGTTAGTGAAAAAAATTTATGACAAAAAAATTTTCCCGATTTTGACCCATTGTAGGTCCAACTTCCTATAGTCTTGCATACATCGTTGCAATGGACTTTGAAATATCTATCATTATATTGTCTATATTTATTACTTAGTAATCGAGATATAGGTCAAAAATAGGCCAAAAATAGAGGTTGTCTCGGTTTTTTGCTTATATCTCCGTTATTTATGGACTGATTTTGCGGATCCCGAAGATATCTGGGGTCTTCTGGGGTCGTAAAATTATATTGTGGAAATTACAAATGGAATGACAAACTTATATATACCCTTCTCACGAAGGTGAAGGGTATAAAAATCACTATTTAGAGCCATTCAACTTTGTTCACTCTATATGGGCGCTCTAAATGCCCATATAAGAAACTGAGTATTCACATTAGTGGAGAGTTCATTATAGTGGATGTTCATATTAGCGAGAGTTCACTGTACATGAAATTATATGATTTTTTCAGAGTATTTAGAACTAATTTCTGCAAAATTTTATCAGGATTGTCGCATAATCAACATATTTATGACTGCTCAAACAGTATTCTAGCTGAACTCATGGACTGATATTGCTCATTTTCAATATCAAACAAACATTATTAACTGGGAGTATTTTTGGAAAATTTCAGTTAGCTACCTCCTTTCGTTTGGGCCCTATTGTGTTTTCAACATACAAACGGCCATAGCTAGATCGTCTTAGATTCTTATGAAGACCCTGAATATATCTGCAGCAAATATTAATATTTGCATCAAAATTTTGATGTGTTACAAACGGAATGATAATCAATATACACCCTTTTTGATGGTGGGTATAAAGTGAAATGTTCAACTTCTAAATATTTTACGATTTTATTAACATTTGTTAACATATCGCTCATTTGCTGCAACAACGACATAACTCAAAATCCGTGTGTTTTGAACTGAGTAATACGAAATATGCGCCGTTCTATAGTCTTTCAAATAGTTTTATCAGTTTTCAAAAAAGTCAATAGTTTTTTCTGTGAGAGTGTTTTTTTGTTGTAAACGTCAAAATCAAAATTCGTGTTTTCCAGTATATTTGACAAGAAACAATTTGGGTCAAATACAGATTAGAAGGATATTAACATCTACTATTCGAATTAGGTTATATTTCTAAAATCTATTGATTTGTTGAAAATTTATATAAGAAATAGTCAAATGTCATAAAACATTCAAAGCCGTTTTTCTCGAAACGACTTTTTTTGAATTATGACATTGTTGCAGCAAATGAGCGATATGTTAACATAGAACAAATTTAGACCTTCGGAAATTCAAAAATTGCTAAATAAGGACCACCCTAGTCCATATGCATAATGTGTGAATATAAAATATATACCTACATACGGACATACATACATAAGTATATGTATATAAATGTACATAGTATTCCCTCTACATGCTACTTTTACAAAAAAATATGTGTATATGTTTGGATGAGTATATTATAGAAATAATATATTTTATTCTATTAAAATATAAAAAGAGTAAGTGAGAACGAACGATGAATGGAATTTGCTCGTTTACTAACTACATATAGTATGTATGTTTGTATGAATGTATAAAAATATATATGTAAAAAGTTTCCATTTATACTGGCTGAATAAGTTGTTTTATTTTATTCGTCTGTTTTGTTTTTGTTTTTGCTTTTATTTTTTATTTTTTTTTTATACTGTGCGTTGGTTTTACACGTTTAGTTTGTAAATACTATAGTATGTACTCGTACTATACCACACATACAAAAACAAAACCAACAAAACAAAACAAAAAAGAAAAAAACATTTAAAAAGCGAAACAGAGAATATTTAACAACAAAAACCTATGTACATTTACATTCACACACACACATACACATACTCATACTTATTATATAGAGATTTAGTACATGTAATTGTATAGTAAAATGTATCTACATACATATATATGCATATAATATATAAAATATATATAAAACAAAAAAAAAAAAACTACTCGTATGGCCATTGGTATTTAAATTTTCTTTGTTTTTGTTTTGTGTTTTATAACAAACCGAAAGCATTTACAATAAATTGTATTGTGACAAATAAAATTTATTGAAATTATTATTTGTATGCAATTTGAAGAGTTGGCGCACAAAGAGAATTATCATCAATTTATGCAATAAGGATTGTTAAAACTTAACTTTATTTGATTAAGCATGTGAATGTACTAGTACTTATGTGTGTGTATTTGAAAGTGGAAATCGTGAATAGCATTAATGTCTTCGTTTATAAGTGTATGTATCTACATATCTATGTATGTATGTATATGAAATTCCTTAGCTGAAACATGCATTCATGTACAAATCCATAAAGATGCTTGTGCAGCATAATAATTTCAAAGTTTTGGCAAAACACACAGATTTATTAACTCATACATATCGAGCCCTAACCGCAAAAATAACGTAAGCGACATTTTTCCGAATTTAACTTTTTAATGAAAATCGATAGAAAAGTGTCGTGCGCATCAACACCCGAAATAATGAAAATAAAGGTTTTATATATACAGAGATAACGCAAATTCAATTATATCGTAAGCGACGCTCACCTTTTTGCTTTACCGCAAAAATAACGTAAGCGACATAAAAGCCAAAAGGGGCAATAAATTAAAGTAAGAGTAGCCGAAGTACTAGAGAGAAAATCAAAAGAAATTGAAATACAATTAATGGGAAAATATATAAATTTAAGTCCCATTTATTGGACAAATATCAAATCAAGCATTTTTTCTAAGCTATTCAAATTTGCTTACTACCTGGTCATAAAATGATGCCTGTTGATTATATTCACAGTACAATAGAATCATTTACTCGAAACCGAACTGTATGGGCTTCTAGTGAGTGGCCTACAGTTATTCGAAGTGCAAGAAAAACCCTTTACGGTTATGAATTTATATCGTTAAAAATTTGTGCAAATGCGAAAATTTGCGCAACGTATTTCATGAACCCACGAGACTAAATTGTCGCGCAAACTTATCGGAGTTGTGCAAACGAATTTACAGACAATTTGTGACAGTTCATTTTCGAGAGTGTAAAAATGCACAGATTGCACAGTTTACGAGGCATTTAAGCGTTTACATGAGGACTCTTTCTGATTTTCAAACTGGAAAATATTTTCTGATTAGCTTGTTCCAAAGAAAATAAAATTAAGCACGATGCGGTCTTCAAATTTGTATACAACTATGATTACAATTAAATACGGCTATTGTGATAAGGAGTGAGATCGAAAAATTCTTAATTTCAATTTCCATACTCTGTTTTTGGCCTCTAAATTTTTTGCAGCGTTTTTTGCAGGAACTTTTTGAGCCTTGTATGTTTTTAAACCTGCATTAGCTTTAACTTTTCGTACCAAATAGTCCGAGCACTGAGTTAAGCGGGCTGCTTTCCTTCCGGATGTGTTGCCAGCTCTTTTGAAAATGCTTTCCATTTTTTTCTACCTGAACGAGGTTTCTAATCAGATTAACAACCAAAGAATATAATTGAAATCAAATAATACTTGGGTTAAAAGTTTTAATGAAAAACGTGTGTTAGGAATTTTACGATCTCACTTCTTAATAGCGAGGACAAGACATTGATGTAACTACTGCTACGGTCCGTGGACCTCCTCCGCTATACAACACAGAATTACAAATTTCCTCATTTAAAATGTCCTTGCAATAAAACTAGTATTCCTCAAAGTTTGCATAACGAATATATTGGCCTAAAACATTCCCAGAATATTATAGACGCCTTAAACGAAACAGATGAAGAAGATATGCCTTAATTTCCTAAGCACCTACTATATTAGTTTAAAACTTTTTTCTGATTTTTAAAAAAATAAATTTTTTCGAAACTTAAAATAATATTTTTTTTTTATAAAGCATTTATCGTATGCGCCACTTTTTAGTCTCAGCTGACTGTAATAGTGGCGGTAAAAATAACGTAAGCGCCAAAACAAATTTGTTGCTCACAAAATTAACTTAAAAATGCATTTATCTCATATATGAGACCAGTAATAGACTACATTTTAACTTTCAAAAAAATCCTTCGCACAACTTAAAAAAAAAACGAAAAAAACTCTCTCCGTTAAAATTTGATTTTTGGCGCTTACGTTATTTTCGCGGTTAGGGCTCGATATATACTACAATATATGTATGTATTCGGTGTTATATTCAAGTCGCTTAAAACTAATTTTAGTCCAGGAACTAGCATCATTCTCTCTATCAGGAAATCGCTTAACATACCTTGTAACATATCAAGCAAAGTTTAAACTATAATCACAACATAATGGCACACCGATTTTAAAATTCATTTATTGGATCATTAAAAATGTCCTCGGAATAATGCACGCGTATATTTGACAAACCTGTTAGCTACTTATGGTGGTGTGTCGTGGTTTAGTTTTTATTTTTAAAGTAATTCTTTAACTTTTAAACCTTTTGAGGGAAGCTCTACCAAATCTTTGTTGTCCCATGGTCCGCGTTTCAAATTATTTTATGTCTTCCAAAATCTACAACTACTTCTACAACTTCGTAGAATTTAAACTGATTTTCATCTTTGAAACTAGGTCTATGAAGTGCCTTTTAATAAATCTGAAACAAGTTATCCTATTTATTACACTTATTTTGTCTTATATGCAATTATAAGTGTTTTTATAGACTATAGTAAAAATTAATTATTTACGTTGATGATTTTTTAGAGACTTTGAAATCAATTACTTAGCGCCAAAGACATTTATTAATGAAACAAAACGTTACTGACTACATCAGTTGTATAAAAGTTTTTAAAATTTGTTTCATTTCTGAAAACCGGTTTTTTACAATATCAGACACTATGTATGAACGATTCCCTGTTAATTAAACAGTGAATAAAAAAATCATTTAAACAAATTTTCAAAGTTTTAATGTTCTTTTGCAAGGCTCAAAAGTAATCGATTTTAAATTTGAAAATTGAGAAAATGTTCGTATATTTTTTGGACGAAATCGCGCTATTACTCTTTGCTTCCAAAATAAACATTTTGCAAGGCATCTCTTTTACCAGGCCCGAAATAAATGTGAAATTTATGGAGAAAATTCCAAAAAATTAGAATTTATCTTTTATTAATATACTCGCTAAAGATTTTGAACGAACCACAAACAATTTGCCAGACTATTAATTTTTTGCTTTTCTGTGGTGTTATACTTTGATACCTGCTGCGTTGAATTTTCTTGAACTACAAAATTGAAAAATGTAGTGATGAAATGTTATGTTAATTCAAATCACAATAATTCATTTGTGCAAAACAAATTTATTCAAAGGTCATTGTTCATATAACATTTTCCCATCTTTCTGGCAACATATGCATTCCAAGCCAAAAGAACTACTCATCTTTTGATGCCAAGAATGAATGATATCAATATCGGATACTCTGACAAATTGAAGCGTATCCCAGAGAGAGCGTTTAACTTCGATAGAAATAAATAGTAGCAAAACATCCCAACCACTTTAATCTAAACAGTTTTTAACAGGTATTGCAACATATGGCCGATCGTTGTCATGATGAAATATTACGGTTTCATGTCTGGCCGCATATTCTGGTCTTTTTTCGGTCAATGCTCGCTTCACACGAATCAGTTGCGTTCGGTACAGATTCTCTATGATGGTCTGGTCAGCTTTCAGCAGCACATAATAGATAAGAACCGTTGGTTCCCACCAAATACAGAGAATTTCCCTAGCGGTATGGATATTTAGCTTTGGTGTCGATTCGGCTGGTTGGCCTAATATACCTACTAACTCACATACGATTTCTTACATCGCAAGTAATGATTCGGTGCAAAAATGATTTTTTTATGGCGTTCAAGCATCATTTAGAGACATGCAAAATCGTCCTTCAAGGTATCTATCTAAGCTTCAATTCATATGGTACCCAATTTCCCTTATTTTGGATGAATCCAGCAGCTCACAAACATTTTGAATTTTCTACTTGATTGGCTTCCAATGATTTTGCATGCTCTTGTTGAGTTTTACAACAATCTTCATGGAGTAATGCCTCCAGTTCTTGGTCTTCAAACTTTGTTGGCGATATTTGTCTTCCGTGTCAACATCATCAATTCTGAACCGTAAAAACCATTTATTTTAAATACCGCTTTTTTAAGTCAGACGCCAAATACAAAGGGACTTATGCATGTCAATTTGTATACCCTTCACCTTCGTGAGAAGGGTATATATAAGTTTGTCATTCCGTTTGTAATTTCCACAATATAATTTTCCGACCCAATAAAGTACATATATTCTGGATCGTTATAGATAGCGGAGTCGATTAAGCCATATCCGTCTGTCTGTTGAAATCATTTTTCTAAAGACCCCAAATTACTTACAAACTTGATTCATACACCAATATATCGGAAATTCTTCCGGCTCGGTTGCAATTTAAAATCGAAAAAAAAATTTAAAAAAAATTTTAAAAAACGAAAAATTTTTTAAAAAAAATAATTTTTTAAATTTTGAAAAAAAGAAAATAATTTTGTTTACGTAAAAATTTTTATTTTAAAGTATAATTTGGTGAAGGGTATATAAGATCGTCACAGCCGAATATAGCTCCCTTACTTGTTTTCAATTAATTTTTGCAAAACATTCATGAATGATTTCTATTGAAATAAAAGTCTTTGAATAAAACGAAAGAAATATAGATTGGAAATGACATACATTTTTTAATTTCGAATTAAGATTTTAGTGAATAAAGCTCAAATTTAATTAATTAATTCGATGCTCTGTTTTAAATTGCCATAACCTCCCAAAAACTATAAAACTACTTAAGATTATCTTAATGAAATTTCACATGGTCAGAGATGATGTTTTTTTGAGATTTTCAGTTATTTTTTTATGTTTTGTACAGTTCAATGTTCCACCGAGTTTGATTATATGTGCATGTAATGGAATAGAAAATTGTTCAAATAATTATCATTCCACCATCTTCTTTACGTTGACTTTATCAATGAATTTAATTTTTCATATTAACAGAAAAACAAACATTTTACCAAAAAAATATTTTTAAATTTTTATTAAACTTTGTGTTTCATATCTTTTCAATATCTGGAAAATTGGTGCAATAAATTGTTACAATAAAAATATATTTTTAAAATTGGGTATTATACCCTTCAGCATTAGTGACATGGATATATAAGTTTGTCGTTCCATTTGTAATTTCTACATTTTCCATTTGCGAACCCATAAAGTATATATATGCTGGATCGTTATAGAACGCGGAATCGATATAGCCAAGTCTGTCTGTATGTTGAAATCAACTTTCCAGAGTCCCAAAAAAACTTAAATACATGAGTCAATACGGTTGCTTTTTAAAATCGATTTAACATAGCATCTCTGTCACAGATGGCTAAGATATAAGCAAAAAACTACGACTACCTCGATTCTTAACTATTTTTTAATATATGTCTGGATTACTATGTTATTAATATAGACAATACAGATATGGGCATTTCCATTATGGCGTGACTTTTTTCCGACAAAATGTTTAAAAAAAATACTGAAAAAGTCAAATTTGTAAAAAGTTTTTTTCATATTTGCGAAGTAATTAGGTATGTACCACTTTATTCAGAAAAAATATTGCAACAATATGCGGTTGCGTGACAGAAGTTCGGTTTGACTGGCATTACAAAATTGCATAACTCTGTGAATTGGGCAAGACTTTTTGTATAAGACCTTTTGTAGCAGGATTTCGAATAATATAAATTTATTTTCCAAATTATAAAATTTAAAAATCTTTCCTCGTTTCTTAGCCTTAGTATCTGACTTAACGTTACATGACGAAACGTTACTTAAATTTCCATTTGATATATTTTTTGGTTAAGAAATAAGAAAAAGAAAACAAGTAAGAAAGTATGGTCGGTCAAGCATGACCATATAATACCCTACATTGAGAAACATTTTTTTCTAATTTCAATAATTTATTTTCGTAAATTATTTTTGGAAGTTGGCGTTATATGGAAGCTATGACCAATTACGGATCGAAATTAGGTCTCGTAATTTATGTCTATTTAGAACTTATTTCTGTTGAATTGTATGTGGATACCAACATTTTTAAGAGATTTATGCTCGTTAAAAATATTATCGAAAGCTCGCTTTATATGGGAGCTATGACTCATTATAGACCGATCATCATAAAATTAGGTGCCATGATTACTGTATATAAAAAAATTATTTGAAGAGAAATTTGAATTGATTAACTTTAAATTTTTCGGTCTAGAATTTTCGCAGAAAATGCCCATATCTAATGATAGATATTTCAAATACCATTCCAAAGATGTAAATAATGCCATAGAAATTTGGACCTACAAAGGGTCAAAATCGGGAAAAGTATTATTAACTCTATTTTTTTCACAAATTTTTTTTTTTTTTTTTTTTAGAAATTTTTGTTAAGCTAATTTTTTTTATATATTAAAAAAAAATTATTTTTGCAATTAAAAAAAAAAAAAATTCCGCACATTCGATTTTTTAATTGTTAAGTTGTTTTCTAATACAAATTTAGAAATATCTTCGTGAAGTGTAGGGACATTATTTGTAGAAGAGAATTCAGTGAGTTTACTCCCTGCGTGAGATCCAGCTTATTTGTGTTTGTTTGTAAAATGAGTTTTTTATAGAGGCTGAGAACTTTAAATTGAAATAAAACAGAGAAGGATACAGATTATATAAACTAATTAAAACCAGGCCAGTTCACTTTTGCAATATTGTTCATATTGTTACGAATGTGCAATAGCGATTTGAATTAAACGGTCTGTAACGACTGCCTGCAAAATTCATCATGTTTATAAGCACGTCCATTAGTAGAGGCTTCTACTTGTCAGCAATGTTGAAAGCATGCTGTTATTAGCATTGTTTGTAGGTGTGGCAACACTGAATATATAAGCTGCTAACATTAACATCAAAAGCTCTAGAATTCGAATGTTCTAGTTATCCGTTAAGATCATTGTAGAAGATTAACGAAAGATGACGTGTGTATAAGTAGTGCCATAGGTTGCGGTCGTGAGTTGAGTTGGTCATTGGCGCTGTTAGAATTAACATCAACTGTCGTGTACATTATAAAGTGTGTGTGCATTTCTGCGAATTGATAAACGTGTATAAAGACACTGAGTGACTATTTAGACTGTTGTTGTAGATTTTAAATAAATAAAGGGTTGTTACAATTTTAAACTACTAATACTGCTTTTATTTGCAACCAAAAGTATCCGGTTTTTTTAAAGGAAATACATCCCGTTTTAAAAAGGTAAAAACGTAACAATATATATATCGAATGACATCTAATTCCCATCTACAAACATTTTTCTGATAAAAATAAAAGTTTAAATTTATATTTAAAAAATGAATATGGAATTCCAGCTGAATGTGTGCACTAACTAAAACGTGTATGTTAGAAATTTTGTTTGACAGCTGAAGACAATTTAAAAGCAAACAGCGGTTAAATCCCCAAATTATAATACAGTTGAATTAGAATTTAGCCACTTCCCTGTTGATTTAGATTTCAACTTTGTATAGATAGAAAAAATCCGTTAAAAGAACAAAAATGAATTGTTCATATTTTAGAGTAGCCAATGGAAGTAAAAAACTGTTCATATTTTCGGGTGTTCATATTATCGCGAGTGCACTGTATCCATATAATTGGCATTATTAATTAGATCTTCTTATTGGCATTAATGTTTAAATATGATTTCGGGGCCGGTAGAATCATTGGTGCAAATGTCTTTACAAATAACGATGGTCAGAAGGATGAACTCAACGGTGGGCGGCATAGAAACAAGCTTAGTAACATTTTAGTGCCTCAATTAAAAGGCATTATTGCAGACATGTGATTACAGCAAGATGATTTACAGAGAGAATCATTTGGCAAATGAATAATTTCATGAAATGATTAAGTCATTTACATAATCAGTAGAAATTTCATAGGTATACCAAGTACCGTTACAATTTTAAAGCAAATACAATTTTAACTAAATTGCACATCGCCCACACGCAGCAAAAAAAATATAGTTGTACATTGTTACTGTAACCATTTCAACATTTGTGCATGTTTACTGTAACCATTTCAACATTTTTAACAATATTATAGTCACAGTAACTATATATGTATATGATTGTGGTAACAATAATATGGTTAATTTACGATTCACATAATTGTATCAACCATATATATGGTTACAGTAAACATGTTTATGTTTGTGACAACCATTTATATGATGAAGGACTTACCATATTATGTTGCTCTCGGCTTATGGATATCATAATCTGAGAACAACATATTATGATTAAATTATTCATCATATAAATGGTTGTCACAAACATATACACGTTTACTGTAATCATATATGTATATGGTTGATACAATCATGTGAATCGTAAATTAACCATATTATTGCTACCACAATCATATACATATATAGTTACTGAGACTATAATATTGTTAAAAAATGTTGAAATGGTTACAGTAACAATGCACAACTATATTTTTTTTCCTCGTGCATAATATGTATATACAAATAATTAAAATATACAAACAATGACAAAAAAGCTTCTCTTGTAAAGTTTGGTGTTATGCACTTAAGATATTTTCGCGGTTACGGCTATTTATGTTAATTCTGGTGGAATCAAATGTGTCGCCACTGAGAATATGTAAATAAAAATGTATTAATTTTATTACAATTACGTCAAATATACATATTTAAATGCTTTTGATTTAAATTCTAAACATAGCCCCTAGAAGTTCTTTAAAATGTACAGGGTACCTATTGTTTAAAGTTCTTTAAAACTATTTCATTAGATACAAACATACATACAGAAACACCCACCCGCAATTACAAACGCAAACATGTTTCGTATTTGAGAATGAACATCATAATGAAATTTTAAAGTGCATGAAGGTGACCAAACGTAGTTTAACTGTTATTGAAGCAATCACATGTGTCAGTACAATGCCAAGAGAAAGGAATGAAATGAAATGAAGTTTACGTTAGAAATATCCTTCAACAAATATTTTTCGTCTGCATTGTTTTGTTTTGACTTTTTTTTTTTCCTTCTATTTTCCATTTCTGTGCCCCAGCCATAGATACAAAAACAGGCATCGAATGGATGGATGGATACATGGTGCATTAGAAGATGAAGTAGAAGAAATGCCAAATAAAGCATTGCATTGGTTGGCTGAACAAGTATTTTTTTTTTTTTTTCGTTTTGGTTTTTGTTCCTGTTTTTTATACAATATTTTGTTGTTGCATTTAGTTTTACTCATACACATAGTGGTTCGAAGACTGTTGCAGTTGCTCTGCATCAAGTAAATGATGTACCAAAACGAGCACATTCACCAACTAATGGGTAAGTTAAACTTCTTGTTAGGGGTTTTTGTTCAAAGTAAGAAATGGATTAAAAGATCGTGTAATTCTTAGCGCAGGAAGTAATTGTGAATAAGATAAGGATCGGAGTGAAACGATGTCCAAGAAGTTGTATTTCTATAATTGATATTGAAAACAACTGACAATCTGGCATACTATCAAATTGATTGATCGGAACATTCTTTGCATTATGCAGAATTAAGTTAACATTTTTATTTTTCGAAATGCACTCAATATCGAAATCCCTACTCTTGGCAATGCAAAAACTTAAATGAAATGAGTCAACGATAAGGGCAACATCGTTGATTTTCGTGGAGGAATTGAAAAATCTCTTTCTATCTGTCACCCAAAAAAGACTGCACAAGTGCCTTGCACAACTACGCGCAAATCATAACAACATGTGTTTACATGTATGAATGCAAATGAAATGTGTGTGTGTGTTGAGACTAAAGCCCATACACATGCAATATTTATGTATGTATCTATGTTTGTGTTTGTATAAATGTGCATATGAATAGTTATGTATGTAAGTAGGTATATACGTGTGTAGTGACTTGTGTCCAATTTTATGCAGCCAGCATTTGAGATGTTAACGATTTGTACTGCCTTCCATTTGTGCCGTCTAACGCCATTCTAACAAGCATTTGTCCAGGACATAGCGAGCAGTGTGAGTTCTTTTCGAAGGGTCAGTATCAGTTCTGTTCCATTTACTAGAGGAGGCTTATGTCTCGCAATAACTTAGTTGGAGCTTAATATCTTTTTTTGTATTATTATTTTTTCGTTCCTTCTCGTTGCTGTCAAGTTTAACGTTCTATGAACGAATGATGGACAATAGACTTCAATGGCGTATCAAATGGTATTTGCTATTGACACTAAGATGAAAGTTGTTGGATTATTAAAATAGAATTGTAGAATGTTTTGCTGAATAGTTAAAAAATATGTATATTCTTTGACGTTCAGAGTGCAAAGTAGAAGGCATTGGAGTATTGGTGTTACATGCAGCAGCTCAGCTTAACTGCCAAAAGAAATGCCCGCTTAGACAAACCGTTTATGTCACCTAAATAATGTAGCAACTCAAGAAGTCTTGAACGATTGAAAACTTATTATTAAATTCAACTTTTTATTACGACACATTTGGCCAAGTCACAAGGTCTCTTATCAGTCATATTGTCATAATGTCCTAATATATTAACCGACTCTTAGGCATTCGGTGTTGGTCTCTGCTGGTTCGTTACGATAACACAATAAACATTGCATAGAAAGTAGTATTATTTTAGGACATTTTTTGCTTGCAAAGCAATAAAAACCATTGCGAAATATTAGGACATTATGACAATATGAAACGATAAGAGACCTTGTGAATTGACCAATTATAATAAGTAGACCAAAAACTGAAAACCACTTGACTCAATGTACTTTGGGTATGTACCAACTACGGGGGTCAAATATGGGCAGCCAATTTGGTGCCGCCAATAGATGACTTTATGGCACTGCTAATTGATGACCACATCAACAGAGGGCATCAGTGGATGTCCACAGTTAATGATGAACGACGAGGCTAATTAAAGAGATATTATGGAATTGTGAGCTTCATAAGTCGCGGAGAAGTGCAATTTAACTCCGGAATAGATAAATTAAGATGTATTTTCAATTAAGATGTATTTAGAATACAACAAACAGTCAAAGAGCTACAAATGATTGATAACCAGGTCTAAAAAGACCAAAAACTGAAACTCACTTGACTCAATTTACTTTGGGTATGTTCCAACTACGGGGGTCAAATAAGGGCGGCCAATATGGTGCCGCCAATAGATGACTTTATGGCACTGTTAATTGATGGCCATATCAACAGAAGGGACCAGTGGATGTGCACAGTTAATGATGAACGACGAAGCCAAGTAAGGAGAAATTATGGACTTGTAAGCTTCATCAGTTGCAGAGAACTGCAACTTAACTCCGGAATAGATTCCAGAAAGCCAGAAGTGTCGATTTAATAATATGTAAATTAAGATGTATTTTGAATCCAACAAACAGTCAGAGAGCCACAGATGATTAATGACCAGGCCTAAAATGTTGATTAGTGGAGGTGGTCAGTTAATGATGCACTTGTGAACGATATCAGATGCTGAAGACTGTCAGGCAACTTCGGAAGCGATCTTAAAGAGCGAGGCATTCTGATTTAATAATAATTAAGATGTAACCAGAGTCCAAAACAAACAGTCTGTATAGTGCTAATCATGGAATTAAATGGGAATATCTCATAAATTATGTATAAGAGACAATAACTAGGTGTTGCAATGTTTTTGTAGACTTCAAATGTATTATTACGTTTTTACCTTTTAATAAAAACGGGGTTTATTTCCTTTAAATAAACCGGATACTTTTGATTGCAAATAAAATTGTAACAACTCTTTATTTATTTAGAATGTACAACAACAACAGAATTAAATAGTCACTCAATGTCTTTATACACGTTTATCAATTCGCAGAAATGCACATAAACTTTATAATGTACTAACACACGTGTACACGACAGTTGATGTCAACTCTAACAGCGACAATGATCAACTCAACTCACGACTGCAGCCTCTGCCACCATTTATACACACGTCATCTCTCGGCAATCTTCTACAATGCTCTTAACGGACAAAACTCGTATGTTCGAATTCTAGAGCCTTCGATGTCATTGCCAGCAGCCCAAAACACCTAGTGTTGCCATACTTACAAACAATGCCAATAACCGCATGCTACTGATGGACGTGCCTTCAAACATGATGAATGCTGTAGGCAGTCGTTACAGACCTTTAAATTCAAATCGTCATTGCATATTCGTAACAGTATCAAGGCTTTTAACTTGTTGGTATGACTCTTCTATAGTCATGGAAAGTTTTATTAAAATTAGAGTATCCTTTTAGAAAATACAGATTTCCTTTTATTCCTTTTTCATTGGACCATTTTTAAAGATTTCAAACTTGAAATGATGGGCCAAGGAAAGTCAGTTTACTTCCAGGAAGTCATATTGGAAACGGAAGCTTGAACTGAAGAGTTTCACAAAATATATCCAAAAATATTGTTTTGTATTCTGAGCTAAGTTAAATATAATTATTTGATCATAAACGGAAAGCCCCGAGATCTTTATTAGCAAAATTAGTAAATTTTCTTGAGGTCAAAACCCGGCTCCGGAAAAAACTTTTATAATCCCTCACGAAATCATCGATTATTACTAGTTGTATTTATTATCAATATCGATACTTCCATTTCGACATAAATTCGCATAAGAGCAGACGCTCATGGACAATAAACGAACACGAATACATCTGTATGTATTTGTGAATATGCATACAACACCCTTTTAGTCTTACATAAACTCATATACATACAAACATTTAAACTTACTTACATACATACATATAAACATTCACATACTTACGATTGCATACTTACAAAATATTCGTCTAAAATATGAACGCGCGAAATATTAAACGCGAAACTGTACTTGATTTCTAATGCAAGAAGGAACCATAGGCAAATGTACAAGTTATGTTATGTTGTATGTGTGTGTATGTGTGAGTGTGTGTGTGTTTGTATATATGTTAACGTCAAAATGGTCAAGTCTATCGCAGCATGTGTGTTCGAACAAATAGACGTACTAAAACATACAACAAACAATCGAACAAACGTTACGAGACCCTTATACGCTATTGTGTGCCGCAAGTGAAATTCCTCGTTAAATGCAGGTCCCCATTCCAAAAGCGAATAGGAATGTTGCCTTTGTATCCATGATGCTGGTAACTGAGATGGCACTTGCACACTTACTCCATACGCCACTACATACACACATACATATATGTATAGACATACATACATACCGCCACTACAAACCAACAACTGTTTTTGTAAAGGAGTGTATAGTAGAGGAAAAACATACTCGTACATACGAAATAGAGAAAAGAAAAAAAAAAGAAAACCAAAAACTTCGATGGCCTATGGGTGGGGCAGTGCCGATGGACTGAAGTGCGAGTTGGAGTCATCGACGGTTACCCCTTGGCTAGTAGTTCCATCGATGGACAAAGTAAAAGACTAAGTTAAATTTCTATATTCTGCAGTATTCTAGCTAGTAGTTCTATACCTACATACCAACACACATCCTCTGACTTACCTACATGTGTATGCATATTAGACTGCTGCAAGCTGGTAAAGGTAAGAACATTATTCTGCAAGTTTTCTTTTCATTGCAACAACGCTATGTATTAAACATTTTTGTACTGGAATATGTATCGCTAAATCAGGCCTGAAGTTTAAGAGACATACAATTTATCAAAATTCAAACTTAAAGAATTGCAAAGTCGTAAAATTTTAAGGCATAACACATCATCTATCATTTTGTGTTTATTTTAAAGGAATTGCGAATATTTTTCGCACCATAAGGATCATTCTACATGGCTATCTTGATATAAAACCTGCCAAAACATAACTTCTTTGCTTTTTGAGGATGTATGTACAAGAACCTGTTCCATCCATTATTAACATCGATATTTATCTTACCGGTAGGACGAAATCTCTTGGTATAGTTCTAGGAAGTAAGTTCAACTTCAGACCGAATGTGAGTGCACGCAGAAAAAAAATATGTTTGTGCATGTTTACTGTAACCATTTCAACATTTTTAACAATATTATAGTCACAGTAACTATTTATATAATTGTGGTAACAATAATATAGTTAGTTTACGATTTACATGATTGTATCAACCATATGTATGGCTACAGTAAACGAGAATATGTTTGTGACAACCATTTATATGATTAATTATTTTAGCATAATATGTTGTTCTCAGATTATGATTATCCATAAGCCGAGAGCAACATAATATGTAAGTCATTCATCTTATAAATGGTTGTCACAAACATATATTTGTTTACTGTAAATCTATATGGTTGATACAATCATGTGAATCTTAAATTAACCATATTATTGTTACCACAACTATATAAAAAGTTACTGTGACTATAATATTGTTAAAAATGTTAAAATGGTTACAGTAAATATGCACAACTATATTTTTTTCTGCGTGCGGGTGAAGAAACAAACAGTTGGTTAGTTATTTAATCCTGTAGAAGGACATTGGAGATATATTTGAGGGTGGACTTCAAGTGGCACTTACTGCAAACACTCAACAATAGTTCGGCCGATTCTTCTATATGGGTTTAATATCCAATTACCAGGTGTGAAGCCACAGATCTTAGCATAATTGATATATTGTTATATAGATATATTTCAATGTATGTCATCAGTTACTTTCATGTCAAACCAGAAGCACTGTATAAGAACTTCTTCTCCTTACTCTAAAATGGCGATGAACTCGTAAATTCGCTATAAAGTGCTGGATAATTAACGTTCAGACACTCTACACTTCCTCTGTTGCCTAACAAATACGACGATAGTATTATTCCGGAATAGGGTATCACAAATTTCACTAAAGGTTTTAGTAATTCTAAAAGTTTCGAACAAAATCATCCTAAGCGATTAACCTTGATGACTTTGTTAAACGTAAAAATTGCGCATTTGAAGTTTAGAGAAACCACACGTGATTGTCGGAAAACAAATTCATCTACGACGTGTTACTGTATAGTGAGGATTTTGGGCTGGAGGCATAAATGGATCATACTCCTTTGGAAATAAAACAGAACAAGCTGTGACTGTTACTGGTGCTCGATGTGAGTTGACGACATGCACATGTCATACAGCTTGTGAAATGATTCAATTACTACGTGCAACATTTCCTGGTATTCAACTCTCTAGTCTAGCCGATTAGAAATAAATCCTAGATCGTGTGATTTAACACAATTTGATTTATACTAATACGGTTATTTGAAGTCAAAGATCTGTGGCAACAAGACCACAATCAGCCGTGCATTGATGAAATTAAGCACATTTAAGCAAAATTGTCATGGAAAATGTTGAGAAAAGTGTGTGTTCCATAGAGACCATTTGGCCGTTGTGATATTCCATACATAACCCTATCATTTGTGCTTTATGGTTCAATAAAAATTTTAAATAAAATGTGTTAGTGTGATAAACACACATAACTAATAAAAACAAGACAGAGAGCTATTTTCGGCTGTTCTTATATACCCTTCACCAAATTATATTTTAAAATAAAATTTTTTTTTTCGAAGTTTTTTCCAATTTTTAAACATTTTTTTTTTTAATTTAAAAATTTATTTTTTTTAATATATTAGTGAAGAACATTTATGACAAAAAAAAAGTGTTTTGTGAAAAAAATTCGGGTTAAAAAATATTTTTCCCGATTTTGACCCATTGTAGGTCCTACTTACTATATCCTTATATACATCGTTGCAATGGACTTTGAAATATCTATTATTAGATATCCATACTGTCTATATTTATGACTTAGTTCGAGATATAGATCAAAAATAGGCCAAAAATAGAGGTTGTCTCGGATTTTTGCTCATATCTCCGTTATTTATGGACAGAATTTGCTGATTTTAAATAGGAAACTTCTCGAAAGCATGCCGGACAGAATTATTAAAGATTTGGATCCCGAAA